>LR738711.1:247507874-247533106 GCA_902687465.1 Secale cereale
CTGCGGTCCTCCAAGCTACGCTACAATTATAAAGCGGCTCGGTCCTCCGAGCTCCGCTACAAATACAACGTAGCTTGGAATCGCCTAAGTTATAAAAATCCACTCCGAGTGAAGAGCGACCCTCTCACTCGGGGGCTTAGCTGCGACCCCATGACTCGCCTAAGTTACAATCATTTACTCCGAGTGAAGAGCAACCCTCTCACTCGGGGGCTTAGCTGCGGTCCTCCGAGCTACGCTACGAGTATAAAGCGGCTCGGTCCTCCGAGCTCCGCCACAAATACAACGTAGCTTGGAATCGCCAAAGTTATAAACATCCACTCCGAGTGAAGAGCGACCCTCTCACTCGGGGACTTGGCCACAGACGTCGACTCAAAGATTCAAGCGATCAAAGAAGAGCGGCAAACCGAAGGATCAAAATCAGATAAAAGCCCCGCAAGATTCGGGCAAGAGTACTCGGGCCACAAGCCCACCAGAGTTTAACGATTACAGGTCCACACGGCATTCCGCGGCAAATGAGATTAAAGTTTCAAAGTCATTCCTCGGGAGGGGGCGGACTCGCAGGCGCGATGAACTCGTCCAGGTCGATCCCGTTGGCAATACGAGTGGCGGCTTCCAAGAAGGTCTCCATAAATGACTGGAATTAGAGCTCCTTCGTGTTTGCAACCTTAAGCGCCATGTACACGGACCAAGGACAGCGCCATGTCGGCTCCTCCCCGGGCAGCCGACTTCTTCCACTCCTGCACTCGGTTGGGGACCTCATTGAGTCGAGTCATCAAGGACTCGAGGTTGTTCTCCTGCACGATCCCCCTCCAGAGTGCGGCGTCGATTCGGGCCATCACTGCCTTCAGTCGTCCCAAATAATCTGTGGCCGCAGTGAGGCGAGACTCCAGCCTCAGTATGTTCATGGATACCTCGTCCTTCACGATGGAGTTGGTTGGGTCCAAGCTAGGCTCAACCCGTCCAGTCTCCTCTTCAAAGTTATGACAGAACTCTGCACCGAAAACAGCAAGTCGAGTCAACAGATAAGATATGGGTCGACCGATCCAACTTTAACCAAGCCGAAGGAGGCATACCTTCGAGCACGAGGTACCATTTCTTGGTGATGTCGCCCAGATACACCTCAAGATCAACCCTCTTCCGAAAGAGAGCCTCGTACTTGTCGTTCAGGATGGCCTTGGACTTCTTCAGCTGAGTCACCTCTTGATTGGCCGCGTCGAGCGAGCCTCTCAGTCTGATGATCTCTGCCTTGAGTGCACCCACGGAAGCAAGCTTCTTCGCCGCCAGTTCCGCCTTATCTTGAGCCGCCTGCTGCGTCGCCGCCAGGTCAAGGTCCTTTTGCTCCAAGGCCGCCTTCAGTTGACCTACCAAAGCCGCCACTGGACAGATGAACATGAAGGAACACAAGGCACATCTATCAAAAAGTCAGTCGACAAAAGGTCAGGGTCAGTTACCAGCCGCATTGTCCTGCGTCTTCTTCAGGTGGTCCCGAGCCAACTGCAAGTCGAGGTTAAGCTGGATTTGCTTCTTCTCAAGATCAGCAAACTTGGCCCCAAACTCGCAAGATTTCTGCATCAACACGACAAAGCAAGATTATAAGACTACAGTCGAGTCAAAATACTCACCCCCCGTCTCGGGGACTACACCCAGTGGGTGCACTGAGCGTGCCCCCACTGGTTTCACTCGGCCGAGATCAGTCCAGCCCGAGCTAAAACAAAAGCCAACAACAAGGAGCAAAGGTTCTATAGTAAGACCATGGCTGACCACCAGCAGTCGACCACGGTCTCGGGGACTAAACCCAGTGGGTGCACTGAGCGTGCCCCCCTGGTTTCACTCGGCCGAGATCAGTCCGGCGCGAGCTCAAAGAAAAGAAGAACACCCAGTGGGTGTGGTATCTCATGAAACAAAACAGCAGATTCTCTCAAAATTAAAGACTAATTCAATGAAGACAGCGTACCTAGACGTTGGCCCAAAGAGCAGAGCTGGCATCATAAGCCGCCATGCTGGCCTCATATGCCGCCTTCGTCCTCCCCATCATCACCTCCGCCTGGCGAACGGCTTCTTGAGCCGCCCCCATAGGATCCTCCGGGAGGCGGTAGGTAGAGAAGAGAACTGACGAAGCGGCGGGCGCGGGGTCGACAACAGGCACGGGCGCTGGATCTACGGCACGAACTGGCGCTGAGTCGACGGCTGGAGTTGACGCTGGGTCGACGACTGGAGCGGGCGCTGGATCGACGATCGGCGCAAGCGATGGGTCGACGGCACTCACAGTCGACACATGGACGGCGAAGGAGACCGTGGCTCGGGCCGCATCCTCCTGTCGGTGGGCCTCTGAGCCAGAAGGCGTCTTCCGGCCCTTCTTCCCTGTGCACTGGCGTTCCCCTCCCAACCACTCCTTGTCTTCGTCATCATCCGGAAGCTCTATGACGAGGCGCGACACTTCAAGTCAAGTCGTGAAGTTCAGTCGACCGTCGCCCGCGAAAGAAAATAAGAATAAGGCAGATTTCATAGAGCCCACACCTGCGCAGGATGTCACGGCGTCCGCGGTCTCCTCGTCGTCTCGACCCCGGTCGATGTCCATCGAGGTCGTGGAAGCGGCGGCTCTGAAAGGTTCACTCAAGAGATGAGTCGACAGAAGTTACAATCGACCTCCAAGAAGCAGAAAGAAACAAGACCAAGCGGCACTTACATGGAGGCGATGGGTACATCCACCTTAATCCTAGGCAAGGCCTTCCGGGGCTTGGTGGTGGCGACCTCGGGCTGCATGGGCATCTTCTCGGCGGGGTCAGGAGTGGCCGTTCGAGTGCGTTTGGGCGTCCGAGAGCCCGAGGGACCCGCCTGGAGACGTGCGGCCCCTGGGTCGTTCTTCTCCCTGGATCGACGTTCGTTACGGGGAGGTGACTCGACCTACTCCCCGCTGCTATAGTCCTCGCTCTCCTCGGTCTCTTCCTCCGACTTCCACTCGGCGGTGTTACCCGTGCCCTCCTCACCCTCCTGTTCCAAGTCCCTGTTGGGCAGCGAATACATCTCTGTGTAGATCTGCAAAGAAAGAAGTTTGACCAAATATCAGTCGGACCCATCAATACAAACCACAAGCCAGTCGACAGACACGTCACTCGGAAGCAGAAGACTAACCTTGTCAGGCAGGTGGTCAACATCGAACGGGATGATCCTCCCGGACCCCATGGGATTGTCCTTATTCCCAGTGATGCTCTTCAAGCACTGCACCACGTACTTCGGGTCGGCCGCCTCCGAGTGGACTCGCGACGAGTCGTCGGTGCCAGAATACAGCCACATCGGGTGGTCCCGGGCTTGGAGCGGCTGGATCCTCTGCGCGAGATACGCCTCAAACAGGTCCATCCCCGTGACCCCCTCGCGGACTAACTGGACGACCATCTCCACCAACATGTCCACTTCGGCCCTCTCGGCCTTACCCACTATCATCGAAGGAGGTGGGCTAGCTCGCCCTAGAGTAAATGGAGGAAGGCCAGTCGACTGACCCGGAGTCGGACTGTCCTTGTAATAAAACCAGGTCGACTGCCAGCCCCGAATCGACTCCGGAAGGTTCATGGGAGGAAAGGCGCTCCTATTCCTAAGCTGGATCCCGAGCCCGCCACACGCCTGGAGGACGTGCGTCTTGCCGTCACTCGGGTTCACCCTCTTAACGGTTTGCAAGCGACAGGTGAAGATGTGTTTGAAGAAACCTTAGTGTGGTCGGCAACCGAGGAAGTTCTCGCATATAAGAACAAAGGCAGAGAGGAAGGCGATGGAGTTGGGCGTAAAGTAATGCAACTGGGCACCAAAGAAGATCAAGAACGCGCGGAAGAAAGGATGCGGGGGCGTAGAAAAACCACGGTCGACGTGCGTGGCATGGAGTACACACTCGCCCTCCCGCGGCCGGGGCTCGAGCTCTCCCCCCGGCGCCTGCCAGGAGCCGCGGGCGATCAACCCCTCCTCCTCCAGCTCCTCCAGATCCTCCACCATGACGGTGGACCGGATCCAATCTCCCTGGATCCATCCAGCGGGGAGTCCGGACCTTGACGATGAACCACTCAGGCCAGCTCGCCTCCCCTTCCCCGACGCCGCCTTCTTGGAGCGCTCCATGGCCGCGGTCTTGTCTTTGCCCATGGCTCGCACACCGGCGGTCGCTGCGGAGAGAGGCAAAAAGAAAATGGGGGCGCGGTAGAGAAGCAAGGGCGCATCAGAAAAGCTGAGGCGGACGGAGGAAGATTGGGCGCACAGTGCCCCCCGCTACGGGCTCGGCGCGCCTTTATAACGGCCCGGTCGAGTGGCTGACCGGTGGCCCCGAGCAATCCTATCAAATCCCGTAACAGATGCTGGCGCGATACGTGGCGAAAAAGGTGGCACGAGGATCGAGGCGTCGCAAGTGCGTCTCTCCGATCGCTGTGTCTCGTCCCGCCCCGCGCACTTCCCCAAATTTCGAAAGCCCCGCCGAATCCGGCGGCCGAAGGGCAACCAATCCCGTCGAAAATGGCACGCACTTACAGCGCCCGATGCCTGGCACAAAGTCCAGTCGACGCAAGGAGTCCAATCGACGCAAGAAGTCCAGTCGACACAAGAAGCAACTAACTCACTCGATGGCTTCAGAATCGATCGAGGCAACCAAGACACAACTGAGGGAGCCTGCCCAAGTCACAAGCCCCGGCACAACCCACCCCAGGGGCGTCGAACCAGAATCAGAATTTTCCTCAGCATCCTCTTGCTCAAGCCTCAATCCATTCGGGGTCTACTGACGAGGTTACAGACCTAGGGTAGGGTCACGGGCCCGATCAAGGTACCCCACCCAAGGTCACTACCCTATAAGATCAAAAGACAAGACCTATGATAGTGGAGGCAGTCGACTAAGAAAGTCCAAGGAGACACTCCACTCGACTGAACCTCCTACGCAAGGCGACTCAACCCCACTCGACCGATCCAAGGCACTCGACCTCCGAAGGTCAAGCGTCACTTGAGACGGCAATGGACCTATATTTACTCGCTGTAGTAAACACCTTAATTACCCTTTACTGTAGGCATTACCAGTAACGCCTGCCTTAATGTACATTTAACCCTTGGTAACGTGGAGCATGGCTGGGGTCCTGGCACACTATATAAGCCACCCCCCTCCTCCAGAACAAGGGTTCGCACATCTGTAGCACACATATACACATATGAGTCGACCAAGCCTCCGGGCACCGAGACATAGGGCTATTACTTCCTCCGAGAAGGGCCTGAACTCGCTAACACCTTGTGTACAACATCACCATAGCTAGAACCTTGCCTCTCCATTTGTACCCCCTACCCTTACTGTCAGACTTAGAACCACGACACACGCTGACTTAAGTGAAAGCGTAAAACGCTGAAGTACGTTTCCCCGTCTCGAAAGCGTATTCTCCTCCGAATCGTTTTCTTTTCTGGCTTTATTTAAAAACAGAACTTTGACTGGCTACAACTTTTTAAATACAAGTCCAAATGACTTGATTCTTTTTCTGTTGTTCCTCAAATTTGGTCTAGTTTGTTTTCATATTTATTTTTAAAAAATCCAGACAACTTTTTTGTGCTGTTTTGAAGCTATGTATTGATTTCATATTCTTTCAAATAGGATTTTGAAGAGGGAGAAAACTTCCAAAAGTTTTGGAATGCACTTTACCTCCCCACTACTTGAAGGCAAGCATTTTTGAGCCCTGGCCCAATACTTACGGGTGTTGTTGATACGACTACAACATAACCTCTATATGGATGCATTCATTTTCATACGTGATGATATGGTCTTACCCATGAGTGCATGATATGGACTCCTTGCTAGGAAGGATTTAATATGCACGACAGTGATCCCCCTCGTATGCCTTCCATGCCTAACGGAAGAAAGTCGTGAAAGTGTTGTCTGGTGTAGAAAAGAGCTTGTCACTGGTTCCTTGTCGGGACGGCGGAATCCGGTACGGCTTGGTGAGGCATGACGGGTGGTGATTCCGACTGTTGTTACGAAATATATTGTTTATGCTATTTATACAAGTGATGCTTGAACCTCCTAAGTTGACCGTAGATCGAGTCTTGTTCCAGTAACCCCCATACTAGTTTCGTGCTACCACTTGTCCCTGCCACAGGCAGGGTACAGTTTAGTAAATTGTCGACCCCTGTTCTAGCACACACACAGTACAGAGATGCCATGGTGGAAGATATCGGCTGCATCCGGCAGGCATGCCACCTGGTCCGGGGGCATGGGTGTTTTCGGTTGGAGCCGAAGGGGGTAGCTTCCCCAATTTGCGCGCGTTATAGATTTTGTGATACCATGCTAGTCGAGGTTGCAGCCTCCGCACTTAGAGTTTGGCTTAACGGGTGTCGTGGGTGATTCCAGACACTGGTAAGTTAGGCTGGTGTGTGCGGTCAGGTGTGTCTTCAAATTAAAAGACCGTAGACAGAATTAGTCCCGATGGACTAAAGGAATCCGTTATTCGTGGGTAAAGAGTACACCTGAAAGTGCAACTAATACCCGGGTGGTTTTGGCAATTAATAACAACATATATATCATTGAACTAATAGCTATTTGAGAATCATTTCAGAGAAGTTCAGTGATATGGGTATGGCAATGACTGAAGAAGTGGACCCCTCAAAATGCTAAGGCAAGCATTGGCAAAATCTCAAGACTCCATTTTTGGTTTAGTGATCCAAGATCACATTGAGTCCATAGGAAAAGCCAATACTATTAAAAGGGGATGAGGTTGTGTTGATGATCTGGTTGCTCAAGTGCTTAGTGATATATCTCCTTCAACTATCAACAACTTTCACTACTATGCACACTCATAAGTAATCTCGGACAAACCGATTTTCCAAACTCAGTCCCACCGAGATGAACCACCTCAGCCATAAGCCAAACCCTAGAAAAATCGGTCAATCCGAGTTTGAGATCGGTCTCACCGAAACACGGGCTGCCAAGCTTCTGTAACCGTTTGTCCTCAAATCGGAATAACCGAGTTGATGATTTCGGTCTCACCGAAACTGGCAAGTTCCTATCTTTGCTCAAATCGGACAAACCGAGATGGTATTTTCGGTCCCACCGAAAACCCCAACGTTCACTATATTTGAACTTTCGGTCTGACCGAGTTGTCAACTTCGGTCTCACCGAGATTGCTCAATTATGTGTGTAACGGTTGGATTTTGTGTGGAGGCTATATATACCCCTCCACCCCCTCTTCATTCGTGGAGAGAGCCATCAGAAAGAACTACCACTCCTACCTTACACTTTCTGAGAAGAGAACTACCTACCCTTGTGTTGAGATCAAGTTGCTCCATTCCTACCATATGAAACTTGATTTCTAACCTTCCCAAGTTGCTTTCCACTCAATCCTTTCTTCCACCATAGCCATATCAGTGAGGAGAGTTGAGTGTTGGGGAGATTATCATTTGAAGCACAAGAGCAAGGAGTTCATCATCATCTACAACATCTATTACCTTTTGGAGGGTGGTGCCTCCTAGATTGGTTAGGTGTCGCTTGGGAGCCTCCGTCATCGAGATGTGGAGTTGAACCAAGAAGTTTGTAAGGGCAAGGAGATCGCCTACTTCGTGAAGATATACCCCGAGTAAGGCTAGCCCTCCGTGGGCGTAGGCCATGATGGAATAGACAAGGTTGCTTCTTCGTGGACCCTTCGTGGGTGGAGCCCTCCGTGGACTCGCGCAGCCGTTACCCTCCGTGGGTTGAAGTCTCCATCAACGTGGATGTACGATAGCACCACCTATCGGAACCACGGGAAAAATCACCGCGTCTCCAAAATTGCGTTTGCTCTTCTCCACCTCTCTTTACTACATGTGCAAGTTACTTTCCACTCAATCCTTTCTTCCACCACAGCCAAATCAGTGAGGAGAGTTGAGTGTTGGGGAGATTATCATTTGAAGCACAAGAGCAAGGAGTTCATCATCATCTACAACATCTATTACCTTTTGGAGGGTGGTGCCTCCTAGATTGGTTAGGTGTCGCTTGGGAGCCTCCGTCATCGAGATGTGGAGTTGAACCAAGAAGTTTGTAAGGGCAAGGAGATCGCCTACTTCGTGAAGATCTACCCCGAGTAAGGCTAGCCCTCCGTGGGCGTAGGCCATGATGGAATAGACAAGGTTGCTTCTTCGTGGACCCTTCGTGGGTGGAGCCCTCCGTGGACTCACGCAGCCGTTACCCTCCGTGGGTTGAAGTCTCCATCAACGTGGATGTACGATAGCACCACCTATCGGAACCACGGGAAAAATCACCGCGTCTCCAAATTGCGTTTGCTCTTCTCCACCTCTCTTTACTACATGTGCAATTTACTTTCCGCTGCTTATACTCTAGAATTGCATGTGTAGGGTGATGCTTGACTTGATCATAATTGTGAATCTGCCAAAACCTGTTCATGATCAAAAGGCAGAATTTTTATATTTACAAGTAGTCTAATCACCCCCCCCTCTAGACATACTTTCGATCCTACAAGTGGTATCAGAGCTTTGGTCTCCATTGTATTGGTTTCCATTGCATTGGACTCCATAAGCTTGGTTTCACAACCTAGGAGAGTATGGCGTCTAGTGAGGGTAATTATCGTAGAGGTCCTTACTTTGATGGTACAAATTTTGCTAGTTGGAAGCATAAAATGAAAATGCATATTCTTGGTCATAACCCAGCCGCATGGGGCATTATTTGTGTTGGTATGCAAGGTGAATTCTTCGAGGAAGGAAAAGTTCCGGATCGCGAAGCTACACCGGAAGAGTTGCGGATGTTGCAAAACAATGCTCAAGCTTGTGACATTCTCTTCAATGCCTTGTGTCCCGAGGAGTTCAACAAAATCAGCCGTCTTGAGAATGCTAAAGAGATTTGGGATACTTTGGTTGAAATGCACGAAGGTACCGAGTCTGTGAAGGAATCAAAGCTAGATATTCTTCAAGGTCAACTTGACAAGTTCAAGATGAAGGATGGTGAAGGAGTCGCTGAAATGTACTCTAGGCTTGCTCTCATCACAAATGAGATTGCCGGCTTAGGAAGCGAAGAAATGACCGACCGATTCATCATCAAGAAGATTCTAAGAGCTTTGGATGGAAAGTACGACACCGTGTGCACTTTGATCCAAATGATGCCAAACTACAAGACTCTCAAGCCAACTGAAGTCATTGGAAAAATTGTTGCCCATGAGATGACACTTAAGGATAAGGAAGAGCTTCACAACAAGTCAAGTGGTGCTTACAAAGCTACAAGTGATGCTCCTACAACCTCAAGTGACAAGTTAATTTCCAATAAAGAGATAAGCCTAATGGTTAAGAACTTCAACAAATTCTACAAGAATAGAGGCAAAGAGAGAAGCTCAAAGTCTAGATCATATGATGAAAAGAGATCTTCTAGTCGTGATCGAAACTGCTACAATTGTGGAAGACCCGGACACTACTCAAATGAGTGTACGGCTTCCCACAAGAGAAGAGAAGAATCTCCAAGAAGAAGATCAAGAGATGAGTCACCTCGGAAAGAGAGAAGGAGTAGAGATGATCGTTATGAACGAAGACCCTCTCGGAGAAGCAAGGATTCGGAGAGGAAAGACAAGTCATCAAGGAGCTACACAAGAAGAAGACATCAAGCTCATGTAGGTGAATGGGTCTCCGGCTCCGACTCCGACAATCAATCCGATGGAAGCTATCACTCCGACTCCGACTACAGTCAAGATGAAGGTGTTGCCGGTCTTGCACTCGTATCCTCCAACTCCAACTCCTACGACTTATTTGATTCACCAAATGAGAGAATTGGAAGATGCTTCATGGCTAAAGGCCCCAAGGTAACACACCCTGAATTCATTGACTTCAATAGTGATGAGGATGACTTGCTTGGTGAAGATGAGCTCTTGCATGATAAATCTAGTGAGCTTAGTAACGATGAAAATGCTAGTAGTCTTTATAGTCGAGAAGAGTCGAATGACAATGCTATGAAGGAGATTGAGCGTCTAACTAAAGAACTAAACACTCTTAAGTTAGCTCATGAAACAACTCAAGAAGATCATAGAGAGCTCCTAAGATCTCATGAGAAGCTACGCTTCGAGAAGCTCACTCTAGAGCAAGAACATGAGTTTCTAAAAGCGATCAATGACGATCTTCGAAAGAAGAGTTCTTCATATCTTGCCAAACGACTTCTCTTGTCTAATTTCTTGCCACCTGTTAAGACTAAGCATGACAAGCATAAGAAAAATTCTTCCTCTAGTAGTAACAATAACCATGTTAAATCCAATATTGTTGCTTCTAGTAGTTCTCTTGATTCCACTAACAATGTTTCAAGCCAAGTTACACTTGAGCAAGAAAATAGCTTATTGAAGGAAATCATAGAGAAAGGTGTCTACAAGAGTCTTGCCGGAAGCAAGAACTTTGAGGAAATTGTTCGCAAACAAGGAAGACACCGGAAGAATCAAGGAATTGGTTTTGAGCGAAAGTTCAACGCCGAAGGTGTTGAGTGGGAAGAAGGTCAATACCCTACTCCACAGTTTGTTTCTCAAAAGGAGAAGTATGATCCTACTTCTTCCAATGTGGAACAAGCTCAAGATGACCTTCCACCACAAGACAACAAGCTAAAGGCCAAGGACAAGCTTCAAGAGGAGATTGATGCATTCATTGAAGCACCTCAAGCCATGGTCAAGTGGGTTCCCAAGGACACGTCAAGTTCTACTTCGTCAAGCTCAACTACAACCCCAAGGATTCCCATCAAGATGATGTGGATCCCGAAGAAGAAGAACTAGAAGGTTCTTGAGGGTGACTCCGCCAACATACTTCACTCACATTCATTTTGGCAACTTGTGCAATCAACTTCCACATCATGCACTAGTTCATGGAGTCACAAACCCTCTTGTTGGTAAGTCAAGGGACAAGGTAATCATTGCTTTCATGGACATCATCTTTTGTGAACTTCAATCTATGTCCATGGATATCCTTGTTTGTTCCTTGTGGGACTAACCCATGTAGGTATTGAAAGTGCCCTAATCCAAAGGATAGCTCCCAACTCTTGATGATCTACATCAACATTGAGCATCCACATCTTCAACATCTACATGAAGTCTTCTACGACAACCCAAGGTTAGTTTGACCCTTTAAAAGGGGTTCTCACATCTAGGGGGAGCTTTGCTCTAAAAATTGAGCTAAAGCATCTCCAAATGATGTGAACACATCAATGCTTTATGTAAAAGTGGTAACCCCACTTGTGCTTAAACGATGAGTATGACCTATGATCAAATGTTCTCATTTGGCTCCTAAGTCAAAATACTCATATATAGATGACCTAGTCATCGACAAATTGTGTGCTAGTAGCTAGAGTGTTGGTTGTGCATGTTTGACACATATTTCATTTGCTATCTTATTGTGTGAGCATGTTGGATGCATGATTTTATCCATTCGAGGACATCCATTTGTTGTTTTGGTTGTTTTGATTTTTTCTGGCCAAATGGATGGACAAGAATGCCTAAGTACCTTCCCTAGCTATCTATGCTTTCTTGTCTCAAATTCTATTCATGCTTATATCACAAACTTTGAACAAGTCATTTTCGGACCCTCCGAGTGAGGAGCACTCGGAGCCACCGATCCGTCTAAGGCTGACTTCCAAAACCTTCTAAGTAATTTTCGGACAGACCAACTTCTCCCACTCAGTCAAACCGAAAAGCACTTAGACTGATCTAGGTTTCATCTCGGTGAAACCGAGTTCTAAATCTCGGCGTGACCGATATGCGTAACTGCACAGCAGTTATCCATCTCGGCGTCACCGAGTTTTTCAACTCGGTCCCACCGACAGCAAGGGGATATAAATACTGAGGGCAGCGCGCGATTATTCCTTCAAACGTTTTCGCCTTCAAGTCCCCTGCTGCCGTCGCCCTGATCTCCGGATCGTCGCCGTCGTCGCCTGTGCGCCCTCGCCGCAGGTCTCCGTCGCCGTCAACGGTCTTCTCCTCCGCGCCGTTGCCGCCGTAGAGGGACTCCACCAAGTTAGGGTGAGTCTCGATCCCTCTCGTGCTCCCCATCTGATTCATTGCACGATTGGTTAGCCCTGTATCTAGCCACGTTTGAAAAACTTCCTTTCCATCAGATTGTTCTAGTTTCGAGTAAAATTCTTAGGGTTAGGTTTCCACGGAATACATCTCGGTGAAACCGATTTTGAAAACTCGGAATGACCGATTTGGCCTCTGGCCATTGCACTGCACCTTTCGGTCTAACCGAGTCGTGCAAATCGGTGTGACCGAAGTAGAGTCGTAGTGAAACCCTAGTGTTTCGGCAGGACCGAAACCCACTTCGGTCTGACCGAAAGTGATGTGGTAAGCCTCTGTATACACTTCGGATTCACCGAAACTGAAAATCGGTTTGACCGAAAAGCATTCTGTGAAAACTCAAAACTAAGATTTGAACTCAATTTTTTGCAAAAACCTCTGCAGTTTGTGATAACTCTTCTACTCTGCCTATACCTTATCTATTCACAGGTTGTCAGCCATGTCAGATGCCAGTGACAGCCAGAACAGGTCAGAGTCACCTTTTGCAGAGATTCCAGAGGCAGATACTAGTCCTGAGGCTAGTAGCCCTATTGATGATGGTGAGAGGAGTACACCTAGTGGCTTGCCTCCTGCAGCCACCAGAACCAGAAAGGAAGTGAACTCAGATGATGAGGATTCTGATTTTGTCGCTGAAGAAGAAGTATCCTCCAAGCCCAAGAGAAAAGTTGTTGCCAAAGAGCACCAAGGGCATCAGTCAAAGAAAGGCACCAGCAAGGTCAAGCAATCAGCTGTTGCCAAGAAGCTGAACTTGGAAGAGCCAGCTCCAAGTAAAGTGAAGAAAACTTCCAAGAGGAAGAGGGTAGTGTATGCTGAACCTCATGCAGATGCAGCAGTGGATGAAGAAGAAGAAGAAGCACCCCAGCCTCCTCCTCAGAAGGCTAAGCTCATGGGTGATGCTATTAGGGCTGGAGCCACTTCAAAGCCCAAGAAGCCTGCTCAAGCAAAGGCAGCTCCAGCAAAGCCTAGTGCCAAGCCCAAGAGGACAACCAGGAACATTCCAGCGTCTGAGAAGAACAAAGGTGATGTGCCACCAGCTGATTCTGATGAAGAAGAACATGTGCTGCTGAAGCTCCGTCCAAAATTGCCACTTCACAACGATGCTCATCCTCAAGCCGAGGATATGAAGGCAAGGAAAGATAGAGGTCTCAGGATATGGAGACAGTCTGATCCATATGCCGTGAGGAGAAGGACTGCTGTGGACCCCAGATTTCACACCAGAGAGCAGCAGGACTTCTATGAGACTGTGTTGATGGACAAGAAGCCTATTGTTGCAGATACCAGATACGTTGACTGGAAGTACATTGACAGTGAAGAGCACCGAGACTTCTTTCCCCATGTGCATGAAAGCTTCACTGCATGTGGAGTTGCTGAGTTTGTGGGTCAGAAGCTGACAGATTGGAACGATGAGATGATTATGCAGTTCTATGCCACAGCCCACTTCTATCCTGATGGGAAGATCACCTGGATGACTGAAGGTCAAAGGTTTTCTTCGTCTGTTGAAGAATGGGCAGAACTTCTGAATGCTCCAGTGCAGAGAGAGGACGACATTGATGTCTATGGGATTCCTAAGAAGAACCATGATTCCATGAAGAACATGTACAAGGAGATCCCAGCAGCAGATTTGGAAGGGTGGAAGCTTGGCTCAGTGTACTATCTCCAGGCAGGTTTGCCTACCACTAACACTATTTTGAGGCATACCTTGATGCCCAAGTCTGGAGACCATCGCATGATTAGAGGCTATTCTATCAACATGCTGCACATACTTGATGAGAAGGCACCTTTCAAGGTGATGGACTTAATGGTAGAGACCATTAAGAGGACTGCAGCTGACCAGAAGAGGTCATGTGGATTTGCCCCGCAGATTCAGATGCTTATCAATGCCAAGTTTGGCACGGGCAAATTCCTGTTGGATAGGAAGCACTTACCACTACAGCCAGAGCATGAAGATAATGTTGTTGTGATGGACGAGGAGGATCCAACTTCGGTTGAAGGTCAAGCCAAGATTGAAGCTGCTAAGAAAGCCAAAGCTGATAAAGAGGCAGCAGCAGCAGCAGATAAACCAAAGAGCTTCGGAGAGCAGATTCTTGAAGCTACCCAGAGGATTGAACAACGCCTGGCCAGCATTGAACAATCTCAGGAAAGCTTGGAAAGGATTGTTGATGACAAGATCCACGCTCTAGACGTGAAGCTGACTGAGATTCAGGTGACCGTCAACAAGCTTGAGGCAGACATGGAGGAAGCAAGGCAGGACAAGGCAGAGCTCATGCAGGATGATCTAGTCCAGGACTCTCATCGCCAGACTGCTCAGGTTCCCAGAGGATCCCGATCAGCTGCTATTCCAGTGACTGACTCCAGGACTACCACTTCAGCACCTCCTACAGCTCCAGCAGTCACTCCAGCCACAGCTCCAGTATCCACTCCTCCAGCGCAGACATCAACTGAAGTCTTCGCCGATGTCGTCATATCTACTCCGACATCTACCCAGACAGGAGCCGCCAACAGAGCCCACAGTGACGTTTAGCTCTATGCTTTTTCAAACTTTTTGGTAACTTGTTGCCAAAGGGGGAGAAATTGTATAGATCATAGGGCTTCGAGAGAGAGAGTGCTCTTTCGTTCTTTTGCGGTTTCATTTGATACTTTTGGTTCTTTTGGTTCTTGAAACTTTCAGTGTGCTCGATACTACGTTTGATGCTACTTTAATGAGTGCTTAGTCATACTATGCTTTAATGTGTGCTTAATGCTTATCATATGCTATTCCTATCTTGTATGGTTATTTACTCATGTCTTGGTGTTTGGGTGCATGTTATTCATTCTTATCATTTTGTGCGCTCCACCAAGATGTATGTGACATGGAAGAGTGACCCATGATCCTAATTGATTGTGCATTTGCATTCAAACGCAAATTTTAAATAATGCACAAATTTAGGGGGAGCTCTTGCTTATCACATACTTCTCAAAGCGACGATATTATTCATTGATTATATCTTTTGTCGAAGCTTTGATCTATATGTTGTCATCAATTACCAAAAAGGGGGAGATTGAAAGTGCAACTAATCCCCGGGTGGTTTTGGCAATTAATAACAACATATATATCATTGAACTAATAGCTATTTGAGAATCATTTCAGAGAAGTTCAGTGATATGGGTATGGCAATGACTGAAGAAGTGGACCCCTCAAAATGCTAAGTCAAGCATTGGCAAAAGCTCAAGACTCCATTTTTGGTTTAGTGATCCAAGATCACATTGAGTCCATAGGAAAAGCCAATACTATTAAAAGGGGATGAGGTTGTGTTGATGATCTGGTTGCTCAAGTGCTTAGTGATATATCTCCTTCAACTATCAGCAACTTTCACTACTATGCACACTCATAAGTAATCTCGGACAAACCGATTTTCCAAACTCAGTCCCACCGAGATGAACCACCTCAGCCATAAGCCAAACCCTAGAAAAATCGGTCAATCCGAGTTTGAGATCGGTCTCACCGAAACACGGGCTGCCAAGCTTCTGTAACCGTTTGTCCTCAAATCGGAATAACCGAGTTGATGATTTCGGTCTCACCGAAACTGGCAAGTTCCTATCTTTTCTCAAATCGGACAAACCGAGATGGTATTTTCGGTCCCACCGAAAACCCCGACGTTCACTATATTTGAACTTTCGGTCTGACCGAGTTGTCAACTTCGGTCTCACCGAGATTGCTCAATTATGTGTGTAACGGTTGGATTTTGTGTGGAGGCTATATATACCCCTCCACCCCCTCTTCATTCGTGGAGAGAGCCATCAGAAAGAACTACCACTCCTACCTTACACTTTCTGAGAAGAGAACTACCTACCCTTGTGTTGAGATCAAGTTGCTCCATTCCTACCATATGAAACTTGATTTCTAACCTTCCCAAGTTGCTTTCCACTCAATCCTTTCTTCCACCACAGCCATATCAGTGAGGAGAGTTGAGTGTTGGGGAGATTATCATTTGAAGCACAAGAGCAAGGAGTTCATCATCATCTACAACATCTATTACCTTTTGGAGGGTGGTGCCTCCTAGATTGGTTAGGTGTCACTTGGGAGCCTCCGTCATCGAGATGTGGAGTTGAACCAAGAAGTTTGTAAGGGCAAGGAGATCGCCTACTTTGTGAAGATCTACCCCGAGTAAGGCTAGCCCTCCGTGGGCGTAGGCCATGATGGAATAGACAAGGTTGCTTCTTCGTGGACCCTTCGTGGGTGGAGCCCTCCGTGGACTCGCGCAGCCGTTACCCTCCGTGGGTTGAAGTCTCCATCAACGTGGATGTACGATAGCACCACCTATCGGAACCACGGGAAAAATCACCGCGTCTCCAAATTGCGTTTGCTCTTCTCCACCTCTCTTTACTACATGTGCAATTTACTTTCCGCTGCTTATACTCTAGAATTGCATGTGTAGGGTGATGCTTGACTTGATCATAATTGTGAATCTGCCAAAAACTGTTCATGATCAAAAGGCAGAATTTTTATATTTACAAGTAGTCTAATCACCCCCCCCCCCTCTAGACATACTTTCGATCCTACAACACCCTCTGCAAATAATAAATCTATTTGAATAGCCGTGTCCCTGGGTTAGGACTACTGTCTGGGGCGGGTCAAGTGTCGATCTTAGTGTCGGTCTTCGGAGGAGGAACTACTAAAACAGAACATGGATCATGACTTGTGACCTATGATGACTGTTACTATTGTTATTAATATTTTTGGCCTAACCCTTTATATTATTTGAGTTATTGAGTATCCCTGGGATGGTTCTACCTCCTGGATATTCACTGTCTTTTCTTTTTTCTTATAAGCCCTTTATGTGGTGTCGCTCAGACGCCCGGATGTGGCATGATTATTATTCCTTATAAGCCCTTTATGTGGTGTCGCTCAGACGCCCGACTGTGGCATGATTATTAATTATATTCCTTATAAGCCCTTTATGTGGTGTCGCTCAGACGCCCGATTGTGGCATGATTGTTATTTATTTTTTCTTATAAGCCCTTTATGTGGTGTCGCTCAGACGCCCGACAGTGGCATGATTGTTATTTATTTTTCTTATAAGCCCTTTATGTGGTGTCGCTCAGACGCCCGACTGTGGCATGCTTGCTATTTATTTTATTGTCATTCTGGGATTGCATATTCAAATATACATGGATAACCTGCTTGCATCAAGAATTATCATTCCATAATTAACAATGTGATCATCGAAAAATTATGAGTATGATTACCTCCTGTTATATTGCTCCCGCGTTCATAATGTTTGCGAGTACATTCAAAGTACTCATTGGCTTGCCCCTGGCTATTGTCTTGGCCAGATTTCTTGCATGGAGAGGAGTGTTGCGACAACTACCCCAGAACCTATGCAACGGTGATAGCAGCCTCGCGAAGATAGGAGTTAACCTGGTCAGCTGTTCCCGTGGGAAATGGAGTCCCACAGACGCCGACGTGTTACAGACCGCTTCCGCCATCAGCCACTAGAAACCTTGTGTTGTACTTAAAGACCAGAATGGTCTTGTACTACATATTTTGTATTTTTTTGCTTGGATTTTCTGTATCAAGTGGTGACTCATCAGCTAACAGTAATCCTGGGGCTGATGAGTACAAGGGCCACTTTTGGGGAAAATAATACCCCGAAAATCGGTCCTGACATGGGCCCACCATGTGGGTTGAAAATAGGAAGGGTGGTGACATCTTGCACAGCCGCGACAGGGAGGCATGTCAGTGGATAGCTTGTCTGCTATGTCGGCTACAATGTCGGTACCAAGGACGAGGGACGAAGAGGACCATTTTCCCGTTCGTTGTAATGAGGCGGACCAATAGGCAAAGTTCTCGTCCACCGACAGTGCTGGAATGATATCAACAATAGAATCAAGGTCTTACTGACAGAGTTGTACAACGAGGTGGCTACATAAGCAGTGGATTATTACTGCTTAGATCATATAGGTCAAGAAGGTTAAGCAGAACAATTGAAATGTAAACTATGATTACACACAATTATTAGGAGTATATCCTTCCCATGGACAACCAGAACATGGCATACATGTTAGGAGATTAAGTACCCAACCATTCAGATAAAGAGGCAAGGATTAATCAAGATGTTACCCTTACAGTGGTGTTTGGATAACTGACCAAGAAACATTTAGCAGCGCGCCTCCCATGTTCTTGTTGATGAGCAGGGCATCATAGTCATGCTTCGAGGTAGCAATGATTTGGTGTTTCAATCAAGGGCCAGACTTTGGATACACAAATGATCCATCAGAAGCAACTTATAGAATAAGTCTTACAATTTCCTCCTGGAAAAATGGTTATCCTTGCAACAGAAATTATAATGATAGGAACTCCAGCCAGGAGTGCTAGGCATGACAACATATTACTGGGTCATCACAGGACCAAGATTATAACTCCTGGAAAGTTGTCCCAACCATCATATCTGACTGAGATTCAGATCCGATTGGTGTCATGATACCACAGACTCGGGATGTTCGAGAAGAAACGGTGTAACATAAATCGACAAAATGTCACTGCAAGATTCTCGAGAAATGAACTATGGGAGCGGGTTGCCGAAACAATAGTTCATCATTAAACCAAGGAGAGGATGAGGAGGTGGCTGATGGGCTCAGCGGCAATCCATCGAGAATTCCAAATGGATGGATTTCCACAATAATGTGAACAAGAATATGACACTTGTCAATTCAATTGATAATAATGTTGTATGCTCAAGGAAAACATACACCATTAATCATCAGTTGAAAAGTGTGCCGGAAATATGACCTTAGGAAGCAAGATCAATGTTAGAGTGATGATTCAATAAACAGCAGTCTAAGAACGAACTGTTGATCGTTAACTTCAAAGCAATAGGGTTGCTAGAAGTACATAACTCAAGCAACATCGTTAGCATATTGGTATTCCGGTTAAAAATAACACGGGGACCAAGGAAGAATGGTGATGGTGAGAAGTATCATCATACCGAGAATTTCTAAGAGATGGAGCAATCCCCACAACATTCTCGACATAAAAGACAGTAATACTTCAAGGCAGAATACAACACTAGCTGGAGAGCAAGTTGTATTCATAATGTGGACAAGTTTGCGATGAAAGGAAGTCAAGGGTGTTGTCGATGATAATAAATATCATCGAGGGCAAGGAGGGTATTCCACAAATTATAGTATTTCTCATCATGAACACAGTTGACATCTCGGAAGAAGTCAAAGTGTTGAAGGTGATCCGACACATTTGCCGGGAGGTTTCAAGAGGATGCATTCAAACAACAACGGCAACTTGCAAGGGAATGACGAAGTGGCAAGTTATAGGATTAATATATAAGATGAAAGCTCGAAACCAAAGTTGCCTTTCAAGACAAGCAACATGATGTTGAAAGCTCAATGTAAGTCGTGCTCACACACTGAAGAATTTGTGCACGAGAGAAGGACAAGGTAGCACAGTCAAAGATAGCAAGACCAGGATGTAGCCGATAGTCTAGGAATGACCAGATTGACTTCAGAATTTCCTAGTAAAAATACTAGGGGTATTTGATTTCTAGTCCGGAATAATTTCACTAGTCGGTGTCCTCGGTTGACAACAACCCAGAACCCGTAGGGTGATTACGACAAGGAAAGACATTACTACAACAAAGTTAGTGAGATGTGGTGCAATGGCAAGACATCTCCGAGATACGTGGGGGTAATACTCGAAGGTAGAACATGATAGAAGTAGAACCGGGTAATTGACCTATGATAGTAGATACTTCAACCTTGCCAAAAATAGGCGAGGCACTGAAATGAATTCTCATCAGATATGTCAGATCAGGACAGCATGGTCGAAACCAAAACTATAAGGAATCAATTCAAGAATACCAAAAGAATCATACAGCTAGATAATCATTTTGCAAGAAGCTTTTGAGACGGTCTACAGGATTTTCATGGGCATGAACACAAAGTTCAAGGTCGACTCCCACTTCTTTAATGCATATCATTTCATTCACCTCTCGCTTTGATAAAACTGTAGTGTTGGAATTTTATCTGGTAGAACACCGGAAGAGTGTGACTTGTGAAAACTTTCAGGTTCTCACGGATTAGGGGAAGGCATAGGTTCAACCCATCGGGCATCTTAGTAACATATACCACAAGTTTCAAAAGTAAAACCACAAGCTCGATAGTAGAGCATGGTTGACAAAAGCAGAGGATACAATTTACCAAAGGCATTATGTATCAGGGAAAGAACTCACAAGGTGATTGAATATGAAGGACACCGTCGGATAACAATCCAATAATGGATCGGGCGATCCACAACGGAGCTGATGTGAGTATCGGTACTCACTCGGAGGAAGAAAGAATGCAGATGCATCAGATTCAAGAATCAGCTGATTAATCTGATGCTTAAATAGAAAGAAATTATGGTTTACAAATGAAGGATCAGAAGAAGACGCTCTGATCAAGGATGGATAAGTTGAAAACACTTAGTTGGACAGTCAATAAAGGTTTGGATTGCCAAGAACCAACTCATGTCCGGAATGACGTCTGAGCCGGAACATAATTTTAAAAAGGATAACCTGATGATTGTGTGCATATGCACATATTGAATCAACAGGCTCAAAATGGCTAAGACAAGGGATGTTAACGAAGACTAGTAGTCATATGGAATTAACCATAATGCAAGCAGGCAAGACTTTCAAGAGTAACATGCTGCAGAGGATTTTCGAAAGATCGAAAAGTATTCCGAAGAATATTGTGAGACACATGAGCAATCGAGAAGAACTGGTCCTTGACAAATGTGAGGAAATAACCGTAAGGGTTTTCACGTGAAATGAAATTGCAAGACAGTAAACTCAAAGGATTCGCGGGACAACGGAGAATATTTCGAGGCATCTTGTAACAACAAGAGCGACGAGGAATGATCATGAGAATGACAAGTGCATGCAGATATCCATAGGGACATATCGGTGGCAGTGAATTGCAAAGGCGATGAGCACAAGGTAGTTTTAACCCGAATAGAAGAGAGATCAGAGTCCCAGAGCATAGAAGAGGTACGTGGGCCCATAAGCCACACAATCATGTTAGTAATTTTGTTTTTCAAAGACTAGACTCAACTTCGACCAAGGAGTTGGAAAGGGGGATTCCTACAGGCAGTCGGCTCTGATACCAACTTGTGACGCCCCCAATTTGACCGTACACTAATCATGCACACAAATGTGCACGGCCAAGATCAGGGACTCACTGGAAGATATCACAACACAACTCTACACACAAATTAAAATAATACAAGTTTTATATTACAAGCCAGGGGCCTTGAGGGCTCGAATACATAAGCTCGAATACACAAGAGCCAGCGGAAGCAATAATATCTGAGTACAGACATAAGTTAAACAAGGTACCATAAGATGGTTAGCACAAATGTAGCAACGATCGAAGAGGCAAGGCCTCCTGCCTGGGACCTCCTAACTACTCCTCGAAGCCGAACATCACGTAGAAACATCATCGGGATCCTCTGGCTCTTGGACTCCACCGATCTGGTTGCATCAACCAGAAAGAAGAAAGAAGGGGGAAAAGGGGGAGCAAAGCAACCATGAGTACTCATCCAAAGTACTCGCAAGCAAGGATCTACACTACATATGCAATGATATCTGGGTAAAGGGGTAATATCTGTGGGCTGAACTGCAGAATGCCAGAATAAGAGGGGGATAGCTAATCCAATCGAAGACTAAGCTTATGGCAACCTCCATCTTGCAGCAGTAGAAGAGAGTAGATGGAATAGTAACAAGCATCAAAGCTTCTGGCAGCCTCCGTCTTGAGTAGCTTAAGAGTTCACCAAGTAACATCGTATAGCATAAACCTACTCGGCGATCCTCCCCTCGTCGCCCTGTGGGAAAGCGATCACCGGGTTGTAACTGGAACTTGTCTGGGTGTGTTTTATTAATTATCCAGTTCTAGTTGTCATGAGATCAGAGTACAACTCCGGGTCATCCTTTTATCGAGGGACACGGCTATTCGAATAGATTAACTTCCCTACAGGGATGCACCACATAACCTAGCAAGCTCGATCCCATTTGGCCGGACACACTTTCTAGGGTCATGCCCGGCCTCGGAAGATCAACACGTTGTAGCCCTACCTAAGCACAACAAAGAGGTCAGCACGCCGGTCTAAGTCCTAGGAACGCATGGGTCCGGGCCCATCGCCCAACGCACACATGCACGTTGTGTACGCGACCGGTGAGCAGACCTAGCAACCTCCATTACTAAGGAAGTTACATTACGCGGTTCAACCCGGCGCACGCCGCTAAGTCGCTGACGTCAAGAAGGCTTCGGCTGATACCACGACGTCGAGTGCCCATAACTATTCCCACGTAGCTATAGGCCAATGGCCAGACTCAGATCAAATACCAAGATCTCGATAAGTGTGTTATTATGAAACAACCGCGGACAACGACCAGTGCCAGGACCACCTGTCTCCTAGGTGGTCGCAACCCGCCCTGTTGCTCCGCCACAAAGTAACCATCAGGGGGCTGCCGGGAACCCAGGCCCACCACTACCTGTGTGGAACCACCTGCCCCTTCAGTCCCCATCTCCAAACCATCATCATGTGTATGTAATAGTATAGTATATACCCGTGATCACCACCCGAGTGATCACGACCCGATAGTATAGCATGGCAGACGGACAAGAATGTAGGGCCACTGATGGAATACTAGCATCCTATACTAAGCATTAGGATAGCAGGTAAGGTATCAACAGTGGTAGCAACAATGACAGGCTATGCAACAGAATAGGAGCTATCGAAACAACAAAAGTAGCAGTTCTAATGCAAGAATAAGAGAGAGAGAATGGGCGATATCTGGTGATCAGGGGGGCTGTCCTGGTTGCTCTGACAAGAAAGAGGAGTCGTCAACATCGTAGTCAATCGAGGTAGCAGCAACGTCCGTCTCGTAGTCTACCAAGGAGAAGAGGGGGAAGAAACAATAAATACAGAGCAAACAAAGTATCACAAAATATAACAAGGAAATACACGGTGCCACGTGTGACCTATCACAGTGCTCGGTGATACAGGCGAAGAGGAATAACATCCGGAAAAGTAATCCCGGTGTTTCGCGTTTTCGGACAGATGAACCGAAGGGGTAAAGTTGCGTCCTTGCTATGCTAGGGATGTGTGGCGGACGAACGGGCTGCATATCCGGTATAATCTCGTCGTTCTGAGCAACTTTCATGTACAAAGTATTTTCATCCGAGTTACGGATTATTTTATATTAATTTTCAAAGTTTTAATCATTTTCTAAATTATTATTATTAATTTAATTCGAAAATAGCAATTCTACATCTGCATGATGCTAGCATGACATCAGCAGTCAACAAAGGTGTTGACTAGGTCAAACTGACATGTGGGGTCCGCATGTCATTGACTGATCAGGCTAATCATGGTTAAATTAAGTTAACTAGTGATTAGGTTAATCTAATCAAGATTAATTAAGTTAATTAATTTAGTTAACTAATTAATTATTATTATTATTGGTAATTCTTTATAAAAACGTTCTGGGCAGGGCCCCCTTGTCATAGGCTCTAGGGGAGCCTAGCGGGCACTGGGCTAGCGGGTGCGGGCACGCACCCGCCAGGGCGAACCCGGGTGAGCGGGCGACGGCCGCCGAGGAGCGGCAGGGCGCCGAAGTTGGCCGCGGGGGCGGCGACAGTCGGCGTGAGCTGGGACGGCGACTGCGGGGCCGGCGGCGAGTGGGCGCGGCGGAGCTAGAACAAGGCTGTGGGACGTAGCCGGCGTGGAGGGGCGGTAGGGGCGCCGCGGCCGGCGCTAGCGGCGGGCGGAGGCGACGACGAGCAAGTGCGGTGGACAGGGGAGAGGAGAGGTGCGACCAGCAGCGATGGACCGAGGCGGTAGCTGCTAGGCTTCTCGCCCCTCGTTGGTTACCCCAAGTGGAAGGTGTGAGATGTAGTGTTGCGGAAGATTTTCCCTTGGCAAAGATACCAAGGATCGAATCCCCAGAGACTCCTAGGTTCAACAAGAAGGTGTCAACTGCTATGTCGCCAGATATTAGCAATCAACGTGGACCTGCACACAGATACAAATAACTTTGCTCCCAACGAGTACAGAGAGGTTGTCAATCCCTCCGGCCTTGTAGTTCACAAAGGATTAAACGCAAGTGATAGTAGTGATAGATATAATTGCAATAGTAAATAAAAGCGAAAAGTAAATAGCGGATGTGATCAATGATGGTAATATGGACTGGAGTCTCATGATGTTCACTAGTGATGTCTCTCTCCCAAAAGACGATAAAACAGTTATGTGAGGTAAACGAATTACAGCTGGGCAATTGACAGGACCATGTGCGCAAACCAATGCTGACTACATTGCAAGAAAGGTTGAGGTTCAAAGCATGGGCGGTACGCCAAAGTAAGTAGACCGAAAACCATCAATATCTACTACTAATCATCCACCTTGAGATATCTATCCAGAACATCTCGCTGGTATTAAGTTGCGAGTCCCACCCATAGTGTAAACTCAATGCAATAGACAACTGCATTAAAAGAACTTTGCGTAAAGTAAACAATCCTTGCACCCGCGGGCACAAGCACCGTTGTTTTCCCCCTTGTGGCAACAGCACATCCCCTAGACTCATGTTTCTGTCACTCAAGCTAGTCATCGAGGGGCATGAACCCACAATCAAGCATAACGTTCCCTCTTGGAGTCACTACCTACTACTTGGCCAAAGCAATAAATAACAATGGAGAACATGCAAGAATTACTTACGAACATAAATATAAAAGAGGTAGATCAAATATATTACTCAAGCACAATCTGAACATAATCTCATAATCCATCGGATCCCAGCAAACTCATCATAGCAACAACATAAGGATTACATATGTGCCTCGATCATGTAGGGCAGCTCACGAGGACTAATTAGTGAAGCACAAGAACGGGAGGAGAACATCACATAGCTACTGGTCATGGACTCATGGTCCAAGGGAGACTACTCACAACTCATCCGGGAGGCGTCCATGGTGGTGGAGAGGCTCCCGGTGGTTATCCTCCCCTCCGACAGGGTGCCGGGAAGAGTTCTCCTGGTGCTCCCGATCTTGGAAGCGGCGGCGACGGAACAGAGATGGGATCGCGAAAAGAGTTCCTCCCTCAAGGGTTTCGGGAGACGCTTTAAATATATGCCAAAGGGGGGCATCGGAGGAGCCTCGGGGGGCCCAGGCGCCCCCCCCCCCCCCCCC
>LR738711.1:247533203-247603617 GCA_902687465.1 Secale cereale
CCCCCCGGCTGTCCTTCGGGCGCACAGTAGTTTCTGGAACGCTGATTTTTTATATATTTTTTCTGGATTTTTCCTGGCAGTTCTCGTAACGTGAAAACCTGAAATACAAAAACAGCCGAAAACAGAAACTGGCGCTGGGGTGCACTGAGTTAATAGGTTAGTCCAAATATTATCAAAAGTGTATGGAAGTGTATAAATATCATAGCAATATCACCCAAAAGAGGCATGGATCAAGCAGAAATTATAGATACGTTTTGGACGTATCAACATCCCCAAGCTTAATTCCTGCTCGTCCTCGAGTAGGTAAATGATAACAAGAATAATTTCTATGGTGACATGCTATTAACCATATAGGACTTTTTCATAGTCATATGACAAAAGCTTACTGAGACAATGAATCTATAGTAATTAAGTTGCCTCATGAGAAAATCACAAAGGACTGAAAGTTTTACAATATGATACTGAAACATCAAATAGATTTGCAATGAACATGATGTGCAAATATGATAAAGTGATATCTAGCTTGCCCTCTTGAGTGAAGCAAAACATAAATGCAGGGGCACCTTCAAGGTTTAAGTGATGACTAGATACAATGATTTCAAAATAAACGATATCACAATCATGCAAAAGACAATGCTACTTCGGGACAATGCACATTACACTCAGAATGACAATCATGCTCTCAGTAGTTGGTGCTTGAAGAAAGAAGGTGGAGACTCAACATAGAAGTAAAAGAATGGCCCTTCACAGAGGGAAGCAGGGATTACTCATGTGCTAGAGCTTTTTATTTTGAAAACATAGAAACAATTTTGTCAACGGTAGTAGTACTTTATATGTGTTATGCATAAGACATCCTATAAGTTGCAAGCCTCATGCATCGAATACCAATAGTGCTCGCACCTTGTCCTAATTAGCTCGGATTTCCATGGATTGTCATTGCATTACATATGTTTCAACCAAGTGTCACAAAGGGGTACCTCTATGTCACCTGTACAAAGGTCCAAGGAGATAGATCGCATTTGATTTCTCGTTTTTGATAGATCTCAACTTGAGGACATCCATACCGGGACAACATAGAAAATAGATAATGGACTCCTCTTTAATGCTTAAGCATATTCTCATAAGAGATTGAGGATTAATATCCAAGCTAAAACTTCCACCATGATACATGGCTTTGGTTGGCGGCCCAATGTTCTCCTCTAACAATATGCATACTCAAACCATTCAACCCATGGCAAATCACCCTTACTTTAGACAAGACGAACATGCATAGCAACTCACATGATATTCAACAAGAGTGTAACAGTTGATGGCGTCCCCAGAAACATGGTTACCGCTCAGCAAGCAACTTATAAGAAAATAAGATACATAAGCAACATATTTTTTACCACAATAGTTTTTAAGCTACTTTCCCATGAGCTATGTATTGCAAAAACTGAAGGTTTTAAAGGTAGCACATGTAAATTTACTTGGAGTGGCAGTGAAATACCACATATAGGTAGGTATGGTGGACTCATATGGCATAACTGGTTTAAAAGGATGTGGATGCACAAGCAGTCAGTCCGCTTAGTACAGGTGGAGGTTAGCAAAAGACTGGGAGCGACCAACTAAGAGAGCAATGACGGTCATAATCATGCAGAGCGACAAAGCAACATTGAATCGGGCATGGAAGTTATATCGCTACTCAGAAATAAAAGATCATCAAGGCTTGACAGACTTTCTTTACAGTCTTAAATATGCGTGAGCATACGCCAAGTTAATCAAAATAAATTCTCGAAGGAAGATATTACTAAACCATACCACATCATAGGCAAACAAATCATGTTGGTACTCCAATAACACATTGGGAACCCTCCAGCTATTGAGACTAACCATAAGAAAACATGAACTACTAAGCGCCATCATGCACGTAGCATCTTTATCATAGACATATCAACCAATGCAACGGAAGCAAACTCTCTTAATAAGGTGAGCATGGTAATTAAAGAGAGTTCAAGCAACCAACTAAACAAAAGCTCTTGAAAAGATAAGCATGAAAGCTAAGAGCTGA
Organism: Secale cereale; assembly: GCA_902687465.1. Taxonomy (NCBI): domain Eukaryota; kingdom Viridiplantae; phylum Streptophyta; class Magnoliopsida; order Poales; family Poaceae; genus Secale; species Secale cereale. The sequence goes on from LR738711.1 coordinate 247,535,254, forward strand.
ACATGATAGTAGCTATTAAAAGACAAAGAACACACACATCAAGGATAGACATGAAAATTCAATGTTATGTTCTAGGTAGAAGTGGAGCGTGTTTCTCTCCCACATAAAGAAAGCTGAGTCCCGACTCGTTATGAAAAACTAAAGAAAACCAAAAGCAAGACGCTCCAAGCATAGCACATAACACATGAAGTGATTAAAATATAGTGGAACGAAAGACGAACTGATAATGTTGATGGAGAAGGGGATGCACGGGGGCATCCCCAAGCTTAGACGCTTGAGTCTCCTTGAATATTTCTTCGGGGTGCATGGGGGCATCCCCAAGCTTGAGCGCTTGACATTCCTGAATCTTTTTATCATCTTCCCTCGCACACTTGAAAACTCCCTTCATACATAACTCATCATAATCTGATTAGCGAGGTTAGTACCCATAATAAAATAATTGTACCTTGCTGGAAATAAATATATTCTTGAAGGTCTACTGTTTCTCAAGATTGCCAAAAGGTTTTTGCAAAGAAAAAGCAAGCTCTTGGTTTGCAAAATGAAGGAAATGCAAAACAGGACAGAATCTGTGAAAAACAGAACATCAGTTAGTAATTGATTTGTTCGGGGCACTTCTGCAACTCTAATAAAAAAACTCAGAACATAAGCACGAAAGACAATTATATAGAGCACGCTGTCGAAAAAATTCAGACCAAAAAGATGATCTGGTGATTTTATACGAATTTTTCTATCCAAGGACAGAATCTGTTTCCTGGACAGCACCTCACAACTTTTGAACTTTCTAGCAATCAGAGGCTACACTTGGCACAAAATTGAAAAGCAAAAATACAGTGATGATGCTACAGTAGTAACAACATCAAGACACAACAAAAGCAAAATAAATTTATTCATGTGGGCTGCCTCCCAAAAGCGCTTTCTTTTATGCCTTTAAGCTAGGCATAATGCATAAAGGAATCAATAACCATCGTAATAATCGGAGCTATAAATTGCTTCACATGGTTCCTCAGCAAGTTCATTCTTGTTCCTTCTAGGAAAGGGGTACACACCTTTTTCCTTTCTGCGCAAGCGGATTTGTCCCTTACCTATATCAATGAAGCCTTTAACTGCTCGGAGGAAGTCCCTTCCAAGCACTATATTTCCTTGGTTTGGCTCCATGATGAAGAAATCAATCATTGCAATCCCTTTAAGGAATTTAACTGGCGCGTCTTTTATTCTTCCCTGGATTTCAGAAATATCTCCATTAGTGTGTTCATGATAAGATGGTAATCTATCCATGTTAAATTTTAAAGAATCATGAACAATTTTTGGCATAGTAGAAACCATAGATCCAATATCACAATAAGCAAGGAAGTCTTGATTAGAGATGCTAATCCTAACGAAAGGCTCCCAATCATTTTCTATTTCCAAAATGTCTTTCTTATTGGGTTTAGGTTTCTCTATCTTCATCAAGTCTAGAGCATCCATTCTCTTTTCAATAGTAGGAAGTCTATCTATGACAGTATCAAAGTTATGATCATAAACAAAGTAACTAGATAGACCATGTATAATTTCAAGAGCTCTAGCTTCATCACACTCTAGGAAATCTCCCTCGGCTATAATATCAAGAGAGTGTTTACACCATTTAAAAAGACCATGGTAAAAATTTCTAAGCACAATTTTTATGGGTATCCAAGGCATAATTCTCCTATGTGCATCAGAAATTCTGTCCCATGCCTTCTTCATATTTTCTCCATCCCTTTGATGGAAATCTAGAACTTCTGATTCCCTCAAAGCACCAAATCCTAACATGTTTAGCTAAACAGAAAGGACTACTAACAGGAAAGCAAAATAAAATTTTTTTCGTAATTTTTGATAAAGGATACTAAAGCAAAAACTGAAAGGTAAACTAACAAGACTAAAAGCAAAGGTAAAAGATAGCGTGCAACTCCCCTATCTTGAAGAGTGGAGTCCCCGGCAACGGCGCCAGAAAAACTCTTGCTAGGCTTCTCGCCCCTCATTGGTTACCCCAAGTGGAAGCTGTGAGATGTAGTGTTGCGGAAGTTTTTCCCTTGGCAAAGATACCAAGGATCGAATCCCCAGAGACTCCTAGGTTCAACAATAAGGTGTCAACTGCTACGGCGCCACATATTAGCAATCAACGTGGACCTGCACACATATACAAATAACTTTGCTCCCAACGAGTACAGAGAGGTTGTCAATCCCTCTGGCCTTGTAGTTCACAAAGGATTAAACGCAAGTGATAGTAGTGATAGATATAATTGCAATAGTAAATAAAAGCGAAAAGTAAATAGCGGATGTGATCAATGATGGTAATATGGACCGAAGTCTCATGATGTTCACTAGTGATGTCTCTCTCCCAAAAGACGATAAAACAGCTATGTGAGGTAAACGAATTACAGCTGGGCAATTGACAGGACCATGTGCGCAAACCAATGCTGACTACATTGCAAGAAAGGTTGAGGTTCAAAGCATGGGCGGTACGCCAAAGTAAGTAGACCGAAATCCATCAATATCTATTACTAATCATCCACCTTGAGATATCTATCCAGAACATCTCGCTGGTATTAAGTTGCGAGTCCCACCCATAGTGTAAACTCAATGCAACAGACAACTGCATTAAAAGAACTTTGCGTAAAGTAAACAATCCTTGCACCCGCGGGCACAAGCACCGTTGTTTTCCCCCTTGTGGCAACAACACATCCCCTGGACTCATGTTTCTGTCACTCAAGCTAGTCATCGAGGGGCATGAACCCACAATCAAGCATAACGTTCCCTCTTGGAGTCACTACCTACTACTTGGCCAAAGCAATAAATAACAACTGAGAACATGCAAGAATTACTTACAAACATAAATATAAAAGAGGTAGATCAAATATATTACTCAAGCACAATCTGAACATAATCTCATAATCCATCGGATCCCAGCAAACTCATCATAGCAACAGCATAAAGACTACATATGTGCCTCGATCATGTAGGGCAGCTCACGAGGACTAATTAGTGAAGCACAAGAACGGGAGGAGAACATCACATAGCTACTGGTCATGGACTCATGGTCCAAGGGATACTACTCACAACTCATCCGGGAGGCGTCCATGGTGGTGGAGAGGCTCCCGGTGGTGATCCTCCCCTCCGGCAGGGTGCCGGGAAGAGTTCTCCTGGTGCTCCCGATCTTGGAAGCGGCGGCGTCGGCAGAACAGAGATGGGATCGCGAAAAGAGTTCCTCCCTCAAGGGTTTCGGGACACGCTTTAAATATATGCCAAAGGGGGGCATCGGAGGAGCCTCGGGGGGCCCAGGCGCCCCCCCGGCGCGGCCCAGGGGGGGCGCGCCGCCAGGGCGCCTGGAGCCCTGGTGGCCCCCCCGGCTGTCCTTCGAGCGCACGGTAGTTTCTGGAACGCTGATTTTTTATATAATTTTTCTAGATTTTTCCTGGCAGTTCTCGTAACGTGAAAACCTGAAATACAAAAACAGCCGAAAACAAAAACTGGCACTGGGGTGCACTGAGTTAATAGGTTAGTCCAAATATGATCAAAAGTGTATGGAAGTGTATAAATATCATAGCAATATCACCCAAAAGAGGCATGGAGCAAGCAGAAATTATAGATACGTTTTGGACGTATCAGTAGCTGCGAGGCCATGGGAGGCCGGAGGCGGGTGCGGGCGGAGACGGCCACGGCCTTGGGCGCGGCCGGCAGTGGTGACGACAGGCTAGGTGAGCGGGGCAAGGCCACGCGCGAGCACGTCCGGCAACCAGGGGGCGCGGGACAAGCAAGGGGGGAGGGCGCGAGTGATGGCTTCTCGCCCCTCGTTGGTTACCCCAAGTGGAAGGTTTGAGATGCAGTGTAGCGGTAGTTTTCCCTTGGCAAAGATACCAAGGATCGAATCCCGTGAGACTCCGAGGGTCAACAAGAAGGTGTCAACTGCTAGCGGCGCAACTTAGCGATTGACAGGACCTGCACACAGATACAAATAACTTTGCTCCCAACGAGTACAGAGAGGTTGTCAATCCCTCCGGCCTTGTCGTTTACAAAGGATCAAACGCAAGAGTAATAGTGAAAGGTATGACTGCAACTAGTAAGTAAGAACAGGAAAGTAAATAGCGGGTGTGATCAGTGATGGTAATATGGACCGGGGTCCCATGATGTTCACTAGTGATGTCTCTCTCCCAAAAGACGATAAAACAGCTAAGCGAGGTAAACGAATTACAGCTGGGCAATAGACAGGATTATGTGCGCAAACCAATGCTAACTATGCTGCAAAGAAGGGTAGAGGCTCAAAAGCATGGGCGGTACGCCAAGGCAAGTAGACCGAAATACATCTGCATCTACAACTAATCATCCACCTTGAGATATCTATCCAGAACATCTCGCTGGTATTAAGTTGCGAGTCCCACCCATAGTGTAAACTCAAAGCAACAGACAACTGCATTAAAAGAACTTTGCATAAAGTAAACAATCCTTGCACCCGCAAGTACAAGCACCGTTGTTTTCCCCCTTGTGGCAACAGCACATCCCCTAGACTCATGTTTCTGTCACTCAAGCTAGTCATCGAGGGGCATGAACCCAAAATCAAGCATAACGTTCCCTCTTGGAGTTACTACCTACTACTTGGCCAAAGCAATAAACAGCAACGAAGAACATGCAAGAATTACTCAAGAACATAAATATAAAAGAGGTGAATCAAATATATTACTCACACACAATCTGAACATAATCTCATAATCCATCGGATCCCAGCAAACTCATCATAGCAACAGCATAAGGATTACATATGTGCCTCGATCATGTAGGGCAGCTCACGAGGTCTAATCGGTGAAGAACAAAGAGGGGAGGAGAACATCACATAGCCACTGGTCATGGACCCATGGTCTAAGGGAGACTACTCACAACTCATCCGGGAGGCGTCCATGGTGGTGGAGAAGCTCCCGGTGGTGATCCTCCCCTCCGGCAGGGTGCCGGGAAGAGTTCTCCTGGTGCTCCCGATCTTGGAAGCGCGGCGGCGGCGGAACAGAGATGAGATCACGAAAAAGGGTTCCGTCCTCGAGGGTTTCGGGACGCGGTGTAAATATATGCCAAAGGGGGGCGTCAAAAGAGGCAAGGGGGGGCCAGGCGCCCTGGCGGCGCGGCCGGGAGGGGGGCCGCCCCCTCTGGTCGCCTGGAGCCCCTGTGGGCCCCCTCTGGCCCTACTTTGGCCGCATGGAAGCTTCCGGAATGCTGATTTTTTATATATTTTTCCCAGGATTTTTCTGGCAATTTACGTAATGGGAAAACCTGAAATACAAAAACAGCAGAAAACAGAAACTGGCACTGGGGTGCACTGAGTTAATAGGTTAGTCCAAATATGATCAAAAGTGTATGGAAGTGTATAAATATCATAGCAATATCACACAAAAGAGGCATGGAGCAAGCAGAAATTATAGATACGTTTTGGACGTATCAACATCCCCAAGCTTAATTCCTGCTCTTCCTCGAGTAGGTAAATGATAACAAGCATAATTTCTGTGGTGACATGCTATTAACCATATAAGAACTTTTCACAGTCACATGACAAACGCTTACTGAGATAATGAATCTATAGTAATTAAGTTGCCTCATGAGAATATCACAAAGAACTTAAAGTTTTACAATATGATACTGAAACACTCAATAGATTTGTAGTGAGCATGGTGTGCAAACATGACAAAGTGGTACCTCGCTTGCCCCCTTTAGTGAAGCAAAACATAAATGCAGGGGCACCTCCAAGGTTTAAGTGACGACTAGATACAATGATTTCAGAATAAACGATATCATAATCATGCAGAAGACAATGGTACTTTGGGACAATGCACATTACACTCAGAATGACAATCATGCTCTCAATAGTTGGTGCTTTAAAGAAAGAAGGTGGAGACTCTCGAACCGTGGCTTTTGATGGCAAGGTTGAAAACCCGTGGTCGGAAACAAAAACTAAACATGTACCAGAGCTCTTGGTTTTTAAAAACAAAGGTAAAAATTATTTTTTAGAGATGCATATTTCGTCAACGAATGCTAGTAGATAACTCAATTACTTCTCGAGCTGGACAAGTTGGGAGGAACGGCTCCCGCATGAGGACGATCACATCCTCTTCATCTCCTTTGTTTATCACTGCCAAAGTTTTCTGATTTCTCATGAACAAAGCGTGAAGGAGGGTTTGTTTATTGTATATTTTTAATGAGCTGGGCGCACTCTTTGCCAGTTCCTTCTCGTATTAGGGGTTTGCACATTAGACATGCAATCCCGGGGTGAAGCTTGTCCAACTTAAAAAGATCATGAATTAACTACTACTTCCTCACGAGCTAAAACAGAGGCACAAAAGAGAAATGCTTTTGATTAATTTCGGGATGGTACACGAAAGTCTTCGTTAGGAATGGCAAGTAAATACCATGTATAGGAAGGTATGGTGGACTCATATGGCATAACTGGTTTAAAGGATTTTGGATGCACAAGCAGTCAGTCCGCTTAGAACAGGCAAAGGTTAGCAAAAGACTGGGAGCGACCAACTAAGAGAGCAATGACGGTCATAATCATGCAGAGCGACAAAGCAACATTTAATCGGGCATGGAAGTTATATCGCTACTCAGAAATTAAAGATCATCAAGGCTTGATAGACTTTCTTTACAGTCTTAAATATGCGTGAGCATATGCCAAGTCAATCAAAATAAATTCTTGGAGGAAGATATCACTAAACCATACCACATCATAGGCAAACAAATCATGTTGGTACCTCAATAACACATTAAGAACCCCCCAGCTATTTGAGACTAACCATAAGAAAACATGAACTACTAAGCACCATTATGCACATAGCATTTTTATCATAGACATATCAACCAGTGCAACAGAAGCCAACTCTCTTAACAAGATAAGCATGATAACTCAAGAGAGTTCCAGTGACCAACTAAACAAAAACTCTTTAAAAAGTAAAGCATGAAAACTAAGAGCTGAACATGACAGTAGCTATTGAAAGACAAAGAACATACACAGCAAAGATAAACATGAAAATCCCATGTTATGTTCTAGGTTGAAGTGGAGCGTGTTTCTCTCCCACACAAAGAAAGATGGGTTCCAACTCGTTATGAACAGCAAGCAAAGCTAAAGAAAACTAAAAAGGAAACTAAAAGCAAGACGCTCCAAGCATAGCACATAACACATGAAGTGGTTAAAATATAGTGGAACGAAAGACGAACTGATAATTGTTGATGGAGAAGGGGATGCACGGGGGCATCCCCAAGCTTAGACGCTTGAGTCTTCTTGAATATTTCTTGGGGGTGCACGGGGGCATCCCCAAGCTTGAGCGTTTGACACTCCTGAATCTTTTTATCATCTTCCCTCGCACACTTGAAAACTCCCTTCATACATAACTCATCATAATCTGATTAGCGAGGTTAGTACCCACAATAAAATAACTTTTCCCTACTGGAAATAAAGATAATCTTGAAGAGCTACTGTTTCTCAAGATTGCCAAAAGGTTTTTGCAAAGAAAAAGCAAGCTCAAGGTTTGCAAAACGAAGAAAAGGCAAAACATGACAGAATCTGTGAGAAACAGACCAGCAGGTAGTAAATAATTTTTTCGGGGCACTTATGCAACTCAAATCAAAAAACTCAGAACAGACGCCCGAAAGCCAATTGTATAGAGCACGCTGTAAAAAAAATTCAGGCCAAAAAGATGATCTGGTAATTTTATACGAATTTTTCTGTCCAAGGACAGAATCTGTTTCCTGGACAACACGTCACAACTTTTGAACTTTCTTGCAATCAGAGGCTAAACTTGGCACAAAACTGAAAAGTAAAGATACAATGATGATGCTACTGTAGTAACAAACATCAAGACACAACAAAAGCAAAATAAAATTTTATTCATTGTGGGCTGCCTCCCAAAAGCGCTTTCTTTTATGCCTTTAAGTTGGGCATAATGCAAAGAGATCAAGTTTTATCAAGAGTAAAAGAATAGCTAGCCCGTATAACGGACTCAAAAGGTAACTTAATCTTCTTTCTAGGGAAGTGTTCCATCCCTTTCTTGAGAGGAAATTGGAATTTTATATTCCCCTCTTTCATGTCAATGATGGCACCAACGGTGCGAAGAAAAGGACGTCCCAAAATAATTGGACAAGAAGGTTCACATTCAATATCCATAATAGTAAAATCAACGGGAACATAATTGTCATTGACAATGATAAGAACATCGTCGATCCTCCCCAAGGGTTTCTTTATGGAAGAATCAACAAGACGAACACCAAAAGAACAAGAATCAAAAGGTTTCAATTTAAGCATATCATATATTCTTTTGGGCATAACGGAGGTACTAGCTCCAACATCACATAAAGCATAGCAAGAGAAGTTATTCAACTTAATTTTAATCATAGGATCCCAACCATCTTCTAGCTTTCTAGGTATGGAGGCTTCTACCCTAAGTTTCTCCTCCCTAGCTTTAGTGAGAGCATTAGTGATATGCTCTGTGAAGGCAAGATTGAGCGTGCTAGTGTGGGGATCTCTAGCCATTCTTTGTAAAAAGGTGACAACTTCCGAGAGACTACAATTATCAAAATCAATTTTATCATTATTGAGCAGAATTGTAGTGTCATCTTCTTTGTTTGAATTGCTCTCTATTATAAGAGTTTGAACGTCTTCCCAAGTTTGGGGAAGTATAGGAGCAACTTTAAACTGAGGCTCATACTTTTTTCCTGGAAGATCATGCCATGGGCATAACTCTCCACTAAGACTAACATAATCACAAGGTTTATTACTTTTGTAGATCCCGACAGTGGTGATTGGCGTGATGGAAGAAGGGGTGTACTCCTCCCATTTAGTGTTTTTGGTGGAACCCATAGCAAGCAAGCAAGATAACTATTTTTGTGATTTTTGATAAAGGGAACTAAATAAAAAACTGAAAGGTAAGCTAACAAGACTAAAAAGCAAAGGTAAAAGATAGCGTGCAACTCCCCTATCTTGAAGAGTGGAGTCCCCGGCAACGGCGCCAGAAAACTTTGCTTGATGGCTTCTCGCCCCTCGTTGATTACCCCAAGTGGAAGGTTTGAGATGCAGTGTAGCGGTAGTTTTCCCTTGGCAAAGATACCAAGGATCGAATCCCGTGAGACTCCGAGGGTCAACAAGAAGGTTTCAACTGCTAGCGGCACAACTTAGCGATTGACATGACCTGCACACAGATACAAATAACTTTGCTCCCAACGAGTACAGAGAGGTTGTCAATCCCTCCGGCCTTGTCGTTTACAAAGGATCAAACGCAAGAGATAATAGTGATAGGTATGACTGCAACTAGTAAGTAAGAACAGGAAAGTAAATAGCGGGTGTGATCAGTGATGGTAATATGGACCGGGGTCCCATGATGTTCACTAGTGATGTCTCTCTCCCAAAAGACGATAAAACAGCTAAGCGAGGTAAACGAATTACAGCTGGGCAATTGACAGGATTATGTGCGCAAACCAATGCTAACTATGCTGCAAAGAAAGATAGAGGCTCAAAAGCATGGGCGGTACGCCAAGGCAAGTAGACCGAAATCCATCTGCATCTACTACTAATCATCCACCTTGAGATATCTATCCAGAACATCTCGCTGGTATTAAGTTGCGAGTCCCACCCATAGTGTAAACTCAAAGCAACAGACAACTGCATTAAAAGAACTTTGCGTAAAGTAAACAATCCTTGCACCCGCAAGTACAAGCACCGTTGTTTTCCCCCTTGTGGCAACAGCACATCCCCTAGACTCATGTTTCTATCACTCAAGCTAGTCATCGAGGGGCATGAACCCACAATCAAGCATAACGTTCCCTCTTGGAGTTACTACCTACTACTTGGCCAAAGCAATAAACAGCAACGGAGAACATGCAAGAATTACTCAAGAACATAAATATAAAAGAGGTGAATCAAATATATTACTCACACACAATCTGAACATAATCTCATAATCCATCGGATCCCAGCAAACTCATCATAGCAACAACATAAGGATTACATATGTGCCTCGATCATGTAGGGCAGCTCACGAGGTCTAATCGGTGAAGAACAAAGAGGGGAGGAGAACATCACATAGCTACTGGTCATGGACCCATGGTCCAAGGGAGACTACTCACAACTCATCCGGGAGGCGTCCATGGTGGTGGAGAAGCTCCCGGTGGTGATCCTCCCCTCCGGCAGGGTGCCGAGAAGAGTTCTCCTCATGCTCCCGATCTTGGAAGCGCGGCGGCGGTGGAACAGAGATGAGATCGCGAAAAAGGGTTCTGTCCTCGAGGGTTTCGGGACGCGGTGTAAATATATGCCAAAGGGGGGCGTCAAAAGAGGCAAGGGGGGCCCACGCGCCCTGGCGGCGCGGCCAGGAGGGGTGCCGCCCCCTCTGGTCGCCTGGAGCCCTTGTGGGCCCCCTCTGGCCCTACTTTGGCCGCATGGAAGCTTCCGGAACGCTGATTTTTTATATATTTTTCCCGGGATTTTTCTGGCAATTTACGTAATGGGAAAACCTGAAATACAAAAACAGCAGAAAACAGAAACTGGCACTGGGGTGCACTGAGTTAATAGGTTTGTCCAAATATGATCAAAAGTGTATGGAAGTGTATAAATATCATAGCAATATCACACAAAAGAGGCATGGAGCAAGCAGAAATTATAGATACGTTTTGGACGTATCCGCGAACAGGGGAGGTAGGGGCATGCGCGCATCAGGCGCGCGGGCGAGGCTGTGCGCGAGCGTGGGCATGCGCGGGCAGAAGAGCTCGCGCGAGCGGGGAGGTGCGGAGCAGGGGGCCTCGTGCGCGTGCATATGGGGGCAGGGGAGAGAAGAGAGGCCAGGGCCTCACCGCGAGGCGCAGGGTCAAGGGCAGTGGGGCTCGGGGAGGTAGACGAGGACGAGGTCGACGACGGAGAGGAGGAGGTCCGGTGAGGACGCGGTCCGGCGAGTCGGCTTCGGATGACGGGGAGGTCCAGCGTTGTCGGGGGCTTTGTGTCCTTGCCCCCGATATTGACCAGATCGAGGGAAGAGAGGAGCGGGCGATGTCCTGGACGGGGGGTTCGTTCCCTTGATCCAGATCTAGATCAGGGAGGTGGGAAACGTGGGGAGCGAGTTGGGAGGGGGAATGGGTGCGGTAGTGGCTAGGGTTCGGTTGCTCGGGGGGATAAGGTGGGATGGGGTGGGCCTCCTGGTGGCCTGGATGGCCAGTTGGGCCGTTCGGCCCAGGGAGAGGGGGAGGGGGCTTTGCTCTTTTTTTCTTTGTTTACTGTTTTGTCTTTTTCCTTTTATTTATTCTTTCTTTTCTACTTATTTTATTTTCTAGTGTATTTAGTTTTACTAAATATAAGTCGATCCCTAAATTGACGTTACAATTTAGTTCAGTACCTCAAAAGTTTGGTGTTATAATAAAATACTCTATACTATTTTATTATTTAAAATGCATTTGAATATTAGTTCCTGCCACTTACTCCCTCCGTTCCTAAATATTTGTCTTTCTAGGGATTTTAACAAGTGACTACATACAAAGCAAAATGAGTGAATCTACACTCAAAAATATGTCTACATACATCCGTATGTTGTAACCATTTGAAATGTCTAGAAAGACAAATATTTTGGAACGGAGGGAGTATTATATTTGTTTAGTGCATTTAAATACTTTATAAAAAGTGTGGTTTCTCCACCAATATTACATATGATTTATTTGCCACATTTAGAACATTTTACTTTTAACGTTTGAAAACTTTTATTGTTTGCTTCATTTTGAATTTGAATTTTGAACCGGTTTCGAACTAACACGAGATTATCAACAGTAATTGCGGTGACGTGTTGTCATTAGTAGAGGGTTACTGTAGCTTAACTATCCGGGCGTCACAATGGGATGCGCAGGGGTGCCAGGACATGTGCTAAATCTATTGTTGCACATCTAATTGGCAAAGCCATGCTCTTGTCCGTGTTCACTTTGAGCCCAGAGATTTGACCGAAGCATTGGAGAAGCATGTGGATCATTCGGGCATCATTTATGTTGGGGTTCATGAACATGGCGACATCATCTGCGTAGAAGGAGCACCGCATCATAGGAGAGCGTCCAGGTAGTTTGGTGAGCAGACCACGCGTAGTTGCGATGCTCAGCATCCTTTGTAGTGGGTCCATGGCCAAGATGAAAAGGAACGGGGATAGCGAATCTCCCTGCCGTAGCCCTTGCCGGTGTTGTATGGCGTCAGTGAGCTGCCCGTTAATGATCACCCGGGAAATGGATATATGTAGCAGCATGGCAATCCACTCGCGCCAGCGCGCTCCGAAACCTCGCGCCTCAAGGATGTCCAAGACGTTGGGCCAGGAGAGCGGGTCGAAGGCCTTCGAGATGTCCAACTTTAGCAAAATTGCAGGCTTCTTCGCTTTGTGCAATTTTCTGATTATGCTTTGTATATACAGGAAATTCTCCTGTATGCTCCGTTTTTTTATGAATGCACTTTGACAATGGTCAACTAAGCTGGCTAGTTTGGGGGGTAATCTGGTTGCAAGAATCTTGGTGAAGATCTTGATGAGGTTGTGCGAAAGAGAGATTGGTCGAAAGTCTTTTAGAGTGCCAGCCCCTTGCTTCTTGGGGATAAGGACCAAGATAGCAGTGTTAATACGGTTCAGGCCCCGACTGTCCAAGTGATAGAGCTGGTTCAGCGCAAGAAGCAGGTCGGCCTTAATAATTTCCCAACACGATTTGAAGAAGCCTCCTGAGAAACCATCTGGGCCTGGCGCCTTTTCGGCGGGAATGTCATCAATTGCCCGTTTTATCTCCTCTAAAGAGAAGTCCCCCTCCACGTCTGAAAGGTCTACATGATCCAGGTCAAGCTGAACCCAATTGAAGGCCGCCGTCCTTGGGTTGTCTGCGCCGAAGATGTTTTGAAAGTAGGTGTGAGAGTGTTGGCCCATCTCATCAGAGGCGTGGATCGGCCCCGCCGGTCCCTGTAGCAAGTGAATGGTGTTGCGCTTATGCCGCACATTGGCTTTTCTATGGAAGAATTTTGTGTTGGCGTCACCAACCTTCAGCCACAACACTCGGCTTCTCTGCCTTAGCTTTATTTTAAGAAGCACAGACAGCCCCAAGCTTCTAGATTTGAGACGAGATCGCAGCTCCCTCTCACCTTCGTTTAGAGGCCTATTGTCCTGGGCGGTGTCCAGTTGCAGGGTGATTTCGTTGCCTATCAGCAGCTGTTTGTGGATGTCACCTATTATTGATTTGCTCCAGGCTCTCAAATCCTTGCTTAGTTGGTGGAGTTTGCAGTTAAGTTTGGTGATTGCTGAACTGTTACGCACAGACTTAGTCCATGACTGAGCCACGACCTCCTGGAAACCTTGGATGTGCTGCCAATAAGCTTCAAAACGGAATCTTCTATTCGTCTTGAAGATTGCGTCGTTGACGAGTAGTAGAGGGCAGTGATCCGAGACGGAGGATGCTCTGGGCAGAAGCTTGGCACCAGGGAAGAGCAATTCCCACTCGACATTGCAGAAGGCGCGGTCTAGTCTAACGAGAGTTGGCGAGTCTTGCTCGTTACTCCAAGTGAAACGACGCCCTATTAGCGGGATCTCATGCAGGTTCGACCTGTTAAGGGTGCGACGGAATTTGTGCATCCATCTACGGTTAATTCTATCATTGCTCTTGTCTTGGGGATCTTTTATTAGGTTGAAATCACCAATCACCAACCAAGGCTGGGTCATGTAGTTGTGGAGTGCTGCCAATTCTGCAAGAAAGGACTGCTTACGGGCATCGTCATGGGGGGCGTAGACCGTGGTCAGCGCCCATTCCTGCCCGCCTCCCGCAGGAGTGAAGGTTGCAGTAATTAAGAAGTTTCTAACGACGATGTCGCTTACAGAGAAGCAATCAGATCGCCAGCAGAGCAGAATTCCCCACCTCATTCCATCGGCGTCCAAAGCTGCATGCACGTCGAAACGCGACCCGACAATCTCCCCATGGTCCCTTGGAGAGGTGGCAGAGAGCTTGGATTCTTGGATGTAGACGATGGAGCAGCGTGTACATTCAACCATCGCACAAACCACCGCGCGGCGTGCTCTATCATTCAGGCCTCTCACGTTCCAGTTGACTAAAGATAATTGTTCATTCATAAGGAAACACTGAAAACATGCAAGTTCATAACGAGGTAGAGCGAGCCAAAACCGGCCAGCAATAGGAAGGAGCGACACTTTGCTCGACGGCCTTCCAGCCGTGCACACACAACTTCAGATGGTAGCTAATCATGAGGAAACTAGCAGACTTGCAGAGAGAGCACCAACATAAGCTCAGATGGTAGCTAATCATGGGGAAACTAGCAGACTTGCAGGAAGAGCACCAACAAGTGCACTACATTGCCCGGGCGGTGAGCTCGTCGAGGATGGCCTGGAGCTCGTCGTCCGGAAGGCGCAGCTGGGCCGAGGAGGTGAGCCCGGCTATCTCGGTCAGCTTCGCCACGTTCTCCGGCGGCATCGGCGTGCGGAAGAAGTGGAGGTATTGGAGCAGTGTGTTGTCGTTGAAGTTCTCCACCTTCCTGATGAACCCAAGTTTAACGTTGATCGCCGCCTGCGAACACCTTGAGGAGGAGAAGTTGGAGTGCTGGCGGGATAAGCGCACGCTCTGCCTAGACTTCTTCATGACCCCTAAGATGCATTGTTTGATTGGTCTTGATGTCGCCTTCGGTGTCCCGAGGAGCGAGTCGGGCAGTAGCGAGGCGATCTTGCCGATGAAGGCCCGTTGTTCATCAATATGCAGCTCAGAGACCTTGGTAGTGATGGCAGATAGGAGCCCATGTCTGGTCAAGTTGGCCGCCGCCAAGGCCCTCCTTGCTCTTCTTTCCTCCACCGAAGGAACGAGCCCATTGGCCTGAGTGTGCATCGGATGTAAAATGGCGCCCGAGGCACCGGGGCCAAAAACCACCTCAGGACCTGAGGCCCAGCTTGGGTTCCAGCGCATATTATTGAGCTGAGCCGAGCCCCAGGCGGGCAGCCAGCAGGGACCGCCAAGCATCATCGTGGTCGTCTCCCATCCTCCTTGCACGGTCGCCGGGTCCCAAGTCCCTTGCATCGTCATGGGGGCGGTGCCAGGCCAATCCCACTCTTCCAAGCTCGCTGGTCCCAAGGACGGAGGCAGAGGGGGCAGGACATGGGTGCTCTGCATGGTCGGGCTGAAGTACGAGGCAGTCCCATCAGCCATGATGAAATTGGCGTCCTGTGTGGATGGGTTGAAGTAAGAAGCGATGCCAGCAGCGGTGACGGAGGCGGCGTCCGGGACAGGCCCAGTCATGGGGCCAAGGGGCCGGAGCTGCATGTGCATGAACCCAGGCTGGACCGGCGGAAGGTGGGCCGGCGGCGGTTCCCACGGCTCTGTGTCCACCGACGCTAGCGCTCTGGCCGCAAGATCAGAGGGCGGCAGAACGTACTCATCAAGCAGCTCGTCAGCCCTGCGCATGGTGGTCGGGGCATCTGCAACGCTTTGGGCATCACTTCTGGTATCTTCATCAGCAGGCTGGTCTTCTTGTCCCTCAGCCACATGGATTGACTGGACGGGAGGCACTTCTGGGGACGGGATCACGAGCTCCCGCTGCACCTCCAAGGACGGGGTCACGAGCACCAGCTCACGTTCCCGTTGAACAGGCTTGTATTCAGGATGCAGTGCAGCCTTGCCCCCTCCGTCAGAGGCCACATGTGGCCGACTCTCCGCTGGGTCGCCGGCAGGACCGGCATCCCCATCACGGCGCCTGTGCCGGCGCGGTTGCGGGTCGTACGTCGCCGTGTCTCTGCATTGTGCCTGGTCACACATCTCGTTCCAAAATCTCTTGCGTGCCCCATCACGGCCTTGCTGTCTTCCGCACCTGCTGCCGCCCTCATCATGGTCCTCATCGCGGCGACGACCGGCGTTGAAAGAGCCCGCCGAGGCCACCGGCCGGTTCCGGCTTTCGCCGTCCTTGATGCCCATGCGCCAGTCTTTGTGCTTGTAGTGCCTTGGCCACTCCCCAAGCACACCTTCAGGATGTGGCGTGTAATCCTTCACCTCATCCAGGTGGATAAGCACCGGGAAATGCGGCCCTTCCTTGCCTTGCTCCCTCGGAGTCCCTTCAGGCAGCGATCCCCTCGAACGCTGCACGTCCGGCCTGTTGAGCACGGTGAAGTCGGAGGTGAGCGGAATCCTGTACGGATCCCAAGCCCACACCCAGGCGAAGAGCGCAGTGCGGTTTGTCTTGGTCAGGGATTGACGCTCGATGAGGTCGAGTTTACAGTCACGGCCGATGACCTCCTGGACTGAGTCCCAATCCCATGCATTCAGCAGGAGACGGTCGATGGCGACACGGCAGTAGAAGTGCCACACCCTGTTTCCACTCGGAGGGGGGAACCATGGCCGAAGCTTGAACTGGACGCCGGCGACGACCACCGTCCTGCGCTCGAAGACGAGGTCCCGTTGATGGCGCTCAGCCAAGGTGAGGATGAAGTCTTCCGGAAAGCACGGAGCAACGTCGATGTCACGACAAGAGAAGCCGTGCTCGCGCTCAATCGCCCGGACCACCATGTCCGGAGTGATGCCGTCCCACGGCGAGGATGCCGTGAGCATTAGGGTCGTAGTGCGCAGCTTGTAGGCCTCCTCCTCCATCGCCGATGTAGACACGACGTGCAGCTGGACATAGCCGGCCGCCTATGAGCCTCACCCGGGATGAACTCCATGTCCGTCCCCGCCGTGCAACTGGCAGCCGGCGGGCGTCACGCTTCTCCGGTCGGCACAACAGGTGGGGGAGCGGTGGGAGGCGCTGGTGCAGGTGGGACGGGGGCGCGAAGAGTAGTGGTGACAGGGGTGGTGGCGGCGAGCACTGGAAGCTGTTGCGCTCTGCTCGGGCGAGAGGTGCACTCGCGCTCCAAATGCCCCGGGCGCTTGCAATTGTAGCAGACCTGAGGGTCTCGGCATTCAAAGATCTTATGCCTTGGGGAGAGGCATCTATAGCAGCAATTGCCGAAACGCAACTTGAATGCCATGGCCGCAGTAAGCGTAGACCGGTCATGGCGCTTCTGCATCAAATCCTTTGGCCGCTGCGGAGGATGATTCGTCAGGCGTCGAGCCAGACGTTGCGTACGCCGCGAGGTGGCCACCGTCCATGGCGCGTCTCCTTGGTCATTGACGCGTGTCTGAGCAACGGGCATGGCGGGGATGCGATTCGCGGAGCTCGGAGCCAGCGTGCCTGCGCGCGCCTGCCCCCCGGCAGGAGGCTCCTCGGGGAGCGAGCTTCCCCCAGGCACGATGATTGACTGGAGGCGTGGCTTGGGAAGCGCAGCAACGGCGGCCGAAGAACGGCCATGGAACTCTGTCGACGTTGCATGCGCGCACTGCAACACACCCGGAGAGGAAGGGGTAGATGGGGGACTTACATGGCTAGCAGCAGCATCTCCCACGGCGGTCAGAGCCACACATGGAAGGATCCGCCCCGAGATTGGATCCACACACCCCGCCAAGGGGCTCAGCTCCGCCACTCGGAGGGCCATGCAGGGGAGGATGCGGCCAGAGATCCCATCAATGAAGGCGGAGTGGCCAGCGCCGTCGTTGAAAGCGATGGGAGCGGTGGTTGCGGTAGGTGGCGCCGTATCGTGCAGCGGAGCGCGAGAGCGGTGCATGCTACCGTGGGTGTGTGGAGCCACACACTTAAGTCCTGATTGTGAGCTCAGGGATAACCGACCTGGGACAAAGGAGTTGGTTGATTGCATGCGATTGTCAAAAAAAAAGTTAAAAAAGCTGGTTTGTATGCAATTGTCAAGAAAAAGTTAAAAAAGTAGGTTTGTTGTATGCAACCATAAATCTTCTCACCAACTTGTTTCTCCTCTCGTAATAGAAATCCGTCATCTATTAGTCAGTTATCAAAAAAAAAAAATGAAAGCATGAAGCATGGTGAATTTATCTCACAGCAACTTCACGATCCCGTATCTATTCTTGGTGATGCGCGAGCAAACAGGAGCGTCCACGTGATGATGATAACCCCCACTCCGCCTCCGGCAATATCCTTAGATGGGAGATGTGGTCGTCGCCGCGCGAGCGGCTTCCTCGAGAAGCACGCAAGCAAGGAGGCCAACGCAACGTGGACACGACGGTGACGATGGGCGGCGATGATCATGGCAGAGCTAAGGAGATCTACTGGATGGGGCGCTAGAGCCTTGGCCGCCTCTCCTTCTAGGCCAAAATATCGCGAACCATGGCGCCATATCAACGACAATCCCGTTGGTCGTGGCGCGCCTAGCGAGAAGCCATGGAAGAGGTCATGATGGCGGATTGGGAGGTTATGTCGCGAAGAAGCATGCACACGTGTGGAGAGATCCTATTCCGATTGTACATGCAGTAATTACTGAGTGGTAATTAATGCCCTCCCAATCCATTGCAGTGATGCATGCACATGCATTGGCAAGTCATGTGAGGCATTTCCGTTTTAATCCCAAGACCCTGTAATTACGTTCCTCTTCTTTGCCACAAATCAAGGAAAGCCTGCCAAGTCATGCGATGGGTGGACGAGGACGAACGTAAGATGGGAGACGGAACCTTACAATTTTTTAAGGTAGTAGAGATTATGCTTGAAAACATGGATGCTCAAATTAAGTATCCTAATATAAGTAAAGGAAACCGATAATGGAAAGAGAGAGGGGGGTGGGAGTGAGGATGGCGGGACGCAGAGGGAAACAATGGTTGTCCCGATGTGAAATATATTTGAACAAAATATGCACGTATCCCGTTGCAATGCACGAGCAATTAACTAGTTAACAAAAGAAATGTTGTGATTTGCCTAAAAACAAAGGTTGAGATTGACGGGAAAAAAAACGATGACTGTGATAGAAGACTCATTTGACACTTCCATCTTCACATGTTTAGTTGGTATTATTCTCGAGGATATTTTCGAGGATAGAAGAGATGCGAAAGAAATTCATCCACCTAATTAAATCTCGTGCGCGGTCACGCACATTCACAGTATACAAGGATGTGTTTGGTAGGCCGCATATACATTAGCCAGGCCCGCGCGGAAAGAAAATGACCCATTTGGTTACCCGCATTGACTGCTGGGCATGCATAGCGCGAACATTAAAGCAGCTCTGGGCTTGCATCCAGAGGAACTCTCAGATATGCCGTTTTTGTGGAGCGAGGCCCGAGCGGTGCAATCCTAGGCACGTGGGCGTGGGCAGTTGTCCCGAGAAGTGGCATTGTATCCAGACACGTCGTCATAAATTACCCTCACCTCTCTTCCTCACCGCTCTCTCCCCTCTTTCCCACTCACACCATCGGCGGCCGGAGTGACAACAAGACGATCCAAGACAGAGGCTACCACCAGAGCGACTGTAGACCTCCAACCAGTCCTCCACCGGAGCGCATCGGCCATATCGGTAACTCCTCGCCCTTTTTGTAGATTTACTGCGACTCGGGCTAGATTTGATTTGAGGGAGGGGATTGAACACATGGGGGTGGAGGATTGGCATCCTTCGATTCTTCACCGATGGCTTCTAGGATTCGTAGGTTATTCGACTACATCGGGGTGGGGATTGGGGTACAAACTTTCTTGTCTAGCCCCAGCGACCCTGGAGTCGCGTAAAGCGGCGAGGGATGTAGCCATCTTCTTTTCTTCCTCATTGTCTTTGTCAAGAACGACGAGTCTTGCACGGTCGCCTGCCATCGGCGCCATGGCCACCATATGCACCTCATCGTTGTCCTCTTCCAGTGACCCGAATGTTGTTCTTCGGTACGCGTCAGCACGCTGGTGTTGAGGCGCCTTTTACTGCATGTACTTATCCCGTCTTGCCCGCTCTCCAGCGTCGTCGGAGTCTGCCTGATTCATGGCCCATCGTAGGCACGAACATTGCGCCCTTGGCTGGGTCCAGAATCAGTGTCTTCAACTCGTCCGGCGTAGCCTTCTTCATCACAACATCGGCCTCCTTGTGCATGTCATCGATGCTACTGAAGTTCGAGAACACCTCCATACTGTGCTCAAACTTCTTGTGGTCACCGAGCGAGCAGCCAAGGAAGTGTTCGCACACGAACACATAACCGTGTACCGTCGACGCCAGGGGTGATGCACCGCAGCTCACGTCGAAGGAGACCCGGTCAGAAGCGTGGCACGCAAGCAATCCAGCGGGCGCTTTTGTGGAGCCGAAACCCCACACGCCCGGGAGGGACCCCGTTAGGGCACGCAGCGGCTATGGCTTGTCTTAGGTCAACCTGATCGCCCCTATATCCTCGTGGATTTGCAGCCCTCCATTGCTGAAAAACGACGAAGAACAAGAAGAAAGATGCAAGGGTAGGGGATAGATGAACACGAAAAAGTAGTATATGTGTTTGTTTGATTGTGTGTTATTCAATCGGCGTCACCTCTCATTTATATAAGAGGCGGGTGAACTTCCTGTGCAAGGAAAGGTTAGGATTCACGTTCAAAAACCTAGTTTGATTCCAACAATGTTCGGTTTATAACCTGGCTGCACCTTGCGGGTCACTTTTGAGATAGTAAACGATCTCTGATGTAGATGCTCTCAAAAGCATATTTACTCATTTTGATGAGACGAACAACTTTCATGTCGAATGTTTTTTGATTTGATGCCATATTTAGGGCCAAATCGCTCGCTCAAAATAGGCAATTATTCACGCAACTCATCAGACATGGTTCAAGATGGCAACGGGGATGAAACCCGTCGGGTTTTGCATTCCCAAACCCATCCCCACGAGAAAATCGTAAACCCGTCCCCGTCCCCGTCATCGTGCGCGGGGTTAGTTTTTTGCCCGTCCCCTAAACCTATCGGGTTTTCTAAACCCGCGGGGAAATCGACATATATAAGGAAACATAGAACCAACAAATAATAATATTGCGACAACAACACGAGCATATTTTAGCAGCATAACTTTAGCAAATTTTAACACAAAACAATAATAGATGGCTCAACAGATATAGGGAGGGGGAAGGAGCGAGCAATACTGGCCACCCAGGGAGTGGTTGGTTTGGCCTTCGACGCTAGGGGTGGGGGCTCGGTCGCTTAGGCTCGGTAGCTTTGGGTTGGGTCGCGCCGGATCAGTGCTAGGTAAAAAAATGTATTTTGTCGGGTTTGACGGGTTTTGTGCTCGGGGACTACTGAAACGGGTGCAAACCCATAAAACATGTCGGGTTGTATAATGTGCCCAACAACAACTCCGCGAGGATGAAAACACGTCCATCCCCGTCCCCTAATAGGGTAAAAACCCGCGGGGACGCGGGTTTTGGGGCCCCATTGCCATCTTGAGACATGGACACACGTGTGTCTGGTCCGGGCATCATATTTTGCTCACTGCAGGGTCGTGCTGTGTGGGCTCTAACTTTGGCATATGGCCTTGTATTGGGACGATTTATATATATAAATTGATCATTTCAATGAGTCGAAGGCAATTTGTGTAGATCAGTTTTCCATATGAGGTCGTCTTGGGGGCCTAATCGGCCGAACAATGTTCTAGATACAAAATATCAGTACTTCGAACACAACTTCGGCCTTAGAGATGAGATCGGATGGCTATGGCCCAAATATCAAAGTTTCTCCTTTCGACAGTACGGAATTTTCTCACTTTAAGCACTTCTACATTTGAGGCCTTCTTAATTATGTTGTTGACTGTGCCAAAGTCTGGTGTAAACACATGCCCCCTGTTATTTGGAAAACTTGTGTGCCGAAAAATAATTTGCCCGGAGTTTGACCTAAGCTTGTTGCCAATACTCCATCAGCCATTTGCATTATTTTATCAGCCATCTTTATTCTTAGCGCGATAATTGTGTATCGGCCATTTAGATTAGCAACAAAAGTGTAGCTAATGGAATGTACGATGATATGGTAATACCCTTGTATGATGTACGAAATTATATTGCATCTATGGATAAAAAAAATCTATGGAGGGCAACCAATCATACGCGAGGATGAATTCCAAGGCATCGGTATCAATGGCATAGTTGGAGAATGTGGATAATGTGTGGACCGAAGATGTTGAAACCTTCGTCTTGGTTGTTCATAGCTATTCACTCTTCTATTTTTAACCTTTGTTGCACTTCTTGCAATAGAAGGCTGCATATCATTTTTTTTTCGAATGCCTCCTTTGGGAACCCATGCAATGTTCTTGTTTTCCAGCTCTTGTGCACTAAGCCTTTGCAACTTCTTCTTTTGCCAATACGATAAGGCAAGTGGGCACCCCGACGTGATCTTGTTTGAAGCAATGAAAATTCTTGTTTTACCTTGTGCACTTTCAGTTTCTTCTCTTCAGATTTGACACTTGATCGACTCGTCTCATTGTCTTTAGTAGCCAATGTCAACACTTTAATTGGCTCCTTTTCATTTGATAAAATTTAAAGTGGCACTCTTACGACCATCTCTTTTCACGTGGTATACTTGCTTGACCACCTCTTTCTTCTTCCTTGAGCTCTGGACCGATTCCTTATGATTGAAATGGTCATTGATATGCGGTTGTTCAAATGTTGATCTTCTTGGAGCTGTATAATATTTGTGAGATGATCTAAAATAAGATGGAGAATGTGCCATGGTATCATACCTGTCCCATGATGGATATGGATTTACATGAGCATAGGGAGGTATCCATAACATTGGCATTGACGGCCCAAAGTAAGGATATGAATACGCTGCATTTAGATTCTCACTTTGCCAATACCGATCCTTGGATTTGCGCCTAGGGGTGATCTTGATGCTTTTGAATTACTTGACAGATAAGCACTTTTCTCTTCACTCTTCACTCTTCTTTTAATGTGGCATTTATCTCCTTTGGCTTGACTTGCATCGATCTTTGGATTTTCTTGTTGCCCCCCAGTCATGGGCGTCTTCATTGTAGCTTCGATGGAATTCTCACCCTCAAGATTATGTTCATTGTGCTCTTCAACAACCCATTTAATTGAAAATTTGATCCCATCACCTGCAATTTTTACCTTCTCTTTAACTAGATCGGCTTGAAGCAGCCGATGCAAAAACTATTTGCCATCAGGACCAATTGGAATAGTCTGGTCTTCTCTTGGTGTTTTAACATATTTCAATCGTCCTCTTTGAATGGTCGATTTAACTATTTGACGAAATATGTTGCAATCCTCAAAACTATGCTTGAACGAATCATGCAAGTTACAATATATTCGTCCTTGGATAGATAGCTCGACATGGTGATCAAGAATTTTAACATAATTATTTCTCAACAACAAATCAGAGATTTAATCACACATGTTTGAATTTAAGGTATAGTTTTTGTAGGAACAAAGTATGTCTACCAGAGGGGGAAAATGGGAGTTTTAAATTTTCTTCGGAAAGCTCAAAACTCTCAGAACCCAACAGCGGAGCAAATGAAAAACAAACTACATCGAACTAAAACTGAGTACCGAAAGGAAACTAAGTTATGCATTGATACGAAACACACGAACAAAATGCATCGAAGGTAAACATGGGTGACAGAGATAACCGGTGATACTCGATGATGATAAGGTATTTGTTTGACCAGTTCATCCTTCTGCACAAGGACTACGTCTGGTTGGACGGGTTGTGACTTAACACGAAAGATAAACTCTCTTCACCCTATTCTCCTCGACAATCGATTCGTCAACCGATGTCGATTACTCGTGGTAGATACATGAATGCGAGCTCCGGATCTTTATAGACTTATTCTTAGAGAACCACAATCATTCTTGGTCTCTGAAGAAATTGACACCTAACTATCTAGAGAGTTTGCAGCTCTTAAGAGTAATAGGAGAAGCGTACTAAACTTAGATTCCAGTGATGCCGAACCACTATCTAATTCTTCAGCTCTAGGGTTTTTTCTCTCGGTGCCTTTTAAACTCAAATCGCTCAGAGAGGTGATTGCTCAACAATCTTTCCAGAATCAAACGGAGCAGCCACCGGACAAAGCCGATGCGGAGTGGCTATTTATAGCTGCAGCCTTCCCAGATGGGAAATAACCATTTTGGACACACAGTCCAGCCAATGGCCAACCGACACTTTCACAACGGTCAAATTTGGAGCAACAGTAACATTACTTGAGGAACAAGTAATGCTAACTCCTTGGTCCGAGATAGATCTCTTGCAGCGAAGAAGATCACAGTCTCTTGCTGGCAAGTATTTGCTCGAAACACAAAGAGATTTCTCTCACATCTTTAATAGGATGTGGGTTTAGCATCAGAGAATCAAAGTTTCAAAAAGCTACACCCCTCTTAATAGTATGGTGGTCCTATGCGTCAATAGAAGAAGAAGAATAATGAAACAAATGTTACGGTTTCACTTCGTCTTTATTCTCCATGGACACAGTCATCTTTGTTCGGACACACATCGAACCAACTGCTTCACTTGAGCAATTTTTTGGGGTCACTCTTGTTTAACATCATCTTCGATGATAATCCTTGATAACCCACAAGTATAGGGGATCAATTGTAGCCTCTTTCAATAAGTAAGAGTGTCGAACGCAACGAGGAGCTAAAGGTAGAACAAATATTCCCTCAAGTTATATCGACCACCGATACAACTCTACGCACGCTTGACGTTTGGTTTACCTAGAACAAGTATAAAACTAGAAGTACTTTGTAGGTGTAATGGGATAGGTTTGCAAGATAATAAAGAGCACATAAATAAGAGCTAGGGGCTGCAAGAAACAACTAAGTTAGTTTTAGTAGAGAGTTCTTTTGTCACAAGAAAGTTATTTGTCCCTAGGAAATCGATAACTAGACTGGTAATCATTGTTGCAATTTTATACGAGGGAGAGGCATAAGCTAACATACTTCCTCTTCTTGGATCATATGCACTTATGATTGGAACTCTAGCAAGCATCCACAACTACTAAATATCATTAAGGTAAAACCCAACCATAGCATTAAAAGGTATCAAGTCCTCTTTATTCCCATACGCAAACAACCTACTTACTCGGGTTTAAGCTTCTGTCACTCTAGCACCCGACCATAAGAAAATCATGAACATATTGCAAACCCTACAGCGGGGATCCCTCACTTTTGTGTCACAGAGAGCACCATAGGACATCACCAATAATAAAACATGCAACTCAAACCAATCACTATCATCAATTAACCCATAGGACAAAACAGATCTACCCAAACATCATAGGATATCCATACATCATTGGGAAATAATATATAGCGCTGAGCACCATGTTTAAGTAGAGATTACAACGGGTAGAAAAGGTGTTACACCGCTACATAGAGGGGGAGAGAGTTGATGACGACGGCGGTGAAGTTGTTGGTGTAGATCGCCGTCACGATGATGGCCCCTGCGGCGTTCCGGTGCCATCGGGAGAGAGGGGGAGAGAGCTCCCCTCCTTCTTCTTCTTCCTCGACCTTCTCCCTATGGTAGAAGGTTTTCCCTTCTCGTCCATGGCCTCCATGGAGGCGGAGGGGCAAGAGCCCCTCCGAGATTGGAACTCTCTCTCTCTCTCTCTCTCTCTCTCTCTCTCTCTCTCTGTGTTTCCTTCTGTTTCTGCGCTCCCCGATTCTGGCCTTTCACCATTTCTCTCTCTCTCCGTAACTCCGATTAGGCTGAAAATTTAACACAGTTTTTATCCGTATATTGGATTTCTTGCGGCGAAATAAGGGCACCAACCTGCTTTACGGGGTGGACACAAGGGTCCAGGGCGCTCCCTACCCCCTGGGGCACGCCCCCCTTCCTCATGGCCCCCTCGGGCACCGTCTTGCGTTGATTCTTCTTCCCAAAAATCACTTATATTCCAAAAAAAAATCTCCGTAAGTTTTATCCCATTTGGACTCCGTTTGATATGGATTTTCTGCGAAACAAAAAACATGCAACAAACAGGAACTAGCACTGGATCAATATGTTACTCCCAAAAATAGTATAAAAAGTTGCCAAAAGTATGTAAAAGTTGTAGAATATTGGCATGGAACAATAAAAAATTATAGATACGACCGAGACATATCAGCATCCCAAATCTTAATTCCTGCTCGTCCTTGAGTACGTAAATGATACAAAAGATAATTTTTGATGTGGAATGCTACCTAGCGTAATCTTGATCATGTAATCTAATCATGGCATGAATATTAAGACACGAGTGATTCAAAGCAATAGTCTATCATTTGACATAAAATAATTTAATACTCGGGCATCCCAACAAACAATCATGTCTTTCAAAATATCATTGCTACATACCTCTATCCCTACAAAATCATATAGCCTTATCATGCTTCATCTTCTTAACACAAAATATAAATCACGCACTACCCCGGTGTCAGCCAAGCAATTGGTTCATACTTTTTAACACGCTTCAGCCTTTTCAGCCCTCACGCAATACATGAGTGTGAGCCATGGATGGAATAGAAGGTGGTAGTAAACAAAAGTTGGGAGAAAGTCTCACATCAACTAGGTAAATCAATGGACTATGGAGATGTCTATCAATTGATATCAATGTGACTGAGTAGGGATTGCCATGCAACGGATGCACTAAGTGCTATAAGTGTATGAAAGCTCAAACTGAAAACTAAGTGGGTGTGCATCCAACTTGCTTGCTCATGAAGACCTCGGGCATTTGAGGAAGCCCGTCATCAGAATATAGAAGCCAAGTTCTTCAGTTGAACTTTCTGGTTAGATCTTCTTATTTAAGTTTTACCCGTGCATCTTTGCTTGGTTGCTTATGTATGCTATTGTTTGCTTGCGATAGAATTCCCGGAGTGCGAAGCGTGCTACTACGAGTCCCTAGGTTTTGCGAATCGTCAGCAAGGCAAGTAACACATTGATCATACCATTTATTACGCAGTTTTTATGCATTAGATCAATCCCTCACACATTGCATGAGTAGGATCTCTTAACTTGTGGTCTGGGAAGTAGATTGAGGTAGAACCTAATACCTGCATTATTTTCAAACCCCTGGGAGTTACTTCTACGTTATGCTTAGGTTGCCATGCTATGCTCGTAGACGTGGATTGGGTTTGAGAGTATCCATGACAGATGTGATATTGTTAATTAATGGTTCAACTTAAGGTGGCTACTTTAATACACATCTGGGTGGATTGGTTGTAGGGCACCTGGAGAATCCAATGTTGTCCTAGGAAATCCTAGAGGAACCGTGTGATTATCCTATGGAATGCCACCTAGGCTCAAAGGTATCATAAGACTATTCATGCTAGAAACTTCCGTGTGCAGCCACGATGCCATTATGGGCTCTGGCATAGTTGAGTATGTTGTGTGAGCTCTTTCAGTGGTGGACTAGCAGGGGAAAGTAGGTGTACCAGTCCATTCGGGGTAAAGAGTAAATGCTTCTGAAAGACTGTGTCTCGGTCATCCGTTTCTCAAACACCATGCAGTGCGAGAAAAACCAACGGAGGAGATCGAGTCTTGTGGGGAAAAGTGCGCAAACCTCTGCAGAGTGTACAAACTAATCATAAGTAGCCGTGTCCCCAGTTATGGACATCTTGAGTATCTGGTACTTGAATTATTGGTTGATCTCATCACTCTAAAACTAATTTGCTGGGTTAATGATGACTACTTTAATTGGGATTGAGTTGGAGGAACCTTCTCAATGATGTTTCAACTACCATGATAGTTAAAACAAAATTTATTCCTTTGTTGTAGGGAAAAATTGGCTTTATGCAAAAAAACTTTAATCTTAGAGCATCCACCAGCCATACATGCATGTAGTGTTAGCCTTGATTCTGTTACTTGCTCGGCTGTGTTATCTTGCCAGCATATTCCATGTGCTGACCCGTTTCGGGCTGCAACTTGTCATGTTGCAGACTTTTCAGAAGAAGAGTAAAGTGCGCTAGGTCATTTGTCATGCACTCAGCTATGCCGCTGGAGTTGATGGACTCACTTATCTTCCAAGCCTTCCGCTGTTATTGTGTTAGATGGCCTTATGCCATATATATTGTGATAAGTTCTCTTTTGAGACATTCGATGTAATAAGTGTGTGATTGCTACTCTGTTATAAATCCTTCAAGTACTGTGTGTGTCAGCATTACCGATCCAGAGATGACACAGAACACAGAGACTTCGATCCATTCGGATCGTGGTCGCTACAGTTATGCGTAGATGTATCTACTATTAGCGTCGTATGTGCTGCTTTCGTGAACCAATATCAACAAATTGTTAATTCTGCCAGTGCCATGCTAGTGATTTATTCATGGATTAAATTAGTCGAAAAATTGCCTATTTATTCAGCACTTGCAGTTCTCCTACATGGTTTGAAAAGATTTGTAAAATCTAAAATCCATATTAGTCAGTTATTTCGAGTCAAAATTCGAAATGTTCAAATGTCTAATCGAGATCCTACCTTTTAGGGCGACCTGTGCGTGAGAAGGGAACAAAATGAGTAGGATTGCATATAACTTTTGGATTTTCTTATGTGGGTGCTGACGAGTCTGGTAAAGAGTGGTACTTCTGTTGAAGGTTTAACAGCGCATTGAACATATTCATTGATTTGCAGTTTGCATGGCACTTTTGTTGAACTTCGGGGAAGGCTAATAACAGGTGAAGGTGTACGTTGCAGTTTTGTTGGGTTGTTCGCTGTAGACTGTAACCATGCTTTGTATGCATACACAGGCCATCACCTCAAAAAAAAACATACACATGCCTTCACTTTTGACCCAGGCTGCTGGTGTATTGTGTGCTATCAGCAGATTTCTTATGCAACCAGCTACAAAATTAAATAAAACCGACTCCCGTGTCATTGCCAACGAAGCCACACACATCATGCGGCCCCGTAGGCTTTGCTCAATGGCGACACCGACCGCAGCTCACCGCCATTGAGGAAGCCGGAGTACCAGCGGGCGGAGTTCCTCACGTACCTCTTCCGCCCCGCCGAGCTCATATCCACGCCGCACAGGCCGAAGCGCATGCGGTCGCCGAACAGGAACTCGAACGCATCAACGAACAACCACACAAAGTATCCCTGCACATTTGATCCGTTCCTGCAACCAGCAAACAGCTCTCTCAAAAGCTAATCCAGATCAAGAATGACATGATCCCAAGTCAATTATTTCTCTGCTCCTCGAACCCCAAGAGTTTTATCTGAATTCGTACACTATTCTTTTACTTGGGTATGGCAGTGGTTGACATTTATGTATAGGAATATGAACTCACCTTATGGACATGCAGAGAACTTCCAAGTAATTTTGCAGAATCTTTGATCTGTTATCGTCATCATATTCGATCTTGCCTGGGTTTTTGGGGGCGTCTCCGTATCCTGAATCATCAAACAAAAGATCCTTCATGTTTTTGATTTTGTTGTATAGAGGTCAGCATGTTTTGTTTTTCAGTTCACACTACATAGGCAAGTATTCACAGCGTCGGCTAATCTCCGGAAAACAGGGCAATAGATGAAGCAAGCAAGGTCGTTTTTCAATTTTATTTTGCCTACCGTTTTCATGGATCATAATTGCAGGGTTTCCATACTTGTGTTTTACGTGCTCCAGTAGCTCCCCTAGAGCCCAAGGAGCATACTCATTCTGGCCCTGCACATGTTACATCAATAAAATTACATCATACGATTGAGAATGAAATGAAGGAAATAATTACCGTGACACAGCTGATGTGTGCTGTGATTGCTGAAGAAATAATTTGCTTCGATGCTTACCGCTAGGATGTATTTCGTCGGATCTGAATCCAAGCAAGAAAGTTTTGCACAATATAAGTAAGGCTGAATGACATTGTATGAGTAGAGTAGCCTTATAATTAGCAGTTGCGTAGTTTAGTTACTTGCAACTCCTCCGTCGGCGAAGTAGTCCCTCTGCTTCAGATTGAAGGCGGTCTCGTCGGCCAGCATGTGAAAAACAGCGTAGTGATTCAAGCCGATGAAGTCGAATGACCCGGAGAGTTTCTTCGACTGCTCCACCGTCACATCCGGCAACCGTGCACCCACCCTTATCTGCATTACTGGTGGGTACTCTCCATACACCAAAGGATGCATGAACCTAGCTATCCACAGAGGGCACGAGCTCTTGCTATTTCTCTCTAGAAATTAATGATAAAAGTTGTGCTTTGAAGACCATGCTGGTGACAACTTTCAAGGAACTGGAGTTGTACTAGCTACTAGCACTATCCATCCAATGTGAAAGTTATCCATCCTTGTCGCAGCAACAGTATCCTGGGATGCATTGGTAGCAGGTGCATACCACCCGGTCAAGAGAGTAATTCCTATATGCCCCTTCTGAGTTGCCTACAGAATTAGCATTGCATTGCATGGTCATGATAATCATCAGTATCAATACTGTCATCTGTAGGGAAGATACTAATATGACATACCTGGTACTTGTCCCTATACAGGGACACTGCCGAGGCATGTGCAAGCAGGAGGTGGTGAGCGCTATATACGACTCCGTCGTGGAGTTCCCTCCGGTACAGTTTGTGCCGAAAGGATGAGAACAACGCCGCGGTGGCCAAGTGCCGCTGTCAAAGCCACCTAGAGTTTCGACGTTGGGCTCGTTGATGGTGACCCAGTGCTTCACCCTGTCCCCAAAGCTTTTGAAGCAGGTGTCCGCGTACATGGTGTAATCGTCTCTGGACATATGGCAATACATTCAGATTAAGAACGAAGAGGGTGTAAACACTTATGAACTTTAATTTTTCATTCTGGAGTTACATGAATCTGGGGCTGAGCAGCCCGTTGTACTCATCCTGAAGGGACTGAGGGAGATCTAAATGGTAGATGGTGACATGAGGTTGTATGCCTGCAGAGCATGTTTCAGTCAGTGATGGTTAATCAAGATCGAGCAAAGGCTATTAAGTTCAGGAAGAGAAATTGGTCTTTACCATGCTGTATCAGTTCGTCTACTAAGTTGTTGTAGTACTCCAAGCCCTTCAGTTTGATTTCTCCTCTTCCATCTAGACAGTTTAGTGTTAGTTCAGAGATGTACTACTACACTGACTACTCTATCTATGCGTGCTAGGTACCTGGGGTAAGCCACGACCATGAGATGGAGAATCTGTACGCATCTAGACCCAGGTCGTGCATAAGCTTCACATCATCCTAATGTGAAATGAGAAATTAAATTTGTTCAGTTAGTTAACATGCATGTGTCTCATGCCAATGTGTTTTTTTTGTTTCAGAAAAATCCCACTTTGTGTTTTCCTTTGTAAGTAGAGAAGAAATTGGTGCTAGTTCTCGACACTCACCTTGTAATGATGGTACTGATCCGCTGCAACATCCCCGGTAGATTTGTCAGCAGAATAACCTGTCGTCAAATCATCAGTACATTACATTTTACAGAAGTTAACAAGATATGTTTTGCAGGTGTTGAAACGTCTAATGGATCAATAGTGCTGATAACAATTACAGTTATGACAAAAATATCGTAATCTGAATTGACCTTGATGCGTGAAGGTGTCCCAGACGCTAGGTTTCCTTCCATCTTCTGCAGCCGCCCCTTCCACCTGAAGTTTGCTCACTCAACCATGACATTATGCTCACTTGGCTTGCAACACACGTATAGGGACTTAGGGAGGGAGATGCGGTACCTGGTAGGCCGAGGTGCCTGCACCGAAGATAAACCCGTCAGGGAAGTCATGGCGGGTGAGCGCGGCGGCGTCTTCCGGCAGGGCGGCGACTCAGAGGAGGAGCAGAAAACTAGAGTAGCGAAGCCATAATTGAACATATAAAACTAAAAAACTGCTAGGCACAATCAATGGCTCCACGTCGGCTGTGAATAGTGCGAGCAAGCGGGGCGAGAGGAAAATAATGAGCCAACGGGGCGAGAAGCATCGAAAGGGAATAGAAAAGAAAACTCCCTCCCCCCTCCCCCTCCCCCCTCCCTCAGGAACCCTAGCTGTATGAGATGGGAATTACACATTGTATTCCTCGGGTGCAAGCGCACGTATATATGATGTACAGGAGTAGGCCACGACCTCAACTATACAAGGAAACTAGGAGGTGGGCCCAATACACAAATATGCACAACACATATACTCAACACCCCCCCACCCCCGCGCAATCGAAGCGGCACCGCGGCTGACGCAAAGACTGGACTGGAACTCCTCGAATGACGTCGTAGGCAAACCCTTGGTCATGATTTCTGCAAATTGTTTGGAAGTAGGGACGTGTAAAACACGAATATGGCCAAGAGCCACCTGTTCCTGAACAAAATGAATATCCAGCTCAATATGCTTGGTCCGTCGATGATGCACTGTAATGCCCCGGATGTAATACTTTCCCTTTTGGGCAATATAATATCTCTAGCTTCATCTATTTCCATTCCGGGTTCTTTGTTTTTCGGGTTTTTGTCGTTTTGTCGTGTTGTGTGTGTGCATTGATCCATATCATGTTGTCATGTGCATTGCATTGCATTTGTGTAGTTGTTTGCATCTGGTCTCACTCGTTTCTTTCCGTTGTCCGTTTCGAGTTCTGGAGCTCCCTCTCGTGTCCGTGGTATCCCCGAGGCCTACTTTGGTGTTTGGACGTGTAACGTTTCTGGTTTGGCGTAAGACTTGTCGTGCGATGTTGTTTTGGTGTGTGTAACCCGCCTGTCAAATGTCGTCGCGTTTGGAGTTCGTTTGGTGCTCCAACAGTTATTCTCGTGGGCTGAAAGTACCCCCTCTTTGGGGCGCAAGACACCCCTCCAACAGCCCACCAAACCAATCCAAACCTCTCCCTTCATCTAGGCCATCTAATTGTGATCATGTGGCTGAAAACCTCACCTCATTTGGACAACCCTAGCTCCTTGTGCCTATATAAACGTCCAACTCCCCCAATTTTCGCGTCTAGAAAACCCTATGCTTCCACAGTGCGCCGCCGGTGCTTCCACCGTTGGATCCCGGTGCTTCCACCGTTGAAAATCCGTGCTTCCGATGTCCCAGGAAACCATGCTTCCGAGAGTCGTCGCCGTGCTTCCGACCCGACGCGCGGGACCCGCCGGTCATCTCCTACCTCACCGCGCCGCCGCCTTCTTCTCCGCCGCCGGCGCCCCTCGCTGGAGCTCCTCACCGCCGCCATCACCGTGCCACTCCACCGTCGGCCACCACTTGCCTCCCGCCGCGCCGCCGCCCTTCGCCGCCGACCGCCTCGCCTGCGCCACCGACCGCCACCGCCCTCACCTCTCAGCGCCGGCCGCCGCCCCCCTCAGGCCACCGCCGGCCAGCCGCGCCCCGCCGGCCTCCCGTCGCGCAGGGGGAGGGTCGCCGCCCTGCCCGCATCGGAGGGCCGCGCCGCCGCGCGCTCGAGGAGCGCCGCCGCTCGGGAGCCCCGAGCTCGCCCGATCCTGATCTGGCGCTTAACGGGCCGGGGCGCCCGATCCGCTCCCTGTCGGCCCGATCCGCCTCCCCACGCCCGATCCGCTCCCCGCGGGCCCGATCCGCCTCCGCGGGCCCGTTTGTCCGCCAGGAGCCCATTGACCCGCGCCGTTGACCACGCCCGCGGGCCCGTTTGACCTTTGACCCAGATCTGAGGTTGCTCTCTTTTTCCACTAAGTCTGTAGATATTTTGTTGTCTGATGCTGTTTTGCAACGTGGATAACTTTTTGTGTGATGGTCCGATTTGAGCAAATGATATGTCAAAATGATCGTGGAGACTTGTACTACCTTTTGTTCCATTGTGCCATGCATGTTTGAGGTCATCTAGATGCTTAAATATTTGTGAGAAGAGTGCTACTTGTTATAAACTGCTGTTAGTAGTTGTTTTCATGCCATCTTTGCAATGTGATAACTTGGTGCATGTTTATCCAAATGAAGAAAATGAGATGTCCACGTGTTCGTTATGAAATGCTCTACATGTTGGGTGCTTTAGCTTGCATGATAGATTTCATCTTGCCATGTTTATCTCCTTTGCAAAGTGCTATGTGGCTGTTATGTTGTTAAACTTGTTACGAGATGCCTCGTTGAGGAGCTCGTTGCTATCGTTGTGTTTGCCCCCTTGATGCATGCTTAGATGTTTTGGATTCACCATCATGTGTACTTTGCTGTGGTGCTTACCACTTGCCATGTTTAGCTTTGAGGTGACTTAAACTTGCTCTGAAAGATGCCATGATGAAACTACTGTTTTAACACTTGGTGAAATTTCACTAAGTCTGGAATCTGTAATTTCCAGATGCCATGTTTGCTTGTTGTTCTAGGCAAATCCATGCTAGTTTTGGAGTGACTCTTGATGATTCCTTGTTGTATATATTGTTGGCTATCCATTCATGTTCTCACATGCTTATTTGGGTGGCTGTAGCATATTTAACTCTTGCTCCCAAGTTGCAACAAATTGCTGTTGTCAGGATTTTGTTGTCAAGTTCAATATGTCATAGCTTGTTGCTATTGATCCATGGCTCCTTTGGGGATGCTCCAATGGAATTGTTTGCTGCAGGAGATGTCTAGTTTATGTCCATGCTCATTGCCATGATGTTTGAGTGATGTAGACTATTTATCTCTTGCTCCGAAGTTGCTATATGGCTGTTATATCAGCTTTTGCGTGTTTATTGTTTTGGGTGTAACTTTTAGCCCGTTGCTCCGTTTTGAGCAAGTCCTATATGTAACTAGTGTGTTTTTGCGTGTAGATTCATAATATCCTATTGTTATCATGTTTTGAAGCATTTTGCTTGATGCATATTGTTGTGCTGTAACACTGTGCTTCCTAAGTAGACTTTTTGTGCTTCCATAGTGCATCTGTTTTGCTTCCATAGTGCATCAGTCATGCATCCAGTAATTTTTCTGCGCATTTGCATCTTGTTTGATTCGTTGCCTTGTGTTCTTGTGTTTGAGTCGAGCCGGAAGCTGAGACCGAGTACGAGTACGAGCACGAGGTTACTACCGAGGTTGAGAACGAGGACCCCTCTTACGATCCCATCGACAACTCTTCAGGCAAGATGACCGAACCCCGATAACATTACTATCTTTGCCTATTGCTAGAAGTCTCGATCTATAGTTTTGCCTCGATGCCCATGTTTTTCCTGTCAGCCTCCTATTGTAACCATGAACCTGTTTAACCACTCTACCTATGCAAACCTTTGATTGGCTATAAGTACGCTTCGCTCAGCCCCGCATTGTTAGTTGCAGGTGAAGATTGAAGATTCTTGCTTCTTGTTGAAGCTTGTTGGGATATCACACTATATTAATTATTAAATGAAATCATCTATATATTGGTAATGGGTGGAAGGCTAAGCCTTTTGCTTGGTGTTTTGTTCCACTCATGCCGCTAGGAACCGTATAAACCGGTGTTATGTTCCTTGATTATGCGTTCCTCACACGGTTGGGGTTATGGGACCCCCTCGATAAACCGCTAAGTGCTAAGTCTTTTCCAGCAATTCCCAACATTGGTACTATTCGCCTAATAACTAAAACTTGCATAGGGTCTTGCAAACCCGAGTTCTTAATCAACAACCCCGGGCCAGTGCTCCACATGAGTGTTGGTCCGAAACGGGGGTCCTGTGGGGCCACCACGAGGAAACTCGAGGATTGGTATACACCTGTAGCATCGCCCATCCTGTCGTGGCCTGAGACTAGATACGCGCGGCTATTGTCAGGGTGTCGGCACGCCGGGAGGATTTGCTGGATTAGCCTTACCTTAGTCGGAGTATCTTGAGCACGGGATTCCGAGAATACTCGGGCCTTCCCACCTTGGAGTTGCGACTCCGCGGATCGTGGGCTTGTCATGGGCCAAGTTGGAACACCCCTGCAGGGTTATGAATTTTCGAAAGCCGTGCCCGCGGTTATGTGGCAGATGGGAGCTTGTTAATATCCAGTTGTAGAAAACTTGACACCATGTTCCAATACACTACCAGCGTGAGTACCGTGATGGGAATTTTCCGAAAGGGATTCGGGAAGTGAACACGGTGGGGTTATGTTTGACTTGCTAGTTAGGATCACTTCGTGATCATCTCTCGACCGAGGCGCCTTCTCTTCTCGCTCTCTTTTACGTAAGCTAGGCTAGTGCTGCTGCAGACTCTTATTCATTCTTCAGCCTTGTTCCACACCCAAGGCTGGGATAGTCGTGTTACCCAGGAACGGGATTGCTGAGTCCTTTGTGGCTCACAGTTACTTCACCACCCCAGATGCAGGTACGATGGTGAGCTACACAGGCGATGGCACTGAGCTAGACTGGGAGTACGACGAGGAGCGTAGCCGTTACTACGTGAACTATCCGGTTGATCAGTAGAGCTTCTACTAGGATTCGATCTAGACCTGTGGTTTAATGTTATGTTTGGTACCTTGTCTTTTGGATCTTTACCCTTAGATGGGCTGTGATGTTTATCTGAATGATGTTTGAACATGTAATGAATTTGTGTGACGTGGCGAGTGTAAGCCAACTATCTTTTCAGTTTTCCATCCCTATTTTTACATGAGATGTGCAAAGGTACCAAACTTGCGATCATTCCAGAATGGGCTTATATCTTTAAGTCGTGCCTCGACATGTAGGAGATATAGTCCCATCCTGGGCATTACAAGTTGGTATTCAGATCCTTCTCCGACCTAGAAGCCCCCACTGTTTGATCGAATCATTGACGGTCGAGTCTAGGCACACACTTAAAATGTTTTTGAGTCCTATATTTATATCGGAGAGTAGGATTTCTTTGCTCCTCATCCCCTTTCACTCTGGTGAGGACTCCTGATGTCTACTCTCGCCTCTTCTACTTTCAAAAATTGCACCAATTTTTTTTTAGGAATCTCGCGAGTATTGTTGGATTGTTTCGATGTCTTTGTGACGAGAATATTGTTCTCGATGCCTCCTGACATTAGGGGTTGTGGCAGTGTCCCGGGGAGTTGAGCTTCGGGGTATTGTCGTCACAAGCATATCACAACAGTACTAGAATACTTAAGACGGCCGACATCAAAAACTCTCCTATACGGTTAGTGGCAAGATAACCCCGACATCACCCAGTACCGGGGAGGTAGTTCGGGAGTATTGCCATAGCTTTGTATAGTGGATGATTTTCGAAGGTCCGAGGTAGACGGTTTCCGAGAACAACTGGTTATGTGTTGAAGGATGGATACAACTGGATGTAGGATTAGAGTTGATTGCGCGGTGCTTCCCCTGTATCCCCAACACCTGATTGCATAACTGGAAACTTTCGGAAATTAATAGGTGGGTTTATCCAGTAGATCGTAGGCATTCTTCCAACGAATGCAGGTTAGCGAGTTCAGGGTTCTACATTGAGTGAAGTGGTTTTATGGCCGATGTTCCGATCGGGAGTTGCATCTTAAAGGGTCCTTGGCTATGCTGATCCGGGGATTGCAAAACCCTTTCGTAACGCGTTCATAAGCTTGCTGCACAAAGATGTCGAATGAAGCTCCTATCGTGTGTTTGTTCTATCTGTACCTTGTGTTTTTCTTTTTACCTTTTGTCTCCCAGTGGCTTCTCATGAAGATTGTTGTTATCATTAAGCTGAGAATTTCATTCATTCCTCTTGTTCGAATGATTCTTGTGAAGACTATGTTGCATTTCTATCCGTTGTTTCAGCTTATACCTTCTTTCAATCAAATTGCTGATTGGTGGTCATCTCTTTCAGGATGGCTCCGAAACGGGTTCCCAACGCTAACCCAGAGGGTGAAGAGGTTCCAGATCGTCCTCCTTCCCCTCCTCCTCCGTCTGAGGCTTGGGCGATTATGCAAACTACAAACCAGAACACCCAGATGTTGATGCAGATGATGCAGCAAATGCAAGCAAATCAAGCAAATCAGGGTGCTCCAGGGAACCAAGGAAATTTCTTCAACCAACAGCACCATGCTATGCTCAACCAGTTCTTGGCCAATCAACCAAAGGCTTTCAGTTACTGTGTCGACCCTCTCGATGCTGAAGATTGGATCACTGATATCAAGAAGCATTTTGAGTGCAGAACGTAAGGCCTGAGGACTATGTGAAATTTGCAGCCTTCCAACTCAAGGACCAAGCAGCTGACTGGTGGCAGCAGTACAAAGACTCCAGAGAAGGGCGTGTGATCTCTTGGGATGATTTCTGCAAGGACTTTCGCTCTCACCACATTCCAACAAGTGTCATCGAGGGTATGCGTGAGCAATTCCGCAACCTGAAGCAAGGCTCTATGACTGTCTACCAGTATAATGTCAAGTTCCAAAACCTCGCCCGCTATGCCAAGCAAGACATACCAGATGCCAAGAGCAAGAACTATCAGTTCCGTGGAGGTCTCAAGGATGAACTTCAACTTGCTCTCACCTTGTTCGAGCCTGATGAGTTCGACAAATTCTATAACATGGCGCTTAAGCAAGAGGCAACCCAGCTCAAGATGGAGGCTTCTAAAAAGAGGATTCGAGATGCCGTTCACTCCTCCTCATCTTCTCAAGTGGTCGCAAAGCAACAGAAATTTTGGCTTCCTCCTCCTCCCGTTATCCGAGCTCCCTACAACAACAACATCAACAAGAACTCTGGTGGTCGTGGTTCCTCCCACCCACACAACCAAGGCAATCAGTCCAAGTCGTAGTTCCAAGCTTCCAAGTCAACTGTTCCTCCGACTCGTCCACTTTCTGAGGTGACTTGCTACAAGTGTGGTCAGAAGGGTCATTATTCCAACAAGTGCAACAACCCAAGGCGCCTTCCGCCTCCTCCGCCTGTCAGTACAGCTATTGTCAAGCATGATCCGAAGGCAGCAAGGGTGAATCTAATGAATGCAGCGCAAGCGAAGAATTCTTCTGATGTCATATTGGGTAACCTTCCAGTGAACTCTATCCCTGCTAAAGTGTTGTTTGATTCGGGTGCTTCATGTTCTTTCATGTCATATCCATTTGCATCCAAGCACGATATTGTCACCAAAAATCTGCCAAGGGAGTTATCAGTTATTTCTCCGGGGAGACGAATGCATTCCAGTGTGTATGCTCCGGATGTTTCTATTCGCATGGGTGATTATCGATTTCTGGCCTCTCCGATGGTTCTTGGCAATTCTGACATCGACCTCATCCTCGGGATGGATTGGCTTTCTCAGCATGATGCTCACATTGATTGTGCAAACAAGGAAGTCAAGATTACTCATCCTGATGAAGATGTGATTATCTTCGCCTCCAGGGATAACACAATCAGGCTTTTCTCTCTCGATGACAAGGGCGAAATGAATGCCATATCTCAAATTCCGGTGGTTAACGAATACGAAGACGTCTTTCCTGAAGAACTTCCAGGCATGCCTCCACACCGTCAAGTGGAATTCGTCATTGAACTCGAGTCACGTACTGAGCCAGCAAGCCGGCATCCGTACAAGCTCTCTCCTAAAGAGTTGAAGGAGTTGAAAAAGCAGCTTGATGAACAGGAGCGTATGGGTCTGATCAGGCCTAGTACGTCTCCTTGGGGCTGTGGTGTCTTATTTGTCAAGAAGAAGGATGGCACGGAGCGCCTCTGCGTTGATTACCGGCCATTGAACAAGAAGACAATAAAGAACAAGTATCCGCTCCCCAACATCAACGAACTGTTCGAGCAGCTCAAAGGAGCTAAAGTGTTCTCAAAGCTCGATCTCCGAATGGGCTATCACCAGATTCGCATTCGAGAAGAAGATATCCCCAAGAATGCTTTCAGAACGAGCTACGGCTCATATGAGTATACAGTCATGTCCTTTGGTCTCGCCAATGCTCCACCTACCTTCTCGAGAATGATGCACTACATTTTCAACCCCTACACCGGCGAGTTTGTGCTTGTGTATCTGGATGACATTTTGGTATTTTCCAAGAATGAAGAAGATCACGAAAAGCACCTCCGTCTTGTTCTCGACAGACTCCGTGAACATAAGTTCTATGCCAAGTTTTCCAAGTGCGAATTTTGGCTCGATAAGGTCTTGTATCTGGGCCATATCATCTCCGCTGACGGTATTGTGGTAAACCCCGAGAAAGTTGAAGCAATTGTCAACTGGGAAGCTCCTCAGAACGTCAAGCAACTTCGAAGCTTCCTTGGTCTTGCCAGCTATTGCAAAAGGTTCGTTGAGAACTTCTCCAAGATTGCCAAGCCTCTCTCCAACTTGCTGCAGAAGAATGTCAAGTACTACTGGTCTCCAGATTGTGAAGTGGCATTCAAAACTCTCAAAGAAAAGCTCGTCTCTGCTCCAGTTCTCACTCCTCCAGATGAGTCCAAGCCCTACGAAGTATTCTGTGATGCTTCTCTTCAAGGACTTGGTGGTGTGCTAATGTAGGACAAGAGAATTGTGGCTTACACTTCTCGTCAGCTAAAGCCAAGTGAGAAGAACTACCCCACACATGATCTTGAACTAGCAGCTGTGGTACATGCTTTTATTACGTGGAGACACCTTCTGTTGGGCAGAAAAGTCGACATCTTCACCGATCACAAGAGCTTGAAGTACATCTTCACACAGCCGAATCTGAACCTCCGCCAGACTCGTTGGGTCGAAATGATCCAAGAGTATGATCCCAGCATTGAATACACACCTGGCAAGGCGAATGTGATTGCAGATGCTTTGAGTAGAAAGGCATATTGCAATAGCCTCCTTATCAAGCCGTTCCAGCCTGAGCTTTGTGAAGCATTCAGGAAGCTCAACCTCCAAGTTGTTCCGCAAGGTTTTCTTGCAAATCTTCAAGTTGCTCCTACCTTGGAAGATCAGATCCGTGAGGCCCAACTTAGTGATGCTATGGTGCAGAAAGTGAAACATGGTATTGCAAAGGGTACTCCCAAATACAAGTGCTATCGCGTTGATGAGAGAGATACCTTGTTATTTGAGGACAGACTCGTCGTTCCCAAAGGTGATCTCAGGAAGCTCATAATGGACGAAGCACACGATTCCCTCCTTTCCATTCATCCTGGTAGTTCCAAGATGTACCAAGACCTCAAGCAATCCTACTGGTGGACACGCATGAAAAGGGAGATTGCCCAATTCGTGAATGAATGTGATGTCTGCAGAAGAGTGAAGGCAGAGCATCAACGTCCAGCCGGTCTTCTCCAACCTCTTCCTATTCCCGAGTGGAAATTCGACCACATTGAAATGGATTTCGTCACTGGCTTTCCTAAGTCCAAGAGAGGGAATGATTCTATCTTCGTGGTGATTGACAAGCTTACCAAAGTTGCTCACTTCCTTCCAGTCAAAGAATCCATCAATGCAGCTCAACTGGCAGAATTGTACACTTCCAGAATTGTGTCCTTACATGGCATCCCTCAAGTTATCTCCTCAGACCATGGAAGTTTGTTCACTTCTAAGTTCTGGGACACCTTTCAGTCTGCCATGGGCACTAAGATCAGGTTCAGCACTGCTTGTCACCCTCAGACTACTGGTCAAGTCGAGAGAGTGAATCAGATTCTAGAAGACATGCTCAGAGCCTGTGTCATATCCTTTGGCATGAAATGGGAAGATTGCCTTCCATTTGCCGAGTTCTCTTACAACAACAGCTTTCAAGCAAGTGCAGGCAAAGCTCCGTTTGAAATCCTCTATGGCAGAAAGTGCCGTACCCCTCTCAACTCGTCCGAGACGGGTGAACGTCAACTTCTTGGCAATGACTTGATCTCAGAAGCCGAAGAAATGTGCAAAGTCATACGTGAGAATCTCAAGGCCGCTCAGTCGCGTCAGAAGAGCTACTATGACGGCAAGCATCGTGATTTGGCTTTCAACATTGGGGATCATGTCTATCTCCGTGTTTCTCCGATGAAAGGAACCCAAAGATTCGGTATCAAAGGAAAGCTTGCTCCTAGATACGTCGGGCCTTTCAAGATCCTTGGCAAAAGAGGCGATCTAGCCTATCAACCTGAGGTCCCTTCCAACTTCGCCAATGTTCATGATGTGTTTCATGTGTCTCAACTCCGCAAGTTCTTCAAGACTCCTGAACGCATGATTCCGTTTGAAGAGATTGATCTTCAACAAGATTTGTCTTACCGAGAGCATCCCGTTGCTATTCTCGAAGAAACCGAGCGCAAGACCCGCAACAAGTCCATCAAATTCTTGAAAGTCAAGTGGTCACACCATACCGACCGAGAAGCTACGTGGGAACGAGAAGATCATCTTCGTTCCGAGTACCCTTCCTTTTTCCAGCCCTAGATCTCGGGACGAGATCTTTTTGTAGTGGAGGAGAGTTGTAATGCCCCGGATGTAATACTTTCCCTTTTGGGCAATATAATATCTCTGGCTTCATCTATTTCCATTTCGGGTTCTTCGTTTTTCGGGTTTTCGTCGTTTTGTCGTGTTGTGTGTGTTCATTCATCCATATCACGTTGTCATGTGCATTGCATTGCATTTGTGTTGTTGTTTGCATCCGGTCTCACTCGTTTCTTTCCGTTGTCCGTTTCGAGTTCCGGAGCCCCCTCTGGTGTCCGTGGCATCCCCGAGGCCTACTTTGGTGTTTGTCCGTGTAACGTTTCCTTTGGCGTGAGACTTGTCGTGCGATGTTGTTTTGGTGTGTGTAACCCGCCTGTCGAATCTCGTCGCGTTTGGAGTTCGTTTGGTGCTCCAACAGTTATTCTCGTGGGCTGAAAGTACCCCCTCTTTGAGGCCCAAGACACCCCTCCAACAGCCCACCAAACCAACCCAAACCCCTCCCTTCATCTAGGCCATCTAATTGTGATCATGTGGCTGAAAACCTCACCTCATTTGGACAACCCTAGCTCCTTGTGCCTATATAAACGTCCAACTCCCCCAATTTTCGCGTCCAGAAAACCCTATGCTTCCACAGTGCGCCGCCGGTGCTTTCACCGTTGGATCCCGGTGCTTCCACCGTTGAAAATCCGTGCTTCCGACGTCCCAGGAAACCATGCTTCCGAGAGTCGTCGCCGTGCTTCCGTAGTGCCGTCGGCGTGCTTTCGACACGACGCGCGGGACCCGCCGGTCATCTCCTACCTCACCGTGCCGCCGCCTTCTTCTCCGCCGCCGGCGCCCCTCGCCGGAGCTCCTCACCGCCACCACCACGGCGCCACCTCACTGCCAGCCACCACCTCGCCTCCCGCCGCGCCGCCGCCCTTCGTCGCCGGCCGCCTCGCCTGCGCCACCGACCGCCGCCGCCCTCACCTCTCCGCGCCGGCCGCCGCCCCCCTCAGGCCGCCGCCGCGCCGGTCCTCACCGCTGGCCGGCCGCGCCCCGCCGGCCTCCCGCCGCGCCGGGGGAGGGTCGCCGCCCTGCCCGCATCGGAGGGCCGCGCCGCCGCGCGCTCGAGGAGCGCCACCGCGCGCTCGAGGAGCGCCGCCGCTCGGGAGCCCCGAGCTCGCCCGATCCCGATCTGGCGCTTAACGGGCCGGGGCGCTCGATCCGCTCCCCGCCGGCCCGATCCGCCTCCCCGCGCCCGATCCGCTCCCCGCCGGCCCGATCCGCCTCCGCGGGCCCGTTTGTCCGCCAGGAGCCTGTTGACCCGCGCCGTTGACCACGCCCACGGGCCCGTTTGACCTTTGACCCAGATCTGAGGTTGCTCTCTTTTTCCACCAAGTCTATAGATATTTTGTTGTCTGATGCTGTTTTGCAACGTTGATAACTTTTTGTGTGATGGTCCGATTTGAGCAAATGATATGTCAAAATGATCGTGGAGACTTGTACTACATTTTGTTCCAGTGTGCCATGCATGTTTGAGGTCATCTAGATGCTTAAATATCTGTGAGAAGAGTGCTACTTGTTATAAACTGCTGTTAGTAGTTCTTTTCATGCCATCTTTGCAATGTGATAACTTGGTGCATGTTTATCCAAATGAAGCAAATGAGATGTCCACGTGTTCGTCATGAAATGCTCTACATCTTGGGTGCTTTAGCTTGCATGATAGATTTCATCTTGCCATGTTTATCTCCTTTGCAAAGTGCTATGTGGCTGTTATGTTGTTAAACTTGTTACGAGATGCCTCGTTGAGGAGCTCGTTGCTATCGTTGTGTTTGCCCCCTTGATGCATGCTTAGATGTTTTGGACTCACCATCATGTGTACTTTGATGTGGTGCTTACCACTTGCCATGTTTAGCTTTGAGTTG
This sequence comes from Secale cereale, assembly GCA_902687465.1. Classification (NCBI taxonomy): domain Eukaryota; kingdom Viridiplantae; phylum Streptophyta; class Magnoliopsida; order Poales; family Poaceae; genus Secale; species Secale cereale. Next base: position 247,579,006 of record LR738711.1, read on the forward strand.
ACTTAAACTTGCTCTCAAAGATGCCATGATGAAACTGCTGTTTTAACACTTTGTGAAATTTCACTAAGTCTGGAATCTGTAATTTTCAGATGCCATGTTTCCTTGTTGTTCTAGGCAAATCCATGCTAGTTTTGGAGTGACTCTTGATGATTCCTTGTTGTATATATTGTTGGCTATCCATTCATGTTCTCACATGCTTATTTGGGTGGCTGTAGCATATTTAACTCTTGCTCCCAAGTTGCAACAAATTGCTGCTGTCAGGATTTTGTTGTCAAGTTCAATATGTCATAGCTTGTTGCTACTGATCCATGCCTCCTTTGGGGATGCTCCAATGGAATTGTTTGCTGCAGGAGATGTCTAGTTTATGTCCATGCTCATTGCCATGATGTTCGAGTGATGTAGACTATTTATCTCTTGCTCCAAAGTTGCTATGTGGCTGTTATTTCAGCTTTTGCGTGTTTATTGTTTCGGGTGTAACTTTTAGCCCGTTGCTCCGTTTTGAGCAAGGCCTATATGTAACTAGTGTGTTTTTGCGTGTAGATTCATAATATCCTATTTTTATCATGTTTTGAAGCATTTTTCTTGATGCATATTGTTGTGCTGTAACACTGTGCTTCCTAAGTAGACTTTCTGTGCTTCCATAGTGCATCTGTTTTGCTTCCATAGTGCATCAGTCATGCATCCAGTATTTTTTCTGCGCATTTGCATCTTGTTTGATTCGTTGCCTTGTGTTCTTGTGTTTGAGTAGAGCCGGAAGCTGAGACCGAGTACGAGTACGAGCACGAGGTTACTACCGAGGTTGAGAACGAGGACCCCTCTTACGATCCCATCGACAACTCTTCAGGCAAGATGACCGAACCCCGATAACATTACTATCTTTGCCTATTGCTAGAAGTCTCGATCTATAGTTTTGCCTCGATGCCCATGTTTTTCCTGTCAGCCTCCTATTGTAACCATGAACCTGTTTAACCACCCTACCTATGCAAACCTTTGATTGGCTATAAGTACGTTTCGCTCAGCCCCTCTTATAGCATTGTTAGTTGCAGGTGAAGATTGAAGATTCTTGCTTCTTGTTGAAGCTTGTTGGGATATCACACTATATTAATTATTAAATGAAATCATCTATATATTGGTAATGGGTGGAAGGCTAAGCCTTTTGCTTGGTGTTTTGTTCCACTCATGCCGCTAGGAACCGTATAAACCGGTGTTATGTTCCTTGATTATGCGTTCCTCACACGTTTGGGGTTATGGGACCCCCTCGATAAACCGCTAAGTGCTAAGTCTTTTCCAGCAATTCCCAACATTGGTACTATTCGCCTAATAACTAAAACTTGCATAGGGTCTTGCAAACCCGAGTTCTTAATCAACAACCCCGGGCCAGTGCTCCACATGAGTGTTGGTCCGAAACGGGGGTCCTGCGGGGCCACCACGAGGAAACTCGAGGATTGGTATACACCTGTAGCATCGTCCATCCTGTCGTGGCCTGAGACTAGATACGCGCGGCTATTGTCAGGGTGTCGGCACGCCGGGAGGATTTGTTGGATTAGCCTTACCTTAGTCGGAGTATCTTGAGCACGGGATTCCGAGAATACTCGGGCCTTCCCACCTTGGAGTTGCGACTCCGCGGATCGTGGGCTTGTCATGGGCCAAGTTGGAACACCCCTGCAGGGTTATGAACTTTCGAAAGCCGTGCCCGCGGTTATGTGGCAGATGAGAGCTTGTTAATATCCGGTTGTAGAAAACTTGACACCATGTTCCAATACACTACCAGCGTGAGTACCGTGACGGTCATTTTCCGAAAGGGATTCGGGAAGTGAACACGGTGGGGTTATGTTTGACTTGCTAGTTAGGATCACTTCGTGATCATCTCTCGACCGAGGCGCCTTCTCTTCTCGCTCTCTTTTACGTATGCTAGGCTAGTGCTGCTGCAGACTCTTATTCATTCTTCAGCCTTGTTCCACACTCAAGGCTGGGATAGTCGTGTTACCCGGGAACGGGATTGCTGAGTCCTTTGTGGCTCACAGTTACTTCACCACCCCAGATGCAGGTACGATGGTGAGCTACACAGGCGATGGCACTGAGCTAGACTGGGAGTACGACGAGGAGCGTAGCCGTTACTACGTGAACTATCCGGTTGATCAGTAGAGCTTCTACTAGGATTCGATCTGGACCTGTGGTTTAATGTTATGTTTGGTACCTTTTCTTTTGGATGTTTACCCTTAGATGGGTTGTGATGTTTATCTGAATGATGTTTGAACATGTAATGAATTTGTGTGACGTGGCGAGTGTAAGCCAACTATCTTTTCAGTTTTCCATCCCTATTTTTACATGAGATGTGCAAAGGTACCAAACTTGCGATCATTCCAGAATGGGCTTATATCTTTAAGTCGTGCCTCGACACGTAGGAGATATAGTCCCATCCTGGGCATTACATGCACCGGGTTAGCGGAGAGGTAGACCGCCGAGACGTTGTCGTAGTAGACCACCGTGGCACGGTCAACAGGGCAGGAGAGCTCCTGAAGCAGCTAGCAAAGCCAACAACACTCGGCGACAACGTTGGCCACCGCACGATACTCAGCCTCACCACTGGAATGAGAGACTGTGGGCTGCCGCTTGGACGACCACGAGATAAGTGAGGGTCCAAGGTAGACACAATAGCCCGAAGTGGAGCGACGAGTGTCAGGACAGCCCGCCCAGTCTGCGTCGGAGTAGGCGGTGAGGGCGGTGTCGGCGGAGGCGTGAAGCGTGACGCAAAGATCCATAGTGCCACAAACATAGCGGAGAATCCGCGTGACGGCAGCCCAGTGGACGTCTCGAGGAGCATGCATATGAAGACACACCTGCTGCACGACATACTGGATCTCCGGTCGAGTCAGGGTGACGTACTGGAGAGCACCAACGATAGACCGATAGAGAATAGCATCCGAAGCAGGAGAACCATCCGTGGCAGAAATCTTGGCCTTCGTATCAACAGGCGTAGCGGCGGGCTTGCAGTTAAGCATGCCGGCACGCTCCAGGAGCTCATGAGCGTACTTCCGTTGATGAAGGAAGAAGCCATCTGGACGCCGCACCACCTCGACACCGAGGAAGTAGTGCAAGGGACCCAAGTACTTGATGGCGAACTCAGCGCGAAGACGAGCCGTGAGCTGACTGAGGAGACCAGCCGTACATGCCGTCAGGATAATGTCGTCGACATAGAGCAGCAAGTAGGCCGTGTCAGAGCCCTGATGATAAACGAAGAGCGAAGCTTCCGAGCGGGTAGAGCGGAACCCAAGCTGGTGGAGAAATGCCGCGATGCGGTGGTACCAAGGGCGAGGAGCCTGCTTGAGTCCGTACAAGGACCGCGAGAGCAGGCACACGTGGTCGGGAAGCGCCGGGTCAACAAACCCGGTGGGATGCTAGCAGAAGACCTGCTCCTCGAGGTGACCATGGAGGAAGGCGTTGGAGACGTCCATCTGGTGCACCGGCCAAGCAAGGGAGACCGCAAGGTGAAGAACCATGCGTATCGTGTCGGGCTTGACGACCGGAGCGAAGGTGTCGGTGAAGTCGATGCTGAAGGAAATATGCCCTAGACGCAATAAGAAAGTTGTTATTTATATTTCCTTAAATCATGATAAATGTTTATTATTCATGATAGAATTGTATTAACCAAAAACTTAGTACATGTGTGAATACATAGACAAAACAGAGTGTCCCTAGTATGCCTCTACTAGACTAGCTCATTGATCAAAGATGGTTATGTTTCCTAACCATAGACATGAGTTGTCATTTGATCAACGGGATCACATCATTAGGAGAATGATGTGATGGACAAGACCCATCCGTTAGCTTAGCACTATGATCGTTTAGTTTTACTGCTATTGCTTTCTTCATGACTTATACATGTTCCTATGACTATGAGATTATGCAACTCCCGAATACCGTAGGAACACCTTGTGTGCTATCAAACGTCACAACGTAACTGGGTGATCATAAAGATGCTCTACAGGTGTCTCCGAAAGTGTTCGTGGTGTTGGCATAGATCAAGACTAGGATTTGTCACTCCGAGTGTCGGAGAGGTATTTCTGGGCCCTCTCGGTAATGCACATCATAATAAGCCTCGCAAGCAAAAGACTAATGAGTTAGTCACGAGATGATGTATTACAGAACGAGTAAAGAGACTTGCCGGTAATGAGATTGAACTAGGTATAGAGATACCGACGATCGAATCTCGGGCAAGTAACATACCAATGACAAAAGGAACAACGTATGTTGTTATGCGGTTTGACCGATAAAGATCTTCGTAGAATATGTAGGAGTCAATATAAGCATCCAGGTTCCGCTATTGGTTATTGACCGGAGACGAGTCTCGGTCATGTCTACATAGTTCTCGAACCCGTAGGGTCCGCACGCTTAACCTTTGATGACGATCGGTATTATGAGTTTATGAGTTTTGAGCGGAGTCCCGGATGAGATCGGGGACATGACGAGGAGTCTCGAAATGGTCGAGACGTAAAGATCGATATATTGGACGACTATATTCGGACATCGGAAAGGTTCCGAGTGATTCGGGTATTTTTCGGAGTATATGGGCCTTATTGGGCCATACGGGAATAGAGGAGAAAGGCCAAAAGGAAGGAGGCGCACGCCCCCCCTCTGGTCCGAATTGGACAAGGGGTGCAGCCCCTTTTTCCTTCTCCCTCTCCACCTCTTTCCTTCTCTCCTACTCCGGAAAGGAACGGGGAATCCTACTAGGACTTGTGAGTCCTAGTAGGACTCCCCACACTTGGCGCGCCCCCTCTAGGGCCGGCTTCTCCCTTGCTCCTTTGTATACGGGGGCAGGGGCACCCTAGAACACACAAGTTGAATTGTTTTAGCCGTGTGCGGTGCCCCTCTCCACATAAACATACCTCGGTCATACCGTTGCAGTGCTTAGGCGAAGCCCTGCGCCGGTAGATACATCATATCTGTCACCACGCCGTCGTGCTGGCGAAACTCTCCCGTGAAGCTTAACTGGATCAAGAGCCCGTGGGACGTCATCAAGCTGAACGTGTGCTGAACGCAGAGGTGCCGTACGTTCGGTGCTTGATCGGTTGGATCACGAAGAAGTTCGACTACATCAACCGCGTCACTAGACGCTTATGCTCCCGGTCTACGAGGGTACGTAGACACACTCTCCCCCTCGTTGCTATGCATCTAGTAGATAGATCTTGCGTGATCGTAGGAAATTTTCGAAAATACTACGTTCCCCAACAGTGGCATCATGAGCCAGGTCTATGCGTAGATGATATGCACGAGTAGAACACAATGAGTTGTGGGCGATACTAGTCATACTGCTTATCAGCATGTCATACTTTGCTTCGGCGGTATTGTGAGATGAAGCGGCCCGGACCGACATTGCGCGTACGCTTACGCGAGACTGGTTTCACCGTTATGAGCACTCCTTGCTTAAAGGTGACTGGCGGGTGTCTGACTCTCTCACTTTAGCTGAATCAAGTGTGGCTACGCCCGGTCCTTGTGAACGTTAAAACAACACATACTTGACGAAACATCGTTGTGGTTTTCGTATGCGTAGGTAAGAACGGTTCTTGCTAAGCCCTTAGCAGCCACGTAAAACTTGCAACAACAAAGTAGAGGACGTCTAACTTGTTTTTGCAGGGCATGTTTTGATGTGATATGGTCAAGACATGATGAGATATACGGTTTTGTATGAGATGATCATGTTTTGTAAAGTTATCGGCAACTGGCAGGAGCCATATGGTTGTCGCTTTATTGTATGAAATGCAATCGCCATGTAATTGCTTTACTTTATCACTAAGCGGTAGCGATAGTCGTAGAAGCAATAGTTGGCGAGACGACAACGATGCTACGATGGAGATCAAGGTGTCGCGCCGGTGACGAAGGTGATCATGACGGTGCTTTGGAGATGGAGATCAAAAGCACAAGATGACGATGGCCATATCATGTCACATATTTTGATTGCATGTGATGTTTATCATATTATGCTTATTATTTTGTTTAGAACGACGGTAGCATTATAAGATGATCCCTTACAAAATTTTAAGGTACAAGTGTTCTCCCTGAGTATGCACCGTTGCGAAAGTTCTTCGTGCCGAGACACCACGTGATGATCGGGTGTGATAAGCTCTGCGTTCAAATACAACGGGTGTAAGCTAGTTTTGCACACGCAGAATACTCGGGTTAAACTTGACGAGCCTAGCATATGCAGATATGGCCTCGGAACACTGGAGACCGAAAGGTCGAGCGTGAATCATATAGTAGATATGATCAACATAAGATGTTCACCATTGAAACTACTCCATCTCACGTGATGATCGGACATGGTTTAGTTGATTTCGATCACGTGATCATTTAGATGACTAGAGGGATGTCTATCTAAGTGGGAGTTCTTAAGTAATATGATTAAATTGAATTTTAATTTATCATGAACTTAGTCCTGGTAGTATTAGCATATCTATGTTGTAGATCAATAGCTCATGATGTTGCTCCACGTTTATTTTTATTTTATGTTTCTAGAGAAAACTAAGTAGAAAGATGTTAGTAGCAATGATGCGGAATTGTTTCGTGATCTGAGGATTATCCTCATTGCTGCACAGAAGAATTATCACCTTGATGCACCGCTAGGTGACAGACCTATTGCAGGAGCAGATGCAGACGTTATGAACGTTTTGACAAAAGCTCGGTATGATGACTACTTGATAGTTTAAGTGCACCATGCTTTACGGCTTAGAACCGGGACTTCAAAAACGTTTTGAACGCCACGGAGCATATAAGATGTTCCAAGAGTTAAAATTAGTATTTCATACTCATGCCCGTGTCGAGAGGTATGAGACCTCTGACAGTACATTGCCTACAAGATGGAGGAGAATAGCTCAACCAGTGAGCATATGCTCAGATTGTCTGGGTACTACAATTGCTTAAATCAAGTGGGAGTTAATCTTCGAGATAAGATAGTAATTGACAAAGTTCTCTAGACACTATCACCAAGTTAGTAGAACTTTGAGATGAACTATAATATGCAAGGGATGACGAAAGTAATTCCCGAGCTCTTCGTGATGCTGAAATCAGCGAAGGTAGAAATCAAGAAACAACATCAAGTGTTGATGGTTAACGAGACCACTTGTTTCAAGTAAAGGGCAAAAGGATAGAAAGGGAACTTCAAGAAGAATGACAAGCAAGTTGTCACTCCCGTGAAGAAACCCAAAGCTAAACTCAAGCCTGAAACTAAGTGCTTCTACTGTAAAGGAAATGGTCACTAGAAGTGGAACTGCCCTAGATACTTGGTGGATAAGAAGGATGGCAAAGTGAACAAAGGTATATTTGATATACAGATTATTGATGTGTACTTTACTAGTGTTCATAGCAACCCCTGGGTATTTGATACCAGTTCGGTTGCTAAAATTAGTAACTAGGAACGAGAGTTGCAGAATGAACAGAGACTAGTTAAAGGTGAAGTGGCGATGTGTGTTGGAAGTGGTTCCAAGATTGATATGATCATCATCGCACACTCCCCATACTTTCGGGATTAGTGTAGAACCTAAATAAATGTTATTTGGCATTTGTCTTGAGCATGAATATGATTTGATCATGTTTGCTGCAAAACGGTTATTCATTTAAAGTCATAGAATAATTGTTATTCTGTTTACATGAATAAAGCCTTCCATGTGTAATGCCCAGGATGGGACTATACCTCCTACGTGTCGAGGCACGACTTAACGGTATAAGCCCATCCTAGAATGATCTCAAGTTTGGTATCTTTGCACGACTCATGTAAAAGAGGGATTAAACTGTAAAAGGAGATAGTTGGCTTACACTCGCCACTTCACACAATACATTACATAAGCAAGACATCAATCAAATAAACATCACAACCCATCTAAGGGTAAGATCCAAAAGACAAGATACCAAACAAACATAAAGCCACAGGTCCTAGATCGAATCCTAGTAGAAACCAATAACGATCATCGAAACGTCACAAGCAAACGGCCACTCTCTTCATCGAGCTCCCAGTGAAGTACTTGAACCAGCTCCTGCTTCAAACTCGGCTGAACCTGCATCTGGTGTTGTAGTATCTGTGAGCCACGAGGACTCAGCAATCCCATAACCATGGGTATCAAGACTAGCAAAGCTTTATGGGTAGGAAGAAGGATAGTGGTGAGGTTGCAGCAGCGGCTAAGCATAATATGGTGGCTAACTTACGAGTACCAGAATAAGATGAGCATCTACGCAACCGGTCGCAAAAGTAGTGATCGCTAAAGATCCTGAACTACATACAAATCAAACATAACCCCACCGTGTTCTCTTCTCAAAGTGAAAAGAGACAGTCACGGTTACTCACACAGTTGTGCGTTTTACTTCGGATCCTCTGTCAAGTTTTCTACAACCGGACATTAACAAATTCCAATCTGCCACATAACCGCGGGCACGGCTTTCGAAAGATCATAACCCTACAGGGGTGTCCCAACTTAGCCCATCACAAGCTCTCACGATTAGCTGAAGTGATAAATATAATATCATCACCCCTTATCTTAGGGAAAACCGATCAGGCTCGGCATCCCGGTAGCACAAGACATTTCGACAATGGTAAAACTAGTCCAGCAAGACCTCCCGGTGTGTCGACACCCTGATAGTAGCCGCGCATATCTCGTCTCAGGCCACGACCGGATGGGTGATCCTACAGGTAAAACCAAACCTCGAGTTTCCCCGTGGTGGCCCCGCATAACCCCCGTTTGGGACCAACACCATCAGCACTGGCCCCCCCTGCTATGTAGAATTAAGAACCCGAGGGTGCGACCCCCTATGCAAATTTAATTATTTAATTAAGTTGTTATTATGAGCAAATTAAAACCAATGTTGGGCCTTGCTGGAGGAGTTTTATTCAAAGTCGAACTGTCAAGGGGTCCCCATCCACCCATCGTGTAAGGAACGCAAAATCAAGGAACATAATGCCGGTTTACCGGCGCCTAAGGAGGCATGAGTGGAACAAAACACCGAGCAAAAGGCCAAGCCTTCCACCCATGCCCAGTATATAGGTGTGTTAATAATAATTATAGATATTGTGATATGCCAACAACAAGTTCCCTCCTGGAACGAACTTCATCTTCACCTACAACTAATAACGCTATAAGAGGGGCTGAGCAAGCGGGTAACATAGCCAAACAGTGGTTTTGCTAGGAAGGTTTCAAGGTTAGAGGTTTCATGGCAACAAGGAGAGGCTGACATAAAAGATGGGTAGCGCGACATGTAACGATAGCATCGAGACAACTAAGCATGGCAATGGTAGTAAAGGTATCCAAGGGTATGATCATCTTGCCTGGGATTCCGCAAGGGAGAAGAACGGATCCATGAAGTAGACGGAGCAACATAGACGAGAGAATCCTCACAACTCCGAAACAAAACCGAAGCTAACAAGAGAAGCAACCCGGAAAGAAGGAAACAACACGGTAAACACACGAGCATAAACATGGCATACGATGCACATCCAAGTATGATGCATGTCCGGTTTAAATATGCATGGCATGGCAAAGTGCTCAAACAAGTACTACAAGTTAAGTGGAGCTCAATATGCAACGAGTTGCATATTGACGAAACACCACATATTAATTATTTAATTGACTCTCGTTATTTACAAGACAAGATTAAATGTTTGTTAACATGGCAAGAGGTGAAGCATAATAAAACTACACTATTTAGGCATTTTAAATGAGGCCGGAAATAACAACAACAATTCCGGAAAAACCCCATGAGCATGTTTAGCAATTATTAAACAACAACAATTCACACATATTAATGTTGTTAATATGATGTGGATGACATGATCAAGTTTATGCAATTTTTATTAAAAGTTGACATGAAGAAGATATGAAGTAATTGTCACCGTGGTGGAAGGAAAAAGGTGCCACGGCAACGATCCGAAATGATGCAACGGCAACATCTCGGTTCCGGTAACTTGTTGAGAGACCGGTGCAAAAGAAAGGTGGCGAGCGAGTCGAACAAGATGGAAGGTGGGATGATCCCGTTGCCTGGTTCCCACGAGTCGGCGATGAGGCAACCGAGGAGCACGACAAAAGATGATACGGGCACGGAGCACACAAGGGAAAACATCGATACAACACAACAACACACGGGTCATCGTCTCGGGGTTATACCTTCGGAACACTCGTTTCGGGGCGGTTCGAGATCGTAGAGGAAGTAGTCGTTCTCGCGATACGTAGAGGAAGTAGGCGTTCACGTGGTCGTCGAGGGAAGTAGTTGTGCACGTGGCAACGAGGTCGTCGTGGTACACTTTCATGTAGAGGTACTTGCAGTCTCGGCGACGGTAGTTGTTCACACACGTAGATGTTCATGTCCTCGTAGCCGTTCGGTCGTCGTGGTACTTGGTCGTGGTACTTGGCATCGGTAGATGTACTCGTTCGGGTCATGTAGAGGTACTTGCCGCAACACCGGGTGTAGTCGTACACGGGTCATCTGTCAATTCAACAGTACAAGGCAACACACAAAAACACAGTTGTTCAACAGCGAGGACTTGAGACGCGGTGGGGCTGATGCGGTGGTCGAGGGCTCGGTCGCCGGTGCTGGAGGCTAGCGGAGGTGAGGCAGGGTCGGCGCCGGTGCTGCTCCTGGCCGGTCCGCGCCGCAGGAGGCGATGGTGGTCGAGGCAGCAAGTCGGGGCGCGCAGGAGGTGCTTGTGGCTGTAGGGCTCGGCTCTGCGGCCAAAGGAGGGGTCGGGCGCAGGAGATGCCCGAGGGGCTGCTCCCTCGGCGAAGTGGCGGCTCGGCGCACTAGAGGACGAGGCCGGCCCGGCGCGGAGGAAGGAGAGGGGGACGCGGCTGCGGGGCGGCTCCCATGGCGAGGCGGCGCCGGACGCTCGGGGCCAGAGGACGGGGCGCTCGGGGCTGAGCGGGCGCCCTGGCGGAGCTGGCGAAGGGAGGCGCTGGAGAAGAGGTGCAGAGGCGCAGGCGTCGCAGGATCGGGGCAGAGGGAGCCGCAACGTGCGCAAGGAGCGGCGCGGGGCGCTGGCATCGATGCGGGAGCGAGAGCGAGGGGACGAGGGGGCGAGCTGGCGGCGGGGTGCGAGGGGATGAGGAGCGAGGGAACGGGGTGCTAGGGTTAGCGGTCGGGCCAGAGGCTGATGGCCTGGAGATGGGCCAGGGAAAGAATGGGCCGGCTGAGGCCTGGGCTTGGGAAGGCAGGTGCGGCTGGGAGGCCTGGAGGTTGGCCAGGAGGGGATGGAGGCCTAAGAGGCCGGCTGGGCTGGCTGCTCTCTTCTTCTAATATTCCCTTTTAGCAGAAAACAACTAAAAGAAGAAAAGAATGAGGAGGGGGGTTAGGGCAAAAACACAAGAGGTTATTTTTCTCGGGAATCATAAAATGAGCACGGTCCGAGAAAAATAGAAAAGGCAAGAACGAGATATAATTTTTTTTGACTATAAGAACGAGATATAATTCAAACACATTTGAATTTAATTCAAATGGGTTTGAACTAAAACTAGATTGTTGAAGTGTCTAAAAATGTTCGAATTTTTGGAGGAACCTCGATACAACGGAAAAGAATTGAAGACAGGGTTTTGATGGAGAAACTTGAATTAAGAGGCGTGGGGAAAAATGCAAGTGTGTTATGGTGATCCCAAACAATGGAATATTTATATAGCTCCATATATTAGGAGGATATGTTTTAAAGAGAAGTCATTCTTCCCTCGATTTAAATGGACCGAAGATCCACACAATTTATTTAAGTTGAGATGCAAAAATAAATAAGACTTTATGGCATGATGACATGATGCAATGCAAAAATAAATAATACAAGCACAAACGAAACACATGGGAGAACCCGAAACATCTGGAATCTTCTGGAATCTTCTGGGACGTCGGTCTTCGGGCGTCACAACTCTCCCACACTAACAGAGGATCTCGACCCGAGATCCTAGAGATAGCACCGGGTAAAAACGAAAAAGAAGAGGTAAAACAAAGTTGCTTCTTTGACAGACGAGTGACACCAGGAACCTGAGAGGTTTAACAATCTTGAAGAAAGAATGCAACGGAGATGAACGAAGTTAAGAGCACTCCGGTAAAAGGAGGAACAAGGAACATTATAAGAATCTTGAAGGTTGAAAGACATGAAGCAAGAGCTTACGAACCAAAAGAATATGAAACTGCAATGGTATAGTCAAGGAATAAGAATGACAGAATTCGGGCAGCACTCCGAATGAAAATGGAAGGAATTGAACAAGAACTTGAGAAGATGAGATGATACTTGATGAAATGAACAACATACTGCCTGCGAAACAATTGAAAGAAAGGCACAAGGGGTAAGAAGGATTCAGACAGCACTCCGGTTGAAAAGAGAGGCAAACATGATAAGATGAGGGAACTTGAATGAAGAATACAACACTCCGGTTAATGATAAGCAAGGGGAAGAACATGATCTCGATAAAAACGAGGTGATGGTTTGGAGAGAGCAACATCACAATGCCTCCGGAATGAAAGAATAGCATATAAATCAATTAAAGAAATGGATGGAGAAGAAAATGACAACTTCTCTCAAAATTGAATTTGAAAGAGCATCCTTACGAAGAAGGGTTGAATAGAGTTGTTGGAAATTCAACAACGAAAAGATTAAGCTTGATGTGGGCTTATGGAAAACATCGCAAAATTAAGAGGTGACAACCAGCCACTAACAGAAATATTTGAATGGATTGAGATCAACAAGGAGACGATAAACTTATTTCACCGGAATGATAAAAGAAGAACTTGGGTCATTTATAAGCACCATAATAGCAACAATTCTCAAGGAAAGCTTTTAGGTGAATTATAACCCAAGATAACTCCAACGAATAATTAAAGGGTTGAAAAGATCTCCTGAACAAGGAAAATGATGGTTTTAATTATCTCATTCTTGATAACTCGTGAATCATGAAACATGAAGGAATTGACAAGAATGACATAACACCATCTGAAAAGATAAGGTAGAAAGGATTGCAATTGAAAGCATGATGAAGAATGCTTGAGCCCCAACAAGAATCTTGATGAAAACTTCGAGGATGAATTAAATCTTGATGAACCACCAAGAGAACTCCAGTAATGAAAGCATGAGAAGTGAAAAAATGAAAGGAATAAGATTCAAGGCCTACGACGAATTAGATGGAGGTTGAAATGATATAATAGGAATAACATGGAGCTCCGGAAAACAAGATGAACAACTTGGAACCGAGAATATGATATGATGAACAAGCTTCGAAGGAAGGGATTAACCTCTTGGAATGAACTAGAATAAGATTTAAGTTATGCATATCCTTCACCAATTTAAATTGGCGACAAGCAATGGATTTGGCATACTACTTATTCTCGTTGCAAAGAATTAAAGAGAGATGTAGCACAACCTTGGATAAAACTTCAACAAACTACCGGTAGGATTATGAAAAGAACAAATGAATTAAAACGATAACAACGAAAGGGTAATCTTGAAAGAACCACCGTAAGATATGGAGACGAACGAAGAGACATCAATGAAGAATATTTGGAGGACGAAGTTGAAAACTGAGAACGAAGAAATATTCTGAAATGATGGCCTTCGGAGGATCACAATAGGAAGAATTCATGAAATGCTTCGGATGGTATAAAAGAATTCCTCATAATCTGAACAATAATGAGGATGGCATGAAGCTAGAACCACGAATCTTCACGAAGACAGGCCAAGATTTAAGAGAAACTCTTCTTCGGTCTTCAAATGTTGAGAGTGAAGACGAGAAATGCCATGAAGAATTTCGAGATACTCCGGACGAATGACAAGAGGAAGGTGGAGCAAAAGATGGAAATAATTTAAAACAAGCTTGGAGAAGGCATGTGACTGATGGGAATCATTCTTACGTCACATTTTGAAAAGAATTAGAGTATAACTCCAGAAAAATAGAAGAGTCAGGTAAGATCCTGGGAAAAACCTGTGGGTTAGGGCCCACTCAAAGAAATCACCGTTGGAAAAGATTGCTTAAGAGATATTGCACCGGTTGAATTAAATGGTTTGAGTAAGATGACAATGCTCAAAATAATTTGAACAGATTGCGAATGGAAACATGAATCTTCTGAGATATCTTCAACACTCCGGATATGAATAAAGAGATGTGAAGAAATAAGAGAGCCTTCGGATAAGAAATTACAACATGTGAAACAAAAGGAAGAGATATAATCAACACCGAAGCTTGAATTACATCCACCGGCAGAATTTGAGAACAAAAGAATGATGAACTTGGAGTTCTTGAGCATCTTCAGGATAAATCACCAGATAAGAACATTGAAGGAAAAGAATGAAGAAACATCACATGAATAAAATGGATATTTCACTAAGAATTCTGACTCCAAGAAGAAGAAGGGTGGTAGGGTGGGGAAAACAAAGACAACTTGGGATGAACAAAATGGACACCGGTTGAAAAAGAATTCAACATGACCATCTTGATGATTAAGAAGGACTAGCACTCCCATAGAAATATGAGAACACCGATTAAGAAAGGTATGGAATCAACATTTAACATCGAAGCAACTCGAATACCAGAATCAAAACAAGAACAAAGGATAGATATGCAACATGATCTTCACAATATCATCCGAACAGAGAATTGAACGAATGAATTCCGTAGGTACATCAACTTGTCGAGAAGCCACCTGGAGAACAAAAAATAAATAAAAAGGAACAAGGAATAGATAGAACAAATACAAGATAGAAGCTTCGTTCGACATATTCGTGCTGAAAGCTCATGGAACGTGTTACAAAAGGGTTTTGCAATCCCCGGATCAGCATAGCCAAGGACCCTTTAAGATGCAACTCGCGATCGGAACAAGCCCACAAAACCACTTCACTCAATGTAGAACCCCAAACTTCATATCATGCATTCGTTGGAAGAATGACTAGAACTACTAGATGAACCCACCTATTAATTTCCGAAAGTTTCCAGTTATGCAATCAGGTGTTGGGGATACAGGGGAAGCACCGCGCACTCAACTCTAATCCTACATCCAGCTGTATCCATCTTTCAACACATAACCAGTTGTTTCCGGAAACCGTTTACCTCGGACCTTCGAAACGCATCCACTATACAAGCTATGGCAATACTCCTAAACTAGCTCCCCAGTACTGGGTGATGTCGGGGTTATCTTGCCACTAACCGCATAGGAGAGTTTTCGATGTCGGCCGTCTTAAGTATTCTAGTACTGCCGCGATGGATTTGTGATGACAACACCTCGGAGCTCAACTCCCCGGGACACTGCCACAACCCCTAATGACAGGAGGCATCGAGAACAATGTTCTCGTCACAAAGACATCGAAACAATCCAAACAATACTCGCGAGATCTTAAAAAAATTTGTGCAATTTTTGAGAGTAGAAGAGACAAGAGTAATCGTCAGGAGTCCTCACCAGAGTGAAAAGAGATGAGAAGCAAAAGAAATCCTACTCTCCGATATATATAGGACTCAAAACATTTTCAATGTGTGCCTAGACTCAACCGTCAACGATTCGATCAATCAGTGGGGGCTTCTAGGTCGGAGAAGGCTCTGAATACCAACTTGTAATGCCCAGGATGGGACTATACCTCCTACGTGTCGAGGCACGACTTAAAGGTATAAGACCATCCTAGAATGATCTCAAGTTTGGTATCTTTGCACGACTCATGTAAAAGAGGGATTAAACTGCAAAAGGAGATAGTTGGCTTACACTCGCCACTTCACACAATACATTACATAAGCAAGACATCAATCAAATAAACATCACAGCCCATCTAAGGGTAAGATCCAAAAGACAAGATACCAAACAAACATAAAGCCACAGGTCCTAGATCAAATCCTAGTAGAAACCAATACTGATCGTCGAAGCGTCACAAGCAAACGGCCACTCTCTTCATCGAGCTCCCAGTGAAGTACTTGAACCAGCTCCTGCTTCAAACTCGGCTGAACCTGCATCTGGTGTTGTAGTATCTGTGAGCCACGAGGACTCAGCAATCCCATAACCATGGGTATCAAGACTAGCAAAGCTTTATGGGTAGGAAGAAGGATAGTGGTGAGGTTGCAGCAGCGGCTAAGCATAATATGGTGGCTAACTTACGAGTACCAGAATAAGATGAGCATCTACGCAACCGGTCGCAAAATTAGTGATCGCTAAAGATCCTGAACTACATACGAATCAAACATAACCCCACCGTGTTCTCTTCTCAAAGTGAAAAGAGACAGTCACGGTTACTCACACAGTTGTGCGTTTTACTTCGGATCCTCTGTCAAGTTTTCTACAACCGAACATTAACAAATTCCAATCTGCCACATAACCGCGGGCACGGCTTTCGACAAGATCATAACCCTGCAGGGGTGTCCCAACTTAGCCCATCACAAGCTCTCACGATTAGCTGAAGTGATAAATATAATATCATCACCCCTTGTCTTAGGGAAAACCGATCAGGCTCGGTATCCCGGTAGCACAAGACATTTCGACAATGGTAAAACTAGTCCAGCAAGACCTCCCGGTGTGTCGACACCCTAATAGTAGCCGCGCGTATCTCGTCTCAGGCCACGACCGGATGGGTGATCCTACAGGTAAAACCAAACCTCGAGTTTCCTCGTGGTGGCCCCGCATAACCCCCGTTTGGGACCAACACCATCAGCACTGGCCCCCTCTGCTATGTAGAATTAAGAACCCGAGGGTGCGACCCCCTATGCAAATTTAATTATTTAATTAAGTTGTTATTATGAGCAAATTAAAACCAATGTTGGGCCTTGCTGGAGGAGTTTTATTCAAAGTCGAACTGTCAAGGGGTCCCCATCCACCCATCCTGTAAGGAACACAAAATCAAGGAACATAATGCCGGTTTATCGGCGCCTAAGGTGGCATGAGTGGAACAAAACACCGAGCAAAAGGCCAAGCCTTCTACCCATGCCCAGTATATAGGTGTGTTAATAATAATTATAGATATTGTGATATGCCAACAACAAGTTCCCTCCTGGAACGAACTTCATCTTCACCTACAACTAACAACGCTATAAGAGGGGCTGAGCAAGCGGGTAACATAGCCAAACAGTGGTTTTGCTAGGAAGGTTTCAAGGTTAGAGGTTTCATGGTAACAAGGAGAGGCTGACATAAAAGATGGGTAGCGCGACATGTAACGATAGCATCGAGACAACTAAGCATGTCAATGGTAGTAAAGGTATCCAAGGGTATGATCATCTTGCCTGGGATTCCGCAAGGGAGAAGAACGGATCCATGAAGTAGACGGAGCAACATAGACGAGAGAATCCTCACAACTCCGGAACGAAACCGAAGCTAACAGGAGAAGTAACCCGGAAAGAAGCAAACAACACGGTAAACACACGAGCATAAACATGGCATACGATGCACATCCAAGTATGATGCATGTCCGGTTTAAATATGCATGGCATGGCAAAGTGCTCAAACAAGTACTACAAGTTAAGTGGAGCTCAATATGCAACGAGTTGCATATTGACAAAACACCACATATTAATTATTTAATTGACTCTCATTATTTACAAGACAAGATTAAATGTTTGTTAACATGGCAAGAGGTGAAGCATAATAAAACTACACTATTTAGGCATTTTAAATGAGGCCGGAAATAACAACAACAATTCCGGAAAAACCCCATGAGCATGTTTAGCAATTATTAAACAACTACAATTCACACATATTAATGTTGGTAATATGATGCGGATGACATGATCAAGTTTATGCAATTTTTATTAAAAGTTGACACGAAGAAGATATGAAGTAATTGTCACCGTGGTGGAAGGAGAAAGGTGCCACGGCAACGATCCGAAATGATGCAACGGCAACATCTCGGTTCCAGTAACTTGTTGAGAGACCGGTGCAAAAGAAAGGTGGCGAGCGAGTCGAACAAGATGGAAGGTGGGATGATCCCGTTGCCGAGTTCCCACGAGTCGGCGACGAGGCAACCGAGGAGCACGACAAAAGATGATACGGGCACGGAGCACACAAGGGAAAACATCGATACAACACAACAACACACGGGTCATCGTCTCGGGGTTATACCTTCGGAACACTCGTTTCGGGGCGGTTCGAGATCGTAGAGGAAGTAGTCGTTCTCGCGATACGTAGAGGAAGTAGGCGTTCAGGTGGTCGTCGAGGGAAGTTGTTGTGCATGAGGCAACGAGGTCGTCGTGGTACACGTTCATGTAGAGGTACTTGCGGTCTCGGCGACGGTAGTTGTTCACGCACGTAGATGTTCATATCCTCGTAGCCGTTCGGTCGTCGTGGTACTTGGTCGTGGTACTTGGCATCGGTAGATGTACTCGTTCGGGTCATGTAGAGGTACTTGCCGCAACACCGGGTGTAGTCGTACACGGGTCATCTGTCAATTCAACAGTACAAGGCAACACACAAAAACACAGTTGTTCAACAGCGAGGACTTGAGACGCGGTGGGGCTGATGCGGTGGTCGAGGGCTCGGTCGCCGGCGCTGGAGGCTAGCGGAGGTGAGGCAGGGTCGGCGCCGGTGCTACTCCTGGCCGGTCCGCGGCGCAGGAGGCGATGGTGGTCGAGGCAGCAAGTCGGGGCGCGCAGGAGGCGCTCATGGCTACAGGGCTCGGCGCTGCGGCCAAAGGAGGGGTCGGGCGCAGGAGATGCCCGAGGGGCTGCTCCCTCGGCGAGGTGGCGGCTCGGCGCACTGGAGGACGAGGCCGGCCCGGTGCGGAGGAAGGAGAGGGGGACGCGGCTGCGGGGCGGCTCCCATGGCGAGGCGGCGCCGGACGCTCGGGGCCAGAGGACGGGGCGCTCGGGGCTGAGCGGGCGCCCTGGCGGAGCTGGCGAAGGGAGGCGCTGGAGAAGAGGTGCAGAGGCGCAGGCGTCGCAGGATCGGGGCAGAGGGAGCCGCAGCGTGCGCAAGGAGCGGCGCGGGGCGCTAGCATCGATGCGGGAGCGAGAGCGAGGGGACGAGGGGGCGAGCTGGCGGCGGGGTGCGAGGGGATGAGGAGCGAGGGAACGGGGTGCTAGGGTTAGCAGTTGGGCCAGAGGCTGATGGCCTGGAGATGGGCCAGGGAAAGAATGGGCCGGCTGAGGCCTGGGCCTGGGAAGGCAGGTGCGGCTGGGAGGCCTGGATGTTGGCCAGGAGGGGATGGAGGCCTAAGAGGCCGGCTGGGCTGGCTGATCTCTTCTTCTAATATTCCCTTTTAGCAGAAAACAACTAAAAGAAGAAAAGAATGAGGAGGGGGGTTAGGGCAAAAACACAAGAGGTTATTTTTCTCGGGCATCATAAAATGAGCACGGTCCGAGAAAAATAGAAAAGGCAAGAACGAGATATAATTCAAACACATTTGAATTTAATTCAAATGGGTTTGAACTAAGACTAGATTATTGAAGTGTCCAAAAATGTTCGAATTTTTGGAGGAACCTCGATACAACGGAAAAGAATTGAAGACAGGGTTTTGATGGAGAAACTGGAATTAAAAGGCATGGGGAAAATGCAAGTGTGTTACGGTGATCCCAAACAATGGAATATTTATATAGCTCCATATATTAGGAGGATATGTTTTAAAAAGAAGTCATTCTTCCCTCGATTTAAATGGACCGAAGGTCCACACAATTTATTTAAGTTGAGATGCAAAAATAAATAAGACATGATGGCATGATGACATGATGCAATGCAAAAATAAATAATACAAGCACAAACGAAACACACGGTAGAACCCGTAACATCTGGAATCTTTTGGAATCTTCTGGAATCTTCTGGGACGTCGGTCTTCGGGCGTCACACCATGGTCATACACCCAATGAAAATAGTTTGTTGGATCTCGATCGTAGTGATACACATATTCATAATATTGAAGCCAAAAGATGCAAGGTTAATAATGATAGTGCAACTTATTTGTGGCACTGCCGTTTAGGTCATATTGGTGTAAAGCGCATGAAGAAACTCCATAGTGATGGACTTTTGGAATCACTTGATTATGAATCACTTGATGCTTGCGAACCATGCCTCATAGGCAAGATGACCAATACTCCGTTCTCCGGAACTGTGGAGCGAGCAACAGATTTGTTGGAAATCATACATGCTGATGTATGCAGACCAATGAGTGTTGAAGCTCTTGGCGGGTATCATTATTTTCTGACCTTCACTGATGATTTGAGCAGATATGGGTATATCTACTTAATGAAGCACAAGTCTGAAACATTTGAAAAGTTCAAAGAATTTCAGAGTGAAGTGGAGAATCATCGTAACAAGAAAATAAGAGTTTCTACGATATGATCGTAGAGGTAAAATATTTGAGTTAGCGAGTTTGGCCTTCAGTAAAAACAATGTGAAATAGTTTCACTACTCACGCCACCTGGAACACGACACTGTAATGGTGTGTCCGAACGTCATAACTGTACTTTATTAGATATGGTGCGATTGATGATGTCTCCTACCGATCTACCACTATCGCTTTTGGGGTTATGCATTAGAGACAGCTACATTCACGTTAAATAAGGCACCATATAAATCCGTGGAGATGACACCGTATGAACTGTGGTTTGACGAGAAACCTAAGCTGTCATTTCTTTAAGTTTGGGACTGCGATGCTTATGTGAAAAAGTTTCAATATGATAAGCTCGAACCCAAATCGGAGAAGTAAATCTTCATAGGATACCCAAAAGAAACTGTTGGGTACACCTTCTATCATAGATCCGAAGGCAAGGTCTTTGTTGCTAAGAGTGGATCCTTTCTAGAGAAGGAGTTTCTCTCGAAAGAAGTGAGTGGGAGGAAAGTAGAACTTGATGAGGTAATTGTACCTTCTCCCGAATTGGAAAGTGGAACATCACAGAAACTAGTTCCAGTGATTCCTACACCAATTAGTGAGGAAGCTAATGGTGATGATCATGAAACTTCAGATCAAGTTTCTGCTGAACTTCGTAGATCAACCAGAGTTCGTTCCGCATCAGAGTGGTACGGCAACCCGGTTCTGGAAGTCATGTTACTGGACCATGATGAACCTACGAACTATGAGGAAGCGATGATGAGCCCAGATTCCGCAAAATGGCTTGAGGCCATGAAATCTGAGATGGGATCCATGTATGAGAACAAAGTGTGGACTTTGGTTGACTTGCCCGATGATCGGCAAGCCATCAAAAATAAATGGATCTTCAAGAGGAAGACTTACGCTGACGGTAATGTTACGGTTTACAAAGCTCGACTTGTTGCGAAAGTTTTTCAACAAGTTCAAGGAGTTGACTACGATGAGACTTTCTCACCCGTAGCGATGCTTAAGTCTGTCTGAATCATGTTAGCAATTGCCGCATTTTATGAAATCTGGCAAATGGATAACAAAACTGCATTCTTTAATGGATTTATTAAAGAAGACTTGTATATGATGCAACCAGAAGGTTTTGTTAATCCTAAAGGTGCTAACAAAATGTGCAAGCTCCAGCGACCCATCTATGGACTGGTGCAAGCATCTCGGAGTTGGAATATACGCTTTGATAAGTTGATCAGAGCATATAGATTTTTACAGACTTGCGGTGAAGCCTGTATTTACAAGAAGTGAGTGGGAGCACTACAACCTTTCTAATAAGTATATGTGAATGACATATTGTCGATCGGAAATGATGTAGAATTTTCTGGAAAGCATAAAGGAGTGTTTGAAAGGAGTTTTTCAAAGGAAGACCTTGGTGAAGCTGCTTACATATTGGGCATCAAGATCTATAGAGATAGATCAAGACGCTTGATAAGACTTTCGATGAGTACATACCTTGATAAGATTTTGAAGTAGTTCAAAATGAATCAGTCAAAGAAGGAGTTCTTGCCTGACTTGTAAGGTGTGAAGTTGAGTAAGACTCAAAGCCAGACCACGGCAGAAAAAAATAGAGAGAATGAAAGGCATTCCCTATGCCTCAGCCATAGGTTCTATAAAGTATGCCATGTTGTGTACCAAACATGTTGTGTACCTTGCCATGAGTTTGTCAAGGGGGTACCATAGTGATCCAGGAGTAGATCAATGTATAGCGGTCAAAATTATCCTTAGTAACTTGATGACTAAGGAAATGTTTCTCGATTATGGAGGTGATAAAGAGTTCGTCGTAAAGGGTTACGCCGATGCAAGCTTTGACACTAAATCCAGATGACTCTAAGTATCAATATGGATGCGTATTGAAAGTGGGAGCAATTAGCTAGAGTAGCTCTATGCAGAGCATTGTAGACATAGAAATTTGCAAAATACATACGGATCTGAATGTGACAGACCCGTTGACTAAACTTCTCTCACAAGCAAAACATGATCACACCTTATTACTCTTGGGTATTAATCACATAGTGATGTGAACTAGATTATTGACTCTAGTAAACCCTTTGGGTGTTGGTCACATGGCGATGTGAACTATGGGTGTTATTCACATAACGATGTGAACTATCGGTATTAAATCACATGGCGATGTGAGCTAGATTATTGACTCTAGTGCAAGTGGGAGATTGAAGGAAATATGCCCTAGAGGCAATAATAAAGTTGTTATTTATATTTCCTTATATCATGATAAATGTTTATTATTCATGCTAGAATTGTATTAACCGAAAACTTAGTACATGTGTGAATACATAGACAAAACAGAGTGTCCCTAGTATGCCTCTACTAGACTAGCTCATTGATCAAAGATGGTTATGTTTCCTAACCATAGACATGAGTTGTCATTTGATCAATGGGATCACATCATTAGGAGAATGATGTGATGGACAAGACCCATCCGTTAGCTTAGCAATATGATCGTTTAGTTTTACTGCTATTGCTTTCTTCATGACTTATACATGTTCCTATGACTATGAGATTATGCAACTCCCGAATACCGTAGAAACACCTTGTGTGCTATCAAACATCACAACGTAACTGGGTGACCATAAAGATGCTCTACAGGTGTCTCCGAAAGTGTTCGTGGTGTTGGCATAGATCAAGACTAGGATTTGTCATTCCGAGTGTCGGAGAGGTATCTCTGGGCCCTCTCGGTAATGCACATCATAATAGGCCTTGCAAGCAAAAGACTAATGAGTTAGTCACGAGATGATGTATTAGGGAACGAGTAAAGAGACTTGCCGGTAACGAGATTGAACTAGGTATAGAGATACCGACGATCGAATCTCGGGCAAGTGACATACCAATGACAAAAGGAACAACGTATGTTGTTATGTGGTTTGACCGATAAAGATCTTCGTAGAATATGTAGGAGCCAATATAAGCATCCAGGTTCCGCTTTTGGTTATTGACCGGAGATGAGTCTTGGTCATGTCTACATAGGTCTCGCACCCGTAGGGTCCGCACGCTTAACGTTTGATGACAATCGGTATTATGAGTTTATGAGTTTTGATGTACTGAAGGAGTTTGGAGTCCCGGATGAGACCGGGGACATGACGAGGAGTCTCAAAATGGTCGAGACGTAAAGATCGATATATTGGACGACTATATTCGGACATCGGAAAGGTTCCGAGTGATTCGGATATTTTTTGGAGTATATGGGCCTTATTGGGCCATACGGGAATAGAGGAGAAAGGCCAAAAGGAAGGAGGCGCCCCCCCCCCCTTTGGTCCGAATTGGACAAGGGGTGCAGCCCCCTTTTCCTTCTCCCTCTCCACCTCTTTCCTTCTCTCCTACTCCGGAAAGGAAAGGGGAATCCTACTAGGACTTGGGAGTCCTAGTAGGACTCCCCACACTTGGCGCGCCCCCTCTATTGCCGGCCTCTCCCTTGCTCCTTTATATACGGGGGCAGGGGGCACCCTAGAACACACAAGTTGAATTGTTTTAGCCGTGTGCGGTTCCCCTCTCCACAGAAACACACCTTGGTCATACCGTTGCAATGCTTAGGCGAAGCCAAGCCCCGGTAGATACATCATATTTGTCACCACACCGTCGTGCTAGCGAAACTCTCCCGTGAAGCTCAACTGGATCAAGAGCCCGTGGGACGTCATCAAGCTGAACGTGTGCTGAACGCGGAGGTGCCGTACGTTCGGTGCTTGATCGGTTGGATCACGAAGAAGTTCGACTACATCAACCATGTCACTAGACGCTTTCGCTCCCGGTCTATGAGGGTACGTAGACACACTCTCCCCCTCGTTGCTATGCATCTAGTAGATAGATCTTCCATGATCTTAGGAAAATTTTGAAAATACTACGTTCCCCAACAGATGCCAGCACGCTGTCTGAAGCCACGAACGACCCAGCGCGCTTTGTAGCGATCAAGGGTACCATCCAGACGGAGCTTGTGTTTAAAGACCCACTTCCCGGTAATCACGTTGGTGTGCCGGGGACGAGGAACAAGCTGCCACGTCTGGTTGCGCAACAGGGCGTCAAACTCCTCTTGCATCACAGCCATCCAGAGCGGGTCACGAAGAGTAGCTCGAATGGAGGACGACAATGGCGATGGCTCAGAGGTGGATGCCGCATGAACGTAGTCATCCGCGGCGTAGCGCGAGCTCGGGCGAAAGACGCCCGTACGGGCTCGGGTGACCGGACCGGCCAAAGGCGCCGGAGGGGCATCGGGCACCGAAGTCGCCGGGGCGGCCTCGGGAGGGGCCTCGGGCACCGACGTTGCTGGGGGGGCGCGGACGCCAGGAGCGTTGGGGGCGCCGGGGGGGGGGGGCGGGCACCAGGGG
>LR738711.1:247603799-247614612 GCA_902687465.1 Secale cereale
CAGGGGCGTCGGGGGTGCCAATGCCGCGACTGTAGGAGGAGCCGCAAGCGGGGGCGCGCCTCAAAGCCAGGGCGGGCGAAGAGAGGCATGCGAGCGCCCTGCGAGAGGCGTTGAGGAGCCCGCGTCACTGGTGGCAGGAGGAACAGCCGGGGGTACCTGCTGAAACGGAAACACATGCTCATCAAAGTAAACGTGCCGGGAAGTGAACACACGATGGGAGACGGTATCGTAGCACCGATATCCCTTGGCGTTAGAGGGGTAGCCGATGAAGATGCAAGCGACCGAGCGAGGAGCAAGTTTGTGAGGAGCGGAGTCGGCAGTGCTAGGATAACAGAGGCACCCGAAAATACGCAAACCATCATAAGATGGGGGCGTACCGAAGAGAAGATGGTGAGGTGCATAGTTCCACCGTGGGCGGCAGGGACGAAGGTTAAGGAGAAGAGAAGCAGTGGCGAGTGCGTCTGGCCAGAAATGAGGCGGCACATTAGCATGAAACAGGAGCATGCGAACACAGTCGTTCAAAGTGCGAAGGACGCGTTCGGCTCGACCGTTCTGCTGTGAGGTATACAGGCATGTGAGACAAAAAACCGTGCTGTGGTGTGACAGAAAAGTGCGGAAAGCAAGGTTGTCGAACTGTTTTCCATTGTCAGTCTGAAGAGCAAGGATGGGACGCCCAAACTGCGTGCTGACATAGGAGTAAAAAGCTGTCAAAGTGGAGAGTGCATCCGACTTTCGTCGTAAAGGAAATGTCCACATATAATGAGAATAATCATCAAGGATAACCAGATAATATAAATAGCCCGAATTACTAGGAACCGGAGAGGTCCACACGTCGCTATGAATCAACTGAAAAGGAAAAGAAGCTATGGTGGTGGAGTTATTAAACGGGAGGCGAACATGTTTGCCGAGACGACAGGCATGACAGGTGTGATCATCTATCTTATTACAACTAAAACTGAAACTCCTAAGAATATGACGAAGTGTGACGGGGTTGGGATGATCCAAACGAGCGTGCCATAGATCGATGCCAACGGAGAGAGCAACCGGTGCGGTGGTGGAGGTGGACGGCGGATGCACCGGATAGATCTCGTCAAGGCTGTCACAGCGGTGAAGTACCATCCTGGTTCGAGCATCCTTGACACAAAAACCAAGCTCGTCAAATTCAACAGTAACAGGATTGTCACGAGTTAAACAACGAACGGAAACGAGGTTCTTAATAAGATGAGGTGACACAAGTATGTTAGACAAAATAATAGGCATGGAAGTGGAAGGAAAAGAAGTGTGCCCGACATGGGTAATAGGAAGTGTGGAACCGTCGCCGACAATGATGCGGCGGTCGGTGGTGACGGGAGTGAAGGAGGCAAGATTACCAGGATGAGCAAACATGTGAGCCGTAGCCCCGGTGTCCATGTACCAATCACCGCCTCTAGTGTAGTTGTTCGGCGTAGGCGCGGTGTGCAGCGCGACAAGGAGCGTCGGATCCCAAGGTGCCGACAGCAGGGCCGGCAAGGGCGGCGGCGGGGCCGCAGGAAGACCGTAGGCGCCGCTCATCTGCGGCGGCGGGTATCCTCCGTACGGCTGTGGAGCCGCGTAGTACGCCTGGTGCGTCGGCGGGCGCGGCACGGGAAGGGTCGGTGCAGGAGCCCGTGGAACCGGCATGGTGTAGGCATGAGCAACGCCGGTCCATGGGTTGTAGCCGGAGGCCCATGGAGGGGGCACCTGGAGCTGCTGCTGCTGCTGCTGCTGACGGGGAGGGCCGGTGCCTTGCGACTACTGCTGCTGCTGACCGCCACGACGAACCCCACCGCGCCGGCCCCCACGGCGTCGTTCGGCGGGAGGGGCAGGCGGCCCATAGGGCAGCGGAAGCAGCCCCGGCTGCTGGGGCGCCGGGTACGGTGGCGGCGTTGGGTGGCGCGGCGGCGGCGGCGCGGCCGAGGCAGCAGGAGGCGCCGAGGTCCCGCCATGGGTGGTGCCGGCGGCGAGAGCGGTGTGGATGGCCCGCGCCTTCACCTGCTTCATCCGCCGCTCCTCCAAGTGGAGGTATGCAACGAACTTGGCAAAGGACGGGTTGGGGATGAGGCTGAGGTTCGCCGCGGCGTTGCCGAAATCCTCGTTGAGCCCAGCGGTGAGCATGCTGAGGAGGAGGTCATCATCGATCTTCGCGCCAATATCGCGGAGCTCATCAGCGAGAGTCTTCAGGCGGCGACAATAGTCATCAACGGAGGTGTTGTCCTAATGACACCCAAAAAACTCTTGCAGCAAAAAAACGCGACGCTGGAGCTGATTGTCGGTGAAGAGCCCGTTCAGCTTGGTCCACACGGTGCAGGCATCATCACCGTCCGTCACGACCGTTTGGAAGAGGTCGGGCGTGATGGTGAGGAAAAACCAGCGGATGATCGTGGTGCCGATGGTGGACTAGTCATGAAACTCGGGGACGAGGCTGGAGCCGACAGTGCCGTCCACGTGGTCCATGAGATGATACTCCCGGAACACGAGGGAAAAGTAAGTCTTCCACGTGTAGTAGGAGGAATCCGCCTGCGAGAGACGAACCGGTACCCGCTCAAAAATATTGAGGTTGCGGATGTCGTTGACGGCAGGAGGGTTGGCGTCGACGAATGGGTTGGTGGACACGGAGGAGGTGGCAGACGACATCGTGAGAGTGGGACGGCGCAGTGGCTCGGGTGTGGTGGCTCCGGGCAATGCAAGTAGCAGCAAGTGGCTGGATGGATCGGGCGAAGCGGCGATAGAGATCGGGCGACGTGGCGCTGTAGCAGCTGGCGGATCGAGCGACGCGGTGCTGTAGCAGCTGGCGGATCGGGCGACTGCTGTGGATCGGGCAAACGGGTGCTGCGTCGTGGGTTCGGGTGACGGGAGCGGCGTAGCGGGCGGGCGCTGCGGCGTGGTTGGAGCGACGTGCACCTGCGTGTAGCGGGATAGCGCGCAACGGCTGGGTAGCGCGCGCGATAGAAGGAAGCGGCAGCCGGTGCAGGAGACGGGCGCGCGGTGGTGGTGGCGGCAGCGCGAAGAGGCGCGGCGGCGACGTCGGCAGCAGAAGGTAGGGTTAGAACCTAAAAATTGATACCATATATGAGATGGGAATTACACATTGTATTCCTTGGGTGCAAGCGCACGTATATATGATGTACAGGAGTAGACCACGACCTCAACTATATAAGGCAGCTAGGAGGTGGGCCTAATACACAAATATGCAAAACACATATACTCAACACTAGCCACCGCCGCCTCCTCCTCCTCCCGCCTCAGCCGCCTCCCCCTCCTCCTCCCCCTCTCCCCTCCACCGCCTCCCGCATCTCGTCCGCCCAGAGTGCGGAGGCGAGCTTCCTGACGACGGTGGCGCTGGCTCGAGGCCGGGGAGCGGTCAATGCGGGGTCGTTTGGATCGAGGCGTGGGAGAGGCGGATGCGGCGGCAAGAGAAGAGCAACGGTGGCGGCGTCGACCTGCGAAGAGGGAGCGGTGGTGGCGGCGTTGGGAGAGAGGATGAGAGGGAGAGAGAGAAGGGCAGCTGCCAGCAACACCTTGTCCGTGTCGCGTGGTGGCCCAGATGCGGCCGCCCCGTGGCCGGCCTTGACGAGCACGGGCTGCAGAGAAGGGTGCCCCCCACCTCCTCAGCTCGTTCTGATCTCTGTCAGGCAGGTGAGATCCTTCCTCCTCTCACAACCCCCTTTGATTTTGTGATGGCGGATGTGTTTGCGTTCTACTGCTGCCAGACTTGGATGTTGCTTGTCCTGACGCTATGTGCAACTAGCCGATGTTGGTTGCTTGTGCTGCTGCTATGTGCTACTATGTTGTTGGTTGCCTCCTTATTTGGTTATTTATGAATCTGAAAACTCGTCTTGAGAATCAAGGATTGAAGAGAAGGCTATGAGCCAATGAGAAAAGCATCATTTTCAGTTTGTTGTTTAAGAACTGATGAGGGATATGTCATATGTTCAGTTCCTAACATTTTCATTGCATTTGAGGATAAGAAGCAGCCGGTCCGTCGAGATGGTGTGAGGCTGCAGTGAAGAGGAAAGAGGCTGACGATGGGCCGACAGGGTGAATGAGCAAGTCAGCCCTCATGAAGACGCCGCCGCCGGCCAGGGGCGCTGTTGGCACGCTGGACGTCATCCTTCTCAACCCTTGCTCTCCTCCCCTCGCTTCTGGCGGCCAGGAGCTCGAGTCGGAAGAGGAGACCTCGACGGTCTGTGGCTCACGGAGAGCCACGCATCCTCTAACCTCGACAAAATCAGGTCAGTTTATTTTCTTCCTCTTTGCACACCGGTCCTGGCAGAGGTGACACAATGGAGCAGGCATCATACCAAGTTTAGAACAGACTAGCCCTTCCTTTTGTAGAAATTTTGCCCCATGGTTAGTGTATAGCGTCTGGAGACAAATGATTTTTTTTCTTCATTTGAACAATTCGATACATGCTCCAATTACCAAACGAATGGGCATGCAACGACCATTTGTTTAGTTATGTTACATACAGCTATGACTGCCCAACAGGCGGTGAGTCCAAGAGCTCTGTCAGATGTTAGTTATGTTACGTATAGCTATGACTGCCCAACAGGCGGTGAGTCCAAGAGCTCTGCCAGATGTTCATTGCATATATCCAGTGCAAAGAATGATATAGAATTTGCAACCCTAAGCAGGTGCCAAGATGATTAACTCCTTGATTGGGTTTAGACTGCGCATATCTGTAACATAGATATTAATTGACATATGATGCATTATTTGAAGTATGATATGCCAAAACCTATACCTGGGATAATATACCATGGCTTCCATGGAGTTTGATGTAGATTAGTAAATGGCCGTGTGCCTACATATGCTCTCTTTAGAATGTACTCCCTCCGTTCCAAATTACTCGTCATGGTTTTAGTTCAAATTTGAACTAAAACCACGACGAGTAATTTGGAACGGAGGGAGTATGTTATCTGATTTCCAAGAATTTCCTTAAAGTAGATTTGATATCCTACTTACATGTTCAGTATTCATTTCTGAAAATTTGTTAAGAGGAGAATTTAGTGTCTCACTTCTAATCTAAGTGATAGAAAACTCTACTTGATAAAGTAATCTTAGTTGGACAATAATTTACCTAAAAAATAACTTACTCATGGTAATAGTTTCGTTATTTAATCTGAATATCTGATTGTGCTTCTAAGCAAGATACTATAAAAGTGCAATTATTTTTGTTTTACTGCATTACTCTTGCCAGTATTTATTGTGGGTTAGTGGAGCGCTAAACTTTTGTATTTTATAGCTTCGAGATATAACTTTTTTTTGTTTCTGAGTTAATATAAATTTTATGTGCTGCAGGCAGTTCCTTTCAATCCATGGAACAGTGCCTGTGTTAGGCGATAGGAAGGCAATCGGACAATCTTGATATTTTCTTATTTGAAGTCAGAATGCTACTAGGACATTCTTAATTTTGGAAAATCAGATCAAACAAGAGATAAGGTACATTGGTACTTGGTGATACAATTGGAGAAAGGGATATGATATGTCTGGCAATGGTTTAGGAAGGTATTCACTTATCCGAAACAACAACATAGGTATGTTCAAGCAAGGAACTGGGCATGGCAGTTAGGTGGTGGAGTGTCAGTCCTTGAATTGTACACATTTTTTTCTCTGAAAGAAATTCACCGCATAACTCATTCTAGCTATTCTCGATGTTTTTATCTGTTCCAATCCAAATTTGATACACCAGTTTCTTGAAAGTCTTGAGACACTTTGCCCTTTGGAGTAGCGGCTTACAGTAATAGGAATACCTATCTTTTGAATTTGTATTTAGGGTGCGTTTGGCCGAGTAGCAATGCGGGCCTTACCAAAATATTGGTCCTCCCACGCTTTTTGGTTGCCGTTTGGATCGTAGCCAATTTTGGCTCGCCCCAGCCAACCTGGGCGTGCCCTCTCTTGTTTCCGGCAAATCGTTGTCGCAACAGCGGTGTGGAAATCCTCCGCCAAAAAATTGGCAGCCCACAAATCGCGTGTGAGTTGGCTGCCGAGATATAAAATTGTACGAGCTTTCTTTTTTCTTTTTCGTCACCCAGTCAGTTTCCGTCTCTCTCTCTTCTTTTCTCATTTGCACGCACATGAACGGAAGAACCAGAGCAGGGCATGATCTTCGCTACCACCGGTCATCCGTTATTGTGTCAACTACTCTGGTGGCCGCCAGCGTTGATCTATCTCATCATCCTCTCTCAATCAACTCACGTCAAAAGCTAGATCCCCATCACATGTTTTACTGAACTTGACACAGACTTCTTATCCTTTTCCCTTGTCAATGATTCACAAGCATACTTGTAATTATTATTTGTCCATTTAGGTGGAGTTTTACTAGCTCCCATTTGTAGTTTAATTGGCTGGTATGTAAATTCCGAATTATGAAACTAAACCAAACATAAGCCAATTAAAGTTGCCAAATATTTGGAGCGTCATTCTTCTTAAACCAAATGGAAGCCAATGAGTTTGCCAAAAAATTGGCAAGTACTATGGGCTACAATCCAAACAATCAGAGATTGCCAATATTTTCGTCATGCCGTTGATTTAGTCATGCCAATATTTTGGTAGGGCTAGGTGGGGCTCAATCCAAACACACCCTTAGCCTATGGATTATAGCGCATTTATCTTGCCATTTTTATTTAGCCTACGTGCCTTCGTTGTAGTCCCGACTTCTATGTTATGATGTATTTGCTTCAAAAGAATTGTCCCACTTTGATGTACACTTTCCAAACACGCTTGTTGTATTTGAGACTTAAAAGTCTACCAAATCCTGGCAAAAATAATAATCTTAGTTCGATGCGATTTGGAACAGTAGCTGCAGGGTTCGGTCTTTGTCTTATTTCTTTATACATTCGATTTGTATTTGTTCCATATACAATTGGTGTTTAGATTGTTAGGGACGAGGATCATCAGCGGCCATCCAGGAGCAACAACATGGGATCATGCCCAGTTCGCGAACTTATTCTCTTAGCTTGGAGGCTTCCTGCTCAAGGTGCACGCTTTTTTCCTTTCCCCTCTTTTTTTTGGCAATTACTTCCTTTCCCCCTCTGATTTGACTTCATTTGCCTTCTTGTGTGAAGTTGTATACTTCAACTGTACAAAGCAGTATTGTGTTGAGATTCAGGAAAATTGCTAATTTATATAATTAATTATGTATCATGTACTGTGAACTTCCTCAAATCAGCCGTTTAGTCTCTTGTGCACATTTATTTGCTGGTGAGGAAGCAGTTTTAACATGTGTGTTTTCCCTATGTTAGCATCTGCTTCCTCAGATAATTGATGTTAGTTATCCACTTGCAGTATAAATAATCTCTCTAATCGGTAACTTTGTTATTGTAAATGGTCCCTGTATATTTTTTTGCATATTGCTGTCGTGAGTAATATTCCACCCAAAGAATAATATTGTTATATCTCTAATTTCCGCACTGCAACAATGGATGGTTGTGCTTTAGGTCCTATAGCTTTTTTTGAAGCTGTAGTTCCTTTAGCCTTTCGGTGTCATGTCTTTTCGACTATTCTGGTTCCACAATAGTATCTATAGGTATTCTTTCTCCCCACTTCTCCTCTTCATTTTGAGTCTGTTCTGATTTCTAGATCTTCTGGTATTAGGCACGGCCATAGGCTGCCGCCGAGGACACCTCTGCATCATCGTTGACGGAATGAAGGGAGCAGCAGCTACAGCCGCCTGCTGCGGCAGTGCTGAGCGGCTACGCACCTGCAGCGAAATGGTGCTGAATCGATATGTGCTCCTCTGCCAGTCTTCCTCACGCCGCAGTTTACTCCTCCTTGCTGCACCTGGTATTTATCTTCTCTCTTGTGGTTGCCTCATGGCAATTGTCACCAATCCCTTCTTCAAGATCTCTCCCTCACTCTCATTGATTTGCTAACAAAATGTTTGTTGGGTTGTTGAATATACTGTTTTGCCATATAGATAGAAAGTGTATTCAATACGTGTGATTACTTGGCTGTGGTGGATGTTTTATCATTGTCATTAATTTTCGTGTGCCAATAATTTGCCAGATTGAAAAATCTCAATTATCAGGACTTGCTTGTATGCATTCCTAAATAGTGTAAAACTAAAGCTTGCTGCTCATGAGGTGTCAGCCATAAACATGTATTATGACCATTGTTTATCCGGTGAAGTGCCTAAAAATAGAGTTACAGTAGGGTTTTTACCCTACTGTGTTTGCTAAAAAAAGTGCCTACAATTCAGTGACCATAGCTTTCCACTTTAGCTCATAAACTCGATGGCAAAATAGAGTTTGCCCATTTCATATCTATGTTGTCTTATTAGGAAAATAGAGTTTGTTTAGCTGATGCTTAATATGTTTCATCAACTGGTGAATGCTCAACATTAGCTCATAAACTGGATGGCAAATGCTAATTCTGATGGGGCTTTTGCCACTTATTGTTTTATGGTTGTCTAGACAGCTGATGGCATGCTTCTTCCTGCGAGTTGTCAATTCTTTTGTACAGGGTCCCTCGGCTACTTATGCTTTGCTAGACAATGAGAGTATGTAGATTGCATGCATGGTTTTTACATTGTTTTGCGCAGGTTGAGATGCATCACATGATGATTTCCTTTTACATTTATGAGTATTACAAAGTCCTTTCTTTTTCCACAAGGGACAGTAGCTGTGCCATTTGATTCGAAGGACAAAGAGTTGATCACAAAGGGGTACATTCAGGATATATACATAAAAGAGTATAGAACCAAATTATATGATGTAATTGACTACTATTTCTATTAACTTCTCCTGTACACAATGTTCACGAGTTCATGTATTAAGCACATTTTATTGTGTCACTTGTGTTTACTCTTTTTTTAATGCAAGTTTACAGCTACTCGGAATTCCTAATTGTAGATTCATCTATCTTGACCTACCGATGATTTAATTTGTGTCATTATTACCTTAAGAAAATATTTGCATTTAATTTCCTTTATATATAGGGGTACAAGTTCTTACCAAATGTACTCAAATATACAGTTATTGAAAAATGCAAATATTTTCAACATGAACATGGTTTTAAACAGGTCTTTGCGCCATTTGGCGCAACTGGTCATCTAGTATAGACAAAGAAAGCATTCATGCATGCATTGATATATAAATAATAGTTATGTCCAAACTAGGGTTCCACAAGTCGGACCTTTAGACTCAATCCAGCTAGCTATACTAGTAGGCATCTACTCCTTCTCCGATGCCACCTCTGTGCCATCGTCTGGGGAGGATGCTTGCCGCTGACCATCGGCTAGCCTTCGTTGGTGGTGGTGGGGTCGACATCGTCTCCGTCATCGTCGTCCTCCTCCGCAGACATCGGTCCTTCGCAGAATTCGATCAACTTGAGGTTGTTAGAAGACTCGGGCCAGAGATAAATGATGACACATTCGAATCCTCGGTATAAGCGGGAACCTGCACGTCGTAGTTGCAGGAGTCGACCTAACACCTATCATAGGTCGGGCAATGGCTACACTTTTTTACACTAATAATTAGTAGTAGAGGTGAGCTAACTTTCTAAAACTTAACGAACGATATGTAACTAGCATTATATATAAGCATAGCTATATATATATAGCAAATAAGCATAATGCTCTTGCATCATATGTAACTTCATTATGTTAAAAAATATTTTTTTGCTTCTAACTATTATGATTTTTAACAACAATAAAATTGCTTCTAATTAATTACTAGCATTTCAACAATTTGGTACTAATTATGAGCTAGCATTTCCTACTCCTACACATCCTATATAGATCTAACTTATTTTAACAAATAAAATTTCAAGAATTTTAGCAAAAGGAAAAACAAGAAAAAAAGGTGATGAACTCACCTCTTCTCCTCCTCCATGAGGATGCGCACGCCGGTGGTGGTGTGATGACAAGGAGTGCAGCTGATGGCGCATGTGGTCGCAACGATGTGGCAGCGGCTCCTGTGGCCCGTGGCCGAAGTGGCACTCTCTGCCGGTGCGGTGTAGGAGGATAGGTGGCACAGCGGTGGCGGGGTGTGGCTAAGGAGGAGGGGCGAAAGAGGAGATGAGACCGGACGCATGGGGATTTTGCGGTTAGCGAGCCCACGTATGTGCCCATCCATAACAATAAGCTACGCACGAAGGATTCTCTCTCGTGTATGCAACGTATGACTAGGAGGAGTAACAGAGAAAAAAATGTGCGATCTGATTAGGTGTTGGTCCACCTTTCACACCAAGGAGGTTTCGTGTGACCTTCCTCGTAGATTTTCTCTTGTTTCCTTCACCATGAAGGTTTCCCACACATGCAAGACGCGACCCCTCTTTCTCTATTTCCTTTTCCTCTCCTCCAACCCCTGCCCCTTGCCTGCTACTGTGCCTCCGCCTCTTTCTCCATCAAATCCACCGCGTGCCGCTGCCCGTGCCCATGCCCTCTTCATCTCCCGTCCTGAGCTCCACCTCCTCTAGCCTCATATCCCCCAATCTTCTTGATTTGGATCTTGGGAGCACACGGGAGGGAGGCGAGCTGCCAAGGAGACGGGTGATGAGGAGTCTCGGCCCTTGGATCTTTCCGTCTCGCGGGGCCACGCCTCGCATCTGCGACGCGCCGCCGCCGGCATGGAGGCCCAGTCTCCGGCAGCCTCCGCAGTGTCAAGTGCACCGGCGAGGTCTCTCGGGTCCGCGCGGCGGGCTTGACCTCTCCCGGCTCCCCGCCCTTGTCCGCGACAACGAGGACCAAGATGCATCTATGGTGTTGTCTGGTGCGCCGTCAGGTTTGGTTGGTCGAGGCAGGTATGCTCCTGTAGCTGATGGATGGATGGATGGATGTGTGCACGCATATATA
>LR738711.1:247614646-247672152 GCA_902687465.1 Secale cereale
ATATATATATATATATATATATATATATATATATATATATATATATATATATGTACGTATGGATATCAGGATCATGTTGCTGGGTGGGCAATGACCCGGGGTACAACCTCCTTTTTGGTAAAAAAAATGATGGGTGATGATGCTGACTCTTGCTAAAATAAACATGTATTGAGCAATCAAGACTGTTGTGGCCTGTGGGTACTAAATTAGAGCCAACCCTTACCTCTCTTGCAGCCTGTTCAATTCATCGGTAATGTTGGATGTTCTTCACCTCGGATGGTCATTCTGAAGAGTGATAACCAGGGCAGTTCATCTACATTACGATGGGTATGTTATGCAACAAGAGATGTGAGTGTTGGGCTTGAAGATCAATGACAAAACTGAGCCCTCTCTTGCTATGCTACAAATACACACATGTTCCTTATCTATTTTACAATGTTCTTCCTTCTTTTATATTCCTCTATTTGTGTTTACGTGAGGGAAGATCTATCTAGACTTGGGATTTATGTGTTTTTTTGGTGATGAACACACCCACCCTAAGTTTACATGACTTGATTCATGGTCTCGCTGGACATTTTCCATGGCGCCGCCGGCGCCGACTCCATGGCTTTCGCTTCTCACCCAGCCAAGGTGAGTTGGTGCCGGCTACTGCTAGCGTCAGTACCATCTTTTAGCGTCAAGTAATGGCATCAGTGCATTTTTTCTTTTTTGCTCTAGGAGTGATTGGATCTGTACAATTTACTGGCTTAGGTAGGTGCACGCGCCTTCGTGAAATTCTGCTCGCACGATGCGAGACGGGTGGTTGGACTGATTTCCTTGACGACTATGACCGAATCTGAAAGTGGCGTTTGCGCTGTGTTCTATGTAGCATGTATGTTACTTAGTGTAGTTCTTTCAGTTATGAAAGGTATTTGCGGTATCATATGAGAGGTGGGCTTTGCTTGGTCCCGATTTCATCGTGGGCACAACTTTATTAGTATTCCTTGGCGGTATGTGTCATCCAGATAACCAGGTAATGTCTTCCGACACAGCAGGATCTTGCAAAGTTAGCATTGAATTTGTTCGTATTAAGATGTGTTTTGTTTCTACAAATTCAGTATTTCAACATGGTTGCCTCATGTCTCTGTCCATGGTTACTGAGGCAAGTAGTATTGTTCTTCATTTTCCAATTAAAGCGAATAGTTGCACGAGCAATTGCTATATAAGCCACCCAATTCCAAATGCAAATGATTCCCACTCAATTCAGATTATTTTACCACAAAGGCAACTTGGTCGCAAGTCAGAAATTTGACGAGGTCCTACATGGTTCTCAAATAATTACCGCTGGATAAATTTCTAAATTAAGTATCCATTATTTCGCTGTGGCAAGAATGCTGGTATACATTTGATAGGTATGTCTTATGTTGCTCGTACACTCGCAATGGCGTGCCAAAAGGGAAGTTATTTTCATTTGTCTGCTGAAGCATAGACTGATAACCAACCGTCTGAACTAAGGCCTGGAATTGATCTATGTTTTTATATGTATGACAGATATGAACCAGTTAATTTTTTTACCAACCATATGGACCAGTTAATGAACCTTTTTATAATTGTTGTCAAATCAGCAAGTTTTGCTTTATATGAGAATACAGTGTCAGTCTCATGTTGTAGATGCTCATTGCCTTTGTTTTTTCTCTTTCCAGAGTTATGATGCTACTACTCACTTTGAGACAACTGTGACAGGTGTTCTTAACACTTTTGGCAAAAGTGCTGACATTTCTTCAGCTTTATATATCCATGAGTGAGCCTAAACTTTTACTGTTCGAATACTCCATGTTTTCCCTCAGTTTTTTGTTGTGCACCAGTGGGATAGATGATGATAAGTTAATAAGCTTCTTTATCTTTTCTTTGGGACCTAGGTATTGATGTTAGTATTTTGTATCATTATCTTAACCTTGGTAGACTGATGGTTAGCATCAGGCAACCGCAGAGATTTATTGATTTTTACAGTCCCCTTATGTATAAATCTCATATTTGTTCTGTTCGTCATGAGTGAATAATTACATAATTGTTGTTAATCTAAGTTTACATTTTCATGTGTGTTCATCAATATGGCTTCTGGGTGGCAAGATTAGCTGATTTAAAGCATTCTCTTTGGGCAAACATTAGTCACTCCTACCCCAATACCTGCAGAACGAGCTTGTTGTATAATTGTTTTACTCACATAAAAGGGGAAAATAAGCACGAATGGAAAAGGAACACTCAAGATTTCTTTAGTTGTGCTCATTTTACATTAGTGGACAAAGTTACAAAAGTTTGCCTGTACCACTACTGACATCAGCGATTAAATTTAGCTGATTTTTAGTTCTATAGGCTGAAAATGATGTTGAGGTTCTAAACATTTTGTTTGACTGGATTTTCTTCTTGATGTGCAGCTAAATTAATCTTACAGTTTGTTAACTTAGATGATAAGAATTATATATTAGTGTGTAACTTTCATTTGTTGGTTCTGAACTCATAGATGGGTGTTTGGTGTCCTTTTTTCTTTCTCCAATTAGACATTGTTAGTGTTTGTGTGAAGATACAACTAGAATTGCTCCGTTCGCTAGATAACATGTTCAGGTATGGACGGTGGCACCTTTTATTGTATCCAGATTACGTTTACCTCTTTCCGATTTGATATAATGACTTCGTTACTTTGTACATGTTGGGTTCTCCTTAGAAAAACGGTTGTACTTGATATAGAAATGGCAGGATAATCAAGTTTACTTTCTGTACTGGAAGAAGCCAAACAGTGTGTAGTTACAAACATCGATGGTACCATCTGCGGGTTAGGGCGACCATGAGCGCGTTCCCTTCTCTGAGAGTAAATCCAATCCACTCACCTGAGTCAATGTCGTCTACGAGGGAAAGAACATGCGCTTGGTCTCCATGCTAGCTTATTCCTTAACACTGAGTTTATTCTCCATTGCTTGATGTCCATGCACATGAGTGATACGTATTAGGGAATAAAGCATAAACACACATGTACATACATTCTGGGTGCGCACATGACAGAAATGGGTGGATAGGTTTAAACACAGTGATTGTTACTAGCTTTTATATAGTTATTATCATGACAAATGTTATAGCAATGAGAGATTGGTTTTAGAGAGTAGTAGTGTTAATGACATCATTTACTAGTGAGTCTGCATACTAAATTCCATACAAATGTTTCAAACTAACGGTGTCTGTTAGGGTTTCCACTTGTGATGAATGCATTAGTATGCACCCTTTATAGTACCGTTTTATATCTCCCCCCTTTCCCCTCCCATATGTATATATTGTGTCAGTAGTGGTAGTGGTACGCAACAATGAACTTGACCCGCATTGTTGTGCCTGGCGACCTTCAGGTCAAATTCTTCTATGTCGATGAGAAGCATGTTGGGAATGTACCTTTTTCCAAGAAGATAGCCGCTGGCTTCACCACTGGTACCCTCATAGTTGTATTCTCAATCAATTTTTCCTTCCATGTGTAATGAAATATGCGCAAGCGACAACTACATGCACCGGGCTGTCTTTTTTATATTAAAGTGATTGAGATCGCTAAAATGTCAGTTGATGCATACACATTGTGATTTATTTGGTTTTGGATCGGTGTGGTTTGTAATTATCTTCCAATTCATGAGAGGGACATTTTCCTGAAAGCTACAAACTATTTTTTTGGTAGCTTTTGAAATTTGAATAGAACTGCCATCTTTGAACTGAAGTGAATAGAAAGGACTGAAAGGAGCTAGGGCACTGCTTCTTACTATTTGTTTGATATTTGCTATCTTCGTTCATGAGATTCAGAAGTTTATTATTTCGTTTTTTTGGTAAATATGGATGTTGATGTTTTCCGCTCTTTTTCTAACCGCTACGAATGTAACATGTGGTTTGGTATGTGCTAGCTATATTCATGAGATTCATCCTTTACTGTTTACATGGTAATCATGCATTATTGTTGGCGTCGGAAGCTATGAGTGAATTTATGTTAAGTGTCGAGTCATGCTTTGGTTTCTATTCATCGACCAATATCTAATGTCAGTTTTTATTTACATACATAACGTACGGTTATCATTTTGTGTTGTGGTACACAAAAGATGTGATTCTTTTCTGCTCCGTAATTCTCTGATAGGATTTCCCTGGTTTCTTTGCTTTGAAAACAACATTGATTCATAACCTAATTGCGACTGCAGGGTCAGATATTTAAGTGCACCAATGTATGACTATTGTTAGTTCATCAGTCTACTTACATTAAGCCTGCTGGGGTATTTATATTTTAGTTAGTAATTAGTTATGCCAATTTGGTGATTTATCAAAAAAATCACTTTTGATTCTTTGGAATTTACTAGCCCATAATGTCCATTTCTTTGGCTCCCGCCAAAAAACAAGTCCATTTCTTTGCAAAGTTAACTTCTATAGGAGAACTGATTTGCAAAGTTAACTATCTAATGGTTTGACATGTTCCAGTTTACTAAGAACCAATAAAAGTTCTTAGTCTTCCCAGATCAAAGCAACAAGCGCCCCCCCTTGGCACTTGAGCAGGCAATGATGAAGGCAGGCGTTAGCTCGGAGGGGTCGCCGAGGGTGATGGGGATGTCGGGGTGGACGTGAAGGTGGATGAATGCATCACAAAGTTCTACGTGTAGATGAACTACAACGGCATGCCTTGGGGCTGCAATACAGCTGACATGATGAAGAGGAGCATCTGGTAGATATAGTGGCATGTCTTAGAACTACATAGTGTTAAGATTGCTTGTTTATCCACTGAATTTCACTTTTGGACAACCATCATATGTAATGCATCAGCTGTACATGCATGTGCCTTATCAATCAGAGCTAAAATCCAATGGAAAGGGCGACAACCTATCTAGCACCTTACAAGCTTTCTCTCGTACAAGCTTTCTCTCAGGAGGCGCCACCGGATGGCGCCCCAACCACTAGTTAAACGCATTAAGCTACGCGGGCGCTCCGTGGGCTACGCCATATCAGATCGCTATAAGACAAAAACGCTTGAAGAAGCGATTGGGCAGCGACTAGATAACACCTCCCTCTATTTTCCCTTCCTCGCAAAGCAAACTCACCACGCAAACGCAACTCCACATGCAACCACTCCTCTGCCTTGCCGCCGCCCCTACCTCACCCCGTCTCCTTCCGCAGCAATGGTCTACCTCGTCTCCCCTCCGCCGATGCGGTGCTAGCCGTCACCACCAAGCCCTAGCAACAAAGAGAGTGGTGGCTTATTCCACGGCGCATCTCCACGCGTGCAGCATCGACCCCAGGAGGAGCTCAAGCGGCAGCGATGGTCCCTGTGTCGGCGCCTTCGTCGATGAGTCCTTGATACAAACCAGTCTCTCTCTCTCTGAGGGCGGCTGCCAATCCCGAGGTGTAAGCGGCTATGGCAAGGCAGGAGGTGCCGCACCTAGCTATGCCCCTGCCTGTCGTACAGTCTAATGAATCTCCCTCCCCCTTGCCTCCTACCTTCTCTCTTCAACTCCCCTATTTATTTGTGCAAATTCTTTTTTGTCTATGCCTAGAAGGTGTTTGATGAAAGTTCAGCAACATCCAAGCATGCTCAACTCCAGTTCACCAACACTCAAAATTTAAACAAAACGAGAACATCGAGTGTGTGCTACTAATGCCATCATGGAAAACTCACTGCTCTTGTTTAATTTTATTTCTGTAGTCAACATTTTGGTCAAAGGATTCTCACGTGTTAAAAAACTATACTCACATAAAACTGAGTATTGGTCTAAGGAGCTGGAGGCAAAACAGGAATTAATGTTCCTTTATTTACTTAGAGCTTATGTCCAGATGATTGACATTTGCGTATCCCCTGTTTGTAGTATCATTTTGTGTCTCATGTTATGCCTATAATTTTTTGTTCTCTACAAATTGTAAATTTTGAATTCAGTTCACTGAAATTTGATAGTCATGTATAACTTGGCAGAAAGGTTTCCCTACAAATAAGAACCGTAAGTTTCAGAAATACGACAAGAAAGGTCATGGGTAAGACAAGACAATGGATGACTTTGTTTATCAAATCAAGGTTGTCGTACATATGATTAGCTTGTGCATGCATAGGAAGTTCACATTTGTCATCCTTTAATTTTGCTATTACATGGTGTGGTCTGTGAGTTAACAGGGATCAACTAAACTATTTTTCAGTTTGCGTCCTCTGCTTTTTCACAATTCTTTCAGGATTTGCTTGCTCACAAATTTATGTGATGTTTCTACAGGCATTATTATGTCACCATGAATATTGGGGATCCGGCCAAGCCTTACTTCCTGGGTAGCCCAAGTTTGCTTAACTGTTGGTTGTGCGGTACTTTATTCTATAACTGTACCTTGACTGCCAAGGCGTGTAGTGTCATTTGTTTCTTGTAAACTTGTCTTACCTTTCATGCATTTGTCTGTTTAGATATTGTAATTTGATTTTCTGCTTCTCCGTAGAACAAAGCAGGAGGTATGGCATGTAATATATTGGAAATGCTCTGATGTACTTCTTAAGAGGAAGGTTGTTGACAATAACCATATGTAATTTTCTGGCATCTCGGCCTATTCTGTGTACTAACACATGCTGGTGTTGATGTTAGTCTTCCATGGCAGGTCTGAAAGTTGGGAACAGAAGCATAAATATGAGAAAATCAACGAAAGAAAAATTGCTACCATTGAGGCATCTTATTATTTGTATTCTCTTACTTGTAGGTCCTCTGTCATGAATATCCTACTGAATTTGCATCTTATTTTAATTACTGCCGCTCACTGCGTTATGAAAATATGTCAGACTATCAGATCTCAAGAACTTGTTCAGAGACCTTTTTATTGGAGAAGGTGAGATTTTATTTTGCATGGTTTGAGCTTATAATCATTCATTTAATTTATCGGTTAATGATTAACTGATGTTTAGACACCTAAATGCTGCAGCTTTGCTCTCTGTCTTGAACTCTTGACACACCATATTTTCTGCTTGTGGGGTTTTAGTTTGATTATGTTTTAAATTGGATGATTATAAAGTATATACTCACATATGACCAGTGCTGACCGTGTGCCACGGTCACTACATTGCAGTTCTTCCTTCTTTCCTTAATTCTGCACACATGAAGACTTATGTCAAAATGTTTGCTCCTTTCCGTTTATTTAGGCCCCGCCAACAGTCAAAGCTCTAGGATGGCTTCCATGGCAAATAGACAGTCAGGTGACGTATATTATCCATCTCATGGTGCATTCTAGAGTATCTTATGAGTTATTTATATGTAAGATAGTAAGTTATTATCTGCATGAACATCTCCGAGATGGCACTTCAACTCAAGTCTCTGCTCCTTTCTCTCACACAGCTAGATGCTACCAAGATTAGTTTGTGGCCAATCAGTCATATCCATTATCTGATGATTATGAACACAATAACTTGTCTTATGGGTGCATGACGCAAGGCCCAACTGATGGAGTTAGGTTGTTAGTAAAGCTTTCATATGGAAGCAGTAGCTTGTCATATTCTCAATATTTAACGCGGGTTCCCACTAGTGATGAAAGAGGCTATTTGACCTCAACTCTCTATATCCCATCATAATTCTCCATCTCTGGTAAGTCCACCACGCAATGCTCACTGGAAGGATGGTTACAACATCAACTGCGACCAATGCAAAGAGATTTATGCATCTGAGCATCAGAATTTAAAGAAAGGAAAATGCGTTACACCTCCAGAATCGACTCAGCAAGGTATTCCAGCTTACCTTGAAGCTCCTGAAGTACCAGCAAGCTTTCATCAGGAAAAAAGCTTTACTGACCACATCCCAATCACTGATTGCCCTGAGCACTTTGTAAAAGAACAACAAAGATTGATTTTAATTGTAATGGTTCAGTCTCACCAGGTCTTGGACATGAAAAATTAGTTAATAGAAGTAACAAACAAGTCAGCCCAATGTGTAGGGCCAACATAGCACCAACACAAGTCAGCCTAATGTACACAACAAACATGGCTCTAAGGAGGCCTGCATATCAGCATGTGCAGTACATTTTAACCGATTTATGTTGTTGTATCATTTGGGCTGCCTGTCTTCTCTCTAAATTAAGCCTACTTTCATACATACACAGTAGCAAATACGACAACAAGATTAGTGCGCACAATTTCAACTCAAGAGGCGCCATTGGGTGGTGCCCCAG
Organism: Secale cereale; assembly: GCA_902687465.1. Lineage (NCBI taxonomy): Eukaryota > Viridiplantae > Streptophyta > Magnoliopsida > Poales > Poaceae > Secale > Secale cereale. The sequence continues at coordinate 247,622,810 of LR738711.1, forward strand.
CCCCTAGTCACTAGCAACTAGTACACGGCACACGGCACCGCGAACTCCTAGGTGGGGAGATAGACAAAGAGACGAGCCAAGCCTCTGGTCCCCGTCTCTCCACGTCTGTAGCCTTTTGGGTCCCTCAGGGTCAGGGTATGCAAGGACCAAAGTCAAAGTCTTCAAGCTTGGTGCCTTTTCCCCCCTCTTCAAGGTTTGCTTTCACAGAAGGGGCAGGTACTAGGTAGTCCATGGTCATTGTTCTTCAGTCATAATCAATTCATCCAATGCAGCATCGCTTTGCAACAGGTCAAGGAATTACTGACTTTTCATCACAGAAATCTGGAGCAACAGTCACAACTCAGAAACAACAACCAACGATAAGAAATAAGTACATGTACAAATAGCTGATCGTGATGACCCATATTGGGAGGATAGATGAGCGGCCCAATATGAAAGGAAAGGCGATGGCATGGGCGACGTGATCGCCGGGGTGCCCATGGCTGCCTCGACAGGCGTTGCATCTCCGGCGTCCCTGTCGGCGGTGACCCCTCTCCCTCTTCGTGTTCGGCGCCACTTCCGTGGACGCCGCTAGATCGCAGATGGCCTGACATAACCGACGAGGAAGCCGAGCCCGTGGGTCGCGTTTTTTGTTTTTCCTTATATTTATATATATTTCTATAAAGGATATGTCAGACGTACCCAAGTTATTGCACATATAGTTGACTTATCGAAAAGAAAAAGAAAAAAACCGCACAAATCTCTACCGTAATATCAATGATATAGCAGATAGGTGAGGGAAAAAATCCCTAAAGCGATCAAATCCATAATCGACAAACTACATCAATGATCATATCCGCATCAACAATCTTATTACACCAACCGAACGACGAGATTCTTCAACAGCAACACCTTTAAGAAGGGAGCGACGCTTAATAGCCACCGTCACCGGATCTAACCACATAAGGTCAGAATCTAAGTTTTCACTCTGAAGAAACAGTCCGAGCATATCCAAGCAATGCCTTCAACAAGGTAACAACGTAAAAACATCGTCATTGCTAGGCATGGCCAACTCGGGTCACCTAGGCTTTCACCCCGGAGCTCGAGACCGGGTGCCTAGTAGCACCATCATCAAGTCACTCAAGTGTTGTCGCCACCACTTTTTCACCAGCCCAGCAGTTACATGCGATGTCTGACCGCCGCCGCTGCACCACCATCCCTCTGCGTCAAATCGTTGTCCATAGTTTGCATCTCACCATGATTTCAACCACCGGATCTAGAAGTAGAAACCCTCATGAAGATCTTTCGGTGGCCAGCGCGAACCACATCGAGGCCGCCGCTGGGCGAGATCTAGGTGTAGCAGCCACACCAGCGACGGCCGTTGCATCCAGCACAGAGTCGTACGAGCTGTGAAGGCTAGGGACTGCTGTCACAGGATCCAGTCGGGACGACCCCATTGTCGGCCTGACAGCCACCAACAGCCATGGAAGCACCGCTAAAATTCGTCTCCGTCGCCGTCGATGAGAGCTTACGTGCTAGGCTCAAGCAAGCACATATGCACCTTGATTGATTTCTTGATTAGCGACGCATGCACATGTGACCGATTGAAAATCTGATGTCCCCGTGACCTCGGGAAGAACAACCAGAAGCAGGGACCCCGCCGCCACCGTCAGCCGCACTAGCTTTGTCGGCGGCGTCCTCCGACGACGGCGGGAGGGAGAGGCACGAGGAGAGGTAGGTTGGGCGGGGGACGGCACCGCCGCCCGTGTCGCCCAGGACGAGCGACGCGGGGGCGGAGCATTTTTTCGAATCTAAGTACGTGTGTAGCCCATCAGGGCACATCTAGATATGCTTTAGCAAAACCGTTATATAAAATGTGCTCTTTCTATATATATTTTACCTAATGATTCCCTAATAATAATAAAATAGCTATTACTTCTGCATGCTCATCATTTTTACAAAATAGTCCGTGTTGTTTTAGGTAAAATAGTCCGTATTGTTTTAGGTAATTAACCCGCAGTTGAAAAGACACTTCGTTCATGGGCCGGGCTGACGCACCGGGGAGCACATATGTAGAAAGAATACACCATGCGAGCTCTCCTCCTCGATGCCTATAGGTATGGCACCACCGCCGCCACCACCACGCGCGACCAACTATAACTGTCCCACAATCTCAGCCTCTTTCCCATTGTTTGTCGAAGATCCATATCCAACTTTTGGTTCAGTCTCATAGGTTAAACGCGCTTCCTGCTCAGAGCTTGTTTCCCAGAACCATCTAAATCCATGTCCTGCGACGCAGTACTATTATCAGGGTTCCTCGGGGCATGGTTACTCTGCTAGGCAGTATGTGTGTGGAACTCGCCATCTTTCTCGGGGACACGGCCGCCACAACCTCCCCCCCCCTCCTCGTGCGGTGTGACCAGCATTACGTCTGTTACCATGGCCACGGATTCTGGTAGCTCCTCTGCCCGCTAAGATAAAATTCCCCCACTCGAGTTTTTCTCATCGTGTTCACAGGTTCCACATTCCTCATGTCAGTGCCCTAGAGGACCACAATTACCGTAAAAAGTTGGCAATTTCTTGTACTGCACTTGGTACCATACTTGCTTTCTGTCTTTGGTGACCGACACAAACTGAACTTGCTTTTTTGTGACATCAGTCTTTACGCGTGCTCCAACAACTTTGCCAACATACCCAGCAGGCAATATGATCTGAACTTCTTGTATCTCGCCCATGGCTCTACACATACCCTGGATCACCTTATCATGGAGATAGTTACCTGATAGCCTAAGAACCCTAGCCCAGACCTCAACTTTGTTCAGTACTACCGAACTCGGATTTTTTTTTTTGAAACAAGGCAAAAATATTTTCCATTTTCATTAATTAAGAAGAAGCTTAAGACAAAAGCCGTCAGACAGAAAAAGGCAAATTACAAGACTACTCTTGCGACATAAATGCTCTCAGGTGTTTGGCTCCCGCCAACGCCCAAAGATGGGTCTCCTCTTTGATCTTGGCAACCACGATGGTGATCGGTGAAGCCGTGTTGCGAAAGATTCTAGTGTTCCGCTCCTTCCAAATTTCTCACGTGACCAACATCATAACAGAGACTATTGCTTTCTTGATATGCCCTCCCATGTTGATCGTGTTCAGCCACCAGTCATGCATAATGTCTTCATGGCGCCATGCACACCAATCCAATCAACAACCTCGTTCCAAACACGGGCGATGAATCTACACTGGAATCGAAGATGTGTGGCCTACTCCTGAGTTTGCTTGCATAGAGGGCAGAGACCACAGTTTGGCCACCCTCGCCGTTGTAGTCGGCCTGTCGTCCACACATGGTTTTGTATGACAAGACAAGCGAATAGTTTGTATTTCGGCGGGGCCCAGCTCTTCCATATTGTGGACGAAGTTGGACTGAGAAAGTGGCCCGCAAACTGCGTCATGTACGTCGTAGCTGCTGAATATTCACCACTGGAAGTGAATTTCCAGGAGATAGTGAATTTCCATAACTCAGATTTTCAAACCCATCGTATTCTTCCATGATCACTGCCTGGTACCTGAAAAGCCACGAGCCCAAGAGCATCGTTTTGTTCCAATCTGCTAGGCACCCAAATTGGACCATAAACAAATTCTCCTCAAGTTTCTTTCATATCACCTCCTTAGCTAGATTCCACGCGGATCTCATATCCGTATAGAGCGTCGTCGGACTAAATGCCCGCGTAGTGTGCACACGGACGATTGCCAACCACTTGACGACTGACGGTGGCTCGACCATTTCCTCCTTCCAGACGAAACTTTCATGTTCTTTTTCTTCCAGACTGAGTCGTCCCAATAGATCAGTCATCTGCCCTTTCTTAGCCGAACTGCTTGATCCTCTAGAGTCACCCATGGCGATGACCGAGAAACGATGGAAAACCCTATCCCCACTACTGTAGGACCGGGGAAAAAAACCCTAGGACACCCAAACCCTAGGTTTTGCCCTAGTAGGGGAAAAAACCAACTAAGTTTCTTTTTAAGTAGATAGAAGAGATTACAACTTAAGCGGCTCGCTATCCAAACAACCACTTAGGTGTTTGGTTTGACTAAATGTAACGCAACCTGATAGCGACGGTAACAGGTTGCGTTAATACCTGTTTGTCTACGTAGCTCCGTTATTTATTACAGTGTAAACAGATCCCACCTAAGTCTCCATCCGATTACGCCTGAACTCGACCGCAAACAGATCCCTTCCCCGAGCCCCCGAGCCTGAGCCTCCAACCCTTCCCCTCCGCCTCCAGCCCTCGATTGGCCTTCGTCGATCTCATTCTCCGACCACCCCCGTCGGTGTCGGAGGCGTCAAGGCCGACCTCCCCTGCGTTAAGAAGAAGCCCGCCTGCTCCTTCCCCGACACCTCAAGCTTCAGGGCTGTAGGTAGGTCACCTGACCGTTCGCTCCTTCTTCCCCACGCGTACGCCGACGGATCGACCAGATCTTGTGATTTTTCACCGGACACCTCTCCTCCTTTGAGTTTCCCAGGTCCTTGCACAAGATCTGGAGCCTGGACATCCACATCTTGCTGACCTGCATGGGTTCAAGGAGGACGTGTGTTTGTCAGATCCAGGGCCTCACTGTCGAGTGCCAGAGCCATCTACTCGCCGTCGTTCTTGCCGTCAAGAAGCAGCACCATCCATGCTACTGGATTAGGTTAGGGCTAAACATCATTTACATTTTTTTCTTGATTCTTCTTGATCCGATGAGACACTAGAAAAATATTGATATGTTCTTAATCATCTTTTCCTGTACTGTTTGGTTTAAGCACTTGTGGATTGTAGATAGAAATAAACTATCTGTGATTAATCATGACCTAAAAATGGGAGCTATAAAGATAGGCATGGTGAGAACAGATTCTATGGATATGAAGCCCGAGGGTCACTCATAATGTTGGGCATGTTACAATTGCAAGGATGACTTAACTGAACATATTACTGCAAACCAAATTGAGTTAACTAAACATTTCTATATGTTCTTATTTATAGTGGTATCTAGCTTGTATTTGTGTCATGTATATATGTTGCTTCCTTGAGATTTTTGGGACGTATGTCTGTGGTGCATATTTTGACTGCCTACACTTAACTTGTGTGTGTGTGGTGCACGCGTTTCAACTTGAGAATATTGTTTCTAATTCAGTCTTATGATCTCTAGACGCTAATAATACGTGATGGCAAGGGCACACGGAGTGCCCAAGTCCTTCTCTCCCAAATCCCACCAAAGCAACTAATGCTAGGGAGGGAAATGAGAGGAAGAACAAGAAGGAGAACACCAAGAACTCCAAGATCAAGATCCAAGGGGTTCCCCTCACCTAGAGGAGAAAGTGATTGGTGGAAATGTGGATCTAGATCTCCTCTCTCTTTTCCCCTCAAAACAAGCAAGAATCCATGGAGGGATTGAGAGATAGCAAGCTCGAAGAAGGTCAACAATGGGGGAAGAACACGAGCTCAAAGGATTAGGTTCATTGGGAAAGAAGACCCCCTTTTATAGGTGGGGGAAAATCCAACCGTTATGCTCACAGCCCGCACAGAGCGGTACTACCGCTAGGGCGGTAGAACCCCTTTGAAAAACAACAGCGAGGAGGCAAAAGGCCAGAAGAACCGTCGGAGCGGTAGTACCGCTTGACCTCATGGTACTACCGCTAGGGGTAGCGGTACTACTGCTAAGGGTAGCGGTACTACTGCTCGCGAGCGGTACTAAAAAATTACATCCGTGCCTACCACCGCTGGACTTGTGACGAGTTTTTGGTCCCGAGCGGAAGTAGCCAAGGAAGTAGCCGCGGTAGTACTGCTCCAAGCGGTAGTACCGCTCCCGAAAGCGGTAGTACCGCTCCCGAAAGCGGTAGTAAAAAATTACTTCCGCTCCAACCCGCGGTAGTACCGCTGCAGCCTTTTTAGTAGACCAAAACGACCACAACTTTTGCATACGGACTCCGAATTCGATGAAACCAAGTTTGTTGGAAAGCTAGAGACAAGGGCTAACACAATCTTGATAGAAATATCAATAAGAAGCAAATTAGAAAAGGCCCATAAGAAAATGGTGAGAACCCTTCCTCGGATAAGACCGGTAAAACACCCAACACCGAAAACATCATAGAAGACGCATGTGAACTCCGTTTTCGATGAACTCAAGGTTGTCATCAAGATGACCATAAGCTCTAAGACTCACAAAGAGAACCAAACAAGAACCAAGAAACATGATGCAAGGATGCAATGGTTTGAGCTCTCTACTAACGATACGATCAAGCTACCAACCTGAGAGCCCCCCTTGATAGTACGGCAAACGATCATATAACCCGGTCTCCCAACTACCACCACGAGACCGGTAAAATAGAAATCCTATCAAGGGAAAACCTTTGCTTTGCACAAAGTCCACTTGAGCTAGATGTAGACGATCTTGACTTCCTCAAGTTGGACCACCTTTCTTGATTGCGTTGTCTCGATGAAGACTAGTAGATTGCTCCCCCATACTCCACTATGGGTGAGCCACTCTCCGGCATATCTTCACAAGTCCATTGTCACCACAATGGACGGAAAGCTTCAAGCACTTGATCTCTTCGTGATGCTCCACTTGAACTTGCACACCGCAACCTAACCCCACAAAGAACTCCCACGAAGAACATGGGTTAGTACACAAAGCGTGATTTACAATGCTTACCATACCATGGGATTGCTTGATCCCTCTCGGTACATCTTCTACACTTTGTGTGTTGATCAACTTGATTCATTATTTGACTTAGTCTTGATCAACCTTGAATCTTTCCAACTCTCTTCATTTGGATGATGTCTTGAAGGTAAACATGAATGATCACAAACTCTTCTTCTTCAACACATGCTTGCGATAGGCTCAACACCCACAAGACCAATCTTTGGATAATTCCTTAATAGCATCTTGGTCATCACAAACTCTCCTTGAAACCAACAAATGAACGCCAAGAAAAGCCTATGGACAAACCCTTCAAATATAACTCAAGGCAACCATTAGTCCATAGAGATTGTCATCAATTACCAAAACCAAACATGGGGGCACCACATGTTCTTTCAATCTCCCCCATTTTGGTAATTGATGACAATCACTTTCAAGAGAGTTTATATAAGGAATTATGCATCACCATACCATGCAACAATAATGTATGTGCGTGAGATGCAAAAGCTTAGGAACAAAACCAAAGCAAGAAGAGCGAAGAGACAACTCTCTAAACTTCCTCACAAAACTAAACTCTGTGAAACTTCTCCCCCATTGGCATCGATTGCCAAAATGGGCGAAAAGCTTAGAAGGTCAATATAAATTATGTTCCTCCATAAATTGTGTATTCCTCAAAATAGAGAGTGGAATGCAATACATATATCCAACTGTAAATACTTGGAGAAAGACAAACTATATTGAGGCCCAAAGATTGCAAAAGAATGATATGCCACAAAGGCATAACAAAGGGAGAAAAACACGCAATCAAGCAATCAAAGGATACCAATTGAATCAATCTATCAAAAGATACCAATTGATCCAACTAGACCAATGATCCTACATGCCAAATGAATAAAAGATATTATGATAAGAGCAAAGGAGTGTTCTAGAGAAACTAGAGAAGCTCCCCATGATTAGTGGACAATTTAGTTTTGTATTTGGATACAACGAGCACAAAATAGGATCGTCGCTCCCCCAAGATCAATAGAACCTCACGACATAGCAACCGAGTGTTCTAAAGACACTAGTGAAGCTCCCCATAATTTATGCACTCCTTAGAATATTTTCATTAGGATACCAAGTGCACAAAATAGGATCATCACTCCCCCAAGATCAATAGACACTCATACCAAGTGCAAGTGAACATGTAGGAAACAAAGGCTAGCACTTGCAACAAACAACTGGTTGAGCAATATATAAAAGAGTCAACTTAAGAGTAGGCTCAACCAAATGATGTGTGTGAGTCATGGCAAAGCACTTGAGAAGATTAATGTATGGATGAACATTAAGCATCAATATACTCTTGAATGAATGAGATACACAGTGCAAGGCCTATCATTCCCACACACAACAGCTAATGGGTTCACAAGCTCACTACTAATCATATAAGTAACCTATGCTTGTGACAACCTGTGGTGAAGATATAAAAAGGATAGCTTTGTCATGAGGAGGGAAACCAATAGAAATGGCAAAAGCCTCGTCAAGACAAGCAAGAGAAAAAATGATCTTCACCACAAAAGAGTGCATCAAGATGCAATGATATAAGATCCGCACTCAAGGCAAAGGCTTTCACGGAGCCACCAAAGAAATGATACAAGAAAGACAAGGTGGTCGTGAAAGAAAGGATATCTTCTAGATATATAATTTCTCTCAAGTGTATAAGATTCTAGGTAGATGAAAATCATGATGATATCAATCCACAAAGAAGAATGTACACTCAAAATAGTTACAAAAAGGAAGTAATAAGATATCCACAAGGAAGTCATAATTATACCAATAAGATATTTTGCGTGAACGCATAGCACATGGCTAGATAAGGTCTTATTGAATAAACATGAATTCCAACCAAGAAAACATCAAAGACATCACAACTAGCAACAAGAGATCATTATTGGGATGCTTTGAGAAAGGAAACAAGTATCACAAGAAAGAATGAATTACATGCCATAATACAACCTACACAAGGTTGATGCAAGAAATTTGTGCATGAAGTAGATGATGATACTTGTTACCGAGATACCATTGGAGGGATGTATTAGATACCAATTGAAGGTAGATAGTAGTTCATTGATCATCCTAGCTTGAGTCCAACAAGCACATGGTGACACCACCTTCCTTTTGAATGAGCCGAGCATCCAATGCATCTCCAATTGTTCCTAGAACAACACAAACAAAATGGTACCCAAACTCATTGGGGCCAAAGAGTTAGAAACACCAATACATAGGACAAACTCCACAAACTTAAGTGCATTTATATATGAAAATGAATTTCATGCACATCTCATCCAAATTGAGACTAGGTGGAGTTTCCCCTATATATTGGGTTAAAGGAAGAAAGCATGCTAAAGAAAATATATGTAGTAAATATGCATGCTCAAGACTTTCAAGAAACGAAATGAAATGAAAAAGAAATACCAAGTGAAAATAGGATACCGAATGGAGAAATCATCACTTGGAAGATATCTATTTAGAAGATACATCAAGTAATGAGATATCCATTGATACACGCAAAAGGAAAGATATCGCACTCCCAAAAGAGAGGATGGTTCCAAACAAACCAACCCATCTACAGAGTTTCATGATGGCACAAAGTGCCAAAAAGAAACGGATTGCCTTCCATCAACACACACTTGACATGGATCACAAGATGAGTGTTCTATAGAAGATAGGATAGCTCCCCCAAGAATTGTGCATTAAAGAGAATTTGCATTTGAATACAAAATGCACAAGGTAGAATCACCACTTTCACTATATCTAGAAAACACTTGACAAAATCAATAAAATAACAAGATCCACAAGTGGCACGGAAGGCAATGAGAGTTGACACAAACTTGGCAAGAGATAAGACAAATAATACCAAAAGACAATGTAAAGATGATCAATAATTTCCACCACATAAATGATTACCAATTGTCAAAGACAAGAGGTATTTTGGAAATAATTCCCGGTGATAGATAGCAATGATATCCAACATCATCTTCACACCAAACACAAGCAAAATGCAACTTGTAGAGCTAACATGCCACCTAGGAACAACATAATTTATACTATCAACTCTAGGTGACAATATCTCAAATTTACACATTTTCTAGGCTTGTAATATGCACATAGAATACTACTCCCCCATAATGTGATACCAATGAAAAACTTACCAAGATGCAAAACAGAACCAACAAGAGATAATTAATGGAACATTTAGAATTTGACTTTCTCATGAGAAGACATACCACATAGAGACTAGATAATCTTGTAATAACAATACTAGATGGTATTCCTCATGTACACACATTTATAGGATTGTGAGGTGCACAAAGCACATCACTCTCCCAACATGGGATGTTCCATTAATCTCTCACAAGAGCCAACTAAGATAAAAGCAAGAAGCACAAAGGCTCAACGCACGACACACACATACATGATGTGCAAACCAATATACACATACTTGATTTCTCAATATATGCAAATTGGACGCACGACATATACAAACACATGCAAGGAACAAAACCAAAACATGCAAATGGGCAAGTAACTTTCAATGTAAACAATTTAAGCACGAGTTGTCGCAAGGAGGAACATTGGATATAAGATAGAAACTTGATAATCTGAATGACTTGGCTTGAGACAATATGAATGATGAAGACCCCTTAATTCTTCATAATGTAGCCAAGTCTCCAATGCCCTCCAAAACACCTATTGATCAAGTTTGAGCTAGTTGGTCCCCAACCAAGTTGGGTCCTAAGAGGTTAGTCACAATAGGCTTGGCTACCCAAATGGTTCTTTTCTTGACACCACTTTGAGTCCCAAGAAACTTGGCAAACACATTTCCAACCTTATCCTTCCCAAGAGAATAGACATCATCAATCATAGTTGGGTTGGATAAGTTACCACTAGTGCATGAAGAAGCAAGGTGACCTTTCTCACGGCATAAGTAGCAACATCTACTCTTCACTTTCTTCTCATTTGATTCCTCAAAATGAGAAGCATTACCATGAGTCTTCTTGGGAAGCGGCCTTTCTCCAACTTGCGGTTGAGCACGAGATTGAACTTGTGGCCTCTTCCCTTGTTGCTTGTCACTAATGGCCTTCTTCTTCAATGGGAAAGATCTAACATGATGCCCTTCAATTTTGCACTTGAAGCAAATAATCTTGGCCGAATTCTTGAGTTGTTCTTGGCCCTTATTCTTGTTAATGATCTTGGACCTTTTCTTCTTGTTGGAGTTGAATCCAAGTCCACCTTTGTCATTGGGGGATTTTTGCACACTTAAGATATTGTTGAGTGTGGACTTCCCTTCATGACACTTTTCCAAGTCTTTCTTCAAAGAAGTGACTTGGGCCTTGAGCTCTTTGATTTCCTCTACATGGTTAGTATCAACAAAAGTACTAGAGGAAGTATAATCTTCATTGTTAGAGCAACAAGGCAAGGAGAGCAATTCATCACAAGATGTACTAACATTGTGAGTAGATGAATTATGAGGACTAGCACATGACATGATAGCATTTTGACTTGAAGTAGTGCTAGTATCCACATGAGGCTCACTAGATGTTACCTTGATACTCATAGCCTCATGAGCTATCTTTAGCACATTATGGGATACTAGAAGATCATCATGAGAGCTTGTGAGCTTTACATGACTTTCTTCCAATTTCCCATAATTGCCAGATAGCAACTCAAGTTGAGCCCTTAGCTCAACATTCTCCTTCAAAATGGATGCTTCACTAGAAATAGAGTTAGTAGCACAAGCATCATCAATAGTAGCAAGAGGAGAAGGCAACTTGGCAAGCTCCTTAGAATATGAAGCTTTAAGTTGAGCATGAGACTCGGTGAGTTTTATGAGCTCACCCTTAATGACCCTTGAGCCATTTTTGAGGTGCTCAAAATCCTCAAGGAGTTTAGCATGTGCAACTTCAAGCTTCTCATTTTTAGTTTCAAAATCATTAGCCACCTTGAGAGCTCTATCACGGGATTCCTTTATTCTAGATAGTTCTAGAGCAAAAGTCTCCTCAAGAGATTCCTTGGTGGTCTGTTCAAGTTCAAGAGCTTGCGAAAGGTATGCGATCTCATTAGCGTAATCACGCCCATGACCTTCCATTTTCTCAATGGTGACCTCATGCTCCTCTAGATGAGATTCCAAATCATCAATATATTTCTTGCCATCAATGGCAATAGACATGATTTCCATAAAGTTGGAACGAGCTAATTTATTCTTAAGAAGAGCTTTAAAAATCATTTCCCCCTTAATTTTTAAGGAGGCAACATTATCATTCTCTTCATCATTTTCTACATCATCATCATTGTCATCATCACTATCATCACAAGATATATTGGGGTTCAAAGTGGGAGAGACCTTTGAAGCCTTGGCCATAAGGCAAAACGCAATAGATGATGATGTAGGATCCCTTGAAGCACCATTCAAGACTACATCTTGTTCCATGGGTTGTTCGGTTTCCTCTACATTGTTAGCACAACAATTCGAGGAAATAGATACATTTTTATCATGGCAACAAGACATAGCAAGCATATCATCATGAGTTTTAGTCAAACAATTTCTACATGATATGCAAGGATTATCAACACAAGCATGTGAAACATGTTGGGTGCTCGAAGTGTTAAAGTCCAAAGAAGATGCATTGCAATAAGATAGTGATGAAGGATCATCCACAATAAGCATACTATCATCATTGCAATGACCAACACTACTCACCATATCATTACCTTGTGGCAAACCACATGTAGGTGAAGTAGAGGAAGTTGAGAAGACAACACGGCCGGAGGTGGATGGAGAACAATCATTCCCACAATTCTTGGACACACCATATTTATCTTGAAGCTTTGTCCACAACTCATGAGCATCCCGAAATGACATGAGTTGAAATATAACTACATTGCTCAAAGCATCGAAAAGCACATTAGAAGCTTGAGCATTGAGATAAGAGTTTTTCTCATCCTCTAAAGATAATATTTGGGGATCCTTTGGATGAGAAAAACCCATATCTACAATTCGCTCTAAATTTGGGTCGATGACCCTAAAGAGATTAAGCACGCGAATTACCCAAACATCAAAATTTGTGCCATCGAAACTAAGAGTGTCAGAGAATCCTAAGCCCCTAGTCGACATCCTTACTCTCTAGGCGGTTAAGCCCTATAAAGAGAGACGTGGCTCTGATACCAATTGAAAGATCGAGGATGTCGCCTAGAGGGGGGGGGGTGAATAGGCGCTTTAAAATAATTACGGTTTAGGCTTGAACAAATGCGGAATAAACCTAGCGGTTAATTGGTCAAGCACAAAACCTACAACAACTAGGCTCACCTATGTGCACCAACAACTTATGCTAAGCAAGATAAACAACTAGGTGATAGCAAGATATATGACAAGAAACAATATGGCTATCACAAAGTATAGTGCGTAAGTAAAGGGCTCGGGTAAGAGATAACCGAGGAACACGGAGACGATGATGTATCCCGAAGTTCACACCCTTGCGGATGCTAATCTCCGTTTGGAGCGGTGTGGAGGCACAATGCTCCCCAAGAAGCCACCAGGGCCACCGTAATCTCCTCACGCCCTCGCACAATGCAAGATGCCGTGATTCCACTAAGGGACCCTTGAGGGAGGTCACCGAACCCGTACAAATGGCGACCCTTGGGGGCGTTCACCGAACCCGTACACTTTGACAACCCTTGGGGGCGGTCACCGGTACCCGTCAAATTGCTCGGGGCGATCTCCACAACCTAATTGGAGACCCCGACGCTTGCCCGCAACTTTACACCACAATGATTGAGATCCGAACACCACCAACCGTCTAGGGCGCCCAAGCACCCAAGAGGAACAAGCTCAAGGGTACCAAGCACCCAAGAGTAATAAGCTTCTCAAACTTCACTTCCACGTATCACCGTGGAGAACTCAAACCGATGCACCAAATGCAATGGCAAGGGCACACGGAGTGCCCAAGTCCTTCTCTCCCAAATCCCACCAAAGCAACTAATGCTAGGGAGGGAAATGAGAGGAAGAACAAGAAGGAGAACACAAAGAACTCCAAGATCAAGATCCAAGGGGTTCCCCTCACCTAGAGGAGAAAGTGATTGGTGGAAATGTGGATCTAGATCTCCTCTCTCTCTCCCCCCAAAACTAGCAAGAATCCATGGAGGGATTGAGAGATAGCAAGCTCGAAGAAGGTCAACAATGGGGGAAGAACACGAGCTCAAAGGATTAGGTTCATTGGGGAAGAAGACCCCCTTTTATAGGTGGGGGAAAATCCAACCGTTATGCTCACAGCCCGCACAGAGCGGTACTACCGCTCCAGGAGCGGTACTACCGCTAGGGCGGTAGAACCCCTTTGAAAAACAACAGCGAGGAGGCAAAAAGGCCAGAAGAACCGTCGGAGCGGTAGTACCGCTTGACCTCACGGTACTACCGCTAGGGGTAGCGGTACTACTGCTAAGGGTAGCGGTACTACTGCTTGCGAGCGGTACTAAAAAATTACATCCATGCCTACCACCGTTGGACTTGTGACGAGTTTTTGGTCCCGAGCGGAAGTAGCCACGGAAGTAGCAGCGGTAGTAATGCTCCAAGAAGTAGTACCGCTCCCGAAAGCGGTAGTAAAAAATTACTTCCACTCCAACCCGCGGTAGTACCGCTGTAGCCTTTTCAGTACACCAAAACGACCACAACTTTTGCATACGGACTCCGAATTTGATGAAACCAAGTTTGTTGGAAAGCTAGAGACAAGGGCTAACACAATCCTGGTAGAAATATCAATAAGAAGAAAATTAGAAAAGGCCCATAAGAAAATGGTGAGAACCCTTCCTCGGATAAGACCGGTAAAACACCCAACACCGAAAACATCATAGAAGACGCATGTGAACTCCGTTATCGATGAACTCAAGCTTGTCATCAAGATGACCATAAGCTCTAAGACTCACAAAGAGAACCAAACAAGAACCAAGAAACATGATGCAAGGATGCAATGGTTTGAGCTCTCTACTAACGATACGATCAAGCTACCAACTTGAGAGCCCCCCTTGATAGTACGGCAAACGATCATATAACCCGGTCACCCAACTACCACCACGAGACCGGTAAAATAGAAATCCTATCAAGGGCAAAACTTTGCTTTACACAAAGTCCAGTTGAGCTAGATGTAGATGATCTTGACTTCCTCAAGTTGGACCACCTTTCTTGATTGCGTTGTCTCGATGAAGACTAGTAGATTGCTCCCCCATACTCCACTATGGGTGAGCCACTCTCCGGCATATCTTCACAAGTCCATTGTCACCACAATGGACGGCAAGCTTCAAGGACTTGATCTCTTCGTGATGCTCCACTTGAACTTGCACACCGCGACCTAACCCCACAAAGAACTCTCACGAAGACCATGGGTTAGTACACAAAGCGTGATTGACAATGCTTACCATACCATGGGATTGCTTGATCCCTCTCGGTACATCTTCTACACTTTGTGTGTTGATCAACTTGATTCATTCTTTGACTTAGTCTTGATCAACCTTGAATCTTTCCAACTCTCTTCATTTGGATGATGTCTTGAAGGTAAACATGAATGATCACAAACTCTTCTTCTTCAAGACATGCTTGCGATAGGCTCAACACCCACAAGACCAATCTTTGGATAATTCCTTAATACCATCTTGGTCATCACAAACTCTCCTTGAAACCAACAAATGAACTCCAAGAAAAGCCTATGGACAAACCCTTCAAATATAACTCAAGGCAACCATTAGTCCATAGAGATTGTCATCAATTACCAAAACCAAACATGGGGACACCGCATGTTCTTTCAGTTTGTCCTGCTCATTCCTCTCCTCCCCGATCGGTTGGTGAATTCTTTCCCTAATGTTGATCTGTTCTTAACAATATTTTCTTCTTATGGATAAAAATACACCAGTAATATTAGAGTGGTATAAATGTTGCCAATGCAACAACAAGGAATGATTAGAACACATGCTATCATATATTTAGTTCACCCATACACTTGAGTACATAGTGGCATCATTCATGGAATTACCCCTATGTTTTGTATATCTTTTCAGTTATGGCTCGTCTTCCCTTAAGCACGAGACGCCGAAGAAGAAATGTAGCATTTATCAATCTGACAAGTGCCATCAAGCTTGTATACTATTATGTATGGTTAATATTTGCATTAGCTTATAGAAGAAAGTGTTGGCAAATACTCCCTCCGTCTCATAATGTAAGATGTTTTCTGATACTAGTGTAGTGTCAAAAAGAGTCTTACATTATGGGACAGAGGGAGTAGAAAGGAGGCTTAGAATTAAAGAGCTAAGAGGAGAGAAGTTGTATAAACTAATTGGTGAGGGCGACGCAGTGTGTCTAAGTCAACTTCGTATGGACAGGAGAACATTTCATATATTATGTGAGATGGTGAGAGATGTTGGTGGCCTAAGGGGTATAAGGAACACATCATTGGAGGAGATAGTGGCATCATTCCTTTATGTATTAGCTCACCATTTTAAAAATAGGACAGTAGGGAAATTCTTTTACTGAAGCCCGGAGCCAGTTAGTAGAAACTTCAATGCTTGTCTTCTAGCTATTTTGAAGCTTCGCCCACTGCTACTTAAGAAACCAGAACCTATACCCGAGGACTGCATAGATGGTAAAAGGAAATATTTCAAGGTAAATAGCTACGCGAGAAACTACTAAGAAAAAAATTCACTAGATGAACTCAATAGTGGTAAAGATGCTAATGTTTGCACATTATTGTTTATGTTGTAGAATTGTCTCGGAGCGTTAGATGGTACACAGATAGGGGTAACCATCCCAACTACTATGAAAGGAAGATACAAGGTTGGGTGATATAGATACAAATGTGTTAGGTGTGTGTGCAGGTGACATGTAATTCATCTACATATTACCCGGTTGGGAAGGTTCTGCACATGACGGCCGGGTTCTTAGGGATGCCATCTCACGGCCAAATGGTTTGCGTGTCCCCGAAGACCAATACTATCTTGTTGATGCTGGCTACATAAACGCAAAAGGATTTTTAGCTCCATACCGAGGTCAAAGGTATCACTTGGGTGGTTGGACACCACAAAACCCACCTCGTAGCGCAGAGGAGTATCTCAACATGCGTCACGCTAGAGCTCGAAATATTGTTGAAAGGTGCTTTGGAAGACTCAAGGGTCGGTGGGGTATTTTGAGATTCCCTTCCTTTGTTCCTATGAAGACCCAATGTCGAATCATCATGTCATGTGCACTCTTGCATAATATTATATTGCAAAAGATGTCGCTTGACCCACTCGATAATGATGATCCAGTAATGGAAGAAACATTAGAAGCCATGGAGGAAGAATTGGGCCAACCAGAATTCATCACTTCTATCTCAACTTAGAACGAGTGGACAAATTTCCGGAATGTTCTTGCGCAAGACATGTATAATAGACATAGGGCTGCTAGGGGCATTGAGGTATAAAACATTTCTATTTCTTAATTTTTAGCTAGCTTATTTTTTGTTTAAATAAGCTTCAATTGCATCTCCTTTGTATTTGTCTCATTTCATGTATATTTGTTCCTTCTCATTTGTATTTGTTCTTGCTTGTGCAGATATGGATGTGGACAGCTCAAGCACGTCCCGTGGAAGAGGCAAGAATAAAAGGATATGGACTTCGGATGAGGATGATGAACTTATTAAAGCCTTATATTAGTTGTCTTTGGATGCAAGGTGGAAGGCAGATGGTAGCTTCAAAAATGGATACCTGGTGATATTAGAGAAGCATCTTGCTGAAAAGTGCCCAGGTGGTGGTATCTCTGCAATTCCGCACAACGAGTCAAGAGTGGGGCACTTTAGGACAAAATTTGGTGCTCTTGAAGTGATGATATCCAAAAGTGGTTTCACATGGGATGGAAACCAGAAGATGATTCAATGTGAGAAGGCACAGTATGAATCACATTGTAAGGTAGATCACTTCACCCATTAAAACTGAACTCCTTGTTAATTTTGAAATGTTTGCTGCCTTGTTATTGTTATTGTAGTGTGGCTGTGCACATTCCTGTTGTAGCGTTGTAATGCTGAATTGCATGTTGCCTTGTTATTGTTATTGCAGTGTTGCTGTGCACATTCCTGTTGTTAACCGAAAGATGTTGTACCTTTCATGCCTTATTGTTTCTATTATTGCGTGTTGCCTTCTTGTATATCTGTTGCATATCTATGGGAGACTAAGTTCCTTATTTTTTTAAAAACTTGTAGATTCACAATGAGGCAAAGGGGTTGTATGGTGTCCCATTTCCATACTTTGAGCAACTAGCTGCTATTTATGGCAAGGCCATAGCAACGGGGGAAATGCTGAAGACTTTGGTGAGGCAGTGGGAAACTTGGAAAATGAAATTGCTATAGAAGAAGAGGAACATGAGGAAGATGACTTGATTTGAACAGGGACAGCTAGACGGACTGTTGATACTCGCACTATGGATGGAACTAGTTCTAAGAGGCAGAAGAAGGAACCAAGGCCAAAGAGGGTGACTGGACCAAGTGATCCCTTTGCAGCGATGCTTCAAAATGTCAATAGCCAGCTGAACAATGTGACATAGTATGTGGGTACAATGGCAGCATCATTCTCAGCATCAAGGGCACGAGAAGCAGCACAAGAGGATCCTCAACAGAAATCAAAAGAGAAGGCTATTACGCTGTGTTTGGATGTCTGTATTGGAAGCCTCCGTATTGAATTGGTTTCAATACCAATTCAACAAGGAAACTGTAATGGACATGAATACGAATTCACTTGTTTGGATGCTCATCGAATTGGCTCATGGAATCTTAGTGGTGTTTCAATACCAAATCATGTTTGGATGGCAAACTATGGAATTGCATAGTGCTTTGTTCTTTATGCATCAAATCAATGTTTCTACAATGTGTGAGTATTGAATGATTATATAGCAATAAAAAATAAAAAATATCCTAAAAATGAACAAAAGCACTATCACTCAGAATCACAGCTTGGAGAAGCCTTCACATGCTGCTGGATGGCATCACCAAACCTTAGTTTCAGAAAATGTTCATCAAACTTAACCAAGTGATACTGCAGTTTGGTTGTTTAAATAAATCTAACCATGATCTCTCGACTGAGTAACTTGCAGAACTATGTAGAAAAGAGTACCCTTTTCTAAAAAAGAAAATGTAAAACAGAGTACAAAAGAAAAGTTGCAGATTTCACCAAAAAAGAACAGTTGTAGAGAGCAGATTTCAAAAAGGAGTGGGGAAATATAATAAGCTCTGGTGCTGACAAAGAACTTGAATTGGCTGGGAAAGGAAGAACAAGAAGTGGAGCAATGAAAGGGGAAGAAGGAGAGGGCATAGGAAGGGATCTGGCGGCAGAGGAGATGGGGACAGAGGGCTGAGGAGGAGGGGGTCCGGTGGCATGGGAGGGACGCCGGAGTAGGGGTTGAGGAGGAGGAGCGGCGGTGGAAGACTAGGTCCAGATCATGGCGTCCATGGAGGAGATGGGGCGACCAAGGGGATGATGCGAACGAGCTGCAGCGGCCGGGATGCATGTGACGAAGTAGTAGTAGGAGGAGGGCCGGCGAGGAGAGGTCCAGGGGCACCGACGAGGAGAGATCCAGGGGCGCCGCCGTCGGCTGGCTTCCCTAGGCTTCGCCTCCTTTCCAGGTCACGCTGTCGTAGGTGATTGAGCTACGGAGCGGGGGTGGGGGAAAGAAGGAGCGAAGCGTTACCTTTTGCGGGCAGGGGATATTTCAAGCCAAATCGGAGCCCGAGGGCTCGGAAACGTGGGAGGGCTCCGAGCGTGCAAACGATTTCGTGGCTGTATTCGTTTGATTTCGGACGGCTGTTTCGGTGCGCATGCCAAACAGCCGAATTGGAATTTAGAGGTTACCAAATCCAATTCAGAACCTCAATACAGACATCCAAACGCAGCGTTAGT
The DNA here is from genome assembly GCA_902687465.1 of Secale cereale. Taxonomy (NCBI): domain Eukaryota; kingdom Viridiplantae; phylum Streptophyta; class Magnoliopsida; order Poales; family Poaceae; genus Secale; species Secale cereale. The sequence continues at coordinate 247,642,406 of LR738711.1, forward strand.
GAATTGGCTAGGCTTAGCTTTACCGGGAACGAGATCGTTGAGGCTGCAACCGTATTTGCTAAAGCCCCAGATCAGATGAACATGATGCTTGCGCTTCCAGAAAATCTGAGGAGGGAGTATGTCCTAAAAATGCTCTCCGGTATCCTTTTCCTAAACTCCACAATCTCTTTTGCTAAACACTTATCAGCTTCGATAACATCTACCTCTGATTGGCTAGCTGCTATATGAATCTGTAATCTCTGCTTGGTTGGCTGCTATATGCATTTGCAATCTCTATTTGACTAGCTGCTAATATATGCATCTGCATCCTCTAGTTGACTTGCTGCTGGTATATGCATTTGCATTGTCTAGTTAACTTGTTGCTTTTGCTTGACATTCGTAGTATATGTTCCATCCAATATCTGCTTGACATTCGTAGTATACGTTCCATCCAATCTCTACTTGACAAGCTTATCATGAGATGTTAAGTTACAATGAACATGGATAATAAGCATTTGCTTAGATATGTGTCAAGTAAATTATTGTTAGAGTTCTTGATTGTATTTCTAGGCCAAGTGATTTGCTAGTGAATAACATAGTAAATGATGATGATTAAGGATTGATTACAATTTTGCAATTAGAGTGCTTGTTCTGTTGTTAATTTTTGGATTAGTGGTTACATCTTGTCTGTTTCTTTATTTCTTATATAACTCTTGCTTATTTTGGCAGATGAGAAAAAGAAGCACGGTTGATTAAAAAAGATCGATGGTGTGGCAGATGGGAGGAATGGTTGGTGGAAGAGCTACTTTGCAAGAATCTAAAATTTGCCTGTGAACCTGCCTTACAAAATAATTTGAGACTAATTATGTAGTTTATCTCGAATTGTCGTTGAAATCTGAGTTTGTATTAATGAGTTAATATGCATTTTAGAAGTGGTGTCAAAATCTGGTTAAAGGATGTCTTGGATGAATGCAAAAATATTTTAAAATTATGTACTTGTTTGATGAGTTTGAATCTGTGCTAGTGGAGCACGAGTGAAATGTATGTAAAAACCTTGTCAAAATTGCATGTGAAAACTGGTTCTGCATATGCACCAGCACCACTGAAATGTATGTGAAAACCTTGTCAAAATTGCATGTGAAAACTGGTTCTGCATGTGCACTAGCACCTGTGAAATGTATGTGAAAACCTTGTCAAAATTGCATGTGAAAACTGGTTCTGCATGTGAAAGTTGTCTGACGTATTCAGATAACAGTGCCATACCAAACACTGTAAAGGTATCTGATAATGTTACTGACATGTGCCAAACAAACCAACAAATGGACTGTTACCGCCTTGATCCCCCGTGATCTGTTACCATTAACGATTGCGTTACTGGCCAGAGAACCAAACACCTCCTTTTAGAGGGTCTACGCTGGCCCTGGCCCTGGCCCTAGCCCTAACTTGTAGCTGTACCAACTTTTAAGCCTCGTAGCTTTCCCACACAAGAGAGCATTGGAGGGCATGGGCAGCTCGTCTCTGGGATCAGGGACTTCGGAGTCACCCTGGCTGACTCGCAGGTACAGCTCTTGGCCTAAGTACCTCTTCTCTACATCTTGCGACCTCAGGTTCCACATGCCCTCGTTGTCCAAATACACCAACACTGCAGTCCATGACGTGGGATACACCTGCACGGTAGACCGGTACACGGCGTCAACCAGATTGTACGTCGACCTTGCGTTCGGGCTCCATTGGCCCCACGCCATCCTGCCAAATTCACGGCCACATCTTCAGCACAAAAGTAAAGATCAAACTCACATGGCGCAACCATTAATTCCAGATTGAATAATTTACCCGACAACGAAGAAGCTGTAGCCGTCGAGGTGCCAGGTCTGCATGGACGGCAGCCTGTTCTCGAACACGATCTGGACGTAGTCCCTGTAGGAGGTGTCGATGACCGCGGTGCCGAGGGACGGGTTCCTCCTCTCCGGCCTGCCGGAGACGACCTTGAAGACGCCCGCGATCCTGAAGTAGTCGGCCAGCTTTAGTGGCGTGCCCGCGTTGGCGAAGGCCACGCCGTTCACCGTGCACCTCCGCCGACCGTCGATGTCGGACTCGTCGTTCCGGAGCAGCACGGTGCGGGTGACGTTGATCTCCCCGTAGTGGAAGGAACCCTGCGGGTTGGGCCGCGCCGCGCCGGAGGTCAAGTTCATCCTGTGTGACACATGCATGCACCCGCCCGGCAATTTTATTGCTTTTCAACGCACTGTATTGTGTCCATGGAACGGTTGGCCTGGAACAGATACCTTATGGACATGGCCTGCTCCATGGAGCGGTTGTAGTTGTTGTGCGAGGAGCGATCGTCCAGCGGCGCGTCGCCGGAAGGAGGCTGCTCGCCGGAGCCGGCGTAGAGGACGGTGGCCACGCCGAAGATCTCCGGGAGGACGAAGAGCGAGCTGACGACCATGTAATAAGCCTTGGGCGCCTGGTCAGCCGCCACGAGGACCGAGACGGATTGGCCGGGGTGGACGTCCAGCGAGGCGTAGTGCTTCTGCAGGGTGTAGGTGCCCTCCGCCTCCACCAGCAGCAGCTTGTGGCCCTGGAGCCGGAAGTTGAGCGACGTCCTCGCGCCCACGTTCGACACGCGAAGCCGGTACGTGCCCCCTGCCTTGAACGTCACCTCCGCCTCGTAAGGGCCCAAACCGTTGATCAAGATGCCGTCCGGCGGAGGCAGTCCACGGCCTCTGTCCAGGCGCTCTGTCATCTCCTGCTCCGACCAAAGCACACGGATTACTGCAATCGAATCGTACATTATACTAGAATTAACTTGGATGGGGATTATACGTCCTGGTGTAACCTTTGCGTCCATGTTGTACCAGTCCCCTATGAGGACGTCGAACTCGCCGTCGGGCTGGGGGAACGGGACGTCGATGACCGGGCGGTTGTTGACGCGGATGGGGCCGTGGCCGCCGGCAGCGGCGTGCAGCCCCAGCGACGGCCGGTAGAAGAAGCTGCCAATCTCGTCCTTGGCCTGGAACACGTAGGTCCAGTTCTCCCCGGGCTGGATCGCGCAGTTCGTGCCCGCCACGCCGTCGTTCCACGAGTTTCTCCTCATCTGCAAGCCGTTCCTGCACACAAATACTTGAGCTACAGAAGCCATGAAGAACTACTCAGGCGCACGCACGTGCACGTACCATGTGAGGAGGAAAGGCTCGTCTAGGGTGTTGACGACGTTGACGTGGGCGACCTCGTTGGTGGTGAGGTTGAGCAGCGGCCCGGGGAGCCGGCTGTTGATGGTGATCACCCTCTTGGAGACGCCCAGCGGGGATCGCAGGGAGTAGGACACCTCCCAGTTCAGGAAAACGTGCCGGTCCTCGGCGGCGACGAGGGCCGACTGCAGGATGCCTGCTAGTACAACAGCGACAAAGCGCCCGCGGTCCATGGCGCTACCACGACAGGGGAGACGATGGTTTAGTTACTTCTCACACAAAGCAAAACAGATGTGTCTGATTAGTTTGGTGCAAAAATAACCACTCCCGCATGAGGAGTGTATTAGTGTAAGTTACGTGGTTGTTCTGAAACTGGTGGGAGTCTGGCGGCTTGTTGCTGTGGAATAATGCTTGGGCGTGGCACACACGAGATACATGGATGTTTCAGTTTTACCCTTGTCGGTCAACTTCTCACAAGGAGATTACGCTAGCTCATAATTATGGAAATTCAAAAATGCTAGACGTACGGGCGACTTTTTATGGGATTAGCAGACTGCCCTTCTTCCTCACTAATCCCCGCTCCTGGAAATAACTGTACCACTGCCCATGGAAATTTGTTAAGCAAAATGACCGCGATTACCGCTCCTTCTGTCGGGGCGACTGGACGGCGATCCCTGGCCGGATCCGAGACCGTGATTCCGATGGATAGGAGGATTGAATCCAGAGAGAAGAGGATCACGCACATGTGGGAGAGGACTCCCTTGGTCTTCGCGGGCCGTGGATCAGGACAGGAGCACGCTGCAGAGATACGCTATGGGCGTGTTTGATTGGCTGCACCGATTTTGGTGGTTGCATTCAAAAATGAGTCAGGCTAAGTGAAGACTGGTGCATACGGAGTCTCTGTATCGTGAAAGCAATTTTCACTCGTTGTTTAGCAGCCTGGCTTGCATGGTACTCCCTCTGTTCCTAAATATAAGTCTTTGGAGAGATTCCACTATGTACCATATACGGAGCAAAATGAATGAATCTACACTCTAAAATGCATCTATATACATCGGTATGTGGTTGATAGTGAAATCTCTACAAAGACTTATATTTTGGAATGGAGGGAGTAGTTAGGAGTTAACGACTACATTAAACACGGTCTTGACCACAGCCTTGAGCCGCTCCTCGAACTCATCGCAGTACTTGGCACCGGCGACGAGCGCGACCGGGCGCATGTCCAGGAGGTTGCTGGGCACGTCGCCGCGCAAAAGGCGCTGCGCGAGCCCTTCCACGACGGCGGTCTTGCCCACACCGGGCTCGACGATCAGGACGGAGTTGTTCTTGGTGCCCCGCGACAAGATCCGCACCATGCGCCGGTTCTCCTCGTCGCGACCAATGACCGGCTCAAGCTTGCCCGCCACCTCCATGAGGTCGTGCCTGTACGTCTTGAGGGCCTGGAAGTTGGTGTCACCCGGCGCGGAGTCCACGCAGTGGTTGTCGCCTCCCCGGAGCTTCTCGACCTCGTCCTTCACCCGCGCGGTCGAGATGCCTGCCTCCTTGAGCGCGACGGAGATCCACGGGCTATCGAGGAGGCCCCTGAGTAGCTGGTCGATGGCGAGGGCGAGTCGCCACGCGACTTCTGCGCCGACTAAGCACGACAAACGACCTTGACCAGCGAGGTGGACACCGGGGACTGTGATGGGGGCCTATTGAGCGCGGCTGCGACGACGCGCTCAAATGACTCAGCCACGACATCGTTGCCGCCGGACATGTGGGTGATGGCCTGGCGGAGTGTCGTGGTGAGTGCATGGTAGATGCTAAGGGATGGCGAAAGATAGGGACAACCTTGAGGGCTCCAGAAGCAGGGTTGGCATGAGCGAGCCAGGAACGCAAGACATACCCAGGTTCGGGGCTCTCTGGAGAGATAACACCCTAATCCTGCCGAATGTTTTATGTATGAGTATATGTAGCAGTACAAAATTGCTCCTAGAGCTGTTTGGAGGAGGGAGGAAGACAGACCAAGGCTTAGGCTGCTCCTTCTCCTATGGAACAGTATGTGTGTGTGTGTGTGTGTGTGTGAGTGAATGATCTTCGGACCCCCGTAGATGGAGGCCTCCTAGGGGGTTTTATAGGTCAATCCCCCAGGGGTACAATGGTAAAAGCAACGAGGTCGTGGGGCCGGGATGGCAGTGACTGGAAGCCGGTGCTGGGACCCGCCGAATACCAGGGAAAGCCGGGTTCTCCGGGAATCACTGTGCCTCAGAGTACCGTACGCCGTGGAGTGGGCAAGCCTGATCAACTACAGTGCCAGGATGCCCCGTCGCCATCTGTACCCGCTGACGGGATGGATGCACACTGTAGCCATTATTGTGCCTGGTCAGCGGGAGTAGGTGGGGCACTGTAGCCGCGCTTGGTCCGTCGTGGGAGTCTGTCTTGCCATACACTTGGAGTGGACGGGCGCTGACTTGCCGCCGGGTTGTGGTTTGGGCCAGGTTGGAGTCTTGGCCGAGTTGCGGAATCAGGGGCGAAGCCAACCCCGTTGTTTTAAAAAAGATATGGGCTCTGTTGCCTGCTCGGGACTCATCCCCCCTGACAGTAGTCCCCAAAGCTGTGAAGGCTCGCCGGCTTCGAGGACGGGGGGCCTTTACAGTTTCATCCCCTTGAGAAGGCGGCATTTGTCGTTGAAGGCTTGCGGCCGTCTTGGAAGACGAAACGCGGTACCCCGCCGTGGGCGGGAACCGAAAGATCTGCTGAATCTTGAAGGGGAGGCGTCATGTCTCCTCGATTTCGGCGCGCGCGCCACGTGGCACCTGGCCGCTGAAAACATCTGACAGGCCACATGTGTGACAGAATGTTACGGCGGGGTGAAACACTTCCATGATGAAGCCGGTCATGAGGAGGTTGGCGACCTCTTCACCGATGGTTCTTCTCTTCTCTTCGAAAAGGCAGCGTAGGGGTTGATGGATAGGCTTGGCGTCCTTGCGGACGTGAAGTTTGTGCTCGGCGTACCTCCTCGGGATTCCCGGCATGTCCTTTGGGGTCCATGCAAAGATATCACGATTCTCACGGAAGAAGTCGACGAGCTCGCCTTCCTATTTGTCGTCGAGGCGGGCGCCGACGATAACGTACTTGCTACAGCTAGGGTCTTCTGGGTTCAGCTTGACCTTCTTACTTTCTTTGGACAGCTGCAATGAAGCCTCACCGGCCGTCTCCTTGGAGGAAGCCGGCGCGACCAGCGTCTCATTGGCCAGCGCGACAATCCGGCTGGGCTGGCACCGCTCCTCGGCTATGACCAGCGACTCGGCTAGCCTGGTGCCGGTTTGAGCGCACTCCAGGGACCTACAGGAGTCGCCGGCGACGGTGATGAGGCCCTTGGGACCCGGCATCTTCATTTTCAGGTAAGCGTAGTGGGGAACCGCCATGAACTTGGTGAGGGCAGGCCGGCCCAGCAACACTTGGTACGCACTGGTTAGGTCCACCACCTCGAAACAGATGGGTTCGCGACGAAAATGCTCGCTTGAGCCGAAGAGGACGTCGGGCCGGATCCGGCCGATGGGGGAGCAGGAGAGACCGGGCACGATGCCGTCGAACACTGTACGGGTCGGCTCTAAATCTTTGGCCTCGAGGCCGAGCTTGGTCATGGTATCGCGGTATAGGATGTTGATGCTGCTGCCACCATCGATGAGAACCCGGGAGAACTTGCAGGTGCGCCGGGTCGCGACTATGGTGGGGTCGAGGACGAGGGTGTAGCCACCGGGGTTTGGCATGATGGCCTGGTGGTCCTCCCGGCTCCAGGTGACCGGGCGATCCGACCAATGCATGTAGTCTGGCTTGGCTGGGACAACGGTGTTCACCTCCCGTCGGAGCAGGCGCTCATTGCGTTTGTCGTCGCCGAGGCTGGTGAAGATGACATAGCTTGCGTTCTGGTTGGGGAAGACTTCGTCGTGCATGGCGCCGTCTGCCGGAGGCGACAGAGGAGGAGGTGGAGCCGGTTGGCCTGCTCCCGGAGCCAGAGCCGGAGGCGGCAGAATGTCGCCCCTCAAGATGCGCTTGGTGATGGCGCATTGCCGGAGCGTATGCATGGACGGATTCACGCCACTGTGATGCTTGCAGGGGCGTCAATCATCTGCTCAAAGCTCATGCCAGGGTGAAAGTGCGTTATATCGACTAGAGGGGGGGGGGGTGAATAGGTGATTTTTATGAAATCTTCACTAAGGAATTTGCTGTTGAGGAAATTCCTTAGCGAAGAACTACTTGCAGCGGAATAAGTACTCCGAAGTAAACATAGCAGAATACAAGCATGGCCATCATGAAGAAATGAAGACAAACACAGAGTACACAAAGCGTAATCACAGGATAACACATGATGAAGACAAACAGACTGAAGAAATTGAACTGAGGAAATTGAGAAAGTCTTCAGTCAAAGTCTTCAAACAGATATGAGGAAATGAAAGAGTTGAGGAAATAGAACCAGTAAGCTTGGTGAAGACAATGATTTGTTAGACCAGTTCCAACTGTTGTCTCAGTTGTACATCTGGTTAGGGCGGCTAGGTATTTATTGATGATTTTCTCTCAAAGTCCTCGGAGAATGGGTTGCTCTTATGACAAGTGTCAGTTTCTCTCGGAGCAGCCAACCAGCTAGTGGTTGTAGGGGGCGGCTATTTATAGCCTAGGGAGCAGCCCGACATGATAAGACATAAATGCCCTTAAATGATATGACCGTTAGGTAGGTAGATATTTTGGGACAGCTGGCGTGTAGCACAGCAACGGTCGGAAATTTGAGTATCAAATTCCTCAGGGCTATCATGTTCCTCACTGTGTAGGTAATTCGCACTGGCGAATTCCTAACTCCTCACTCAGAACAAATTCCTCAAAGACCAGAAGAACTTCGTCTCTGTCACTGAAGAATATGACTGAACTGTATGAGATTTCCAATGGCTTCACTCGAAGGGATTGGTTGGTGTAGGATTTTGAGTTGAGCATCACATGGAAATTTTTCCTTAGTATTTCCTCGACCCCCTTTAACAGTACGGTGTTTCCTATGACTCAAGAAAGAGAAAATGAAACTATGAAAACAAAAGTCTTCACGCTTCATGTTCCTCAAATGAATACCAAGTCTTCAAGGTCACACCAATTTCTTCACTTTCAAAGTCTTCAGAAAGTCTTCAGTCGAAGAACTTCATTTTTAGGGTTCGACTTTCTCTCTAAATATCAAACTCCTCATAGACTTATAGACCTATGTACACTCATAAACACATTAGTCCCTTAACCTATAAGTCTTCAATACACCAAAATCACTAAGGGGCACTAGATGCACTTACATAGGGTGCCAAGCGGTCTTGTCGGTGCGCTGCCGCCGGCTGCCACCTTGATCGTCCTATGGCGCCTGCCCGGCCGTGGCGACTTGGCGGTTGTCGTAGCGGGGAGCCGTCTGCTCGGCCTTGCGCTTGTGTTTCTGCTGATGGTTTTGCTGATGACTGCTCTTGCCCGCCGGCTTGGCAGCCGATGCCGGTTTCGCCTTACCGGCAACGTCCAGCTCGACCTGGACCTTCTTGGCAGATTTGGTGTTGGTGTATCTCTCCAAGAGCTTGGCCAGCATCGTGTGCTTGATGTCTACTACACAACCTTCTTCTTGTGGACGTTGTTGGGCCTCCAAGTGCAGAGGTGGGTAGGACAGTAGCAAATTTCCCTCAAGTGGATGACCTAAGGTTTATCAATCCGTGGGAGGCGTAGGATGAAGATGGTCTCTCTCAAGCAACCCTGCAACCAAATAACAAAGAGTCTCTTGTGTCTCCAACACACCCAATACAATGGTAAATTGTATAGATGCACTAGTTCGGCGAAGAGATGGTGATACAAGTGCAATATGGATGGTAGATATAGGTTTTTGTAATAGGAAAATATAAAAACAACAAGGTAGCAAGTGGTAAAAGTGAGCATAAACGGTGTTGTAATGATAGGAAACAAGGCCTAGGGTTCATACTTTCACTAGTGCAAGTTCTCAACAATAATAACATAACAGGATCATATAATTATCCCTCAACATGCAACAAAGAGTCACTCTAAAGTAACTAATAGCGGAGAACAAACGAAGAGATTATGGTAGGGTATGAAACCACCTCAAAGTTATTCTTTCTGATCAATATATTCAAGAATCCGTAGTAACGTTCAATCTATCATAGAGTTCGTACTAGAATACCACCTTAAGACACAAATCAACCAAAACCCTAATGTCACCTATATACTCCATTGTCACCTCAAGTATCCGTGGGCATGATTATACGATATGCATCACACAATCTAAGATTCATCTATTCAACCAACACAAAGTACTTCAAAGAGTGCCCCAAAGTTTCTACCGGAGAGTCGAGACGAAAACGTGTGCCAACCCCTATGCATAGATTCCCAAGGTCACAAAACTCGCAAGTTGATCACCAAAACATACATCAAGTAGATCACATGATATCTCATTGTCACCACAGATAAGCACGTGCAAGACATACATCAAGTGTTCTCAAATCCTTAAAGACTCAATCCGATAAGATAACTTCAAAGGGAAAATTCAGTCCATTACAAGAGAGTAGAGAGGGAGAAGCATCATAAGATCCAACTATAATAGCAAAGCTCGCGATACATCAAGATCATGTCATCTCAAGATCACGAGAGAGAGAGATCAAACACATAGCTACTGATACATACCCTCAGCCCCGAGGGTGGACTACTCCCTCCTCGTCATGGAGAGCGCCGTGATGATGAAGATGGCCACCGGAGAGGGATCCCCCTCCGGCAGGGTGCCGGAACGAGTCTAGATTGGTTTTCTGTCGCAACAGAGGCTTTCAGCGACGGAACTCCCGTTCTAGGTTATTTTCCGGAGGTTTATGTATATATAGGAGGTTTTGGAGTCGGGGCCAAGCAAAGGGGGGCTACGGGGTGTCCACGAGGTAGGGGGGCGCGCCCCCACCCTCGTGGGCAGCCCGTGGACCTTCTGGTCCCCCTCCGACACTTCCTGGGATTCTTCTGGTCCAAAAATAAGTTCCATTGAATTTCAGGTCAATTGGGCTCCGTTTGATATTCCTTTTCTGCGAAACCCTAAAACAGGAGAAAAACAGAAACTAGCACTGGGCTCTGGGTTAATAGGTTAGTCCCAAAAATCATATAAAGTGTATAACAAATCCCATTAAACATCCAAACCATCATAAATAATAGCATGGAACAATAAAAAATTATAGATACGTTGGAGACGTATCAGCATCCCCAAGCTTAATTCCTGCTCGTCGTCGAGTAGGTAAATGATAAAAAAGTATTTTTTATGTGGAATGCTAACCAACATAATTTTCAATGTAGTTTTCTTTATTGTGGCATGAATGTTCAGATCTGAAAGATTCAAGACAAAAGTCTATATTGACATAAGAAATAATAAAACTTCAAGCATACTAACAAAGCAATCATGTCTTCTCAAAATACTATGTCTGAAGAAAGTTATCCCTACAAAATCATATAGTCTGGCTATGCTCCCTCTTCATCACACAAAATAGTCATACCATGCACAACCCCGGTTTCAGCCAAGCACTTGTTTTCATTCTCTATTCTTTCAAACCTTTCAACTTTCACGCAATACATGAGCGTGGGCCATGGATATAGCAGTACGGTTGGAATAGAGTGGTGGTTGTGGAGAAGATAAAAAGGAGGGAGATAGTCTCACATCGACTAGGCATATCAACGGGATATGGAGATGCCCATCAATAGATATCAATGTGAGTGGGTAGGGATTGCCATGCAATGGATGCATTAGAGCTAAAAATGTATGAAAGCTCAACAAAAGAAACTAAGTGGGTGTGCATCCAACTTGCTTGCTCATGAAGACCTAGGGCATTTGAGGAAGCCCATCGTTGGAATATACAAGCCAAGTTCTATAATGAAAATTCCCACTAGTATATGAAAGTGACTAAACATGAGACTCTCTATCATGAAGAACATGGTGCTACTTTGAAGCACAAGTGTGGAAAAAAATAGTAGCAATTGTCCCTTTTTTTGGGCCTTTCTTTTTTGGGCCTTTCTCTTTTTTTTTGGAGGGGCTTTCGTTATTTAGCATTTCCTCACATGGGACAATGCTCTAATAATGATGGTCATCACACTTATATTGATTTACAACTCGATATTACAACTCGATACTAGAACATAGTATGACTCTATATGAATGCCTTCGACGGTGTACCGGGATGTGGAATGAATCAAGAGTGACATGTATAAAAAGTTATGTATGGTGGCTTTGCCACAAATACGATGTCAACTACATGATCATGCATGGCAATATGACAATATGAAGCGTGTCATATGAACGGAACGGTGGAAAGTTGCATGGCAATATATCTCGGAATGGCTATGGAAATGCCATGATAGGTAGGTATGGTGGCTGTTTTGAGGAAGGATATATAGTGGGTGTATGGTACCTGCGAAAGTTGCACTGTACAAGAGAGGCTAGCAATGGTGGAAGGGTGAGAGTGCATATAATCCATGGACTCAACATTAGTCATAAGAACTCATATACTTATTGCAAAAATTTACGAGTCATCAAATTAAAGCAATCAACGCATGCTCCTAGGGGGGAGGTTGGTAGGAGTTAACCATCGCGCGCCCCCGACCTCCACACAAAGGTTGACACTCTACAAATACCTTATGCTCTAACTTCGTCACATAGCGGTTCACCATACGTGCATGCTACGGGAATCACTAACTTCAACACAAGAATTTCTCAATTTCATAATAACTCCACTAGCATGACTCTAATATCACTATCTTCATTTATCAAAACAATTATCAAGCATCCAACTTCTCATCATATTCAATGCACTTAATGTGATTTTTTTACTACATTGATCTTGGATGTCTATCATGTGAAGGCTAGTTTTATAGCCAAAGCACATTGCCATGTTGTTCTAAAATATTCTCAAAAGGATATAAGTGAAGCATGAGAGTTCATCTATTTCTTCAAAATAAAACCACCGCCGTGCTCTAAAAGATATAAGTGAAGCACTAGAGCAATAACAAACTACTCCCAAAGATATAAGTGAAGATCAATGAGTAGTTGAATAATTATGTAACTATGTGAAGACTCTCTAACATTTAAGAATTTAATATGTTGGGATATTATTCAAACAGCAAGCAAAACAAAGTAAAATAAATTGACGCTCCAAGCAAAACAAATATCATGTGGTGAATAAAAATATAGTCCCGAGTATAGTTACCGATAGATGATGACGAAAGAGGGGATGCCTTCCCGGGGCATCCCCAAGCTTAGGCTTTTGGTTGTCCTTGAATTTTACCTTGGGGTGCCTTGGGCATCCCCAAGCTTAGGCTCTTGCCACTCTTTGTTCCATAGTCCATCAAAGCAATACTCAAAACTTGAAAACTTCACAACACAAAACTTAGACAAAAATCTCATGAGCTCCGTTAGTATAAGAAAACAAACCACTACTCAAAGGTACTGAAATGAATTCATTCTTTGTTTATATTGGTGTTAAACCTACTGTATTCCAACTTCTCTATGATTCATACTTCCCAATACTACTCATAGATGCATTGAAATAAGCAAACAACACACAAAAACAGAATCTGTCAAAAACAGAACAATCTGTAGTAATCTGTAACTTTCGTATACTTCCGTAACTCCAAAAAATTTAAATAAATTGGTAAACGTGATGAATTTGTCTATTAATCATCTGCAAAAACAATCAACTAAATAACACACTCCAGTAAAATCTGGTAACCATTCTGGCGAGCGCTAACGATTCTGCTTTTCACAGCAAGATCAAATAAACTTCACACAAGTCTTCCCAAAGGTTCTACTTGGCACAAACACTAACTAAAACACAAAACCACATCTAAACATAAGCTAGATGCAATATTTATTCCTAAACAGAAGAAAAAACAAATAAATAAATAAAGTTGGGTTGCCTCCGAACAAGCGCTATCGTTTAACGCCCCTAGCTAGGCATGATGATTTCAATGATGCTCGCATCAAAGATAAGAATTGAAACATAAGGTGAGCATCATGAAGAATATGACTAGCACATTTAAGTCTAACCCGCTTTCTATGCATAGGGATTTTGTGAGCAAACAACTTATGGGAACAATAATCAACTAGCATAGGAAAGCAAAACAAGCATAGCTTCAAAACTTTAAGCACATAGAGAGGAAACTTGAAATTATTGCAATTCCTACAAGCATAAGATCCTCTCTCATAATAATTTTCAGTAGCATCATGAATGAATTCAACAATATAACCAGCACATAAAGCATTCTTATCATGATCCCCAAGCATATAAATTTTATTACTCTCCACATAAGCAAAATTCTTCTCATTCATAGTAGTGGGAGCAAACTCAACAAAATAATTATCATGTGAGGCATAATCCAATTGAAAACTAAAATCATGATGACAAGTCTCATGGTTATCATTAATATTTATATGATATATGTCATCACAATAATCATCATAGATAACAACTTTGTTCTCATAATCAATTGGAACCTCCTCCGAAATAGTGGATTCATCACTAAATAAAGTCATGACCTCTCCAAATCCACTTTCATAAATATAATCATCATAAATAGGAGGCATAATTTAATCATAATAAATTTGATCATCAAAACTTGGTGGACTAAAAATATCATCTTCATCAAACATAGCTTCCCCAAGTTTGTGGCTTTGCATATCATTAGCATCATGGGTATCCGAAGAATTCATACTAACAACATTGCAATCATGCTCATCATGCACATATTCCATGCCAAGCATTCTATGTAATTCTTCTTCTAGTACTTGAGCACAATTTTCCATCCCATCATTTTCACGAAAGGTATTAAAAAGATGAAGCATATGAGGTAACCTTAATTCCTTTTTTTTTGTAATTTTCTTTTATAAACTAAACTAGTGATAAAACAAGAAAATAAAAGATTCGATTGCAAGATCTAAAGATATACCTTCAAGCACTAATCTTCCCGGCAACGGCGCTAGAAAAGAGCTTGATGTCTACTACACAACCTTCTTCTTGTAGACGTTGTTGGGCCTCCAAGTGCAGAATTTTGTAGGATAGTAGCAAATTTCCCTCAAGTGGATGACCTAAGGTTTATCAATCCGTGGGAGGCGTAGGATGAAGATGGTCTCTCTCAAGCAACCCTGCAACCAAATAACAAAGAGTCTCTTGTGTCCCCAACACACCCAATACAATGGTAAATTGTATAGGTGCACTAGTTCGGCGAAGAGATGGTGATACAAGTGCAATATGGATGGTAGATATAGGTTTTTGTAAACTGAAAATATAAAAACAGCAAGGTAGCAAGTGTTAAAAGTGAGCATAAACGGTGTTGCAATGATAGTAGGCAAGGTTTCTGCTGATGGTTTTGCTGACGACTGCTCTTGCCCGCCGGCTTGGCAGCCGATGCCGGTTTCGCCTTACCGGCAACATCCAGCTCGACCTGGACCTTCTTGGCAGAGTTGGTGTTGGTGTATCTCTCCAAGAGCTTGGCCAGCATCGTGTGCTTGATGTCTACTACACAACCTTCTTCTTGTGGACGTTGTTGGGCCTCCAAGTGCAGAGGTGGGTAGGACAGTAGCAAATTTCCCTCAAGTGGATGACCTAAGGTTTATCAATCCTTGGGAGGCGTAGGATGAAGATGGTCTCTCTCAAGCAACCCTGCAACCAAATAACAAAGAGTCTCTTGTGTCCCCAACACACCCAATACAATGGTAAATTGTATAGATGCACTAGTTCGGCGAAGAGATGGTGATACAAGTGCAATATGGATGGTAGATATAGGTTTTTGTAATAGGAAAATATAAAAACAACAAGGTAGCAAGTGGTAAAAGTGAGCATAAACGGTGTTGTAATGATAGGAAACAAGGCCTAGGGTTCATACTTTCACTAGTGCAAGTTCTCAACAATAATAACATAACAGGATCATATAATTATCCCTCAACATGCAACAAAGAGTCACTCTAAAGTAACTAATAGCGGAGAACAAACGAAGAGATTATGGTAGGGTATGAAACCACCTCAAAGTTATTCTTTCTGATCGATCTATTCAAGAATCCGTAGTAACGTTCAATCTATCATAGAGTTCGTACTAGAATACCACCTTAAGACACAAATCAACCAAAACCCTAATGTCACCTAGATACTCCATTGTCACCTCAAGTATCCGTGGGCATGATTATACGATATGCATCACACAATCTCAGATTCATCTATTCAACCAACACAAAGTACTTCAAAGAGTGCCCCAAAGTTTCTACCGGAGAGTCGAGACGAAAACATGTGCCAACCCCTATGCATAGATTCCCAAGGTCACAAAACTCGCAAGTTGATCACCAAAACATACATCAAGTAGATCACATGATATCTCATTGTCACCACAGATAAGCACGTGCAAGACATACATCAAGTGTTCTCAAATCCTTAAAGACTCAATCCGATAAGATAACTTCAAAGGGAAAATTCAATCCATTACAAGAGAGTAGAGAGGGAGAAGCATCATAAGATCCAACTATAATAGCAAAGCTCGCGATACATCAAGATCATGTCATCTCAAGAACACGAGAGAGAGAGATCAAACACATAGCTACTGATACATACCCTCAGCCCCGGGGGTGGACTACTCCCTCCTCGCCATGGAGAGCGCCGTGATGATGAAGATGGCCACCGGAGAGGGATCCCCCTCCGGCAGGGTGCCGGAATGGGTCTAGATTGGTTTTCGGTCGCAACAGAGGCTTTCAGCGACGGAACTCTCGTTCTAGGTTATTTTCCGGAGGTTTATGTATATATAGGAGGTTTTGGAGTCAGGGCCAAGCAAAGGGGGGCTACGGGGTGTCCACGAGGTAGGGGGGCGCGCCCCCACCCTCGTGGGCAGCCCGTGGACCTTTTGGTCCCCCTCCGGCACTTCCTGGGATTCTTCTGGTCCAAAAATAAGTTCCATTGAATTTTAGGTCAATTGGGCTCCGTTTGATATTCCTTTTCTGCGAAACCCTAAAACAGGAGAAAAACAAAAACTGGCACTGGGCTCTGGGTTAATAGGTTAGTCCCAAAAATCATATAAAGTGTATAACAAATCCCATTAAACATCCAAACCACCATAAATAATAGCATGGAACAATAAAAAATTATAGATACGTTGGAGACGTATCAGCATCCCCAAGCTTAATTCCTGCTCGTCGTCGAGTAGGTAAATGATAAAAAAAGAATTTTTTATGTGGAATGCTAACCAACATAATTTTCAATGTAGTTTTCTTTATTGTGGCATGAATGTTCAGATCTGAAAGATTCAAGACAAAAGTCTATATTGACATAAGAAATAATAAAACTTCAAGCATACTAACAAAGCAATCATGTCTTCTCAAAATACTATGGCTAAAGAAAGTTATCCCTACAAAATCATATAGTCTGGCTATGCTCCCTCTTCATCACACAGAATAATCATACCATGCACAACCCCGGTTTCAGCCAAGCACTTGTTTTCATACTCTATTCTTTCAAACCTTTCAACTTTCACGCAATACATGAGCGTGAGCCATGGATATAGCAGTATGGTTGGAATAGAGTGGTGGTTGTGGAGAAGATAAAAAGGAGGGAGATAGTCTCACATCGACTAGGCATATCAACGGGATATGGAGATGCCCATCAATAGATATCAATGTGAGTGAGTAGGGATTGCCATGCAACGGATGCATTAGAGCTAAAAATGTATGAAAGCTCAACAAAAGAAACTAAGTGGGTGTGCATCCAACTTGCTTGCTCATGAAGACCTAGGGCATTTGAGGAAGCCCATCGTTGGAATATACAAGCCAAGTTCTATAATGAAAATTCCCACTAGTATATGAAAGTGACTAAACATGAGACTCTCTATCATGAAGAACATGGTGCTACTTTGAAGCACAAGTGTGGAAAAAGATAGTAGCAATTGTCCCTTTTTTTGGGCCTTTCTCTTTTTTTTTTGTTTTTTTGGAGGGGCTTTCTTTATTTAGCCTTTCCTCACATGGGACAATGCTCTAATAATGATGGTCATCACACTTATATTGATTTACAACTCGATATTACAACTCGATACTAGAACATAGTATGACTCTATATGAATGCCTTCGACGGTGTACCGGGATGTGGAATGAATCAAGAGTGACATGTATAAAAAGTTATGTATGGTGGCTTTGCCACAAATACGATGTCAACTACATGATCATGCATGGCAATATGACAATATGAAGCGTGTCATATGAACGGAACGGTGGAAAGTTGCATGGCAATATATCTCGGAATGGCTATGGAAATGCCATGATAGGTAGGTATGGTGGCTGTTTTGAGGAAGGATATATAGTGGGTGTATGGTACCGGCGAAAGTTGCACTGTACAAGAGAGGCTAGCAATGGTGGAAGGGTGAGAGTGCGTATAATCCATGGACTCAACATTAGTCATAAGAACTCATATACTTATTGCAAAAATTTACGAGTCATCAAATTAAAGCAATCAACGCATGCTCCTAGGGGGGAGGTTGGTAGGAGTTAACCATCGCGCGCCCCCGACCTCCACACAAAGGTTGACACTCTACAAATACCTTATGCTCTAACTTCGTCACATAGCGGTTCACCATACGTGCATGCTACGGGAATCACTAACTTTAACACAAGCATTTCTCAATTTCATAATAACTCCACTAGCATGACTCTAATATCACTATCCTCATTTATCAAAACAATTATCAAGCATCCAACTTCTCATCATATTCAATGTACTTAATGTGACTTTTTTTACTACATTGATCTTGGATGTCTATCATGTGAAGGCTAGTTTTATAGCCAAAGCACATTACCATGCTGTTCTAAAATATTCTCAAAAGGATATAAGTGAAGCATGAGAGTTCATCTATTTCTTCAAAATAAAACCACCGCCGTGCTCTAAAAGATATAAGTGAAGCACTAGAGCAATAACAAACTACTCCCAAAGATATAAGTGAAGATCAATGAGTAGTTGAATAATTATGTAACTATGTGAAGACTCTCTAACATTTAAGAATTTAATATGTTGGAATATTATTCAAACAGCAAGCAAAACAAAGTAAAATAAATTGACGCTCCAAGCAAAACACATATCATGTGGTGAATAAAAATATAGTCCCGAGTATAGTTACCGATAGATGATGACGAAAGAGGGGATGCCTTCCCGGGGCATCCCCAAGCTTAGGCTTTTGGTTGTCCTTGAATTTTACCTTGGGGTGCCTTGGGCATCCCCAAGCTGAGCCTCTTGCCACTCTTTGTTCCATAGTCCATCAAAGCAATACTCAAAACTTGAAAACTTCACAACACAAAACTTAGACAAAAATCTCGTGAGCTCCGTTAGTATAAGAAAACAAACCACTACTCAAAGGTACTGCAATGAATTCATTCTTTGTTTATATTGGTGTTAAACCTACTGTATTCCAACTTCTCTATGATTCATACTTCCCAATACTACTCATAGATGCATTGAAATAAGCAAACAACACACAAAACCAGAATCTGTCAAAAACAGAACAATCTGTAGTAATCTGTAACTTTCGTATACTTCCGTAACTCCAAAAAATTTAAATAAATTGGTAAACATGAGGAATTTGTCTATTAATCATCTGCAAAAATAATTGTCGGGGGAAACTGCCCACCACGAACACCTATGGGACCGGAGTCCCTTGTACGTTGCGGTAAGGGAGCGGAGGGAGCACGAAGAGCAGATCGAGGAGAGCATGCGGGCAGTTTACCCAGGTTCGGGCCGCGACGGACGCGTAAAACCCTACTCCTGCTTGATTGTATTGAGTGTTGGAGCTCGGGAGCTTGAAGGACTAGCTACACCGAGCGAGAGTGTTGTCTAGGTTCCGAACCCTTTCTACGTTGTGCATGGGCCTCCTTTTATAGCTCAAGGGGTCACCGACAGGTGTCAACGTAGAAGAAAGGGCAGAAATGTAACTTTGGTGGTAGTTGTAACAGTGCGGGAACAGTGCGTGAACAGTGGCCATCACCTACTTTGACAGTGGGGGACAAGAGCATTAAATGCCCGTCGTCGTCGACCCCAAAAGCGCCCGCCCGTGCGTCTCCGTTCGCCACGGCGGTAGCCTCATCACCGTGGAGTGCCACCGTGTCCCCCAGGCTGCACAGCCATCCGCCACGCGTCCCTGGGAGGACCCCAGGGCGACGCGTGGGCCGATGAGCTGGAGCGCGGGCACACAGCGTGAGTTCCCCCCGGCAAGCACCTTGCCGGAGCCTTGACCTTGCCGGGCCCTGAAGCTTGTCGCTCCCCGGGCCCTGCCGGGGCGCATGTTGCGCCGAGGCATGTCTTTTGAGATGTAATCTTCTGGTCTTCCTGGCAAGCTCCTCTTGCCAGGGTCTTGCGTTAATGTTATAGTCTTGAGCCTGGGACGGCCTTCCCGGCAAGCTCCACTTGCCGGGGGCTTGATCTTCTGTCTTGTATACTTTGTTTTTGAATGGCTTAATAAGGATCGGAAAGGTTTCCGGCAAGTACGTGGTAGACCCTGCCACGGGGAGCTGCTACTGCCCGTGCACAAGTTGGGGTACTGAGGTTCCCCTACCTTAGTACACCGACAATAATCAACTAAATAGCGCACTCCAGTAAAATCTGGTAACCATTCTAGCGAGCGCTAACGATTCTGTTTTTTACAGCAAGATCAAATAAACTTCACACAAGTCTTCCCAAAGGTTCTACTTGGCACAAACACTAACTAAAACACAAAACCACATCTAAACATAAGCTAGATGCAATATTTATTCCTAAACATAAGAAAAAACAAATAAATAAATAAAGTTGGGTTGCCTCCCAACAAGCGCTATCGTTTAACGCCCCTAGCTAGGCATGATGATTTCAATGATGGTCGCATAAAAGATAAGAATTGAAACATAAGGTGAGCATCATGAAGAATATGACTAGCACATTTAAGTCTAACCCACTTTCTATGCATAGGGATTTTGTGAGAAAACAACTTATGGGAACAATAATCAACTAGCATAGGAAAGCAAAACAAGCATAGCTTCAAAACTTTAAGCACATAGAGAGGAAACTTGAAACTATTGCAATTCCTACAAGCATAAGATCCTCTCTCATAATAATTTTCAGTAGCATCATGAATGAATTCAACAATATAACCAGCACATAAAGCATTCTTGTCATGATCCCCAAGCATATAAATTTTATTACTCTCCACATAAGCAAAATTCTTCTCATTCATAGTAGTGGGAGCAAACTCAACAAAATAATTATCATGTGAGGCATAATCCAATTGAAAACTAAAATCATGATGACAAGTCTCATGGTTATCATTAATATTTATATCATATATGTCATCACAATAATCATCATAGATAGCAACTTTGTTCTCATAATCAATTGGAACCTCCTCCGAAATAGTGGATTCATCACTAAATAAAGTCATGACCTCTCCAAATCCACTTTCATAAATATAATCATCATAAATAGGAGGCATGCTTTCATCATAATAAATTTGATCATCAAAACTTGGGGGACTAAAAATATCATCTTCATCAAACATAGCTTCCCCAAGTTTGTGGCTTTGCATATCATTAGCATCATGGGTATCCAAAGAATTCATACTAACAACATTGCAATCATGCTCATCATGCACATATTCCATGCCAAGCATTCTATGTAATTCTTCTTCTAGTACTTGAGCACAATTTTCCTTCCCATCATTTTCACGAAAGGTATTAAAAAGATGAAGCATATGAGGTAACTTTAATTCCTTTTTTTTGTAATTTTCTTTTATAAACTAAACTGGTGATAAAACAAGAAACTAAAAGATTCGATTGCAAGATGTAAAGATATACCTTCAAGCACTAACCTTCCTGGCAACGACGCCAGAAAAGAGCTTGATGTCTACTACACAACTTCTTCTTGTAGACGTTGTTGGGCCTCCAAGTGCAGAATTTTGTAGGATAGTAGCAAATTTCCCTAAAGTGGATGACCTAAGGTTTATCAATCCGTGGGAGGCGTAGGATGAAGATGGTCTCTCTCAAGCAACCCTGCAACCAAATAACAAAGAGTCTCTTGTGTCCCCAACACACCCAATACAATGGTAAATTGTATAGGTGCACTAGTTCGGCGAAAAGATGGTGATACAAGTGCAATATGGATGGTAGATATAGGTTTTTGTAATAGGAAAATATAAAAACAACAAGGTAGCAAGTGGTAAAAGTGAGCATAAACGGTGTTGCAATGTTAGGAAACAAGGCCTAGGGTTCATACTTTCACTAGTGCAAGTTCTCTCAACAATAATAACATAACACGATCATATAACTATCCCTCAACATGCAACAAAGAGTCAATCCAAAGTAACTAATAGCGGAGAACAAACGAAAAGATTATGGTAGGGTACGAAACCACCTCAAAATTATTCTTTCTGATCGATCTATTCAAGAGTCCGTATTAACGTTCAATCTATCATAGAGTTCGTACTAGAATAACACCTTAAGACACAAATCAACCAAAACCTTAATGTCACATAGATATTCCATTGCCACCTCAAGTATCCGTGGGCATGATTATACGATATGCATCACACAATCTCAGATTCATCTATTCAACCAACACAAAGTACTTCAAAGAGTGCCCCAAAGTTTCTACCGGAGAGTCAAGACGAAAACGTGTGCCAACCCCTATGCATAGATTCCCAAGGTCACGGAACCCGCAAGTTGATCACCAAAACATACATCAAGTAGATCTTATGATATCCCATTGTCACCACAGATAAGCACGTGCAAGATATACATCAAGTGTTCTCAAATCCTTAAAGACTCAATCCGATAAGATAACTTCAAAGGGAAAACTCAATCCATTACAAGAGAGTAGAGGGGGAGAAGCATCATAAGATCCAACTATAATAGCAAAGCTCACGATACATCAAGATCGTGTCATCTCAAGAACACGAGAGACAGAGAGATCAGACACATAGCTACTGATACATACCCTCAGCCCCGAGGGTGGACTACTCCCTCCTCATCATGGAGAGCGCCGGGATGATGAAGATGGCCAGCGGAGAGGGATCCCCCCTCCGACAGGGTGCCGGAATGGCTCTAGATTGGTTTTCGGTGGCAACAGAGGCTTTCGGCGGCGGAACTCCCGATCTTGGTTATTTTCCGGAGGTTTCTGTATATATAGGAGGTGTTGGAGTCGGGGCCAAGCAAAGGAGGGCTACGGGCTGTCCACGAGGTAGGGGGGCGCGCCCTAGGGGGGCACGCGCCCCCACCCTCGTGGGCAGCCCGTGGACCTTCTGGTCCTCCTCCGATACTTCCTAGGCTTCTTCTGGTCCAAAAATAAGCGCCGTTGAATTTCAGGTCAATTGGGCTCCGTTTGATATTCCTTTTCTGTGGAACCCTAAAACAGGAGAAAAACAGAAACTAACACTAGGCTCTGGGTTAATAGGTTAGTCCCAAAAAACATATAAAAGTGTATATCAAATCACATTGAACATCCAAAACATCATAAATAATAGCATGGAACTATAAGAAAGTATAGATACGTTGGAGACGTATCAGTGCTCAGTCCGCAGGAGCTTGTGTTTGAGCAGGGTGTCGTCTCGGTATCCGCTGGTGTAGTAATGGATGGCCTGGACTTCATGGACTCCCTTGTAGATGTTGCAGAGCTCGGTCCAGCGAGCGAGGTACTGGCGTCCAGTCTCCTTTGGCCCCTGAACGCACATGGCAAGCTGGGTGGGCTGGCCCGAGCGCTTGTAGGTGCCAGTGAAGTTGTGGATGAAGGCTTGCTGGAAATCAACCCACACGTTGATGCTGCTGGCTGGCAGGCTATTCAACCATGTGTGGGACGATCCCTGTTGCATGAGTGGGGCGTACCATACAGCGAGGCGGCAGTTGCCGCCTGCTATCCCAATGGCAGTGGTGTAATCGGTGAGCCAGTCTTCCGGCTTGACGGAGCCGTTGTACTTGGCGGTATTACGGGGGAGCGTGAACCCTTTGTGGAAAGGCTCATCACGGATGCGCGGGCTGAAGCAGGCCGGCCCGGCCACGTTATTTTCTTCAAGCTCGAGGGAGAGGGCGAGCTGGTCGAGGCAGTGGCGAGCGTCGGCATCGTCGATGGCGCGCGGAACCAGCCGACTTGCAACTGGGCCACAGGGAGTTGGACCGGTCGGGGCCGGCCGATCTTGCCGTGGTTGATGGGAAGCCTGCCAGCATCTGTCGTTGGGGCCCGGCATGTGTTCCGGCTTGGGTTCGCCGGGGGACCTCGTGGATTGGGCTTTGTCATCGTCCGGGGAGGATGCCTGGAGGGTGTCCCGGAGCGCGGCCTGGTATTTCGATCGGCTCTAGCCAGATGCAGCAGGGTTGTCGCGACGCTTGGCCTTCTCTTTCTCATCGAGGCGTTTCTGCTGCGCGTTGGCCGTAGCGAGGAGATCCCGAACGCACTGCTGTCGCTCCAGCAATTCGTCGCCCTAAAGGAGCTCCAAGCCCTTTGCGGCCGCCTCCGCGGCACGCATGTTTTTGACCGGGGTGTCATAGATGGGGGGATAACTCCTAGTGTGTGCCCGAGAGCTCCTCCTCTGGCACGCACTTCGACCACCCAAATGGGTTCGGCTGCGGCCGGCGTGAAGCCGAATGCAGTGTCACGATCACGCTGAGCAGATTCCAGCTGGCGCTGCATAGCAGCGATCAACGTGCCCTGGTCTAGCAGGCGCATGCGCTCCTCGTCGAGCCGTGCCCTCGCCTAGGTAGCGTCAACGTCAGTGGTGATGGGTATGTTGAGGTTCTGCAGCGTGGCGCACAACCGGTCGGGCGGCTCCGCGCGCTCCGCTGCGGCCTTGGCTACGGCGACCATCTTGGTGGCACTGGACGAGGTGGAAGTAGAGCCGGTGATGAACACCTCAACCCGTATGCAGCGATCTCCCACCCAGGCGGAATCTCCATCGCCGAGGAGGATTGGGGAGTCAAAGACATCGATCACCTCGCTGGGGTACCCGTCGACCATGGGCGCATCAGAGATGCGCAACGCCGCGGAGGCGGAGAGGGTATCGACGACATCGGTCGGGAGCGCGCCAAGCTCGGGGGAGGCGCAACGCTCGACGCACTCGTCGGGAATGATGATGAGCCCCGTCCGAAACGGGCTTCCCGCCGGGACCTTGGACCGCCCCATGGTGGGAGCCAACTATCATGGTGGGTGCACGACAGATGCCAAGGGATGGCTAAAGATAGGGACAACCTCGAGGGCACCGGTGGGATCCAGAAGCGGGGTTGGCATGAGCGAGCATGGAATGCAAGACATACCTAGGTTCGGGGCTCTCCGGAGAGATAACACCCCATAATCCTGCTGAATGTTTTATGTATGAGTATATGTAGCAGTACATAATTGCTCCTAGAGCTATTTGGAGGAGGGAGGAAGACAGACCAAGGCTTAGGCTGCTCCTTCTCCAATGGACTAGTATGTGTGTGTGTGACTGAATGAGCTTCGGACCCCTGTAGATGGAGGCCTCCTGGTGGGTTTTATAGGTCAACACCCCAGGGGTACAATGATAAAAGCTACGAGGTTGTGGGGCCGGGTTGACAGTGACTAGAAGCCGGCGCTGGAACCCGCCGGGTACCAGGGAAAGCCAGGTTCTCCGGGAATCACTGTGCCTCGTAATGCCGTACGCTGCGGAGTGGGCAAGCCTGATCAGCTACAGTACCAGGACGCCCTATCGCCATCTGTACCTGCTGGCGGGGTGCATGCACACCGTAGCCATCATTGCGCCTGGTCAGCAGGAGTAGGTGGGCACTGTAGCCGCGCGCGGTCCGTCGTGGGGGTCTATCTTGCCGTACACTTGGAGTGGATGGACGCTGACTTGCTTATGTCTACTGCACAACCTTCTTCTTGTAGACGTTGTTGGGCCTCTAAGTGCATAGGTTTGTAGGACAGTAGCAAATTTCCCTCAAGTGGATGACCTAAGGTTTATCAATCCGTGGGAGGCGTACGATGAAGATGGTCTCTCTCAAACAACCCTGCAACCAAATAACAAAGAGTCTCTTGTGTCCCCAACACACCCAATACAATGGTAAATTGTATAGGTGCACTAGTTCGGCGAAGAGATGGTGATACAAGTGCAATATGGATGGTAGATATAGGTTTTTCTAAACTAAAAATATAAAAACAGCAAGGTAGCAAGTGGTAAACGTGAGCATAAACGGTGTTGCAATGATAGTAGGCAAGGCCTAGGATAACATAATTGGACCATATTACTAGCCCTCAACATGCAACAAAGAGTCACTCCAAAGTAACTAATAGCGGAGAACAAACAAAGATACTATGGTAGGGAACAAAACCACCTCAAAGTTATTCTTTCTGATCGATCTATTCAAGAGTCCGTAGTAACGTTCAATCTATCATAGAGTTCGTACTAGAATAACACCTTAAGACACAAATCAACCAAAACCCTAATGTCACCTAGATACTCCATTGTACCTCAAGTATCCGTGGGCATGATTATACGATATGCATCACGCAATCTTAGAAACATCTATTCAACCAACACATAGAACTTCAAAGAGTGCCCCAAAGTTTCTACCGGAAAGTCAAGACGAAAACGTGTGCCAACCCCTATGCATAGGTTCCCAAGGTCATGGAACCCGCAAGTTGATCACCAAAACATACATCAAGTGGATCACAAGATATCCCATTGTCACCACAGATAAACACGTGCAAGACATACATCAAGTGTTCTCAAATCCTTAAAGACTCAACCCGATAAGATAACTTCAAAGGGAAAACTCAATCCATTACAAGAGAGTAGAGGGGGAGAAGCATAATAAGATCCAACTAAAATAGCAAAGCTCGCGATACATCAAGATCTTGCCATCTCAAGAACACGGGAGAGAGAGAGAGAGAGAGATCAAACACATAGCTACTGGTACACACCCTCAGCCCCGAGGGTGGACTACTCCCTCCTTGTCATGGAGATCGCCGGGATGATGAAGATAGCCGCCGGTGAGGGTTCCCCCCTCCGGCAGGGTGCCGGAACAGGGTCTATATTGGTTTTTGGTGGCACCAGAGGCTTTCGGCGGCGGAACTCCCGATCTAGGTTAATTTCCGAAGGTTTCAGTATTTATAGGAATTTTTGGCGTAGGGCACACGTCAGGGGGGCTTCTAGGCTGTCCACGAGATAGGAGGGCGCGCCCCCCACCCTCGTGGGCAGCCCGTGGCTCTCCTGGCCCAACTCTTTTACTTCGGGGGCTTCTTTTGGTCCAGAAAAAATCATCAAAAATTGGCACGTCAATTGGACTCCGTTTGATATTCCTTTTCTGTAAGACCCTAAAACAGGAGAAAAACAGAAACTGGCACTGGGCTCTGGATTAATAGGTTAGTCCCTAAAAGAGCTTGATGTCTACTACACAACCTTCTTCTTGTAGACATTGTTGGGCCTCCAAGTGCATAGGTTTGTAGGACAGTAGCAAATTTCCCTCAAGTGGATGACCTAAGGTTTATCAATCTGTGGGAGGCGTAGGATGAAGATGGTCTCTCTCAAACAACCCAGCAACCAAATAACAAAGAGTCTCTTGTGTCCCCAACACTCCCAATACAATGGTAAATTGTATAGGTGCACTAGTTCGGCGAAGAGATGGTGATACAAGTGCAATATGGATGGTAGATATAGGTTTTTGTAAACTGAAAATATAAAAACAGCAAGGTAGCAAGTGGTAAACGTGAGCATAAACGGTGTTGCAATGATAGTAGGCAAGGCCTAGGGTTCATACTTTCACTAGTGCAAGTTCTCTCAACAAGGATAACATAATTGGATCATATTACTAGCCCTCAACATGCAACAAAGAGTCACTCCAAAGTAACTAATAGCGGAGAACAAACGAAGAGATTATGGTAGGGTACAAAACGACCTCAATGTTATTCTTTCTGATCGATCTATTCAAGACTCCATAGTAACGTTCAATCTATCATAGAGTTCATACTAGAATAACACCTTAAGAAACAAATCAACCAAAACCCTAATGTCACCTAGATACTCCATTGTCACCTCAAGTATCCGTGGGCATGATTATACGATATGCATCACACAATCTCAGAAACATCTATTCAACCAACACAAAGTACTTCAAAGAGTTCCCCAAAGTTTCTACCGGAAAGTCAAGACAAAAACGTGTGCCAACCCCTATGCATAGGTTCCCAAGGTCACGGAACCCGCAAGGTGATCACCAAAACATACATCAAGTGGATCACATGATATCCCATTGTCACCATAGATAAACACGTGCAAGACATACATCAAGTGTTCTCAAATCCATAAAGACTCAATCCGATAAGATAACTTCAATGGGAAAACTCAATCCATTACAAGAGAGTAGAGGGGGAGAAGCATTATAAGATCCAACTAAAATAGCAAAGCTCGCGATACATCAAGATCTTGCCATCTCAAGAACACGAGAGAGAGAGAGAGAGAGAGAGAGAGAGATATCAAACACATAGCTACTGGTACATACCTTCAGCCCCGAGGTTGGAGTACTCCCTCCTCGTCATGGAGATCGCCGGGATGACGAAGATAGCCACCGGTGTGGGTTCCCGCCTCCGACAGGGTGCCAGAACAGGGTCTAGATTGGTTTTTGGTGGCACCAGAGGCTTTCGGCGGCGGAACTCCTGATCTAGGTTAATTTCCAAAGGTTTCCGTATTTATAGGAGTTTTTGGCGTAGGGCACACGTTAGGGGGATTCTGGGCTGTCCACGAGATAGGAGGGCGCGCCCCCTACCCAATGCGCGCCCCCACCCTCGTGGGCAGCCCGTGGCTCTCCTGGCCCAACTCTTTTACTTCGGGGGCTTCTTTTGGTCCAGAAAAAATCATCAAAAATTGGCACGTCAATTGGACTCCGTTTGATATTCCTTTTCTGTAAAACCCTAAAACAGGAGAAAAACAGAAACTGGCACTGGGCTCTGGGTTAATAGGTTAGTCCCAAGAACCATATAAAAGTGTATATAAAAGCCCATAAGACAGCCTAGAAGGATACTATAATAGCATGGAACAATCAAAAATTATAGATACATTGGAGACGTATCACTTGCCGCCGGGTTGCGGTTTTGGCCGGGTTGGAGTCTTGGGCGGGTTGCGGAATCTGTCTTGAGGTAAGCCGTCTTGAGGGGCGAAGCCGGGCCCGCTGTTTTGAAAAAGATCTGGGCTCTGTTGCCTGCCCGGGGCTCATCCCCCCCGACACGGAGGATGCCTGACTTGTCCATCGCGTGTGCCATGGCGAGGTGCGGAGGCGTGAGCTGCGCGTGGCCGGCCTCGGACGCCATCTCGTGCGCCGCCAGAGCGCCTCATTGGTCTTGTGCATGAACATGTAGGGATTGGCCCTGCTTTTGCGAAGTAGGAATTAACTACAAGGAAAGTGGCAATTGCGATGTGTGGATTCATGGGTTCGAAGTTTCGCTTTGGTGTCTTCTTGTCAGAAATTGTTTGGGGAGATTGGGGATGAGATAAGTAATAAGAGGCGGGAGGGGATAGTTCGCCGGAGGTCTGGAACAACATGGAAGCAACGAGAAGGCATGAGTTAGGGGCGAGGGCGCGGCCTCGAGTCACTCTTGAGCCAGGCAGAGGTGGAGACATTCATGGTGAGGATGCCGGATGGGGGCTGCTCGGCTGTAGCGGTCTGGCATGCCATCTTCCGGAGCCAGATCTTGATGTTATAGGGAGAGGTGGAGGGATGGACGCCCGTGCCGACACCGGCGGTGTCGTGGTTTTATCACGGCAGATGTCCTAGCAAAAGGACTTAGGTGTGGAGCCATCGCAACGTAGTTAGCTTGAAGGGGTTGAACGGGACAAAGGACACAAGGAAATTACCCAGGTTCAGCCCCTCACGGTGGAGGTAAAGGCCTACTCTTGCTTCAAGTTGTATTGCTCGAGTCTCGATTACCATGGAGCGAATATGCCTAAGCTAGCTCTCGATTGGTTCTTTCTTGGCCTAAGCCGCCGCTGGGTCTCGCCTGTATATACACAGGTCGAGGCCCGGCAGTTTACAAGAGTCCAGGATGGTTTACACGTCATTACCAACTCTGGTTCTAAATCACCTTATCTTGTAAGACAAGTTGCCGTATGGGGGCTTACACCTCCGGGTCTTGGGCTATTCCCGGATCATGGGCTCCTTACGAGCCAACTTGTATGTCTCCTCCAGCCTCCTCATCTTGTCTTGGCAGGCCTTCATGAGCCTTCTTTGTTGACTCGGCAAAGGTATCACCCGGCCTCTCCTGGGCAGGTCATACCGTGGGGTTATATCCCCAATATTAGGCCCTAGGTTGGTTTGAACTTGTTCATATCAACCTTCCACCTTTGACTGGCGAGTCACTTACATCTTCTCATCATTTGACCTAGAAACCTGATAACCCGCCATGACGTCATATCTTCAACTAAGAGAAACCCGAAGATATCATAACGGATCTTTTGTATTAATTGTCTGCTCCAAAAATCGAGGCATTTTTGTTGTTAAGATATTGATTCCACCTCCTCGATTTCCTCGCCTGCCATTTCATTGTCTATCTTACCTCTTTATAAATAGGCACGAGGGGGGGGGGG
>LR738711.1:247672217-247688241 GCA_902687465.1 Secale cereale
GGTCGTTTTCACCTTTTACCCCCATCTCTCGTCGTCTTCCTTGCGCCGTCCGCTACTCATCAAGCTCTGCTACCGCCGCCATTCATCCTCATCGTCTTCCTCAGCCCGGCCGCTGCATCGACCTGAACAGACCAGAGAACTGCAGCGTCTCTTTGCTATCCATCACCCTCGCCAGGCACTCATTTCCTTCCCATCTGCATTAGGGTTCCTCTGTTCATCCTTCATAATCTGTTCATAGTTCGTCCGCTGGCAGTTTATCATACATGCTACCTAGCTAAACACTTTTAACACAATGTCGAAGTTGTGCAGCCGTAGTTTTCAGCATTCTAAATCTTATCATAGAATCATCCTGGCCCTGGAAGATTCATCTTTAATGTACTGGTTCTTCCTCCGTCACCTTAGGTTTACGACTAATTTTCTTTTCTGAAACTGTCGTAGATCCATAAATAAAGCAGTAATGTGTGAAAACTGTTTTTATAGTACTTAGCTGGATTTCGTCCCTGTACATTCTCATGGCCCATTGATTAAATGACCCGCCAACCTCTAGCCGGCTCAATACTTGCAAAATTGTGGCAACTCATAAAATGCTCATTGACCCTCCAGCCTTTGGTCGGTTTAACATTTTAAAAATTATCCTTGTACTGCCACACTTGAACTTATTGTAGTTTCTTCCTATCCATAGCTTGCTCATTTTCTGGCTCACCATGACTAAGGCCTCAACGACTAAGGCTACAGCCATCTGTAATCGGGTTGTCTCGCATGTCACTGAGGAGTCTCTCAACGATTTTGTAAGCATGGGTATCTTAGCCGCCAAGGAGGTTACCAACTAGCGGGTACCGGGCTCTGAGCGCACTCCTACACTCAAGGATGATGAAGTCATAGTCATCACATATCATATGCTTCGCGGTTTCGCGCCTCCCGACTCAAAATTCTTTCGAGATGTTCTTCACTCTTATAATCTTCACCCACAAGACACTGGCCAAATTCTGTCTCAAATATATGCAACTTCCAAGTTTTTGTGAAGTGTATCTTGGTGAAGAACCATCTGTTGATTTATCCCGAGACTATCATTATATCAACCACTAGACTGAAATGACCGACGACCTGATGACTGCTAGGACTACGTCAGTTTTTTCCCCAAAGAGGAAGGGATGATGCAATATAGTAGCGGTAGGTATTTCCCTCAGTGATGAAAGCAAGGTTATCGAACCAGTAGGAGAACCAAGCAACACAACGCGAACTACACCTGCCCACAAATAACAAATACTCGCAACCCGACGTGAAAAAGGGGTTGTCAATCCCTTTCGGTTAACGGACGTGATAGAGTTGTAAATATTGATAGACCGAACGATAAATAAGATAAATTGCAACAAGGTATTTTTGGTTTTTTGGTTTAGTAGATCTAAAAATAAAAGCAAAGGAAAATATATCGCAAAGGCAAATAATATGAGAAAGAGACCCGGGGGCCGTAGATTTCACTAGTAGCTTCTCTCGAGAAAATAACAATCGGCGGGAAAACAATTACTGTTGGGAAATTGATAGAACTTCAAATAATTATGACGACATCCAGGCAATGATCATTATATATGCATCACGTCCAAGATAAGTAGACCGACTCCTGCCTGCATCTACTACTATTACTCCACACATCAACCGCTATCCAACATGCATCTAGTGTATTAAGTTCATGGAGAATCGGAGTAATGCATTAAGAACGATGACATGATGTAGACAAGATCTATTTATGTAGAAATAGACCCCATCGTTTTATCCTTAGTAGCAACGATACATACGTGTCGGTTCCCTTTCTGTCACTGGGATCAAGCACCATAAGATTGAACCCACTACAAAGCACCTCTTCCCATTGCAAGATAAATAGATCACGTTGGCCAAACAAAACCCAAATATCGGAGAAGAAATACGAGGCTATAAGAAATCATGCATATAAGAGATCAAAGAAGACTCAAATAACTTTCATGGATATAAAAAGATATATCTGATCATAAACTCAAAGTTCATCGGATCCTAACAAACACACAGCAAAAAGAGTTACATCATATGGATCTCCAAGAGACCATTGTATTGATAATCAAAAGAGAGAGAGAGAGAGTAAGCCATCTAGCTACTGACTACGGACCCGTAGGTCTACAAGGAACTACTCACACATCATCGGAGAGGCACCAATGGAGATGGTGAACCCCTCCGTGATGGTGTCTAGATTGGATCTGGTGGTTCTGGACTTTTCGACGGCTGGAATAGAATTTCATCGACTCCCCTAGGTTTTCATGAATATATGAGTATTTATATAGCAAAGAGGCGGTGCGGGAGGCCACTGAGGTGGGCACAACCCAGCTGGGCACTCCTTGGTGGGTTGTGCCCCCCCCCGGGACACACCCTAGGTGCAACTCTGGCCCATTAAGTGTCTTCTGGCCCATAAAAATTCTCCAAAAAGTTTCGCGGTGTTTGGGCTCCGTTTGGTATTGATTTCGTGCGATGTAAAAAGCATGCATAAAACAACAATTGGCACTTGGCACTAAGTCAATAGGTTAGTACCGAAAAATGATATAAAATGACTATAAAATGGTTGTAAAATATCCAAGATTGATAATATAACAACATGGAAAATCAAAAATTATAGATACATTGGAGACGTATCAGCATCCCCAAGCTTAATTCCTGCTCGTCCTCGAGTAGGTAAATGATAAAAAACAGAATTTTTGATGTGAAATGCTGCCTATCATGTCATATCATATTCTTTTCTTTATAGCATGAACATTTGAACTTTTACATGGTTAAAAGCAACAATCTAGTTTTGACATAAGATTTAAATACTCAAACATATCAACAAGCAACCATGTCTTTCAAAATATCAATGCTGAAATAAGTTATCCCTAGCCCATCATGCTCAACCATTGATCCATTCATGAAACACATTTGCATATTAGTTACACCCAATGCTCAAGTACGATCATAGTGTTTCCTAGTTGGTGCTTTATAAGAGAAGATGGAGACTCAAATTCAAAAATAAAAATTGCATAAGTAAGAGAAAGGCCCTTCACAGAGGGAAGTAGGTATTTGTAGAGGTGCCAGAGCTCAAAGCTTAAATTGAGAGATGATTTTTTTTGGGAGGTGTACTTTTCCCACCAACGAAAACGACTTAAGGTGCCGAACACTTTCCATGCAAGATATATCATAGGCGGTTCCCAAACATAAAATGAAGTTTATTCCTTTTCCACCAAACTTTCACATGCCATGGCTAGCCTAATCCACAGTTGCCGTCCATACCAACACTTTCCAAGGAATTTATTATTTGACACCATAAAGTAAATTTGCTTTTCATTTCGGGACTGGGCATCCCTAATACCTTTGCCTTACTCTCGTACAATGACAAGTGAATAAACACTCATCATGAGAATAACACATCTAGCATTGAAAATATTGGCCACCCCTCACCGCCTCGCGAGCGGTACGGGCACACAAATTTTCTTAGAACGGCAAGGGAATACCGCATATAGGTAGGTATGGTGGACTCATGTGGCAAAACCGGGATAAAGGATTTTGGATGCACAAGTAGTGATCATACTTAGTGCAAAATGAATGCTAGCAAAAGACTAGGAAGCGACCAAGCATGAAACGAATAATATCATAAGCGAACGTTGAGCATAAATAACACCGAATAATGCACCACAAGTAGGATGTAATTTCATTGCATGATTATTGACTTTCATGATTGCATAGGGAATCACAAACTTTAACACTAATATTCTTACTAAAGCATAACTACTCATTAACATGACTCACATATCATATCATCATGTCTCAAAACTATTACAAGGAATCAAGTTTATTTTGTCCAATGATCTTCATGAAAGTTTTTATTATATCCTTCTTGGATATCTATCACTTTGGAACTAATTTTTATGTTTTGCTTTTGATAAGCTCAAAAAAATATAAGTGAAGATCATGAGCATAAATTTTTTCTTTCTCTCCAAATAATTGAAGTGAAGCAAGAGAGAATTTCTAAAAAAACTACTAACTCTCAAATAAGTCTAAGTGAAGGAAGAGAGTATTTCTTCGAAAATGCTAAGGCGCACCATGCTCAAAAATATATAAGTGAAGCACTAGAGCGAATCCATAGCTCATAAAAATTTAAGTGAAGCATAGAGAGCTATTCTAACAAGTCATGGCAAAACTTTGGATCTCTCTAATAGGTGTGTACAGCAAGGATTGATGACTTTAAAAGAAAAAAAACAAGCAAAGGCTCATATCATATAAGACGCTCCAAGAAAAACACATATCATGTGACGAATAAAAATATAGTTTCGAGTAAAATGCCAATGGTCGTTAGAAGAAAGAGGGGATGCCACTCGAGGGCATCCCCACGCTTAGTTGCTTGCTTCTCTTTGGATAATAGCTTGGGATGCCGGGGCATCCCCAAGCTTAGGTCGTTCTTACTCCTTATTCCTTCATCCATCGTAAGATAACCAAAAACTTGAAACTTCAATCACACGAAACTAAACAAAACTTTCGTGAGATCCGTTAGTATAAGAAAACCAATCACTACTATAAGTATTGTATCAAACCAACTCATATTTTGTATTTGTATTATATCTACTGTATTCCAACTTTTCTATAGCAAAACTCATCAAAGAAAACCATACAATCATCAAAACAAGCACATAACACAATAAAAACAGAATCTGTCAAAAACAGAACAGTCTGTAGTAATCTGGAAGTTTCGAATACTTCTGTAACTCAAAAAATCTGGAAAAAAATAGGGTCACGTGGGAAATTTGTATATTAAATTTCTGAAAAAATAATCAACCTAAAAGCTCTCGTCTGTTAAAAATTAGAATTTTTCTCGTGAGCGCAAAAGTTTCTGTTTTTTCAGCAAGATCAAATCTACTAACACCCAACATAATCCTAAAGCTTTGCTTGGCACAAACCTTTATTCAAACCACAAAAACACATCTTAACAGAGGTATTAAAGGGAATTTTATTGAAAACAACAAGGAAATAAAAAAGCAAAAAGATACAAGTTGGGTTGCCTCCCAACAAGCGCTATCATTTTACGCCCTTAGCTAGGCATGATACCACGATTTCAAGTGTTGTCATCCTTGTTGGATGTTCCATTAGTTGCCCTCATTATAGATTCATAAGGCAATTTGATCTCAGTTCTAGGGAAATGTTCCATGCCCTTTTTCAAGGGAAATTGGAATTTAATATTCCCTTCTTTCATGTCAATCATCGCGCCAATATTGCGCAAAAATGCTCTACCAAGTATAATAGGGCAAGACGGATTGCGATCGATGTCAAGAACAATAAAGTTATGGGTACATAGTTCCTATTTGCAAGAATAAGAACATCATTGATCCTTCCCAAAGGCTTTTTAATAGTGGAATCCACCAAATGCAAATTAAGAGAGCAATCCTCAATATTGGTAAGACCAAGAACATCACAAAGAGATTTCGGAATCGTGGAAACACTAGCACCCAAATCACACAAAGCAAAACACTAAAAAAATTTAATTTTGATTTTGATAGTAGGTTCCCATTCATCACGAAACTTTCTAGGAATTGACACTTCTAATTCCAACTTATCATCTAAAGCTTTCATCATAGCATCAACAATATGTTTATTAAAAGATTTATTTTGCTCATAGGCATGTGGTGAATTAATCATGGATTACAACAAAGAAATACAAACAATCAATGAGCAACTATCATAATTAAAGTCTTTGTAATCCAAGATAGTGGGCACATCACTAGTTAAAGTCTTGACCTCTCCAAACCCACTTTTATCAATTTTCTCTACAAGATTTTTAATCTCCGAAATATTGGGACGCCTTCTACCTAAAGTTGACTCTTCTCCAGTCCCTTTATCATCAAGTTGAACTTTACTAAACAAAGAATCAATAGAAGAAACACCAATCATTTTAATATCTTCATCTTTTTTATGAAAGAAATCACTAGAAAATGCCTTTTCTAAAACTTATCGTTTAGCTCTAAGCATGGCGGTTCTTTTCTTACTCTCATCCATAGAAACATAAATAGCTTTAACTGATTCTTCAACTTTAGGCACAAAAATTTTCAACTTGAAATTCTCTACATCATGAGAAATTCTATCAATACTTCTAGACATATCATCAGTCTTATTCAAATTTTCTTCTATGGAAGCATTGAAAACCTTTTGAGTATCAATAACTTATTTAATATTATTCTCTAGATCAGAGGCGTTTCTATTATTATTGTAAGATTTATTTCCATAGGAATTGCCATAGTTGTTAGAGGAATTACTAGGAAAAGGCCTAGGATTAAAATTACCTCTATAAGCATTGTTGTTAAAATTATTTCTAGAGATAAAGTTCACATCTATAGCATCACTAGTTTGATCAGATCAATCAAAGTAGACAAAGGCATATCATTAAGGTCAATAGGAGTACTTTCACTAGCAACCATTTTCATAAGAGCATCAACTTTTTCACTCAAAGAATCAATCTCAACCGAATTAAGTTTTTTGCTAGTCAGCGCCCTTTTGGTATGCCATTGCGAATTATTCACCATAATATTATCGAGCAATTGGTGGCTTCACCCAAAGTAATTTCCATAATAGTACCACCCCCGGTGGAATCCAAAATGTTTCGAGAAACAAAATTCAACCCCACACAAAAAAATTGTATGATCATCCAAAGATTTAACCCATGAGTTGGGAAATTCCTTAGCATCATTTTCATCCTTTTCCCAAGATTGTGCAACATGCTCATGTTCAAGTTGCTTGAAATTCATGATCAGGGTTGCAAGGGATATAATTTTTGCGGGCGGAAAATATTTAGTGATAAAAGCGTCTTTGCATTTGTTCCAAGAATCGATGTTATTGCGAGGCAAAGAAGAAAACCAAATTTTCGGATGATCTCGCAAAGAAAACGGGAATAGTTTCAATTTCACAATATCATTGTCCACATCTCTTTTCTTTTGCATATCGCATAATTCCATGAAGGTATTAAGATGGGACGCGGCATCCTCATTAGGAGTGCCGGAAAATTGATCTTTCATGACAAGATTCAATAAAGCAGTATTAATATCACAAGTCTCCGCACTAGTGGTGGGAGGAGCAATCGGAGTGCCAATAAAATCATTGTTCTTGGTATTGGAAAAATCACGCAACTTAGTGTTCTCTTGCGTCCTTTTTGAGCAATTATAAACAAGAGCATAAGTGGGTGATAGATCCGACCGGAAAACGGCGAACGAAAAACAGGGCGAATAAAACGGCAAATATTTGTGAAGTGGGGGAGATGAAAACGAGAGGCTAATGACAAATAACGTATATTGCGAGGAGATGAGATTCGTGATTAGGAGCCTGGTATATGTTGAAGGTGCTCCCCGGCAACGGCGCCAGAAATTTCCTTTTGATAACTGCTAAGACTACGTCGGTATTTCCCCAAAGAAGAAGGGATGATGGAGAATAGCAGCGGTAGGCATTTTCCTCAGTGATGAAACCATGGTTATCGAACCAGTAGGAGAACCAAGCAACACAACGTAAACATCACCTACACACAAATAACAAATACCCGCAACCCGACGTGTAAAAGGGGTTGTCAATCCCTTTCGGGTAATGGAGTTGATAGAGTTGTAAATATTGATAGATCGAACGATAAATAAGATAAATTGAAGCAAGGTATTTTTGGGTTTTTGGTTAAGTAGATCTGAATATAAAAGCAAAGGAAAATAGATCGCAAAGGCAAATAATATGAGAAAGAGACCCAGCGACCGTAGATTTCACTAGTGGCTTCTCTCGAGAAAATAAAAAAACGGTGGGAATACAATTAGTGTTGGGCAATTGATAGAACTTCAAATAATTATGATGATATCCAGGCAATGATCATTATATAGGCATCATGTCCAAGATTAGTAGACCGACTACTTCCTGCATCTACTACTATTACTCCACACATCGACCGCTATCCAGCATGCATCTACTGTATTAAGTTCATGGAGAAACGGAGTAATGCAATAAGAATGATGACACGACGTAGACAAGATCTATTTATGTAGAAATATACCCCATCAATTTATCCTTAGTAGCAATGATACATACGTGTGGTTCCCTTTCTGTCACTGGGATCAAGCACCGTAAGATCAAACCCACTACAAAGCTCCTCTTCCCATTGCAAGATAAATAGATCAAGTTGGCCAAAAAAAACCCAAATATTGGAGAAGAAATATGAGGCTATAATAAATCATGCATATAAGAGATCAAAGAAGACTCAAATAACTTTCACGGATATAAAAAGATAGATTCGATCATAAACTCAAAGTTCATCGGATCCCAACAAACACACCGCAAAAAGAGTTACGTCATATGGATTTCCAAGAGACCATTATGTAGATAATGAAGAGAGAGAGAGAGAGAGAGAGGAAGCCATCTAGCTACTGACTATGGACCCATAGGTCTACAAGGAACTACTCACACATCATCAAAGAGGCACCAATGGAGAAGGTGAACCCCTCCGTGACGGTGTCTAGATTTGATCTGGTGGTTCTCGACTTTGCAGCGGCTGGAATAGAATTTCGTCAACTCCCCTAGGGTTTCTGGAATATCCGAGTATTTATAGAGCAAAGAGGCGGTGCGGGAGGCCATCGAGGTAGGCACAACCCACCTGGGTGCGCCAGGGGGGCCTGGCGCGCCATGGTGGGTTGTGCCCCCCTCGAGGCACCCTCAGGTGCAGCTCTGGCCCATCAGGTGTCTTCTGGCCCATAAAAGTTCTTCAAAAAGTTTTGCGGTGTTTGGGCTCCGTTTGATATTGATTTCCTGCGATGTAAAAAACATGCAGAAAACAACAACTCGCACTTGGCACTATGTCAATAGGTTAGTACCAAAAAATGATATAAAATGATTGTAAAACATCCAAGAATGATGATATAACAGTATGGAACAATAAAAAATATAGATATGTTGGAGACGTATCACAACCCCAGCCTTGAACTTGGAGGTGTTTCTATACAAAGGCGGAGGGACATAGTCTTTCCAACGGCTGTTTTACCGAGTCACCCAAAGGACTATAATTTGACTTGGTTTTATTGCAAGGATACTTCTCGAGAAGGTTAGAATCCTCTGTCGGTTTTCCGCCCAACCCGGCTCATGACAAACACCCCGCTTCCAAATAAATTAACTACAGAAGAGCGGATTCCTTTTGCTTCTGCCTTATAAAAAATTCGACCTCTGGTTGCCAACAGATTAACTGGGGTAGATCTAGTCCGTTGCTGGGTGACGTGGATGGTTTTTCCCTTAAGCCGGTGCTCCAGTTTAATGTGTGAATATACTGGGCAGGCCAACGATCCTCAACGTTATAACTCCACAAAGCTTACTGAAGAGGAGATGAATGACACTGTCAAGTCCCTCCTTGGCGAGCCATTTGAAAAATGTTGTAAGACTGGCCTCGCTCCTTTTTGTATTCTCAACCTGGCATTGGATGTAAGTGCTTAAAAACTTCATCCTTTTATTAACCTTTTGTGTATCAAATACTTATCTCCATATGTAAACAGGCCAACTCCTCCTTCTAGAAGAAAAGGTTGCCAACTACCGTTAATCCTATTAAGAGGAATAAAACATCTGTTCGTGGCCCGGGTCGCCCCAAGAAGACTGCAGCTTTGGAAATATCTGCACTTGATGAGTCAGAGGTAGAGGTTGACTCAATTGGTACCCTTTTTATACAACTTATTGATCCCGATTTACTTTAGGAAGAAGCTGATGCTAGTCATGCCGATGTTGCTGAGGTAATCCCTGTCCCCTCCCACTTAGAAACCTTGCTAGGAAAGAAAGAATGGCGGGTCATCAGGAAAGTAAGATTTTCCCATCCTCTTGCTTATTTGGATCCCTATTTTATTTTGAAGATACACCAACACGAGTCTAGGTGTAGTACATGGAGTAGCCGCCAAGAAGAACCCGTGGCTGGCTTACCAAACATTACGGCGGGTCGCAAACGCCAACAAGAGGTGCCTCAGCATCCCACTTTATCCTTTTCGTGAGCCGGCCCCATTCGACAGCCTCTTAACCCTTCTAACACGGCTTATCAGGAATCTTCCAACTCCTCTGGCGTGTCTACTGCCACTCAGCTCCCTACCTTTGTGGTTTACCCAACGTAAGGTCTAATATTTGCTGAGTTGATCTACCTTATAATTTAATCATAGTAATTTTGATAACTTTCTTCGCAGGGCTAAAGCCAATATGGACAAAAAGCAAAAGGTGGTCAGGTCTTCCAAGGCTGCCGAAGAGAAACAAACTTTACATGCTGACGAATTACTCATGGAAAATCCAGAAGGCCCTAAAAACAGGAAGATGAGCCGCCTCTTGAAACTGTCACGTCTGCCATTGCTCAAAATGACCCGGCAAATACCACTGACCCGCCAAATACTGACTCGACTTCTCCCGTTAAGAACTCCGCCGAAGGCCAGGCTGATGATGGTCTCATTACATGATTAGTTTTTAAACCTCCTGGAGCTCCCACAATCCTTGCTAAACACTCTGCCAATGATGAAATTTTTGCCCCTGAAAATGCTAAGTCTAAGGCTGATCTTGTGAGTTATGCATTATTGGATGTGAATGAATTATGCCCTATCTACTTGAGTTGCCTGCAAACCAGCCGTGATATGGAAGCTGACTTAGTCAAGCGGATGCGGCAAAAATATGAGGTATGACTAATTTGTCTCCTGCATGCATATTTACTCAGCCCCCAAGTCTTATTCATAGGAAAAGGTCACATTGAGTATGGACAAGACTTAGCAATTTATATGTATTGTAACTTCAGGTTATAGCCCCCAAGGGCCGGCTTATCTAACGAAGATAAGCCAGTTCTTCAATAGTTGATTTGCAAAATAGAATCTTCCATGACCCTGAAAGGTCATCTTATTTTAAGACGAGCCTGCTCTTCAAAAATATAACCTTTAAGAAAACTTGCTGACACATTAGTCCCCAAGGGTCGGCTTATCTAATGAAGATGGGACGGGTATTGCAAAATATGACTTTGATAAAAAACTTGCTGACACATTAGCCCCCAAGTGCCAACTATATTGCCTGCAATGTGCTTGGGACTTGCATGACTGCCATCCAATAACTCTGTATTCTTTGTATCTTCAATTGCAGGATGCTTTAAACTCAGCGCACTCTCAAATAGTTGAGCTGAAAGATATGCTTAAACATCATGAGATTGAGACGCAAAAAGCTGACTCCAAGTTTAAATTTGTTTGGATGAAAATGAGAAGCTAAAAACCGGCTTTGCTAATGAGAAAGCCGCCTGGAAATGATGAAACTTCACTAAGAGAGACCAATGCAGAGCTGTCTGGCTTAAAACGCCATATTACTCAAATGACAGCCACCATATTTGGTAAATACCCATTGAATAAAAAATTCCTCATATGATATTATTATAATTCACCTGGCAGCTTATACATAATCTTCTCCAAAACAGACCGTAGAAGCTCCAATCTTGGTTCAGACATGCTGCTCAAACTGAAGGTCATGTATTCGCTCGTAGAACAACTTTACATCGGTACTCAACGGGCCCCTGTTGCTTTCTCCAACGGGAAAGAGCCGCCCACACTCCTCCAAGACGTGCTAGCCAAGCTGTCTGTGATGCCATAGAAGTTAGCAGAAATTGAAATATCAGCCGCCCAATCTGGCGCCATTATTGCTCTCAGTCGTGCCAAGGCATGGCAAGCGGAACTTGACCCGGCAGAAATGGCCACTGGTTGTCCAGGCTTGAAGGAAGACGGGCCTGCTTTTAGTGAGGCAGATTTTGTCAAATGCGTGAAAGAAATGCTTACTTTAGCATGCAAACTTTCCAAAAGAGACTGATCTGTCCAGATATGAGGCAGATTATGATATGGAAAATGTTAATGCGAAAACCCCGGCTTACGACATCATGGATCTTACTGGCTCGTAAGAACACCTTTGCTCCTGATGTTGATCCATCTCAAATTATCAATGATGAAGCTTTCTTCCAGGCCTTAACTGGCATCAACTGGACAACACCTGTTCTTCAGATGAAAGAGGAAGAAGAGCGAGAGTGGGATGACCCGGAGTCATCAACTTGCCATAATGATGGTAACTGAAGGCACAACGGCTCTCCAATGCAGTTGCAAAAAACTCTTGTTCTTTAATTCTGCCGGCTCATCGTAGCCTTGTAATAGGCTATTTTAAAACTGTGATGTGCCATGCCTTTGTGCATGTTTGTCTGGAACTTGTTTCGATGAGAAATATCATAATTGTTTTTTTACTCCAATCAAAATATATGATTCGATCCTTGATATTTCCCGTGATAAAAAATGTTTTGGTAATATACAAGTCAAAAACTGAACCAGGGTAAAAACCCTATGACCATGTCACATGTTCATATTATGCTCTTATCAAAGAAAAAATAGATAAGTCTATGTTATTGAAACAACTTGGGTTATAATTCAAAAAATACAAGCGTGTGCCGGTATGAATTAGTGACCTAAGGAAAAAACCAAGAAGGGTGATAATCCAAAAAATAGTCAATCATGACCTTTATAAGCCGAAAACCAAGGACTCGGCGGTTTATATCGCGGTTAAAAAAAAACCAAAACTCATGGTGAACTGACGCCTCACCGTTGCCTTAAAAGGCAGCAATAATCTGTTAGGGCACCAACGCCAGGTAATGGGCTGACACCTCATAGTTGTGGCACCAATTCCAGGTGATGGGATGACGCCTCATCGTGGGCTGACGCCTCATAGTTGTGGCACCAACACCAGGTGATGGGCTGACGCCTCATCTGATGGAAATATGCCCTAGAGGCAATAATATAGTTGTTATTTATATTTCCTTATTTGATGATAAATGTCTTTTATTCATGATAGAATTGTATTAACCAGAAACCTGATACATGTGTGAATACATAGACAAAACAGAGTGTCCCTAGTATGCCTCTACTAGACTAGCTCGTTAATCAAAGATGGTTGAGTTTCCCAACCATAGACATGTGTTGTCATTTGATGAATGAGATCACATCATTAGGAGAATGATGTGACGGACAAGACCCATTTGTTAGCTTTGCATTATTGATCGTTTAAGTTTTATTGCTATTGCTTTCTTCATGACTTATATATGTTCCTCTGACTATGAGATTATGCAACTCCCGAATACCGGAGGAACACCTTGTGTGCTATCAAACGTCACGACGTAACTGGGTGATTATAAAGATGCTCTACAGGTGTCTCCGAAGGTGTTTGTTGAGTTGTCATAGATCGAGAATAGGATTTGTCACAACGAGTGTCGGAGAGGTATCTCTGGGCCCTCTCGGTAATACACATCATAATAAGCCTTGCAAGCATATGACTAATGAGTTAGTCACGAGATGATGTATTACAGAACGAGTAAAGAGACTTGCTGGTAACGAGATTGAATTAGGTATGATGATACCGACGATCGAATCTCGGGCAAGTAACATACCGATGACAAAGGGAACAACGTATGTTTTTGTGCAGTTCGATCGATAAAGATCTTCGTAGAATATGTAGGAGCCAATATGTGCATCTAGGTTCCGCTATTGGTTATTGTCCACAGAGATGTCTTGGTCATGTCTACATAGTTCTCGAACCCGTAGGGTCCGCACGCTTAACATTCATTAACGATATAGTATCGAATGATTTATGTATGTTGGTGACCGAATGTTATTCGGAGTCCCGGATGTGATCACGGACATGATGAGGAACTCCGGAATGGTTCGGAGATAAAGGTTAATATATGGGATAATAGTGTTTGGCCTACGGAAGGAATTCCAGATGTTTCCCGAAATGTTTGGGTACGAGGACACTTTATTTGGGCCAATGGGGAAAGCCGACAAGGATTTTGGAAAGCGCAAAAGAAAGTTTTGCGGAGTCTAGGGTCCAGACGCTAGGGTCCTTGGCGTCTGGCCCTGGAGTCCGAGAAGGACTCTTGCCTTTCGGGTGAAACCAACTTTGTGGAGGCTTTTACTCCAAGTTTCAACCCCAAGGCTCAACATATAAATAGAGGGGCAGGGCTAGCACCCAAGATACATTAAGATACACCAAGCCGTGTGCCGGTAACCCCGACCCTCTAGTT
Organism: Secale cereale; assembly: GCA_902687465.1. Taxonomy (NCBI): domain Eukaryota; kingdom Viridiplantae; phylum Streptophyta; class Magnoliopsida; order Poales; family Poaceae; genus Secale; species Secale cereale. Next base: position 247,686,316 of record LR738711.1, read on the forward strand.
TATCCTCCATCTAGTTTCTGTAGTGCTTGGCAAAGCCCTGCAAAGATTGTTCTTCATCACCAACCATCACCACGCTGTCGTGCTGCCGGAACTCATCTACTACTTCGCCCATCTTGCTGGATCAAGAAGGTGAGGACGTCATCGAGCTGAACGTGTGCTGAACACGGAGGTGGCGTACGTTCGGTACTAGATCAGGGCGGATCATGAAGGTGTACGACTACATCAACCGCGTTGTCAAACGCTTCCGCTGTCGGTCTACAAGGGTATGTAGACACACTCTCCCACTCTCGTTGTTGTGCATATCCTAGATAGATCTTGCATGAGCGTAGGAAAATTTTGAAATTGCATGCTACATTCCCTATCAGTGGCATCATGAGCCAGGTCTATGCGTAGATGATATGCACGAGTAGAACACAAAGAGTTGTGGGCGATAATAGTCATACTGCTTACCAGCATGTCATACTTTGATTCAGCGGTATTGTTGGATGAAGTGGCCCAGGCCGACATTACATGACCGCGTTCATGAGACTGGTTCTACCGACGTGCTTTGCACATAGGTGGCTGGCGGGTGTCAGTTTCTCCAACTTTAGTTGAATTGAGTGTGACTACGCCCGGTCCTTGTTGAAGGTTAAAACAACACACTTGACAAAAAATCGTTGTGGTTTTGATGCGTAGGTAAGAACGGTTGTTGCTAAGCCCGTAGGAGCCATGTAAAACTTGCAACAACAAAATAGAGAACATCTAACTTGTTTTTGCAGGGCATGTTGTGATGTGATATGGTCAAGACGTGATGATTTATACGATTTTGTATGAGATGATCATGTTTGTAAATTATTGGCAACCGACAGGAGCCTTATGGTTGTCTCTTTATTGTATGAATTGCGAAAGCCATGTAATTGCCTTACTTTATCACTTTGAGTTAGCGATTGTAGTAGTAGCAATAGTTGGCGAGACGACCACGACGCTACGCTGAAGATCATGGTGTCAAGCCGGTGACGATGGAGATCATGACGATGCTTTGGAGATGGAGATCAAAAGCACAAGATGATGATGGCCATATCATGTCACATATTTTGATTGCATGCGATGTTTATCTTTTTATGCATCTTATTTTGCTTAGAATGACGGTAGCATTATAATATGACCCCTTACAAAATTTCAAGGTACAATTGTTCTCCCTGAGTATGCACCATTGCGACGGTTCGTCGTGCCGAGACACCACGTGATCATCGGGTGTGATAAGCTCTACGTTCAAATACAACGGGTGTAAGACAGTTTTACACATGCCGAATACCTGGGTTAAACTTGACGAGCCTAGCATGTACAGACATGGCCTTGGAACACTTGAGACCGAAAGGTCCACCATGAATCATGTAGTAGATATGATCAACATAAGATGTTCACCGTTGAAAACTACTCCATCTCATGTGATGATCGGACATGGTTTAGTTTATATGGATCACGTGATCATTTAGATGACTAGAGGGATGTCTATCTAAGTGGGAGTTCGTAAGTAATTTGATTAATTGAACTTCAATCAGGAACTTAGTCCTGATAGTATTTGCAAATTATGTTGTAGATCAATAGCTCGCGTTGTAGCTCTGATACGTCCAAAACGTATCTATAATTTCTGCTTGCTCCATGCCTCTTTTGGGTGATATTGCTATGTTATTTATACACTTCCATACACTTTTGATCATATTTGGACTAACCTATTAACTCAGTGCACCCCAGTGCCAGTTTCTGTTTTCGGCTGTTTTTGTATTTTAGGTTTTCACATTACGAGAACTGCCAAAAAAAATCCAGAAAAATTATATAAAAAATCAGTGTTCCGGAAGCTTCCATGCGGCTAAAGTAGGGCCGGAGGGGACCCACAGGGGCTCCAGGTGGCCTGCCCACGCGCCCCCCCTGGCGGCGCCGGGGGGG
>LR738711.1:247688307-247755273 GCA_902687465.1 Secale cereale
GGGGGGCGCTTGGGCACCCCTGACCCCCTCTGATGCCCCCCTTTGGCATATATTTACACCGTGTCGCGGAAACCCTGATTTCGGACCCCTTTTCTCTAGACGCAATCCGATCTCCACCGCCATCGCCATCAAGCTTCGGGGGACCAGAATTCCTGCGCCGGCACCCTGCCGGGACGGGGAAGTGCCCCCGGATTCATCTCCATCGACGTTGCTTCCCCCCTCCATGATGCGGGAGTAGTTCCTCCTCGGGGATGAGGTTCTTACCAGTAGCTATGTGGTCGATTCTCTCTCCCATGATGTGATCTTCGTTGTGATCATAGGCTATGTTAATCTAGGGTGATCCCATGATATTTCCCCTTCCTCTATGTATTGGATTGATGTACTCACTTGTCTTTATCTAGTATAATCCCCGAGACCAAGGTGACAGCGGTCTATTGGACATGGATTAGAACAATATTTTCATGAGTGATTTCCTCTCTTGTGTGTTGATTGAAGATTGAGAGTCTCTTGGTGCTTGTCTTTGACTATCCTTTAGATATGTTGTGGTGATTGTGGGAGTCTCTTTGGATGGCCGCGGTGACATTGGGAAATCCTTAGATTGAGAACTACGAACTTTGAGGTGTGCTTTTGTAGCCCTACATAATTATCGTCCTCTCTTGACCACGAAGGAATGACCTCCGAGTGCGTCCCCTTTGCATGTTTTATGGGAAATATCATGTGATTCGATTATGTTAATGTTGTTGGGAGTTGCCACTAGTGAAAGTATGAAGCCTAGGCCTTGTTTCCACCATTGCAATACCATTTGTGCTCACGTTTACCACTTGTTTGCTTGCTGCACTTTTTATTACAGATTTATATTACTTTGTTTTGCCATCTATATCACTTGCCATTTAACATCTCTTCGCCGAACTAGTGCACCTATACATCTAACAAGTGTATAAGGTGTGCTGGGGACACAAGAGACTTCTTGTATCTTAGTTGCAGGGTTGCTTGAGAGAGACCATCTTCAACCTCTACTTCCCTGAGTTCGATAAACCTTAGGTCATCCACTTGAGGGAAATTGCTGCTGTCCTACAAACCTCTGCGCTTGGAGGCCCAACATAGTCTACAAGAGTAGAAGCATGTGTAGACATCAAGCTATTTCTGGCGCCGTTGCCGGGGAGGTGAGCGCTTGAAGGTATATCTTTAGATCTTGCAATTAAATCTTTTTGTTTCTTGTTTTTATTTCACTAGTTATGCTTATGGACAACCTTGCTATTGGATCGTTGCTTGCGGGAAGACGCCCCACACCTGTGGTGGTTGCTCCTCCCCCTACTGAAATTGTGCCCTATAAAATACCAGCTGGTATTATCGATTATGTTTTGGCTGATCGTTATGGAGGAGATAGACATCCCGGTGAACACTTACTATATCTGTCACAACTATGTTCATTATTTAAGCTTGCAGGTGTATCAAGGGAGTTTGTCATGAGGAAATTATTTGCCTTGTCACTGAAAGGAAAAGCATTGGAATGGTATAGGCTACTAAATGACTCTCACCCGCTGGAGTGGGAAGAGATCCAGTCTCTCTTTTACTCCAAGTTTTATCCTCTTCATGAAGTCCATGAGAATAGGAATTATGTTTATAATTTTTATCCTCATGACGGAGAGAGCATAGCTCAAGCTTGGGGGAGACTGAAAACGTTAATGCTAAAATGTCCTAACCATGGGCTCCCCAAAGATATGATTATTACTAATTTCTATGCGAGGCTTTCTCGACAGGATAAAGATTTGCTCGACGCTTCCTCTATGGGTTCTTTCACAAACAAAAAGATTGATGCTAAATGGGAACTCCTTGAAAGAATTCAACGTAACACTGAAGATTGGGAGATCGACAAAGGTAAAGAGTCAGGTATAATTTATGAGTATGATTGCATTAAGTCCTTTGTTGAAACTACAAGTTTTAATAAGTTTAGTGCTAAGTTTGGGCTTGATTCTCAACTCCTTGTTGATTTCCTCAAATCTTTTGCATCACATCTTAATATGCCTAAGGAGGATTGGATCAAGTATCATGAACCTTTAAAGAGACTTGCAAAGAAAATGAAATTGTTCATGATGATTGCAACATGCATGATCCAATTCCTAAAAATGAAGTTTTATATAAGCATGTTAATTTTTGTGGAGTGGATAGACCTTGTGAAAGGCCTATGATTGAAGAAGAGAATTATTGTAAGCAACATAAGCATGAAAGAACAATCACTCGGGTCAGAGATTTAAATGAAATTGCTAGAGAATTGTGTGACCTTTATCCTTTTACTTGTGAACTTTGCCGTATAGAGGGTCACTTTAATTTTCAATGCATGAACTTTCAAAACATAACTGTTAACCGGTTGTGTGATAACATGATCACCTCTGATCTTTATGATGAGCTTATGTTATTTTTGATGTGTGAAGAGTTATCAGAAAAGACTTCATGGCTAGATGTTAATGCCATAGGAATAAAAAACACTTTGCAAAATTGCCATCTCTATTGTGTTGTTAATTGCCATGAAAATGATTACATAGGTAAGATTATAAAGGAGGGAACTTTACCAAAGTATAAAAATGTCTCTTATATTTCTGCTAATAAAAAGGAGAGTTTCTCCCAAGTTTCCCCTATTGTTTCTAATGATAAACCAGGATATGTGGAGAAGCTTCATCTCCAACTACTCCCTCCTAAGGTTAAGAAGAATAAAAAGAAGAGGAGGAGGAAGAGGAGCAAGAAAGAAGAAGAATGGGTATCAACCTGGCCTGAGCATATTCCTCCCATCAACTTTTATCCTAACGGTTGTAAGTTTAAAGAAGAAGGTGAAGTTTATTGCCTTAATTATCATCTTGATGATACGTCCGTAGGTACTATTGAAGATGATTTTGATTATGATATGCATGTTACTTATTGTGATTGGGAAAATGATGATAATGCTACTTATGATCTTGAAAATCTTTTTGGCACCAACTCTGAAAGTGATGATATGGGAAGCTCTAAGCTTGGGGATGATAGGATTGCAAATCCTTTACCCACTAGTGATGTGATAATTGATAATTCTTTTGCTAGTAAGAATAAAGACAACATGATTACAAATATAGTTGCTAGCAATGATAATGCTCTTCTCTACTATGATGATGTCATAACTCTAACCTATAGTGATTATAAAGGTACCTATGACATAAGGAGAAATTATCCTTATGAAACTTGTCATAATCATGGAGGGAATTACTCCCTTGTTGAACACCACCCTCCTAATACACAAGTAATCTATAGTGTTCAAGTTGTTTATGATAGTCCTACTCCCACTATTACCAATGAGAAAGATTATGCTTATGTGGAGAGTAAGAGTACCTTTTTGCATGTGGATCATGGTAACAATGCTTTACGTGATGCTTATATTGTTGAGTTCATCCATGATGCCACTGAAATTTATAATGAGATAGGGAGACTTGGTTCTAAATATCTTAATAATAAGAAGTTTCCTCTCTTTATGGTGAATATTTTGAAGTTATGCTTGTTTTGCCTTCCTATGCTAGTTGCTTTGTGCTTCAATGAATTATTCTATTGCAATATTCCTATGCATAGGAAGCATGTTAGGCTTAAATGTGTTTGGTATTTGCTTCTTGATGCTCTCTTTTGTTCTTCAGCTCTTATTCCTACGAGAGCATCATTAAAGTCTTAAGCCTATCTTTATGGCTATAAAGAAAGAGCTCTAGGGAGACAACCCTTGTTATGTTTACTTTCAGTTTTAGTGGTCTTGATGTTTGTTACTACTGTAGCAACATCATTGTATCTTTATTTTTCAGCTTTGTGCCAAGTTTAGCCTCTGATTGCAAGAAAGTTCAAAAGTTGTGGCGTGCTGCCCAGGAAACAGATTCTGTCCTTGGATAGAAAAATTCGTATAAAATCACCAGATCATCTTTTTGGTCTGAATTTTTTCGACAGCGTGCTCTATATAATTGTCTTTCATGCGTCTATTTTGAGTTTTTGATTAGAGTTGCAGAAGTGCCCCGGAAAAACATTTACTACCTGCTGTTCTGTTTTCCATAGATTCTGTCCTGTTTTGCCTTTCCTTCATTTTGCAAACCTAGAGCTTGCTTTTTCTTTGCAAAAACCTTTTGGCAATCTTGAGAAACAGTAGAACTTAAAGAATATCTTCATTTCCAGCAAGGAACAATTAATTATTTTATTATGGGTACTAACCTCGCTAATCAGATTATGATGAGTTATGTATGAAGGGAGTTTTCAAGTGTGCGAGGGAAGATGGTAAAAAGATTCAGGAGTGTCAAACGCTCAAGCTTGGGAATGCCCCCATGCACCCCCAAGAAATATTCAAGGAGACTCAAGCGTCTAAGCTTGGGGATGCCCCCGTGCATCCCCTTCTCCATCAACATCATCAGTTCGTCCTTCGTTCCACTATATTTTAATCACTTCATGTGTTATGTGCTATGCTTGGAGCGTCTTGTTTTAGTTTTCCTTTTAGTTTTCTTTAGCTTTTCACAACGAGTTGGAACTCAGCTTTCTTTATGTGGGAGAGAAACACGCTCCACTTCTACCTAGAACATAACATAGAATTTGCATGTCTATCTTTGCTGTGTGTGCTCTTTGTATTTTAATAGCTACTATCATGCTTAGCTCTTAACTTTCATGCTTATCTTTTTAAAGAGCTTTTGTTTAGTTGGTTGCTTGAACTCTCTTTAGTTATCATGTTTATCTTATTAAGAGAGTTTGCTTCCGTTGCATTGGTTGATATGTCTATGATAAAGATGCTACGTGCATAATGGTGCTTAGTAGTTCATGTTTTCTTATGGTTAGTCTCAAATAGCTGGGGGGGTTCCCAATGTGTTATTGGAGTACCAACATGATTTGTTTGCCTATGATGTGGTATGGTTTAGTAATATCTTCCTTCAAAGAATTTATTTTGATTGACTTGGCGTATGCTCACGCATATTTAAGACTGTAAAGAAAGTCTGTCAAGCCTTGATGATCTTTTGTTTCTGAGTAGCGATATAACTTCCATGCCTGATTCAATGTTGCTTTGTCGCTCTGCATGATTATGACCGTCATTGCTCTCTTAGTTGGTAGCTCCCCGTCTTTTGCTAACCTTCGCCTGTACTAAGCGGACTGACTGCTTGTGCATCCACATCCTTTTAATCCAGTTATGCCATATGAGTCCACCATATCTTCCTACATGGTATTTACCTGCCATTCCTAACGGAGACTTGCATGTACGATCTCGAAATTATTCAAAGAAAAAGCATTCCTATTTTGTGCCTCTGTTTTAAGTTCATGAGGAAGTAGTAGTTAATTCATGATCTTTTTAAGTTGGACAAGCTTCACCCCGGGATTGCATGTATAATGTGCAAACCCATAATACGAGAAGGAACTAGCATTGAGTGCGCCCGACTCAAAAAGATAATATAACAAACAAACCCTCCTTCACGCTTTGTTTATGAGAAATCAGAAAACTTTGGCAGTGATAAACAAAGGAGATTAAGAGGATGTGATCGTCCTCATTCGGGAGCCGTTCCTCGAAACTTGTCCATCTCAAGAAGTGATTAAGTTGTCTGCTAGCATTCGTTGACGAAACATGCATGATCTAAAAAAAATTATTACCTCTGTTTTAAAACCAAGAGCTCTGGTACATGTTTTGTCTTTGTTTCCGACTACGGGTTTTCAACCTTGCCAACAAAAGCCACGGTTCGAGAGTCTCCACCTTCTTTTAAAAGCACCAACTACTGAGAGCATGATTGTCATTCTGAGTGTAATGTGCATTGTCCCAAAGTAGCATTGTCTTTTGCATGATTGTGATATCGTTTATTTTGAAATCATTGTATCCAGTCATCACTTAAACCTTGGAGGTGCCCCTGCATTTATGTTTTGCTTCACTAAAGGGGGCAAGCTAGATATCACTTTATCATATTTGCACATCATGTTCATTACGAATCTATTTGATGTTTCAATATCATATTGTAAAACTTTCAGTTCTTTGTGATTTTCTCATGAGGCAACTTAATTACTATAGATTCATTGTCTCAGTAAGCTTTTGTCATATGACTATGAAAAAGTCCTATATGGTTAATAGCATGTCACCACAGAAATTATTCTTGTTATCATTTACCTACTCGAGGACGAGCAGGAATTAAGCTTGGGGATGTTGATACGTCCAAAACGTATCTATAATTTCTGCTTGCTCCATGCCTCTTTTGGGTGATATTGCTATGTTATTTATACACTTCCATACACTTTTGATCATATTTGGACTAACCTATTAACTCAGTGCACCCCAGTGCCAGTTTCTGTTTTCGGCTGTTTTTGTATTTCAGGTTTTCACAATACGAGAACTGCCAGAAAAAATCCAGAAAAATTATACAAAAAATCAGCGTTCCGGAAGCTTCCATGCGGCCAAAGTAGGGCCGGAGGGGACCCATAGGGGCTCCAGGCGGCCTGCCCACGCGGCCCCCCTCCTGGCCGCGCCGGGGGGCGCCTGGGCACCCCTGACCCCCTCTGATGCCCCCTTTGGCATATATTTACACCGTGTCGCGGAAACCCTGATTCCGGACCCCTTTTCTCCAGACGCAATTCCGATCTCCGCCGCCATCGCCATCAAGCTTCGGGGGAGCAGAATTCCTGCGCCGGCACCCTGCCGGGACGGGGAAGTGCCTCCGGATTCATCTCCATCGACGTTGCTTCCTCCCTCCATGATGCGGGAGTAGTTCCTCCTCGGGGCTGAGGTTCTTACCAGTAGCTATGTGGTCAATTCTCTCTCCCATGATGTGATCTTCATTGTGATCATAGGCTATGTTAATGTAGGGTGATCCCATGATATTTCCCCTTCCTCTATGTATTGGATTGATGTACTCACTTGTCTTTATCTAGTATAATCCCCGAGACCAAGGTGACAGCGGTCTATTGGACATGGATTAGAACAATATTTTCATGAGTGATTTCCTCTCTTGTGTGTTGATTGAAGATTGAGAGTCTCTTGGTGCTTGTCTTTGACTATCCTTTAGATATGTTGTGGTGATTGTGGGACTCTCTTTGGATGGCCGCGGTGACATTGGGAAATCCTTAGATTGAGAACTACGAACTTTGAGGTGTGCTTTTGTAGCCCTACATAATTCTCGTCCTCTCTTGACCACGAAGGAATGACCTCCTAGTGCGTCCCCTTTGCATGTTTTATGGGAAATATCATGTGATTCGATTATGTTAATGTTGTTGGGAGTTGCCACTAGTGAAAGTATGAAGCCTAGGCCTTGTTTCCACCATTGCAATACCATTTGTGCTCACGTTTACCACTTGTTTGCTTGCTGCACTTTTTATTACAGATTTATATTACTTTGTTTTGCCATCCATATCACTTGCCATTTAACATCTCTTCGCCGAACTAGTGCACCTATACATCTAACAAGTGTATTAGGTGTGTTGGGGACACAAGAGACTTCTTGTATCTTAGTTGCAGGGTTGCTTGAGAGAGACCATCTTCAACCTCTACTTCCCTGAGTTCGATAAACCTTAGGTCATCCACTTGAGAGAAATTGCTGCTGTCCTACAAACCTCTACGCTTGGAGGCCCAACATAGTCTACAAGAGTAGAAGCGTGTGTAGACATCAAGCTCCCCTATGTTTTGATATGTTCCTAGAGAAAACTAAGTTGAAAGATGTTAGTAGCAATGATGCGGACTAGGTACGTGATCTGAGGATTATCCTCATTGCTGCACAGAAGAATTATGTCCTTGATGCACCGCTAGGTGACATACCTATTGTAGGAGCAGATGCAGACATTATGAACGTTTGGCAAAGCTCAGTATGATGTCTACTTAATAGTTTAGTGCACCATGCTTTACGGCTTAGAACCGGGACTTCAAAAATGTTTTGAACACCACGGAGCATATGAGATGTTCCAAGAGCTGGAATTGGTATTTCAGACTCATGCCCATGTCGAGAGGTATGAGACCTCTGACAAATACTTTGCCTACAAGATGGAGGAGAATAGCTCAGCTAGTGAGCATGTGCTCAGAATTGTCTGGCTACTACAATCACTTGAATCAAGTGGGAGTTAATATTCTAGATAAGATAGTGATTGACAGAGTCCTCTAGTCACTATCACCAAGCTACTAGAACTTCATGATGAACTATAATATGCAAGGGATGATGAAAACGATTCCCGAGCTCTTCTCGATGCTGAAATCCGCGAAGGTAGAAATCAGGAAAGAGCATCAAGTGTTGATGGTTAAACAAAACCACTAGTTTCAAGAAAAAAGGCAAGGGAAAGAAAGGGAACTTCAAGAAGAACGACAAGCAAGTTGCCACTCCCTAGAAAAAGCCCAAAGCTAGACCCAAGCCTGAAATTGAGTGCTTCTACTTCAAAGAAACTGGTCACTGGTAGCGGAACTACCCCAAATATTTGGTGGATAAGAAGGATGGCAAAGTGAACAAAGGTATATTTGATATACATGTTATTGATGTGTACCTCACTAGTGCTCGTAGTAGCCCTTGGGTATTTGATACTTGTTCGGTTGCTAAGATTAGTAACTCGAAACAGGAGTTACAGAATAAACAGAGACTAGTTGAGGGGGAGGTGACGATGTGTGTTGGAAGTAGTTCCAATATTGATATGATCATCATCGCACACTCCCTGTACTTTCGGGATTAGTGTTAAACCTAAATAAATGTTATTTGGTGTTTGCGTTGAGCATGAACAAGATTGGATCGTGTTTATTGCAATACGATTATTTATTTTAAGTCAGAGAATAATTGTTATTCTGTTTACATGAATAAAACCTTCTATGGTCATACACCCAAGGTGAATGGTTTATTGAATCTCGATCATAGTAATACACATATTCATAATATTGAAGCCAAAAAGATGCAAAGTTGATAATGATAGTGCAACATATTTGTGGCACTGCCGTTTAGGTCATATTGGTGTAAAGCGCATGAAGAAACTCCGTATTGATGGGCTTTTGAAATCACTTGATTATGAATCACTTGGTGCTTGCGAACCATGCCTCATGGGCAAGATGACTAAGACTCCATTCTTCGGACCAATGGAGTGAGCAACTGACTTATTGGAAATAATACATACAAATGTATGCGGTCCGATGAGTGTTGAGGCTCGCGGCGTGTATCGTTATTTTCTGACCTTCACAGATGATTTGAGAAGATATGGGTATATCTACTTAATGGTATATAAGTCTGAAACATTTGAAAAGTTCAAAGAATTTCAGAGTGAAGTAGAGAATCATCGTAACAAGAAAATAAAGTTTTTATGATCTGATCGCGGAGGCGAATAATTGAGTTATGAGTTTGGTTTTCATTTGAAACAAAGTGGAATAGTTTCACAGCTCACGCCACCTGGAAACACCAAAGCGTAATGGTGTGTCCGAACGTCATAATCGTACTTTATTAGATATTGTGCAATCTATGATGTCTCTTACCAATTTACCACTATCGTTTTGGGGTTATGCATTAGAGACAACTGCATTCACGTTAAATAGGGCACCATCTAATTCCGTTGAAACAACTTTATATGAACTGTGGTTTGGCAAGAAACCAAAGTTGTCGTTTCTTAAAGTTTGGTGTTGCGATGCTTATGTGAAGAAGTTTCAACCTAATAAGATCGAACCCAAATCAGAGAAGTGCGTCTTCATAGGATACCCAAAAGAAACTGTTGGGCACACCTTCTATCACAGATCCGAAGGCAAGACTTTTGTTGCTAAGAATGGATCATTTCTAGAGAAGGAGTTTCTCTCGAAAGAAGTGAGTGGGAGGAAATTAGAGCTTGATGAGGTAATTGTACCTTCTCCCAAATTGGAAAGTAGTTCATCATAGAAATTAGTTCCAGTGATTCCTACACCAATTAGTGAGGAAGCTAATGATGATGACCATGAAACTTTAGATCAAGTTACTACCGAACCTCGTAGGTCAACCCGAGTATGTTCCACACCAGAGTGGTATGATAACCCTGTTTTGGAAGTCATGTTACTAGACCATGATGAACCCACGAACTATGAGGAAGCGATGATGAGCCCAGATTTCGCAAAATGGCTTGAGGCCATGAAATCTGAGATGGGATCCATGTATGAGAACGAAGTGTGGACTTTGGTTGACATGCCCGATGATCGGCAAGCCATTGAAAATAAATGGATCTTTAAGAGGAAGACTGACGCACATGGTAATGTTACTATCTACAAAGCTCGACTTGTGGCAAAAGGTTTTCGACAAGTTCAAGGAGTTTACTACAATGAGACTTTCACACCCGTAGCGATGCTTAAGTTTGTCCAAATCATGTTAGCAATTACCACATTTTGTGATTATGAAATCTAGCAAATGGATGTCAATACTGCATTCCTTAATGGATATCTCAAAGAAGAGTTGTATATGATGCAACCAGAAGGTTTTGTCAATCCTAAAGGTGTTAACAAAGTGTGCAAGCTCCAGCAATCCATCTATGGACTGTTGGAAGCATCTCGGAGTTGGAATATACGCTTTGATGAGGTGATCAAAGCATATGGTTTTATACAGACTTTTGGAGAAGCCTGTATTTACAAGAAAGTGAGTGGGAGCTCTGTAGCTTTTCTGATATTATATGTGGATGAAATATTATTGATTGGAAACGATGTGGAATTTTTGGATAGCATAAAAGGATACTTGAATAATAATTTTTCAATGAAAGACCTCGGTGAAGCTGCTTATATATTAGGCATCAAGATCTATAGAGATAGATCAAGACGCTTAATTGGACTTTCACAAAGCACATACCTTGATAAAGTTTTGAAGAATTTTAAAATGGATCAATCAAAGAAAGGGTTCTTACCTATGTTACAAGGTGTGAAGTTGAGTAAGACTCAATGCCCGGCCACTGCAAAAGATAGAGAGAAAATAAAAGTCATTCCCTATGCTTCAGCCATAGGTTCTATCATGTATGAAATGCTGTGTACCAGACCTGATGTGTGCCTTGCTATAAGTCCAGCAGGGAGGTACCGAAGTAATCCAGGAGTGGATCACTAGACAACGGTCAAAATTATCCTTAGTTACCTAAAAGGACTAAGGAAATGTTTCTCGGTTGTGGAGGTGATAAGGAGTTCGTCGTAAAGAGTTACATCGATGCAAGCTTTGACACTGATCTAGATGACTCTAAGTCTCAATCCAGATACATATTGAAAGTGGGAGTAATTAGCTAGAGTAGCTCCAAGCAGAGCATTGTTGACATAAAAATTTGCAAAATACATACGGATTTGAATGTGGTAGACCTGTTAACTAAAACTTCCCTTTCAAAGAAAAACATGATCACACCTTAGTGTTAATCACATGGTGATGTGAAATATATTATTTACTTTAGTAAACCCTTTGGGTGTTGGTCACATGGCGATGTGAACTATCGTTGTTAAATCACATGGCGATGTGAACTAGATTATTGACTCTAGTGCAAGTGGGAGACTGAAGGAAATATGCCCTAGAGGCAATAATAAAGTTGTTATTTATATTTCCTTATTTCATGATAAATGTCTTTTATTCATGCTAGAATTGTATTAACCGGAAACTTGATACATGTGTGAATACATAGACAAAATAGAGTGTCCCTAGTATGCCTCTACTAGACTAGCTCGTTAATCAAAGATGGTTGAGTTTCCCAACCATAGACATGTGTTGTCATTTGATGAATGAGATCACGTCATTAGGAGAATGATGTGATGGACAAGACCCATCCGTTAGCTTTGCATAATGATCGTTTAAGTTTTATTGCTATTGCTTTCTTCATGACTTATACATGTTCCTCTGACTATGAGATTATGCAACTCCCGAATACCGGAGGAACACCTTGTGTGCTATCAAACGTCACAACGTAACTGGGTGATTATAAAGATGCTCTATAGGTGTCACCGAAGGTGTTTGTTGAGTTGGCATAGATCGAGAATAGGATTTGTCACTCCGAGTGTCGGAGAGGTATCTCTGGGCCCTCTCGGTAATTCACATCATAATAAGCCTTGCAAGAAAATGACTAATGAGTTAGTCACGAGATGATGTATTACAGAACGAGTAAAGAGACTTGCCGGTAATGAGATTGAACTAGGTATGATGATACCGACGATCGAATCTCGTACAAGTAACATATCGATGACAAAGGGAACAACGTATGTTGTTATGTGCTTCGACCGATAAAGAACTTCGTGGAATATGTAGGAGCCAATATGGGAATCCAGGTTCCGCTTTTGGTTATTGACCAGAGAGATGTCTCGGTCATGTCTACATAGTTCTTGAACCCGTAGGGTCCGCACGCTTAACATTCATTGATGATATAGTATTGAATGAGCTATGTAGTTCGTGACCGAATGTTATTCGGAGTCCCGGATGTGCTCACGGACATGACGAGGAACTCCGGAATGGTCCGGAGATAAAGATTGATATATGGGATAATAATGTTTGGCCTCCGGAAGAGTTCCGGAATTCACCGGAAGGGGTTCCAGATGTTTCCTGAAATGTTTGGGTACGATGAAACTTTATTTGAGGCAAAGGGGAAAGCCCACAAAGTTTTTGGAAAGCGCAAACGGAAGTTTGGTGGAGTCCACGGGCTAGATGCTAGGGTCCCTGGCGTCTGGGTCCAGACGCCGGGAATACTGGCGTCTGGCCCTGGAGTCCGAGAAGGACTCTTGCCTTTCGAGTGAAACCAACTTTGTGGAGGCTTTTACTCCAAGTTTTGACCCCCAAGGCTCAACATATAAATAGAGGGGGCAGGGCTAGCACACAAGATACATCCAGATACAGCAAGCCGTGTGCCGGCAACCCCGACCCTCTAGTTTATCCTCCGTCTAGTTTCTGTAGTGCTTGGCAAAGCCCTACAGAGATTGTTCTTCATCACCAACTGTCACCACGCCGTCGTGCTGCCGGAACTCATCTACTACTTCGCCCGTCTTGCTGGATCAAGAAGGCGAGGACATTATTGACTGAACATGTGCTGAACGCGGAGGTGCCGTACATTCGGTACTAGATCGGGGCGGATCGTGAAGGTGTACGACTACATCAACCGCGTTGTCAAACGCTCCTGCTTTTGGTCTACAAGGGTATGTAGACACACTCTCCCCCTATCGATGCTATGCATCTCCTAGATAGATCTTGCGTGAGCGTAGGAAATTTTTGAAATTGCATGCTACCTAACCCATCATCATAGTGGGTTGACGCCTCACAGTTGTGGCACCAACGCCAA
This sequence comes from Secale cereale, assembly GCA_902687465.1. NCBI lineage: Eukaryota > Viridiplantae > Streptophyta > Magnoliopsida > Poales > Poaceae > Secale > Secale cereale. Next base: position 247,701,520 of record LR738711.1, read on the forward strand.
GTAATTGGCTGACGCCTCATCGTGGGCTAACACCTCACAGTTGTGGCACCAACGCCAGGTGATGGGCTGACGCCTCATCGTGGGCTGACGCCTCAAAGTTGTGGCGCCAATGGCAGGTGATGGGATCACACCTCATCGTGGGCTGGCGCCTCACAGCTTGTAACACCCCAGATGTAAGACCTTCCATTTATGGCAATATATGAAACGTTGACTTTATGAATTCCATTCTAGGCTCTTCTTTCATTTCGGGTTTCTTCGTTTTGTCGTGTGCACGTGTGCTTTTCATCCATGTCATGTTATCATGTGCATTGCATTGCATTCGTGTTGTCACTTGCACCCGGTCCCACTTGCCTCTTCCCGTTGTCCGTTTCGAGTTTTGACACTCACACACGTGCCCGTGGCACCCCCGAGTCCTTCTTTCGTGTGTGTCCGTGTAACGTTCCCGGAATGAGGTGAGACTTGTCGTGCGTTGTTGTTTTGCTACGTGTAGGCCGCCTGTCCAGTTTCATCGCGTTTGGAGTTCGTTTGGTACTCCAACGGTTTACCTAGTGGGCTAAAAACCTCCTTTCCTTTTGGCCCAAGACCTCCTCCATAAAAGCCCACTAACCCAGCACAACCACTCCCATCCTCTCGGTCGTCGGATCGTGATCGTGTGGGCGAAAACCGCACCCCATTTGGACCTTCCTAACTCCTAGAAACTATAAAACAGTCCCCTCCCCGAAATCCCGGTGCAACCCTAATTATTATCTCCCTCCGCGTGCCGGACACGTCCGCGCACCCGCCGGACACGTCCGACCCGCTGCCACATCACTCCGACGAATCGGAGGCTGCCACATGGCGACACCCGATTGGCCGGGCCACCTCACAGCCATCTCCACCGCCGCCACCTCAGCGCGCCGCCGGACCATCGCGACTCCGCCGGCCGGACCACCGCCGGACCTTCGCCGGATCGCTGCCGCCACCGCCGGACCGTCGTCGTTGCCCCTCGCCGCCGGCAGCCTCGGGCGCCGCAGCCGCCACCCCGGCCATAGCCGCCTCTGGCCGCTGCCTCGTCTCCTCGCCGCCCCGTCGTCTTCTCCTCCAACTCCGGCGAGATCCCGCGGATCGGGACTAGATCCACCGGTCCCCGATCCAAACACCCGGATATCCCCGTCCCGGAATCCCTCTGTCCCGCGTTGACTTTCACGGAGGTAACAATTCCACTAAGTCCCCAGATTCTATAATTTTGTTGCCCTCTTTGACATGCAATAACTTCGTGCTCGTAGATCCGTTTTGAGCGTGTAATATATCAAAATGTTCGTTGAGATGTGCTCTTCATTTTGTTCCATTGTGGCATGCTTGTTTGAGTTCATATAGATACCCTAATATCTGTTGCAAGAGTGCTACTTATTTAAAACTGTTGTTAACTGTAAATTTGTTGCATACTTGTGATGCTTGTAACTTGGTGCATGTTTATCCAAATGGAGCTTATGATATGTCAAAATATTCATTGTGAAGTGCTCTACATGATGGTTGCTGTAGCATTCATGTTAGGTGTCATATTTCCATGTTAATCTGTGTTGCAAAAGTGCATGTGGCTGTTAAGTGCTGAAACTTGTTATGAGATGCTGATTTGAAGAGCTCATTGCTATTCATGTGTTTGTCCTCATGTCACATGTCAATATGTTTTCGAAGCACCATCATATGGTCTTTGCTGTGGTGCAATCCACTTTCCATGATATGCCTTGAGGTGACTTATACAAGCTTGTAAACATGCCATGCCAATGTTGCTGTTTTATACTTAGTGAAAAAACTGCTAAGTCTGGAAATCTATTAACCTGATGCTATGTTTGCTTGATGCCCCACTCAAATCCATGCATGTTTTAGTATGTCAAATGATCATTCCTTGTTGTCCATGTTATGCTCTATCCATCCATGCCCTTACTTGCACATATGGCCTGCTGTAGCTTATTTATTTCTTGCTCTCAAGTTACTATAAATTTTACCTGTCAGACTTTTATCAGCATGATCAATTTGGTGAAGCTTGTTGTTATTGATCCATGCCTCCTATGGAGTTGCTCCAATGGAGTTGTTTGATGTATGCTATGTCTACTACATGTCCATGATCTTTATATAATTAGTGGAGTTGATATGCATGTTGTTTTGTGCCTCCTAAGGCAGCAACGTGATGAGGTTTTTGCCTTCCTAGATTTTGGCTAAGTCTGGATAAATTTATTGCAACTTGCCATGCTTGGTTAAATGTGTTCCAGTAGGTTTTTGGGTGTGTTCTAAGTTAATGCTTGTTAAGTAACATGTCTACTTCATGTCCATTCCCTTTGTCTCCATGTTTGAGTGCTGTAGCATAATTATTTCTTGCTCCAAACATGCCATGTGGCTGTAAACCGCAGCTTTGTGTGAATATTGTTTTGCTTGCCTTTTGCAAAACGTGTGTCCGTTTCCGGCGATCTTTATATCGATTTAAATCGAAATCTTCCCCTCTATCCAGTGGCTTGCTTGGTTTTCCAAGATGAGGCCTTCTTCATCATCTTCTCCTTAGGTTCAAGTGCTTCGACATCCGTACGCACATCATACTTGCATCATGTTGATTGTGCATTGCACCGTGTTTGATACTGTGCCATGTTGTGTTCTCATGTTGAGTAGAGCCGGGAGCAGAGTCTGAGTACGAGGTTTCTACCGAGGTTGAGTGTGAGGAGCAAGGTTACGATCCCACCGACGACTCAACAGGCAAGATGACCTTACCCAGATATCACTACTATCTTTGCCTATGCTAGATGTCTCTCTCTTTAGCTTATTGCTTCGATGCCTATGTCTGTTTGTCAGCCTCCTATTGTTTTCATGAACCTCTCTAACCACCCAACCTAGCAAACCTTTGATTGGCTACGTAAGCTTCGCTCAGCCCCTCTTATAACATTGTTAGTTGCAGGAGAAAACTTGAAGATTCTTGCTTAATGATGAAGTTATTGTTGGGATATCACAATATATAACTCTTAAACTAAATCATCTATATATTGGTAATGGGTGGAAGGCTAAGCCTCTTGCTTGGTGTTTTGTTCCACTCATGCCGCCCTAGGAACCGTTTAAACCAGTGTTATGTTCCTTGATTATGCGTCCCTAACACGGTTGGGTTTATGGGCCCCCCTCGATAACTCGCTTAGTGTTAAAGCTTTTCCAGCAAGGCCCGACTTTGGTTTTACATTTGCCTAGTAACTAAAACTTGCATAGGGCGTTGCTAACCCGAGGACTTAATTAACAACCCGGGCCAGTGCTCCTCATGAGTGTTGGTCCAAACTGGGGGTTCTGCGGGGCCGCCATGGGGAAACCCGAGGTATTTTGTATAACCTGTAGAATCGCCCAGCCGGTCGTGGCCTGAGACGAGATATGCACGGCTACTATCAGGGTGTCGGCACGCCGGGAGGTCTTGCTGGATTAGTTTTACCTATGTCGGAATATCTTGAGCACGGGATTCCGAGAATACTCGGGTCTTCCCACCTTGGAGTTGCGACTCCGCGGATCGTGAGCTTGTGATGGGCTAAGTTGGGACACCCCTGCAGGGTTTGATCTTTCAAAAACCGTGCCCACGGTTATGTGGCAGATGGGAATTTGTTAATATCCGGTTGTAGAAAACTTGACACCATGTTCATAATACACTACCAGCGTGAGTAATCGTGATGGTCGCTTTCCGAAGGGGTTCGGGAAGTCAACACGGTGGGGTTATGTTTGACGTGCTTAGATAGGATCACTTCGTAATCACTTTGACGATCGTTGTCACTTCTCTTCTCGCTCTAAACACGTAAGCTAGTGCTAGTGCAACTACTACCTTGTTCTTCAGCCTTGTTCCACACCGAAGGCTTAGATAGTTTTGCTACCCGGGAACGGGATTGCTGAGTCCTCCGTGGCTCACAGATTCTACAACACCAGATGCAGGTACCATGGTGAACTACATAGGTGATGGCACAGAGTTGTATTGGGAGTTAAATGAAGAGCGTGGGCGATACTACGTGTTCTATCCCGACGATCAGTAGTGGCTTCTACTAGGGGCGATCAAACCTTGTGTTATTTATTTATGGTATCTTTCATTTGGATCTTCGTCCGTAGTCGGACTGTGATGTTATTTAGATGATGAATGTTTATGTAATGCATGGTGTGACTTGGTGAGTGTAAGCCAACTATTTTTTTTTTGCAATTTCATCCCTCTTTTACATGAGTTGTGCAAAGATACCATTCTTGAGATCATTCCAGTATGATATTATGCCTTTAAGTCGTGCCTCAACACGTGGGAGGTATAATCTCATAATGGGCATTACAAGTTGGTAATCAGAGCCTTCTCCGACCTAGGAGCCCCCACTGATTGATCGAATCGTTGACGGTTGAGTCTAGGCACACACTTGAAAATGTTTTGAGTCCTATATATATATCGGAGAGTAGGATTTCTTTTGCTCCTCATCCCTTTTTTTCACTCTGGTGAGGACTCCTGAAGATTACGTATCTCTTCTACTCTAAAAAATTCACTAATTTTTTTTAGGATCACGCGAGTATTGTTTGGATTTTTCCGATGTCTTTGTGACGAGAACATTGTTCTCGATGCCTCCTGTCACTTAGGGGTTGTGGCAGTGTCCTGGGGAGTTGAGCTCCGAGGTGTTGTCATCACAAATCTATCGCAGTAGTTCTGGATTACTTAAGACGGCCGACATCGAAAACTCTTCTATGCGGTTAGTGGCAAGATAACCCCGACATCACCCAGTACTGGGGAGGTAGTTCGGGAGTATTGCCATAGCTTGTATAGCAGATGCGTTTCGAAGGTCCGAGGTAAACGGTTTCCGGAAATAACTAGTTATGTGTTGAAGGGTGGATACAGCTGGATGTATGATTAGAGTTGAGTGCGCGGTGCTTCCCCTGTATCCCCAACACCTGATTGCATAACCAAAAACTTTCAGAAATTAATAGGTGGGTTCATCTAGTAGCTCGTAGGCATTCTTCCAACGAATGCATGATATGGAGTTCGGGGTTCTACATTGAGTGAAGTAGTTTTATGGGCATCTTAAAGGGTCCGTGGCTATGCTGATTCGGGGATTGCAAAACCATTTTGTAACACGTTCCATGAGCTTCAGCACGAACATATGGAACGAAGCTTCTATCTTGTATTTGTTCTATCTGCTCTTTGTTGTTTTTATTTTACCTTTTGTTATCCCAAGTGGCTTCTCAAGAAGATTGTTGTACCATTAAACTGTGGATTACATTCGTTCATTTTGTTCGAATGTTCTTGTGAAGACTTATGTTGCAATTTCTAGCCGTTGATTCAGCTTATATATTTTCAATCAATGGCTAATAGTTGTCATCTCATTCAGGATGGCTCCTAAAAGGGTTCCCAATGCTAACCCAGAGTGTGAAGAAGTTCCTGATCGTCCTCCTTCCCCTCCTCCTCCGTCTAAGGCCTGGAGAGCAATTATGCAAGCGACGAACCAGAACACCCAGATGCTTATGCAAATGATGCAGAACATTCAAGCAAATCAAGCAAATCAAGGTGGTCATGGGAACCAAGGCCAAGGCAATCTGTTCAATCAACCTCACTTTGCTTTGCTCAACCAGTTCCTGGCAAACCAACCGAAGGCTTTCAGTTACTGTGTGGATCCGCTAGATGCTGAAGACTGGATAACAGACATCAAAAAGCATTTCGAGTGCAGTAATGTGAGACCTCAGGATTATGTCAAGTTTGCCACCTTCCAACTCAAGGACCAAGCTGCTGATTGGTGGCAATAGTACAAAGATTCCAGAGAAGGACATGAAATCTCGTGGGCTGACTTCTGCAAGGATTTCTGCTCTCACCACATTCCAACTAGTGTCATCGAAGGCATGCGTGAGCAATTCCGCAACCTGAAGTAAGGCACCATGTCCGTTTATCAATACAATGTCAAGTTCCAGAACCTTGCCCACTATGCCAAGCAAGACATCCCAGATTCCTAGAGCAAGATATATTAGTTCCGTGGTGGTCTGAAGGATGAACTCCAGCTAGCTCTCACCTTGTTTGAGCAGGATGAATTTGATCAATTCTATAACATGGCCCTTAAGCAAGAGGCATCCCAGCTCAAGGTTGAAGCTTCCAAAAAGAGAATCAGAGATGCTGTCAACTCCTCCTCTTCTTCCCAAGTGGTCGCAAAGCAGCAGAAGTTTTGGCTTCCACCTCCTCCAGTGCTCCGCCCTCCCAACAACAACAACAAGCACTCTGGTGGCCGTGGTTTCTCCCACCCACCCAACCCAAGCAATCAGTCCAAGAGTCACTTTCAACCTTCACAGTCAAGTGGTCCTTATCACTGGCCTCTCTCACAAGTGATTTGCAACAAGTGTGGCCAGAAGGGTCACTATGCTAACAAGTGTACTCAAAGGCGCCTTCCGCCTTCTCCACCGGTCAGCACTGCTATTGTCAAGCACAATCCCAAGGTTGCAAGAGTGAATCTGATGAATGCAGCTCAAGTAGAGAGTTCTTCAGATGTGATACTTGGTAACCTTCCAGTCAATCTTAAACCTGCTAAAGTTTTGTTTGATTCTGGTGCATCACATTCTTTCATGTCATATCCATATGCATCCAAGCACAATGTGGGCACAGTGGATTTACCAAGAGAGTTATCAATTACTTCTCCGGGGAAACAGATGCATTTTAGCTTGTATGCTCCGGATATATCTATTTATATTGGTGATTACCACTTTCTGGTTTCTCCGGTTATTCTCGGCAACTCCGACATTGATCTTATTCTTGGGATGGATTGGCTCTCCAAGCATGATGCAAACATTGATTGTGCTAATAAGGAAGTCAAGCTTACTCATCCTGACGAAGACGTGTTTATATTCGCCTCTCGAGATAACACAATCATGCTATTCTCTCTCAATGACAAGGGCGAGATCAATGCCATCTCTCAGATTCCGGTGGTTAATGAATATGAGGATGTTTTCCCTGAAGAACTTCCAGCCATGACTCCGCATCGTCAAGTCGAATTCGTCATCGAACTCGAGCCCGGTACCGAGCCAGCATGCCGGCGTCCGTACAAGCTTTCCCTTGATGAGTTGAAGGAGCTGAAGAAACAACTCGATGAGCAAGAGCGTATGGGTCTAATCAGGCCTAGTACTTCTCCTTAGGGCTGTGGTGTTCTATTTGTCAAGAAGAAGGATGGCACGGAACGCCTTTACGTTGATTACCGGCCATTGAACAAGAAGACAATAAAGAATAAGTATCCGCTCCCCAATATCAATGAATTGTTCGAGCAGCTCAAAGGAGCAAAGGTGTTCTCAAAGCTCGATCTCCGGATGGGTTACCATCAGATTCGTATCCGTGAAGAAGATATTCACAAGACCGCATTCAGAACAAGCTACGACTCCTATGAATACACGGTCATGTCTTTTGGCCTCGCAAATGCTCCACCCACCTTCTCGAGGATGATGCACTTCATATTCAACCCCTACACCAATGAATTTGTTCTCGTCTATCTGGATGACATCTTGGTATTCTCCAAGAATGAAGAAGATCATGCCAAGCACCTCCGTTTGGTCCTGGACAGACTCTGTGAACACATGTTCTATGCGAAGTTCTCCAAATGTTAATTCTGGCTGGATAAGGTCTTGTATCTTGGCCATATCATCTCCGCTGATGGTATTTCTGTCAACCCCGAGAAAGTTGAAGCTATTGTCAACTGGGAACCCCCGCAGAACGTCAAATAACTCCGAAGCTTCCTTGGTCTCGCTAGCTATTGCACAAGGTTCATCGAGAACTTCTCCAAGATTGCCAAGCCTCTCTCAAACTTGCTGCAGAAGAATGTCAAGTACAACTGGACTCCTGATCGTGATGTGGCATTCAAAACCCTCAAAGAGAAGCTCATTTCTGCTCCGGTTCTTACTCCTCCGGATGAGTCCAAGCCCTATGAAATCTTCTGTGATGCTTCTTTACAAGGACTTGGTGGTGTTCTCATGCAAGAAAAGAAGATTGTGGCATATACTTCTCGTCAATTGAAACCAAATGAGAAGAATTACCCCACACATGATCTTGAGCTAGCAGCAGTGGTACATGCCTTGATCACGTGGAGACACCTTCTGTTGTGCAGAAAAGTGGACATCTTCACCGATCACAAGAGCTTGAAGTACATCTTCACACAGCCTAACCTGAACCTTCGCCAGACTCGTTGGGTTGAGATGATCCAAGAGTATGATCCAAGCATTGAGTAAACACCTGGCAAGGCCAATGTCATTGCAGATGCCTTGAGCAGAAAGGCATATTGCAACAGTCTCCTTCTCAATCCGTTTCAGCCCGAACTTTGTGAATCATTCAGGAAGCTCAACCTCCAAGTTGTTCCGCAAGGTTTTCTTGCAAATCTTCAAGTTGCTCCTACCTTGGAAGATCAGATCCGTGAGGCCCAACTAAGTGATGCTATGGTGCAGAAAGTGAAACATGGTATTGCTAAGGGTACTCCCAAATACAAGTGCTATCGCGTTGATGAGAAAGACACCTTGTTCTTTGAGGACAGAATTGTCGTTCCCAAGGGTGATCTCAGGAAGCTCATAATGAACGAAGCACATGACTCACTCCTCTCGATTTACCCCGGAAGTTCCAAGATGTACCAAGACCTCAAGCAATCTTACTGGTGGACTCGCATGAAAAGGGAGATTGCCCAATTTGTGAATGAATGTGATGTCTGCAGAAGAGTGAAGGCAGAGCATCAACGTCCAGCCGGTCTCCTCCAACCTCTTCCTATTCCCGAGTGGAAATTCGACCACATTGAAATGGATTTCGTCACTGGGTTTCCTAAGTCCAAGAAGGGGAATGATGCTATCTTTGTAGTCATTGACAAGCTAACCAAAGTAGCTCACTTCCTTCCCGTCAAAGAATCCATCAATGCAGCTCAGTTGGCAGAGTTGTACACTTCCAGAATTGTGTCGTTACATGGCATTCCTCAAGTTATCTCCTCAGACCATGGAAGTTTGTTCACATCCAAGTTTTGGGACTCTTATCAGTCAGCCATGGGCAGTAAGATTCGTTTCAGTACTGCGTTTCATCCTCAGACTAGTGGTCAATTCAAAAGAGTGAACCAGATCCTCGAAGACATGCTGAGAGCTTGTGTCATATCTTTTGGCATGAAGTGGGAAGATGGTCTCCCGTTTGTCGAGTTCTCTTACAACAGCAGTTTCCAAGCAAGTGCCAGCAAAGCTCCTTTTGAAATCCTCTATGGCAGAAAGTGTCGTACCCCGCTCAACTGGTCCGAGACTGGTGAACGTCAACTTCTTGGTAATGATTTGATCTTAGAAGCCGAAGAAATGTGCAAACTCATACGTGAGAATCTCGAAGCCGCTCAGTCACGTCAAAAGAGCTACTATGACGGCAAGCATCATGATTTGGCTTTCGACATTGGAGATCATGTCTATCTCCGTGTTTCTCCTATGAAAGGAACCCAAAGATTCGGTATCAAAGGAAAGCTTGCTCCTAGATACGTGGGCCCTTTCAAGATTCTTGGCAAAAGAGGCGATCTAGCCTATCAACTTGAGCTCCCCTCCAACTTTGCTAATGTTCATGATGCATTTCACGTGTCTCAACTCCGCAAGTGCTTTAAGACACCTGAACGCACCATTCCATTCGAGGAGATTGATCTTCAACAAGACTTGTCTTATTGTGAGCACCCTGTTGCTATTCTAGAAGAAACTGAGCGCAAGACCCGCAACAAGTCCATCAAGTTCTTGAAAGTGAAGTGGTCACACCATACCGTCCGAGAAGCTACATGGGAACGAGAAGATCACCTTCGTTCCGAGTATCCTTCCTTCTTCCAGTCCTAGATCTTGGGACGAGATCTTTTTGTAGTAGAGGAGAGTTTGTAACACCCCAGATGTAACACCTTCCATTTATGGCAATATATGAAACGTTGACTTCATCAATTCCATTCTGGGCTCTTCTTTCATTTCGGGTTTCTTCGTTTTGTCGTGTGCGCGTGTGCTTTTCATCCATGTCATGTTATCATGTGCATTGCATTGCATTCGTGTTGTCACTTGCACCCGGTCCCACTCGCCTCTTCCCGTTGTCCGTTTCGAGTTCCGACACTCACACACGTGCCCGTGGCACCCCCGAGTCCTTCTTTCGTGTGTGTCCGTGTAACATTCCCGGAATGAGGTGAGACTTGTCGTGCGTTGTTGTTTTGGTACGTGTAGGCCGCCTGTCAAGTTTCATCGCGTTTGGAGTTCGTTTGGTACTCCAACGGTTAACCTAGTGGGCTAAAAACCTCATTTCCTTTTGGCCCAAGACCCCCTCCATAACAGCCCACTAACCCAGCACAACCACTCCTATCCTCTTGGTCATCCGATCGTGATCGTGTGGGCGAAAACCGCACCCCATTTGGAACTTCCTAGCACCCAAAGACTATAAAACAGTCCCCATCCCCGAAATCCCGGTGCAACCCTAATTATTCTCTCCCTCCGCGCGCTGGACACGTCCGCGCAGCCGCCGGACACGTCCGACCTGCTGCCACATCACTTCGACGAATCGGAGGCCGCCACGTCATCCATGTCGCCATATGGTGACCCCCGATTGGCCGGGCCACCTCACAGCCATCTCCACCGCCGCCACCTCAGCGCGCCGCCGGACCCCGCCGTCGGACCACCGCGACTCAGCCGGCCGGACCACCGCCGGACCTTCGCCGGACAGCCGCCGTTGCCCCTCGCCGCCTCGGGCGCGCCGCCGCCGGCCGCCTCGGGCGCCGCAGCCGCCGCCCCGGCCATCGCCGCCTCGTCTCCTCGCCGCCCCTTCGCCTTCTCCTCCATCTCCGGCGAGCCTTCCGGCCATCTTCTCCAACTCCGGCGAGATCCCCGCGGATCGGGACCAGATCCACCGGTCCCCGATCCAAATGCCCGGATATCCCCGTCCCGGAATCCCTCCGTCCCGCGTTGACTTTCGCGGAGGTAAAAATTCTACTAAGTCCCCAGATTTCGTAATTTTGTTGCCCTCTTTGACATGCAATAACTTCATGCTCGTAGATCCGTTGTGAGCATGTAATATATCAAAAAAAATTCGTTGAGATGTGCTCTTCATTTTGTTCCATTGTGGCATGCTTGTTTGAGTTCCTCTAGATGCCCTAATCTCTGTTGCAAGAGTGCTACTCGTTTAAAACTGCTGTTAACTGTAAATTTGTTGCATACTTGTGATGCTTGTAACTTGGTGCATGTTTATCCAAATGGAGCGTATGATATGTAAAAATGTTCATTGTGAAGTGCTCTACATGATGGTTGTTTTAGCATTCATGTTAGGTGTCATATTGCCATGTTAATCTCTGTTGCAATAGTGCATGTGGCTGTTAAGTGCTGAAACTTGTTATGGGATGCTGATTTGAAGAGCTCGTTGCTATTGATGTGTTTGTCCTCATGTCACATGTCACCATCATATGGTCTTTGCTGTGGTGCAATCCACTTTCCATGATATGCCTTGAGGTGACTTAAACAAGCTTGTAAACATGCCATGCCAATGTTGTTGTTTTATACTTAGTTGAAAAAATTGCCAAGTCTGGAAATCTGTTAACCTGATGCTATGTTTGCTTGATGCCCCACTCAAATCCATGCATGTTTTAGTATGTCAAATGATCATTCCTTGTTGTACATGTTATGCTCTATCCATCCATGCCCTTACTTGCACATATAGCCTGCTGTAGCTTATTTATTTCTTGCTCTCAATTTGCTATAAATTTTACCTGTCAGACTTTTATCAGCATGATCAATTTGGTGAAGCTTGTTGCTATTGATCCATGCTTCCAATGGAGTTGCTCCAATGGAGTTATTTGATGTATGCTATGTATACTACATGTCCATGATCTTTATATACTTAGTGGAGTTGATATGCATGTTGTTTCGTGCCTCCGAAGGCAGCATCGTGATGATGTTTTTGCCTTCCCAGATTTTGCCTAAGTCTGGATAAATTTATTGCAAATTGCCATGCTTGGTTAAATGTGTTCCAGTAGGTTTTTGGGTGTGTTCTAAGTTCATGCTTGTTAAGTAACATGTCTACTTCATGTCCATGCCCTTTTTCTCCATGTTTGAGTGCTGTAGCATAATTATTTCTTGCTCCAAACATGCCATGTGGGTGTAAACCGCAGCTTTGTGTGAATATTGTTTTGCTTGCCTTTTGCAAACCGTGTGTCCGTTTCCGGCGATCTTTATATCGATTTCAACTGAAATCTTCCCCTCTATCCAGTGGCTTGCTTGGTTTTCGAAGATGAGACCTTCATCATCATCTTCTCCTTAGGTTCAAGTGCTTCCACATGCATACGCACATCATACTTGCATCAAGTTGATTGTGCATTGCACCGTGTTTGATATTGTGCCATGTTGTGTTCTTGTGTTGAGTAGAGCCGGGAGCCGAGTCTACGAGGTTTCTACCGAGGTTGAGTGTGAGGAGTAAGGTTACGATCCCACCGACGACTCAACAGGCAAGATGACCTTACCCAGATATCACTACTACCTTTGCCAATGCTAGATGTCTCGCTCTTTAGCTTATTGACTCGATCCCTATGTCTGTTTGTCAGCCTCCTATTGTTTCCATGAACCTCTCTAACCAGCCAACCTAGGAAACGTTTGATTGGCTACGTAAGCTTCGCTCAGCCCCTCTTATAGCATTGTTAGTTGCAGGAGAAGACTTGAAGATTCTTGCTTCATGATGAAGTTGTTGTTGGGATATCACAATATATAACTCTTAAACTAAATGATCTATATATTGGTAATGGGTGGAAGGCTAAGCCTCTTGCTTGGTGTTTTGTTCCATCATGCCGCCCTAGGAACCTTTTAAACCGGTGTTATGTTCCTTGATTATGCGTCCCTAACACGGTTAGGGTTTATGGGCCCCCCTCGATAACCCGCTTAGTGTTAATGCTTTTCCAGCAAGGACCGACTTTGGTTTTACATTTGCCTAATAACTAAAACTTGCATAGGGCGTTGTAAACCTAAGGACTTAATTAACAACCCGGGCCAGTGCTCCTCATGAGTGTTGGTCCAAACTGGGGGTTCTACGGGGCCGCCTTGGGGAAACCCGAGGTATTTGGTATAACCTGTAGAATCGCCCATCCGGTCGTGGCCCGAGACGAGATACGCATGGCTACTATCAGGGTGTCGGCACGCCGGGAGGTCTTGCTGAATTAGTTTTACCTATGTCAGAATATCTTGAGCACGGGATTCCGAGAATACTCGGGTCTTCCCACCTTGGAGTTGCGACTCCGCAGGTCGTGAGCTTGTGATGGGCTAAGTTGGGACACCCCTGCAGGGTTTGATCTTTCGAAAGCCGTGCCCGCAGTTATGTGGCAGATGGGAATTTGTTAATATCCGACTGTAAAAAACTTGACACCATGTTCATAATACACTACCAACGTGAGTAACTATGACGGTCGCTTTCCGAAGGGGTTCAGGAAGTGAACACGGTGGGGTTATGTTTGACGTGCTTAGATAGGATCACTTCGTGATAACTTTGACGATCGTTGGCACTTCTCTTCTTGGTCTAAACACGTAAGCTAGTGCTAGTGCAGCTGCTACCTTGTTCTTCAGCCTTGTTCCACACCCAAGGCTTAGATAGTTTTGCTACCCGGGAACAGGATTGCCGAGTCCTCTGTGGCTCACAGATTCTACAACACCAGATGCAGGTACCATGGTGAACTACATAGGTGATGGCACAGAGTTGTACTGGGAGTTCGATGAAGAGCGTGGGCGATACTACGTCTTCTATCCCGACGATCAGTGGTGGCTTCTACTAGGGGCGATCAAACCTTGTGTTATTTATTTATGGTATCTTTCATTTGGATCTTCGTCCGTAGTCGGACTGTGATGTTATTTGGATGATGAATGTTTATGTAATGCATGGTGTGATGTGGCGAGTGTAAGCCAACTATTTTTTTGCAGTTTCATCCCTCTTTTACATGAGTTGTGCAAAGATACCATTCTTGAGATCATTCCAATATGATATTATGCCTTTAAGTCATGCCTCGACACATGGGAGGTATAATCTCATACTGGACATTACACAGCTGTGGCACCAATGCCAGGTGATGGGCTGACGCCTCATCATGAACTGATGCCTCACAATTGTGGCACCAACGCCAGGTGATGGGCTGGTGCCTAATCGTGGGCTGACGCTTCATAGTTGCTTTAAACGGTAGCAACAACCTATTGACACTGTAAGATGGCTCTCCCATGTCATAAGCCGTCATTTTGTACTTTAACCAGTTCAGGGTCTTTGAAAAAGATTGACTGTTAAAGACTCAGCGGGTCATCTTGGAGTAGCAAGTCGCAAACAAGCAGGTATGGCATTTTAACCCAGCTCTTTTAAGCCGTCTGTGATGAAATATCATAAGCTATAGCCCCAAAGAAATCAGATGATCACTTAACAACTATAGAAATAGGAAAAAATGACAGAGGCCCCGTTATTCAGGGATGCCTACTTTATTTATAAAGTTGTGTGTACATTAAAAGTATGTACAAGGATATATGATGTAGGCTTAAGTGTAGTATGGTCGGAGATGTGCTATGTTCCATGGACGGCGGGTCTCTTCCTCCGACTTTTGGGATCCTTATGCTGTTGCACACCAATGAGGTAATATGACCCATTGTGCAAATTTTTGCTGATCACAAAAGGTCCTTCCCAAGGTGGGGACAATTTGTGCATATCAGTCTCATCCTGGATGAGCCGGAGCACCATGTCACCTTCTTGAAACGTCCGGGTCTTCATCCTACGGTTATGGTAGAGATGCAGGTCTTGCTGGTATATTGCTGAACAAGCCGCCGCCAGATCCCGTTCCTCATCCAAGGCATCAAGTGAGTCTTGACGTGCTATTTCATTATCAGCTTCAACATAAGCCGCCACACAAGGTGAATCATGACGAATATCACTTCGGAGGACCGCCTCTGCACCGTAAACTATGAAGAAAGGCGTGTAGCCTGTTAATCTATTAGGGGTAGTATTTATACTCCAAAGTACTGAAGGTAACTCCCCGACCCAGCAACCCGGCGTTCGCTGTAAAGGGACTAAAAGCCAGGGCTTGATACCCCTCAAGATTTCTTGATTGCCCCCTCAGCTTAGCCATTAGACTATGGATGAGCCACAGAAGGAACATCAAGGCGAATATGCCCTATTTGACAAAACTTTTCCATAGCTCCTTTGGATAGATTCGTGTCGTTATCAGTGATGATACTATGAGGAAATCCAAAGTGGAAGATCAAATTTTTAGCAAACTGAACCATTGTTACTACATCACACTTACTAACCAGCTCTGCCTCCACCCATTTTGTAAATTTATCAACCGCCACCAAGAGGTGTGTTTTCTTATCCTTGGAGCATTTGAAAGGACCAACCATGTCATGCCCCCAGACCGCACACGGAGAAGTGATTCGAATCATCCTCAACTCCTAGGCCGGCACATGAACCCGACGAGAAAATTTCCGACAACCATCGTACTTACTGATGATGTCCTCTGCATCAGCATGAGCCGTTAACCAGTAAAACTTATGAAAGAAAGCCTTAGCCACCAATGATTTTGAGCCGGCATGATGACCGCAATCACCTTCATGGATTTCTCTTAAATAGCACACCCCTACTCAGGAGAATCTCTGGAATACACTGGAACACACTTGTAACGCTGCATCTGTGCAACTCATCATTGATAATTGTCATGGACTTAGACCACCGTGTTATCTGCCTGGCTAAGGAGTCATCCTCAGGTAACTCGCCTCGGGTCATGTAAGCCAGATAAGGTTGCGTCCAATCAGGAATAGCATGGAGAGCCGCTACCAACTATGCCTCCGGGTCAGGAATAACATTATCTTCTTCTGATGGTAACTGGACAGAAGGATTGTTCAAAACATCCAAAAATACATTAGGGGGCACCGGCTTATGCTGAGATCCCAGCCGGCTTAAGGCATCAACCGCCTCATTCTTCCTTCTGTCCACATGTTCCACCTGATAACCCTTCTAGTGACCAGCAATATTATCAACCGTCCGGCGATAAGCCGCCATGAGCGGATCTCTGGAATCCTAAGTACCCAAGACATGCCGAGCCACTAAGTCTGAATCACCAAAACACCTGTCCCGGCTTAAATTTATTTCCTTAGCCATTCGAAGGTGTGGGGACCCCGACTCATAAGTCGAGATCACCGAATGCACGTGTACAGTGATCGCGGAGATCAATGCTCACTGAGCACACAGAAGCTGAATAACAAGAGTCTTACATCCATACATACCGTATTACACAAGTAGGACCTTTATCTCAAGTCTTGAGTATATCATCGCAGCGGAAATCTTCAATAACAACTTGGACCCATGCCATCTGCCTTAACCCTACAAGCATTCTGACTAGGAAGCGTCCTAGCTCGCATGTTCGTCACCAAATAAATCTTCATCTTACACCCGTTCGTTCATGCCTGGCCAATAAAATAACCAGTGGCAAGCCAATGAGTACTTTGAATGTACTCGCAAGCAACCCAAGAGTGATAAGAGAATAATTATGCAAGGCTCTACTGCTAAATTGGCATTTTTGCGTAAAGCTAGCGTTTCATATGCAAGTATGATCAACATATATCAAGGACATGCATGCGTCTGCAACAAGTATCAAGAGGTTACATACATCAATATCGAGAAAGAGTTTTAAACAACTCATGCTCAAGCTCATCTTGACGTCCTCAAGAATCACATCATCAATATCACCGAACCGTGTTGTTTTTCCTCAGACACACACCATGTTTTGCAAACATTGGATGTAGCCCAAGAGCAGTTACCCAACTATCCTAGACCATGGACACGGCTATTCGAATAGTTTTACACTCTGCAGAGTTTGCACACTTTACCCACAAGATCCGCGGAACTTCCGTGTCATCAACGATCCGCGCTACCTGAAGTACCCGGGGTAAGCATCCGATCACTATCTTTCCCTAGACGACACTGACATAGAGTCCACTCGATTGGTAGCAACCCCCGTGCCCAACATTTCACATCATAAAATTGTGGAGCCTCGCTCCCATATTCATCACATACCACTAGCACGGGGTACCAACGATGTGTCCGGTGCCCTGTGAAAACAGTCACGGCCGCCTATCCAAGCACGACCCCGTCCCGAGAGTGTAGCAACCATGATCCGAATGGACCGAAGTCTCTGTGTTCTGTGTCATCCCTGGATCGGTAATGCTGACACACACAGTAGTTGAAGGATTTATAATAGAGTGGCAATCACACACTTATTACATCGAATGTCTCAAAAGAATACTTATTATAAAAGTATATGGCATAAGGCCATCTAACACAATAACAGCGGAAGGCTTGGAATATAAGTGAGTCCATCAACTCCAACGGCATAGCTGGGTGCATGACAAATGACCTAGCGCACCTTACTCTTCTTCTGAAAAGTCTGCAACGTAACATGTTGCAGCCCGAAACGGGTCAGCACATAGAATATGCTGGCAAGATAACACAGTATAGCAAGGAATAGAATAAAGGCTAACACTATATGCATATTTGGCTGGTGGAGGCTCTAAGGTTATTTTTTTGCATGAAGCCAATTTTTCCCTACAACAAAGGAATAACTTTTATTTTAATTATCATGGCAGTTGAAACATCATTGACAAGGTACCTCCAACTCAATCCCAATTAAAGTAGTCATCATTAACCCAGTAAATTAGTTTTAGAGTGAAGAGATCAACCAATAATTCAAGTACCAGATACTCAAGATGTCCATAACCGGGGACACGGCTAATCATGATTAGTTTGTACACTCTGTAGAGGTTTGCGCACTTTTCCCCACAAGACTCGATATCCTCCGTTGGATTTCTCGCACTGCATGGTGTTTGAGAAACGGATGACCAAGAAATAGTCTTTCAAAAGCATTTACTCTTTACCCCAGGTGGACCGGTACACCTACTTTCCCCTACATCTGCTAGTCCACCACGAAAGAGCTCTCACAACTCACTCAAACTATGCCAGAGCCCATAATGGCATTGTGGCTGCACACGGAAGTTTCTAGCATGAATAGTTTTATGATCCCTTTGAGCCTGGGTGGCATTCCATAGGAAAATCACACTGTAACCCCGGGAACTCCTTGGACAACACTGGTATCCCTAGGTGCCCTGGCAAACACTGGTAACCCCAGGGTGCCACAACTAATCCACCCAGATGTGTATTAAAGTAGCCACCTTAAGTTGAACCATTAATTAACCTCCCACATCTGTCATAGATACTCTCAAACCCAAACCACGTCTACGAGCATAGCATAGCAACCTAGGGAATACGTAGAAGTAACTCCCAAGGGTTTGAAAATAATGCAGGTAATAGGTTATACCTCAATCTACTTCCCAGACCCACAAGTTAAGAGATCCTACTCATGCAATGTGTGAGGGTTTGATCTAATGCATAAAAACTGGGTAATAAAGGGTATGATCAAAGTGTTACTTGCCTTGCTGATGATTAGCAAAACCTAGGGACTCGTAGTAGCACGCTTCGCACTCCGGGAATTCTATCGCAATCAAACAATAGCATACATAAGCTATCAAGCAAGAATGCACAGGTAAAACTCCAAATAAGAAGATCTAACCAGAAAGTTCAAATTAAGAACTCCGGTTTGCAAAAAGAATCAAATCAAATGGAGCAACGAAACTCAAACTACGAAAGAAAGAAGATCCGTTTACTAGATTGAACTAAAGTCAAATTTTACAGTACCAAATCCTTGTTCAAGTTGGTTAAACGGAAAGACGGCTTCGTGACGAAGATCTAGGCGCTTGAATCGCCTGATTCCGAGTTACGAGCGAAAAGATAAACTAAAACGAAGATCAGGGCGGAAATCGCGATCGAAAATAATCGCGGAAAAACCCTGAAAAAGAAAAACTGACGAAGAGGCTAACGAACGATCATTTACTGTCTGTTACTAAAAGACGAAAAGCGTTCGTTAAAACAAACGAAC
The DNA here is from genome assembly GCA_902687465.1 of Secale cereale. Classification (NCBI taxonomy): domain Eukaryota; kingdom Viridiplantae; phylum Streptophyta; class Magnoliopsida; order Poales; family Poaceae; genus Secale; species Secale cereale. Next base: position 247,720,455 of record LR738711.1, read on the forward strand.
GGACGAACATCCGCTATTTAACTAAACGGGCGGAAAAACCGAACCGATCTAAAAAAACAGATCCAGGGTTTCGAAAAAAAATCGATCGGTTTTTTTGGGGAAAAACCGACTGCGGCGGCGGCGGCTACCTCGGCGGTGGTGGACTCTGGCGGCGGCGCGCGGCTCCGGCGGGGCGGCGGCGGCGACCGGCGGCGCTCGCGGCGGCGGCGGCGGCTTCGCGGCGCGCCGGCGACGAGAGCAGGCGGCGGCGGCGGCGGCGCGGGGCTCGAGGCGGGGCGACGGCTAGGGTTTGGCGGCGGGGTGGGCTGGCTCGGGCGGCTCGGGCCTCGGCCTTTAAAGGGGCCAGCCGGGCAGAGTCCTAGTCTTACGGCCCGACTAGGTCGGTTGACCTTTTTTTAAAAAGAAAAAAAAGTCCTCACGCAGAAAAAATGGGCGAATTAAAAACTAAACCGAGTCGAAAATTCCGAAATAAATTTTCACCGTCCTCTAATAATAGTTAGGACAAAGTGAACATTTTTCCGAGACCTAAATGTAATTTTAAAAAATGCGCATTTTTCCTATGCAAATAAAATTGCAAATAAATCCAAATAAAATACCAAAGTTGATTTTAATATTTTTCCTCCAATATTTCTTTTATTTTGGAGAAGTCATATTATCTCCGCTCATATATTTTATTAAGAAATATTTTTCGGGGAGGAAAATAATTAAAACCAAAGTGATCCTCGTACCGGTATATGAGAAAAACCCAAATACGAAAACAGTAGAATCCCCAACTCTCTCCATGGGTCCTTGAGTTGCTTAGAATTTCGAGGATCGCAACACACGAATGCAATAAAACATGCTATGCAATATGATCTATGTATAACATTCCAAATTGAAAATTTGGGATGTTACAAACCTACCCCCCTTAGGATGAATCTCGCCCTCGAGATTTGAGTTGGCTAGAGAATAGGTTTTGGTGGTCCTTGCGTAGATCACCCTCTCGTTCCCAGGTGGCTTCATCTTCGGTATGGTGACTCCACTGAACTTTGCAGAACTTGATAACCTTGCTGCGAGTGACTTTGCTCGCAAAATCGAGGATCTTGACTGGTTTCTCCTCGTAAGTTCGATCACTATCCAACTTGATTGCTTCCAGGGGCACTGTGTCTCTCAAAGGAATATCAGTCATCTCAGCATGGCACTTCTTAAGTTGAGAAACGTGAACCACGTCATGAACTCCTGACAATCCTTCGGGTAACTCTAACTTGTAGGCAACCGCTCCCATGCGTTCCAAAACTCGGTATGGTTCGACAAATCTCGGGGCTAACTTTCCCTTAACTCCGAATCGTTTAACTCCTCGCAGAGGCGACACTCTCAGGTACGCTCTGTCTCCGATTTCATAGACTACTTCCTTGTGCTTCGAGTTAGCATAACTCCTTTGCCTGGACTGAGCTACTTTCAGTCTATCTCGAATCAGCTTAACCTTCTCTTCTGACTCTTTGATCATATCTGGTCCAAATAACTGAAGGTCTCCGACTTCATCCCACATCAACGGCATTTGACATCTCCTTCCATACAATGCTTCGAACGGTGCCATCTTTAAACTGGCCTGGTGACTATTGTTGTACGAGAACTCCGCATAGGGCAAGTTGTCGTCCCAAGTATATCCATAATCTAGCGTGCAAGCTCTCAACATGTTCTCCAGAATCTGCTTGCCTCTCTCGGTCTGTCCATTGGTCTGCGGGTGAAAGGCTGCACTGAACTCTAGCCAGGTTCCCAAAGTCTGGTGTAGCTGATGCCAAAACTTTGATGTGAACTGTGTTCCTCTATCTGATACGATGGTCCTCGGAACTCCGTGCAGACATATGATCCTGGTGATGTATATCTTGGCCAACTTCGCACTGGTATACGTGGTTTTCACAGGGATAAAGTGGGCTACTTTGGTCAAGCAATCCACTACTACCCAGATTGAGTCATATCCCGATTGGGTCCTGGGTAATCCGGTGATAAAATCCACGCCAAGCTTATCCCACTTCCATTCGGGTATCGGCATAGGCTGCAGTAATCCTGCTGGCTTCTGATGTTCTTCCTTCACTCTCTGGCATACATCACATACAGCTACATACTCGGCAATGTCCTTCTTCATTCCCGTCCACCAGAAATGTTCCTTCAAATCCAAATACATCTTAGTGTTTCTGGGGTGTATCGAGTATGGCGAATCATGTGCTTCCTGTAGTATCAACTTCCTGATCTCGGCGTTGTTGGGCACATAGATTCGGTCCTCAAACCACAAGGTGTCGTGTTCGTCCTCATGAAAACCCTTGGCTTTACCTTCCCTCATCTTCTCCTTTATTTTCGGCAATCTCTTTGTCATCCTTCTGAGATTCTCGTATCTTTCCCAATAATGTTTACTGAACCTCCAAGGCTGCAACAAATCCTCTAGGAACTATCTCCAAACGAAGCTCCATAAGATCTTCTGCTAACTCCTTTGGCAATCCTCCCTTTACTAGGGTATTGGCATAACCCTTCCGGCTCAAAGCGTCTGCAACGACATTGGCCTTGCCTGGATGATAGTACAACTTCATATCATAATCCTTTATGAGCTCCAACCTTCTCCTCTGTCTGAGGTTCAGCTCCTTCTGAGTGAAAATGTACTTCAAACTCTTGTGATCCATGTACACATCACAACGATTTCCAATAAGCAAATGTCTCCAGGTTTTGAGCGCATGCACTACTGCTACTAGCTCCAAATCATGCGTAGCATAATTCAACTCGTGCGATCGAAGTTGACGAGATGCATAAGAAACAACTCTTCCGTCCTGCATGAGTACTCCTCCAAGTCCTAAGCGTGAAGCTTCACAATACACTTGGAAATCCTTGCGTATATCTGGCAAGATCAGCACTGGGGCTGTCGTCAAATGTTTCTTCAACTCCTAGAAACTTTCTTCGCACTCTTCAGTCCAATAAAACTTGGTGTCCTTCTTAAACAATGCCATCATAGGCTTTGCATTCTTGGAGAAATTTTCTATGAATCTCCGGTAATATCCCGCGAGTCCAAGAAAACTGCGGATTTCTCCAACTGAGATGGGTGCCAACCACTCAGTGACTGCCTGCACCTTGACATGATCCACTACTATACCTTCTCCTGATATAAAATGTCCTAAGAATCCAACTTCCTTCAACCAAAACTCACATTTGCTGAACTTGGCATACAACTGATGTTCTCTGAGCTTCTCAAGAACTAAACGCAAATGCTCCGCGTGTTCCTCTTCGTTCTTCGAGTATACCAAAATATCTTCAATGAGTACCACGACAAACTTATCCACGAACTCCATGAACACCCTATTCATCATACTCATGAAATAGGCTGGGGCGTTAGTCAATCCAAATGACATAACCGTATACTCACATAGCCCATACCTTGTGGTGAAGGCTGTCTTAGGTATATCCCTCTCTTGGATCTTCAACTGGTGGTATCCTGATCGTAGATCGATCTTGGAGAATACTTTAGCTCCTTGTAGTTGGTCGAACAAATCATTGATCATCGGCAGTGGGTACTTATTCTTAATCATCAGTTTGTTAAGTGCCCGATAATCAACGACCATCCTTAATGATCCATCCTTCTGCTCGACCAAGAGCACTTGGCTCCCCAAGGTGATGAACTTCGTCGAATAAATCCTTTCTCCAATAACTCTTAATCTTCTTCTTGATCTCGTCCAAATCATTCGCTAGCATCCGGTATGGTCTCTTCGATATTGGTCCAGTGCCTGGCAATAGCTCTATTAAAAACTCAATGTCCCTATCCAGTGGCATGCCTGGTAGCTTCTCTGGAAATACATCCGGATAATCCTTTACTACAGGCACTTCCTCCTGAACAACTCCCGAGAGAGAAATTACTTGTGTCCTCCTAGGTGAATGCCTCGATACATACTTGATCCTTTTTCCCTCCTGGGTGGTAAGAAAAACTGACTTACTAGCACAATCAATGTTCCCTCCATACATCGATAGCCAATCCATACCTAGTATCACATCCAATCCTTGCGACTCCAAAACTATCATGTCTGGGGGGAAAACATGGCGTCCAATGGTCAATGGCACTTGAAAACATCCTTGACTTGCCATATACTCTGCTCCTGGGGAACTTACTAACATGGGGGTCTTAAGGACTTGGGTGGGCAACTTATATCTATTCACGAATCCCCTTGAAATGTATGAATGCGATGCACCAGTATCGAAAAGAACTACTGCGGTAAATGACTTAACCAAAAACTTAACGGCAAATGCATCAGGCTACTCTTCAACCTCCTCCACGGTCACGTGGTTCACTTGTCCTTTGTTGAAAGGGTTGGGCTTCTTCCCAGCGCTTCCATTGCCGTTCCCATTCTTCGCTTCAGGGCACTCTCTGGCATAGTGTCCATTCATCCCGCACTTGAAACATGTAATGTGACTTAAATCCCTCTTAGCGGGTGTGGATGGAGTAGAGCGATTCTGATTATTGTATGCTCCATTCCCATTCCCATTCTTGGAGCCATTGTGGTTGTGAGAACTTCCTCCGTTATGGGTGTGGCTTCCATGATTATGTGTGTATCCTCCCGAGTTTGGCGTGAAACGGGGCTTCTGTTGGGCTCCAGAATTATTCTTGCCGTGTCCATACTTCCTCTTGCGGCTCTCAATCTGCTGCTGCTTCCCTTCAATCATAAGAGCCTTGTCTACCAACTCCTGGTAGTTGTTGAAGGTTGCCACCATCAACTATATGCTCATCTCATCATTTAGCCCTTCCATAAACTTCTCCTGCTTCGCGGCATCTGTGGCCACATCATCAGGGGTATAACGAGATAGAGTACTAAAGTCATCTATGTAGTACGTACTGAGCCACAGTACGATTTCCTTGGCGCAAGTTGCGAAACTCTCACTTCTTCATGCTCATGGCTCCAGTTGAGACATGGGCAGTGCGAAAAGCTTGTTGAAACTAATCCGAAGTGACATTGGCTATAGGGAAAGTGGCTGTGTAATTCTCCCACCATGCTGCTGCTGGTCCAGCCAATTGATGTGCAGCAAAACGCACCTTCTCAACATCCGTGTAATTTGCGGTGGTCAACTCCCTTCCAATCTTGCGCAGCAAGTCGTCCGCAACAATTGGCTCAACGCTACTAGAAAACACCGGTGGTTGCAACATTAGGAAACGGGTCAGGTTGTCCATGGGTGGTGGTCGTCGAGGGTTGTTGTTGTTCTGATCGTTCTGATTGTTCTGGACAAAAAGTTGCATCAAAGTGTTTAGCTACTGGATCAACTGAGTGAGCTCAGGGGGAAACTGAAATCCGGGCTCACGTCTCGGAGGCATCTAATGGGTGTAGAGGGAAGAGATTAGAATAGAAATGAGGTCTAGGAGAAAATTCACTACCCATATGCACATGAGACAAACACAAACATATCACACCAATCAAGTTCAAGCAAGGACATACAAAGATTCTAACTAACGTTACAAAAGTGCCCTAAATTCTACTTTGTGGGGAAAACTACTAGTCATAGGGTGGTCATCTAGAAATTTTGATCGGCGGAAGATTCCATGACATCTGCTCCAGCTTCATCTTCATAGTCATCATCACTATCATCGGGGTCTGAGTCCATGTCGTCGATGATGATGTAGTCCTCAGAAGAATCTCCTGGGGTTCTTCTTCTTCTTCTTATCCTCCTCGCGCTGGATCTCCCATGAATACTCCTAGCTTTCTTGTCAAGTCATCATTCTTCTCCACAAGTATTGTCATTTCCTCCTCGTATCCGTCACGTGTAGACTTGAGTTCCTCTTCTAATCCAAGTTCCTGGATAACGCCTTCTTCAAATCTATCATGCCCGCGTACATCTGATGCTCCTGTCGACGAATGTGCTGGTTTAACTCCTGGATGAATGCTGCAATGGACCTGTCCTTCTGGGTACTGATGATGTCCCATTGCTCATCTCAGCATCCACATATCTGGTAGATAGTGTCCTTCAGCTCCTGCTTGTAGACTTTACCAATATGCCCCATGGTAATGTGGGCTGCCATACTCTTGCCTAGGCTCCAGGTTGGTGCATCAAAAGAAAACTCTATGGGCTCAGTGGATGGTGTGAATGTCCTCCCGGGAATTTGAACTTGAATATTCCATCGCTCCTCTTCTGGTAGAGTGGCGGTGTAGGTCCCGGTGAAGCTTGGTATTCCGATGTTCAGGTACCTAGTGACTTCCTTCAAGTGTCGTCCAAAAGGTGTGTCTTCATCCGGTTGAGTGAACTTGTTCCTTGGGTCCACCGTCCTAAAGAGTAGAATGGAGAGGAGTCAGAAATGAGTAGATAAGAGTGACCTAGGGTTTATATTAGTGGTCGTGTCCTACATTCAGTGTGTGCTCTGATACCATCTTGTAGCGACCACGATCCGAATGGACCGAAGTCTCTGTGTTCTGTGTCATCCCTGGATCGGTAATGCTTGCACACAAAGTACTTGAAGGATTTATAACAGAGTGGCAATTACACACTTATTACATCGAATGTCTCAAAAGAGAACTTATTACAAAAGTATATGGCATAAGGCCATCTAACACAATAACATCGGAAGGCTTGGAAGATAAGTGAGTCCATCAACTCCAACGGCATAGCTGAGTGCATGACAAACGACCTAGCGCACCTTACTCTTCTTCTGAAAAGTCTGCAACATAACATGTTGCAGCCCAAAAAGGGTCAGCACATGGAATATGCTGGCAAGATAACATAGTAGAGCAAGGAACATAATAAAGGCCAACACTATATGCATATTTGGCTGGTGGAGGCTCTAAGGTTAAAGTTTTTGCACAAAGCCAATTTTTCCCTACAACAAAGGAATAAATTTTATTTTAACTATCATGGTAGTTGAAACATCATTGAGAAGGTACCTCCAACTCAATCCCAATTAAAGTAGTCATCATTAACGCATCAAATTAGTTTTAGAGTGACGAGATCAACCAATAATTCAAATACTAGATACTCAAGATGTCCATAACCGGGGACACGACTAATCATGATTAGTTTGTACACTCTGTAGAGGTTTGCGCACTTTTCCCCACAAGACTCGATCTCCTCCATTGGATTTTGCGCACTGCATGGTGTTTGAGAAACGGATGACCGAAACAAAGTCTTTCAGAAGCATTTACACTTTACCCCAGGTGGACCGGTACACCTACTTTCCCCTACATCTGCTAGTCCACCACGAAAGTGCTCACACAACTTACTCAAACTATGCCAGAGCCCATAATGGCATTGTGGCTGCACATGGAAGTTTCTAGCATGAATAGTTTTATGATCCCTTTGATCCTGGGTGGCATTCCATAGGAAAATCACACTGTAACCCCGGGAACTCCTTGAACAACACTGCTATCCCAAGGTGCACTGGCAAACACTAGTAACCCCAGGGCGCCACAACCAATCCACCCAGATGTGTATTAAAGTAGCCACCTTAAGTTGAACCATTAATTAACCTCCCACATCTGTCATGGATACTCTCAAACCCAAACCACGTCTACGAGCATAGCATAGCAACCTAAGCAATACGTAGAAGTAACTCCCAAGGGTTTGAAAATAATGCAGGTAATAGGTTCTACCTCAATCTACTTCCCAGACCCACAAGTTAAGAGATCCTACTCATGCAATGTGTGAGGGTTTGATCTAATGCATAAAAACTTGGTAATAAAGGGTATGATCAAAGTGTTACTTGCCTTGCTAATGATTCGCAAAACCTAGGGACTTGTAGTAGCATGCTTCGTACTCCAGGAATTCTATCGCAATCAAAAAATAGCATACATAAGCAACCAAGCAAGAATCCACAGGTAAAACTCCAAATAAGAAGATCTAACTAGAAAGTTCAACTTAAGAACTCCGGCTTGCAAAAAGAATCAAATCAAACGGAGCAACGAAACTCAAACTACGAAAGAAAGAAGATCGGTTTACTAGATTGAACTAAAGTCAAATTTTATAGTACCAAAACCTTGTTCAAGTTGGTTAAATGGAAACAGGGCTTCGAGACGAAGACCTAGGCGCTTGAATCGCCTGATTCCGACTTACTAGCGAAAAGACAAACTAAGACGAAGATCAGGGCAGAAATCATGATCGAAAATAATCACGGAGAAAGCATAAAAAAGAAAAACTCACGAACAGGCTAACGAACGAACGTTCGCTGTGTGTTACTAAAAGACAAAAAGCGTTCGTTAAAACGAAATAATGGATGAACATCCGCTATTTAACCAAACCGACGGAAAAACCAAACCGATCTTAAAAAACAGATCTTGGGTTTTGAAAAAAAACCGATCAGTTTTTTCGGGGAAAAACCGACGGCGGCAGCGGCGGGTTCGGCGGCGGCGTCTACCTCGGCGGCGGTGGACTCCGGCGGCGGCAACGGCGACCGGCGATGGGGTGGCGGGCTGGCGGCGAGGCGACGGCTACCTCCGGCGGCGGCGGCGGCGACGAGCAGTGGGGTGGCGGGCTGGCGGCGAGGCGGCGGGCGGCGGCGCTCACGGCGGCGGCGGACAGCAGCGGCTTCGCGGCGCGGCGACGGTGACTTCGTGATGCGGTGGCGACGAGAGCAGGCGGCGACGGCTGCGGCGATGAGAGCTGGCGATGGCGGCGGCGCGGGGCTCGAGGCGGTGCGGCGGCTAGGGTTTGGCGGCGGGGTGGGCTGGCTCAAGTGGCTCGGGCCTTGGCCTTTAAAGGGGCCGGCCGGGCGGAGTCCTAGTGGGTTATGGCCCGACTAGGTCAGTTGACCTTTTTTTTAAATAGTCCTGACGCAGCAAAACGGGAGAAAAAATTTAAACGGACTCGAAAAATTCCGAAATAAATTTTCACCGTCCTCTAATAATATTTAGGACAAAGTGAGCATTTTTCCCGGACCTAAATGTAATTTAGAAATACGCGCATTTTTCTTACGCAAATAAAATTGCAAATAAATCCAAATAAAATACCAAAGTTGATTTTACTAATATTTTTCGTCCAATATTTTTTTTTGGAGAATTCATATTATCTCCGCTCATATATTTTATTAAGAAATATTGTTGGGGGAGGAAAATAATTAAATCCAAAGTGATCCTCGTACCAGTATTTGAGAAAAACCCAAATACAAAAACGGTAGAATCCCCAACTCTCTCCATGGGTCCTTGAGTTACTTAGAATTTCGAGGATCACAACACACGAATGCAATAAAACATGCTATGCAATATGATCTATGTATAACATTCCAGATTGAAATTTTGGGATGTTACAGAGAGTGACCTCGTGTCACCCCCATCACTAGTAATGCGGGCACCATGCTAGTATCGGCCTAAGTAATCAATAATGCCCTTTCCTATATAAGTGTAGAGTGGTTGTGCATGTAAGGTTGGAATAACGGTCGCAACTTAAACCAATCCATTTTGAAAACAACACACACACTTGCCTCGGTACACCACTTCATCATCAATTGATTACCCAACTCATCATCTCCCTCAGGCATAAGTGGCACCCGGCGGGGTTTTCGAAAAGTCTTTTGAAAGTACTATGCCTCCGTTACCATGCATATTCTCATCCCATTTGCCTAGCCACTACTATAGCAACCTCTCTACTCCCACCCACATAACCCTCATAGGAAGGTTGGGTCATGCTTGATGCAAGTTTCAATAGGAAAGTCACAAAGGTAACCAACCAAAGTGGTCACCTATCTCAACATGATTCCGATGCATCGATAATAAGGTGCTATATGACATGCATAAAAAGGGTTTCTTAAACATGGTCAAAGGGCTGCTTGCCTTGTTCCTCGGAGTCTTCAAAGCTTCTGGTCCATCTCCAAGTACTCCGTCTACTTCGTCAACTAACGTCGAAAACAAGCACAATAAGCAAGACAACAAGGCAAAAATAAAAGTGCTCTAAAAATGTGAGTTGGATTTTTCTAGGATACCTTTGGTCATATGAGAAATTACCAAAGTGGTTTCATTGGGATTTGTTCAATGGATATCTCTTAACATTTCAATATGATGGAATCAAGGGATTATTGGATTTGCAAGAGGTGCACAGAAACGTTATTTTTAAAAATGACCAAAGGAACCCATTTAACAAAGAAGGATTTTAGAAGCATCTGGGAGTTGGTTTTACTTGAATTGGAGTTCAAAATATTTTCCTATGATTTTGCAAAGTTGGCTATACATGGATAAACGAACCAATATTTTATGATATAGGGAAAGCATAAGTAAAAATGTTCATAAACTAGTTTAGGATCTTAGAAGTGCCTAGAAATTTGAATCAATGGATTTGGATCAACTATGAGCTCTCTGTGATTTTCTAAAGTTCATCACAAAAATGAAAAATAACATTTTGATAAATATTTGTGAAGAAAATGTTTCTGGAAAAATGTGAAAATAGCACCATGTGGTAGAGCATGATTTATGGAGTCATTAAAGACAAGGGAAGGGGGGCTATACCTATACTGCGTACTGGGCGCAGTATAGCGCCGCAGCGCACTAGGTCGGCCCAGCTGCACCACCACGAGCGCGCTGGAGGCCACGTCGAACACGCGTTCACGGGATGGTGCCACCCAGCGAGGTAAGCAGATCAGACCGAAGCCGTCTCCACTTAACCTGACTGGTGGGCTGGCTTGTTCTGCACAGCTGCTGACAGGAGGGCCCCCTACCAGCTCGTGGGGTTGTCATCCCCTACCTCACGCCTGAGGCAGAGGAGCGACAGGGGTGGCGAGGCAGCACGAGCACCGGCCCTCTCCCAGGCGGCCCCTGCCACCTTTTGGCGACGTCCGACACACCGGTGGGTCCAACGCGATGAGGCGCACCTTTCGGCTTGGGCGGCCGCAGAGGGGGCCGTCGGCCATCTTTGGCCACGAGCGCGCGGCGTTCCCGGGGATAAACGGTGGCTATGGAGGGCATTGAGGTGGTGGTATGAAGGCACTGGAGTGGTTAGGGGGGGAGATAGGGGCCGAGGCGCCCGAATTTTGGTGGCGGCCGGCGGGGAAGCTCCGGACATAGGAGAGGTTGGAGGGGACGGAAGGAGGATGGGGCAAATGGAGCATAGATGGGGCTCGGGGGTGACCTTATAAAGGCCAGCCGAAGCTCACCGTGGTCTCGTGCGCCGGTGAGCACTCGGGCGATGCAAGAGGCCACGGGGGCTGGGGAAACTGAGTCTACCGTGTTTGTGGAGATGGTCCATGACCAAGGGAAGGGAGAGAAGGAGCGGGGAGGTGGTAGAGGCGCCGCGCGTGTGATGCCGCTCACTGGAGCTCGCGAGCGGCCGGCGTGCGTGCGAGAGAAGCAGCAGGAGGGAGAAGGAGGAGGGGCAGACCACGTAGCGTGTCACACACATCGAGGCGGCCTCGGGGGACACGTTCCCAACGCCCAAGGTCAACGGAAGCATTGGGCAGAGGGCGACTACAGTGCCTTGGTGCACTGTAGCGCGCTCCAGAGTGCGTCTTTGGCATGCCATGGCATGCCATGCGTGCTCTGGACGCGTCCCATCTTGTCCACTAGCTGCTGGATGGTATGAGGGGGCCTTATATGCTTATAGAGTAAGGTAGAATAGAGGGGTAAGTGGTAGTGGGGGTAGAAAAGGTGCTGCTATGGTGAAAACAGGGGAAAAGTGGGGTTTTACCCCACCAATGATTTAGCCGAGGGCATGAGTGAGTTACTGGAGGTAGAGGATGACTAGATTGATCTCTGGTAAAACTTTAAGGTAAAGGTGAATAGTAAAAGGGAGCAAAATGGGGGGTTTTGGCAAAAGGACAGAAGGTGTTTGATGCTATTTTGGGCAAGCAAAAGAATTCCACTTGGCATGATACTTAACAGGATGAAATGGCACATGAAAATAGGGTGTTCCACCAAGGTTGAGCTCATTTGAAGAAAGTTGACAATGTAACTTTGGTAAACCCTAGAAATCAACAGAAATGGCGTTTCCAAGCTTTAGTCATTTAAATCATCCCTTCTTGATACACCACTTGGTGTAGTGTCATTATTTGGGGTTGTGAGCATGTCCACAAAATTTGAGGTCACAAGTAAAAAGTTGGTAATGTATAGTTGTTCCAATTTGGATCTGGTCAGAAAGGGCTTTGGGGCACTTCGGTCAAGTTATCCTTCTCTCCAACATGTGATATTTGGTATAGATGCATAATTACATCATTAGAGTATGTGCACCAAGTTTGAGAGAATTTGGACATGTTTGGCAATGTAAAGTTGCCCAAACTTCAAAATGGACAGAAATGGTTTTGAGGGGGTTTGATGATGTTTTTTTGATCACCAAGACATGAGACTTGGCAAGATGATCAAATATGTCATAAGTGACATGCTAGAATGTTCTTGGAATATATGAAGAATATTTCCTTTGTAAATATTTCAAAAGCTTGAAATATCCAGAAAGGGTTTTTGAGGGATTTGACTAATATTTTAAACATGACCATGTGTTGAAACTCTTATATATGCACAATATATGTCCTATGAGATTCCCTAAATTTTCTCAAATATTTTTGAAATAGTTAAATATTTTTAACCTATTAAAGACCATTTCTGGCCTGAAGAAAAATCATTTAAATAAAATAGGAAAATGACTTTGAAAATTATATTTTTGTGGTTTGGGGGAGTCCAATATCTAGTAGGAGTCAAATATACCTTCGGAAAGATTTTTCACAACCCAAATCAAGTACTTGCAGTGCAAACGTTAATTCAGGGTTTTTCGGAAAAACTAAATTTAGAAAATACTTTTTGGCCAAAATACGTTTTGTAAGAAAATACTATTATGTACTATACACATGTCATGGTCATTGGGGAAAGTTTTGGATCAAAGAGAAGGAGTACAAGAGTGGGAGGATTTGTTTGATTTTTAGAGCACATGCAAACAGCAAACAAAAACGAAATCAAGCAAGGTCCAAAACACACAAAAGTTTTTGCCAAACCACATTTTAGCATAATTATTAGCTTAAGTGTTGTGGTATGAAAATCAGGGTGTGCAGACCTACCCCCCTTACAAGAATCTCGTCCCCGAGATTCCCAAACTAGGCGTGGAAAGGAATATGGAAACTTGGGCCTGGGGTAGTCTTCACATCCTCATACTGCTTATGTTTCTGAGTGGTGTTCCATTGAATCCTCGGAGTGCTCGATAGTATGGCTTCGTGCATGAAGTTCTGCTTGATCCTGGTTGCTAATGGGTTTCTTACGTAGGTCATAATGAGCTAAGTCGATGGCTTGGTAATCGATGTCCTCGCAAAGACCTGGCTAGTTAGGAGGTTGGAATCATTCCTGGAGTGGTGTCGGGTGGAGAAACATTGTGCTCACTGGGTGACTCAGGTGGTAACTATAGCTGGCACCGTTTATTCTTCATCTTGCAGTTATCTTGGAGAAGGTCGATAAATCTTGGTGTGAGCTTCTCTTTGACCTTGGAATGCTTGGTTCCTCCGAGAGAAGTGGCTTGTAGATACACCTGGTCTTCGTCGCGGAGGTTTACTTCTTGATGACGGTGGTTGGTGTAGTTCTTCCTTCTTGACATGGCGGTCTTCAAATGTCCTCTATCCAGCTGAACGGCTCTTCTTTCGTCCCCGGGTAGACAAGTATGTCATCAAATAAAGATGACAACTAACTTGTCCAAGTACTCCATGGTGACTTGTCCGCAGGGTTCATAGGGTGCGCTAGGGTACTGGTGGTGGTCACCATTGTGTATTCTTCAAGGTCTTCTCTACCTAGAGCCAAAGCCCGTGGTCATGATCTGACCATGTTGTGGTTTGGAGGGCCTTAAGGGTTTCAAGGATTCTAGTGTGTGAGTGAACGTTTATCATCTTATCCTTTGATACGTCTCCAACGTATCTCTAATTTTTTATTGTTCCATGCTATTATTTATGAAGTCTTGGATGTTTAATGGGCTTTATCATTCACTTTTATATCACTTTTGGGACTAACCTACTAACCCAAAGGCCCAGTCCAGATTGCTGTTTTTTGCCTATTTCAGGGTTTTGCAGAAAAAGAATATCAAACGGAGTCCAAACGGAATGAAACCTTCGCGATAGATATTTTTGGAGAAAATCACGCACAAAGAAATTGAGAACCACGTCAGAAGAGCCACGAGGGGCCCACGAGGGTGGGGGGCGCCCCCTGCCTCATGGGCCCCCGTGACTCCCCCGGTGCCCTCCTTCTTCCTATATAAGTCCACGTACCCCAGAAACTCCGTGAAGAGAGAGAAAAACCTAATTCCACCACCGTACCTTCTGTTCCCGTGGAGATCCCATCTTGGAGCCTGTTCCGGAGCTCCACCGGAGGGGGATCCATCACGGAGGCCTTCATCATCATCATCATCGCCCTCACCATGAGTTGTGCGTAGTTTACCTCAGACCTTCGGGTCCATAGCTAGTATCTAGATGGCTTCTTCTCTCTCTCTCTGGATCTCAATACAAAGTTCTCCTCGGTCTTCGAGGAGATCTATTCGATGTAATCTCTTTTTGCGGTGTGTTTGTCGAGATCCGATGAATTGTGAGTTTATGATCAAGCTTATCTATGAAATATATTTGGTTCTTCTCTGAACTTTTTATGTGTGCTCATAATATCCTTGCAAGTCTCTTCGAATTATTGGTTTGGTTTAGCCTACTAGATCTATAGTTCTTGCAAAGGGAGAAGTGCCTGGCTTTGGGTTCAATCTTGCGGTGTCCTTTCCAAGTGACAGTAGGGGCAGCAAGGCACGTATTGTATTGTTGCCGTCGAGGATAAAAATATGGGGTTTATATCATATTGCTTGAGTTTATCCCTCTACATCATGTCATCTTGCTTAAGCCGTTACTCTGTTCATATGAACTCAATACACTAGATGCATTCTGGATACCGGTCGATGTGTGGAGTAATAGTAGTAGATGCAGAATCATTTCGGTCTACTTGTCTCGGACGTGATGCCTATATACAATGATCATGACTAGATAGTCTCATAATTATTCGCTTTTCTATCAATTGCTCGAAAGTAATTTGTTTACCCGCCGTAGAATATCGCTATCATGAGAAAAGCCACTAGAGAAAACTATGGCCCCCAGGTCTATTCTCAACATATCAATCTACATCTACTTTACTTTTATCGCTTTTATTTGCTGTTCTTATAAACCAAAAATACCAAAAATATAAACTATCATCTCTATCAGATCTCACTTTCGTAAGTGACCGTAAATGGATTGACAACCCCTTATCGCGTTGGCTGCGAAGTTTTTATTTGTTTGTGCAGGTGCGAGGGACTCGCGCGTGGTCTCCTACTGGATTGATACCTTGGTTCTCAAAAACTGAGGTAAATACTTACGCTACTGTGCTGCATCTCCCTTTCCTCTTCGAGGGAATACAACGCAAGCTCAAGAGGTAGCAATAAGAATTTCTGGCGCCGTTGTTGGGGAGGCTTACGCAAAAGTCATATACCAAGTACCTATCACAAACCCTTATCCTTCGCATTACATTTATTTGCCTCTCGTTTTCCTCTCCCCCACTTCACCCTTGCCGTTTTATTTGCCCTTCTTCCGCCATGTATTTATGGTTCGCTTTCTTCTTGTTTGCTTGTGTGTGTTGGATTGCTTGCTTGTCACTATGGCTCAAAACAATACAAAATTATGTGACTTCTCCAATACCAACAACAATGATTTTATTAGCACTCCGATTGCTCCTATTACCGATGCAGAATCTTGTGAGATCAATGCTGCTTTGTTGAATCTTGTCATGAAAGTTCAATTCTCCGGCCTTCCTTGTGAAGATGCCGCTACCCATCTAAACAACTTTGTTGATTTGTGTGATATGCAAAAGAAAAGGGATACGGATAATGATATTGTTAAATTGAAGTTATTTCTGTTTTCACTTAGAGATCGTGCTAAAACTTGGTTCTCCTCTTTGCCTAGAAATAGTATTGATTCGTGGAATAAGTGCAAAGATGCTTTTATCTCTAAGTATTTCCCTCCTGCTAAGATCATCTCTCTTAGAAACGATATTATGAATTTTAAGCAACTAGATCATGAGCATGTTGCGGAAGCTTGGGAGAGAATGAAATTGATGATACGTAATTTCCCTACACATGGTTTGAATCTGTGGATGATTATTCAGAACTTTTATGCTGGCTTGAATTTTTCTTCTAGAAATCTTATAGATTCGGCCGCCGGAGGCACTTTCATGGAAACCACCTTAGGAGAAGCTACCAAACTCCTAGATAATATTATGGTTAATTATTCTCAGTGGCACACCGAAAGATCTACTAGTAAAAAAGTGCATGCTATCGAAGAAATTAGTGTTTTGAGTGAAAAGATGGATGAACTTATGAAATTATTTGCTACTAAGAGTGTTTCTTCTGATCCTAATGATATGCCTTTGTCCACTTTGGTTGAGAATAACAATGAATCTTTGGATGTGAATTTTGTTGGTAGGAATAATTTTGGTAACAATTCTTATAGAGATAATTTTAATCCTAGGACCTTTCCTAGTAATTCCTCTAATAATTACGGTAATTACTACAACAACTCTTATGGAAAGATGCCTTATGAATTTGAAACTAGTGTTAAGGAGTTTATGATCTCGCAAAAGAATTTCAATGCTTTGCTTGAAGAGAAATTGCTTAAGGTTGACGAATTCGCTAGAAGTGTGGATAGAATTACCCTTGATGTTGATTCTTTGAAACTAAGATTTATTCAACCTAAGCATGATATCAATGAGTCTCTCAAAGCCATGAGAATTTCCATTGATGAATGCAAAGAAAGAACCACTAGAATGCGTGCTAAAAGAGAAGATTATATTAAATCGTGTTCTTCTAGTTAATGAAAATAAAGATGAAGATCTGAAAGTTATTGATGTGTCTCCTATTAGATCCTTGTTTTATAGTATTAATCTTGATGAAGATAGGATTGGAGATAATTCTGCCTTAAGGTGTCCCAATGATTCAGAGTTTTATGATCTTGATGCTAAAATTGCTAAAAGTGGGAGTGAAGATATTAAAACTTTGCATAGTGATGAACCCACTATTTTGGATTTCAAGGGATTCAATTATGACAATTGCTCTTTGATTGATTGTATTTCCTTGTTGCAATCCGTGCTAAATTCTCCGCATGCTTATAGTCAAAATAAAGCTTTCACCAAACAGATAGTTGATGCTTTGATGCAATCTCATGAAGAAAAACTTGAGTTGGAAGTTTCTATCCCTAGAAAGCTTTATGATCAATGGGAACCTACTATCAAAATAAAAATAAAAGATCATGAATGCTATGCTTTGTGTGATTTGGGTGCAAGTGTCTCCACTATCCCAAAAACTTTGCGTGATTTGCTAGGGTTCCATGAGCTTGATGATTGTTCTTTAAATTTGCATCTTGCGGATTCCACTATTAAGAAACCTATGCGAAGAATTAATGATGTTCTTATTGTTGCCAATAGGAATTATGTGCCCGTAGATTTCATTGTTCTTGATATAGATTGCAATCCTTCATGTCCTATTATTCCTTGTAGACCTTTCCTTAGAACGATTGGTGCAATAATTGATACGAAGGAAGGAAATATTAGATTCCAATTTCCGTTAAGGAAAGGCATGGAACACTTTCCTAGAAAGAAAATCAAATTACCATATGAATCTATCATGCGAGCCACTTATGGATTGCCTTCCAAAGATGGTAATACCTAGATTTATCTTGTATCGTGCCTAGCTAGGGGCGTAAAATGATAGCGCTTGTTGTGAGGCAGCCCAACTTTATGTTTTTTGTTTTTGTTGCTGTTAGGGAATAAATGTTGCATCTAGTGTAATGCCTAGTATGAGATTATACCTTCTACGTGTTGAGGCACGACTTAAAGGTATACGCTCATACTAGAATGATCTCAAGTATGGTATCTTTGCACGACTCATGTAAAATAGGGATGAATTGCAAAATAGTAGTTGGCTTACACTCGCCACGTCACACAATACATTACATAAGCAAACATCATCCAAATAACATTACAGTCCGACTACGGACGAAGATCCAAATGAAAGATACCAAATAAATAAAGCCACAAGGTCCGGATCGCCCCTAGTAGAAGCCACTATTGATCCTCTGGGTAAGACACATAGTATTGCCCACGTTCTTCATCGAACTCCCAGTACAGCTCTGTCCCATCTCCTGTGTCGTTCACCATAGTACCTGCATCTGGTGTCGTGTAGAATCTGTGAGCCACGGAGGACTCAGCAATCCCGTTCCCGGGTAGCAAAACTATCTAAGCCTTGGGTGAGGAACAAGGCTGAAGAACAAGGTTGCAGCTGCACTAGCACTAGCTTACGTGTTTAGAGCGAGAAGAGAAGTGCCTCGAGCGTCAAAGTGATCACGAAGTGATCCTATCTAAGCACGTCAAACATAACCCCACCGCGTTCACTTCCCGAACCCCTTTCGGAAAATGACCGTCATGGTTACTCACGCTGGTAGTGTATTCTGAACATGGTGTCAAGTTTTCTACAACCGGATATTAACAAATTCCCATCTGCCACATAACCGCGGGCACGGCTTTCGAAAGTTCAAACCATGCAGGGGTGTCCCAACTTAGCCCATCACAAGCTCACGATCTGCGGAGTCGCAACTCCTAGGTGGGAAGACCCAAGTATTCTCGGAATCCCGTGCTCAAGATATTCGAACTAAGGTAAAACTAATCCAGCAAGACCTTCCGGCATGCCGACACCCTGAAAGTAGCCGCGCGTATCTAGTCTCAGGCCACGACCGGATGAGCATAGCGTACAGTGACCAAAACCCAAGTTGCCAAGGGGGGTACATCACACGACTCTAGTTTGGACCAATACTCGAGACGAGCACTGGCCTAGGGGGGTTGATTAATAAATCCTCGGGTTAATTACTCCCTCGGCAAGTTTTAGTTGTTAGGCAAATGTAGAACCAATGTCGGGCCTCGCTGGAAAAGCTTTACCGCTAAGCGGGTTATCGAGGGGGTCCCATAACCCCAACCGTGTTAGGAACACGTAATCAAGGAACATAACACCGGTTTAAACGGTTCCTAGGGTGGCATGAGTGGAACAAAACACCAAGCAAGAGGCTTAGCCCTCCAACCATTACCAATATATAGATGATTTAGTTTAACAGATTATATAGAGTGATATCCCAACAATAACTTCAGCATGAAGCAAGAATCTTCAAATCTTCTCGTGCAACTAACAATGCTATAAGAGGGGCTGAGCGAAGCTTACGTAGCAAATCAAAGGCTTGCTAGGTTGGGTGGTTAGAGAGATTCATGGCTACAATAGGAGGCTGACAAACAAACATGGGCATCGAGGCAATAAGCCAAAGAGCGAGACATCTAGCAATAGGCAAAGATAGTAATGATATCTGGGTCAGGTCATCTTGCCTGAGATTCCGCAAGGAAGAAGAACGAGTCCAAGAAGTAGTTGAACAAATCCTCACAACTCGGAACGGAACCGAAGCTAACAAGAGAAGCATACCGGAAAGAAGCAAACAACATGGTAAACACACAAGCATAAACATGGCATATGATGCACAATCAAGTATGATGCATGTCCGGTTTAAATATGCATGGCATGGGAAAGTGCACAAACAAGTACTACAAGTTAAGTGGAGCCCAATATGCAACGAGTTGCATATTGACGAACGCCACAATTTATTTATTTAGTTGACTCTCGTTTATTGACAAGACAAGATTAAATGTTTTTATTAAACATGGCAAGAGGTGAAGCATGAGAAAAACTACACTATTTGGTCAATTAAATGAGGCCGGAAATAACAACAGCAATTCCGGAAACTCCTCATGTCATTTAGCAATTATTGAAGCAACAACAAATTTGAGCCATTTAAATGTTGTTATCATGATGCGGATGACATTTTCAGGTTTTATGCAAATTTTAGTTAAAAGTTGACAATTAACAAGATATGAAGCATTTGGTCGCCACGACGGAAGGAAAGGAGTGTCCTGGCGACGAGAACGGAAACGATGCCACGGCAACGTTCCGATGATCCGACAACTCGTCGAGAAGCCGATGCAAAAGCAAGGTGGCGTGAGTGAGTGGAACAAGATGATGGTGTGCTCCCGGCTTCCGGGTTCCCACGGGTCGGCAACAAAAGAGGGGCGCAACGGACACGACGCAAACAAGTACTTCATCTCATACATCACACATGCATCCATCCACGGGGTCCTCACGGTGGTATACCTTTGTAGCGTGCAGATTCATGGTGGTTCGAGTCGTCGAGGGGAAGTAGTGGTAGTAGTCGTTCTCGCGATTCGTAGATGAACTTGTTGTTTTGGTCCCGTGGTACTTGTCGCATCGTCGGGCGTAGTGGTACTTGCGATTCCGAAGATGTCGGTAGAGGTACTTGACTCGTCATCGTGTAGTCGTACACTGGTCGTTGTGGGAGGTAGTGGAACTTGGCGTTTTCGTTCACGTTGATGTAGTGGTACTTGGCGCATCGTCGAGGTACTTGTCACATCCATGGTAGGGTCTTGGCGTCCTTGATTCGAGGGTCTTGGCAACGACAAAAGGCAAAACAAGGCTGGTCGTGGGGATGCTCTGTTCGGTGGCGGTTTTGGTCTTGCGGCGAGTAACGGCACTGGAAGTGCACATGACCCCAAGGTCATCTTTCCAAACAACGGAGACTAGGCGCATGCCGTCAAGGCAAAAGTGGATCAAGGTGAAACTTGACGGCGGCAGTAGAGCAGCGGGTCCGGGAACGGGTCTTGGTCCCCGTCGCGGCCTTCGGCAACGGAGCTGAAGAGGGGTGGAGTAGAGGAGCTCTCGGGAGCGGAGGGGCGGCGAGGCCGACATGCTCTGGCGAGGGGAGGCAACGAGGCGGCTTCGGGCGATGGGGACAACGCGAGGCTGCGGTGGTGGAGTGCGCCAGGCGACGAGGAGGGGCCCGAGCGCTGCGGGCGCGCGCCGGCGGTGGCGACGCTGTTGATGGAGACGGGGAGGCGGCGCTGTTGGAGAGGTGCAGGCTCGTCGGCGTCCTCGAGGAGGAGGACTTGGCGGCGACGCAGCGGTCTCCTAGCCGGCCGGTGGTGCAGAGCAGCGAGGCGAGGGAGCTGCTGCGGCTTCCGGGCGACGGGACGGCGCGAAGGAGCGACGATCCTAGTGCGCGGAAGGAAGAGGGCCGACGTGGTGGCCTCTGCGTGGCAGCGCGAGGGGGAGGTGAGGGGCGCGTCCATCGTCGGGCAGGAGGGGAGAGCAACGACGCAAGCGCGATGCGAGGGAGAGAGATGGATCGAGGGGATCGGGAGGACGAGGGATCGAGAGAGGAAGCTGTGGCGCTGCGGGAAGAGCGAGAGGAGTGGGAGAGGACGAGGCGAGATGGGTCTGTGGGCTAGGGTTAGGCAGGTGGAGGGGCGGCTGGGCCAAATTGGGCCAGATGGTGCGGGAGAGGGAGGCTGGGCCTTGCCGGCTGCGGCTGGGCCTCGAGGCAAAAGGTCGGCCTGGCTGCAGGTAAGAGGGCTCACCTTTCTCTCTCTCTAACTAAAATAAACAACACAAAGAAGAGAAAGAAAAGAAGGGAGGTAAGGGGAAGAATTAGGGCATGAGGTTATTCTTCTCGGACTCATAAAAATGTCCACGGTCCACGAAAAATAGGAGAGGCAAGAATGCAAGAGTTAAATTCAAACTCATTTGAATTTAATTCAAATGATTTGAATTAGGGCATGGCTAAGAAAGTGTCCAAAAATATTGAGACTTTAGGAGGAGCCTCGAAAGGGAACGGAAAAGTTGGCAAGGTTTTGACGGTGAAACTTGAAGCAAAAGAGGCCTGGGGAATATTTGCAAGTGTGTTTGGTGAATTCCAAACAAATAGAATAATTTAATATAGCTCCCTAATAATATTGAGAGGCTTTTATATGTTATAAAGATAAGTCACCATAGTGAGTATCCCTCAATTTAAATGGATCAAGGATCCCTACAGTTTATTTAGTTGAGTTTTAAAAATTTAAAGACTTGATGGCATGATGACATGATGCAATGCAAAATAAATAAAGCAAGCACAAATGAAACACACAGGAAAACCCGGAACATCTGGAATCTTCTGGAGCATCGGTCTTCGGGCGTCACAACTCTCCCACACTAACAGAGGATCTCAACCCGAGATCCTGGAGATGGCACCGGATAAAAGAGGATAAACGAAGAGGTAAAACAAAGCTTCTTATTTGACAAACGAGTGAAATCACGAACCTTGAGAGGTTAAACAAGTTGAATAAAGAATACAATGGAGATGAACGAAGATGAAAACACTCCGTTAGAGAAGAGGAACAAGGAGCATTATGAGAACCTTGTAGGTTGAGAGACATGAAACACGAGCTTACGAACCAAAAGAATATGAAACTTCAATGGTATAGCCAAGGAAAAAGAATGACAGAATTCAGACAGTACTCCGACTGAAAATGTAAGGAATTGAACTTGAACTTGAGGAGATGGAGTGATACTTGATGAAATCAACAACACACTGCCTCTGAAACAATTGAAAGAATGGCACAAGGGGTAAGAAGGATTCAGACAGAACTCCAGTTAAAAGAGAGTTAAAACTTGATCAGATGAGAGAACTTGAATGGAGGACACGACACTCTCGTTAAATGGACCAAAAAGGAAAAGAACATGATCCTTGCAAAAAGAGATGATGGAACGAAGATATCAATATTACAATACCTCCGGAATAGAAGCTAGAACGTTAGGAAGAAAGAAAGTAGAAGAAAATGATAACTTCTACCACAAATGGATTAGAAAAACATCCTTACAAAGAAGGGTTGAACGGATTCGTTGAAATTAATCAACAACAAAAGAATAAGCTTGTTGTGGGCTTATGGAAAACATCTCAAAGTTATGAGGTGAAAACCAACCACTAACGGAAAACAATTGATTGGATTGAGATCAATGACAAGGTGAAAACTTATTTCTGCAGGAGGATAAATGAAGAAACTGGGTCTTTTATAAGCACCATAAATATCAACAATCCTTAGGGAAAGCTTTTAGGTGAGATAAAACACAAGATAACTCCAACAAACAAAATGGAAGGTTGAAAGGATCTCCTGAGAAATAAGGATGATGGGTTTAAATATTTCATTCCTGACAACTTGTGAATCATGAAACATGAAGGGAAAATTGTCAAGAATGACATAACACCACCTCAAAAGATAAGGGAGCAAGAATTGCACTTCAGAATGCATGATGAAGACTGCTTGAGCCCCAACAACAATCTTGATGAAGACTTCGAGGATGAAATTAAACATGATGAACCACCATGAAGAACTTCGGTAACGAAAGGATGAGAAGTGAAAGATGAAAAGAATAAGATTGAAGCCTTGCAGTGATTAGATGAAGCTATGTGATGAGATAAAGAGAAAACTTAGAACTCCGGAAAGAAAGATGAAACACTCCGAACCTAGAGTTTATTAATCATGAACAAACTCCGAACAAGGAATTAATCACTTGAATGAATTAAGAATAAGAATTATGTTGTGCGTATCCTTCACCAATTTAAATTGGTGACTAACAATGGATTTGGCATACTACCTATTCTTGTTACAAAGAATTCAAGAGAGATCTCACACAACTTGAGAAAAGTCTTGAACGACTCACCGGTAGGATTAGGAAAGGAAAAATGAATTTATACGAAAACAACGAAAGAGTAATCTTGAATGAACCACCGTAAGGATATTGAGACAAACAAAGGGGCATCAATTAAGAATAGTGCGAGGACGAAGTTGAAAACTGAGAACAAAGAAATCTTCTGAAATGATGGCCTTCAGAGGAACACAATGAAAGAATTCATGAAATACTCCTGAAGTATGAAAACAGAGAAATGGTTGAACCAACGATTAAAAGAATTAAAAGCTATCTTGGAGAAGGCATATGACTGATGGAATCCATACTTGTGTCACACTTGAAAAGAATTTCAGAATAACTCCAGAAAAATAGAAGAGACGGGTAAGATCCTAGAAAAAGACCTATCGGTTAGGGCCTAACCATTGAAAAAAATTGCTTAAGAGATATTCCACCAGTTGAATTAAATGACTTGAATGGGATAACAGCCTCAAGACAGCTAGAACTAATTAAGAATGGAAACGTGGATCTTCTGAGATATCTTCAGCACTCCGGAGAAGAATTAGAGAGGGTTGAATAATCAAGAGAGACTTTGAATAAGAAATTCCCACATTGGAAAACATGTGAAACAAGAGGCACAAATATGATCAATACAGAAGCTTGGATTTAGTCCACCGGAGAAGAATATTAGAATTAAGAATGATGAACTTGAAACTCTTGAGCATCTTCCTGAGAAATCACCGGATAACGAAATTGAACGAAAAGAATGAAGAAACATCACATTAATAAAAGGATACTTGATTTGAGATTTTTGGCTCCGAGAAGAAGGGTGGGAGGGTGGGGAAAACAAAGACAACTTGGGATGAATGAAACAGACAAATCATCAGATTTCTCAACGGCGTCCGTATGGAATAACTTGAAGAGAAGGCACACCGGTTGAAAAGGATTAACATGGAAATCTTGATGGTCAAGAAGAATTAGCACTCCCATAGAAATATGAGAACACCGCTTAGGAAAGGTATGGAATCAACACTTGACATCGAAGCAACTCGAATACCAGAATCAAAACAAAAACAAAGGATAGATATGTTGCAACATAATCTTCACAATATCATTCGAACGGAGAATTGAACGAATGAATTCCGTAGGTACATCAACTTGTCGAGAAGCCACTTGGGAGGACAAAAGGTAAATAAAAAACAACAAGGAGCAGATAGAACAAATACAATATAGAAGTTTCGTTCCACATATTCATGCTGAAAGCTCATGGAACGTGTTACAAAAGGGTTTTGCAATCCCCGGATCAGCATAGCCAAGGACCCTTTAAGATGCAACTCCCAATTGGAACAATGCCCATAAAACCACTTCACTCCATGTTGAACCCCGAACTCCATATCATGCATTCGTTGGAAGAATGCCTACGAGCTACTAGATGAATCCACCTATTAATTTCCGAAAGTTTCCAGTTATGCAATCAGGTGTTGGGGATACAGGGGAAACACCGCGCACTCAACTCTAATCCTACATCCAGCTATATCCATCCTTCAACACATAACCACTTATTTCCGGAAACCGTTTACCTCGGACCTTCGAAACGCATCTGCTATACAAGCTATGGCAATACTCCCAAACTACCTCCCCAGTACTGGGTGATGTCGGGGTTATCTTGCCACTAACCACATAGAAGAGTTTTTGATGTCGGCCGTCTTAAGTATTCCAGAACTGTTGCGATAGATTTGTGATGACAACACCTCGCAGATCAACTCCCCGGGACACTGCCACAACCCCTAATGACAGGAGGCATCGAGAACAATGTTCTCGTCACAAAGACATCGAAACAACCCAAACAATACTCGCGAGATCCTAAAAAAAATTAGTGAATTTTTTAGAGTAGAAGAGATAGAGTAAACGTCAGGAGTCCTCACCAGAGTGATAAAGGGACGAGGAGTAAACGAAATCCTACTCTCCAATATATATATATATATATATATATATATATATATATATATATATAGAACTCAAAGCATTTTCATGTGTGTGCCTAGACTCAACCGTCAACGATTCGATCAATCAGTGGGGGCTCCTAGGTCGGAGAAGGCTCTGATTACTAACTTGTAATGCCCAGTATGAGATTATACCTCCTACGTGTCGAGGCACGACTTAAAGGTATAAGCTCATACTAGAATGATCTCAAGTATGGTATCTTTGCACGACTCATGTAAAATAATGATGAAATTGCAAAAGAGTAGTTGGCTTACACTCGCCACATCACACAATACATTACATAAGCAAACATCATCCAAATAACATCACAGTCCGACCACGGACGAAGATCCAAATGAAAGATACCAAATAAATAAAGCCACAATGTCCGGATCTCCCCTAGTAGAAGCCACTACTGATCCTGTGGGTAAGACACGTAGTATCGCCCACGTTCTTCATCGAACTCCCAGTACAGCTCTGTCCCATCTCCTGTGTAGTTCACCATAGTACCTGCATCTAGAGTTGTGTAGAATCTGTGAGCCACGGAGGACTCAGCAATCCCGTTCCCGGGTAGCGAAACTATCTAAGCCTTGGGTGAGGAACAAGGCTGAAGAACAAGGTTGCAGCTGCACTAGCACTAGCTTACGTGTTTAGAGCGAGAAGAGAAGTGCCTCAAGCGTCAAAGTGATCATGAAGTGATCCTATCTAAGCACGTCAAACATAACCCCACCGTGTTCACTTCCCGAACCCCTTTCAGAAAATGACCGTCACGGTTACTCACGCTGGTAATGTATTCTAAACATGGTGTCAAGTTTTCTACAACCGGATATTAACAAATTCCCATCTGCCACATAACCGCAGGCACGGCTTTCGAAAGTTCAAACCCTGCAGGGGTGTCCCAACTTATCCCATCACAAGCTCACGATCTGCGGAGTCGCAACTCCAAGGTGGGAAGACCCGAGTATTCTCGGAATCCCGTGCTCAAGATATTCTGACTAAGGTAAAACTAATCCAGCAAGACCTCCCGGCATGCCGACACCCTGACAGTAGCCGCGCGTATCTAGTCTCAGGCCACGACCGGATGAGCACATCGTACAGTGACCAAAACCCAAGTTGCCAAGGGGGTACCGCACACGACTCTAGTTTGGACCAACACTCAAGACGAGCACTGGCCCTGGGGGGTTGATTAATAAATCCTCGGGTTAATTACTCCCTCGGTAAGTTTTAGTTGGTAGGCAAATGTAGAACCAATGTCGGGCCTCACTGGAAAAGCTTTAGCGCTAAGCGGGTTATCGAGGGGGTCCCATAATCCCAACCGTATTTGGAACGCGTAATCAAGGAACATAACACCGGTTTAAACGGTTCCTAGGGTGGCATGAGTGGAACAAAACACCAAGCAAGAGGCTTAGCCTTCCTCCCATTACCAATATATAGATGATTTAGTTTAACAGATTCTATAGAGTGATATCCCAACAATAACTTAAACATGAAGCAAGAATCTTCAAATCTTCTCCTGCAACTAACAATGCTATAAGAGGGGCTGAGCGAAGCTTACGTAGCCAATCAAAGGTTTGCTAGGTTGGGTGGTTAGAGAGATTCATGGCTACGATAGGAGGCTGACAAACAAACATGGGAATCGAGGCAATAAGCTAAGAGCGAGACATCTAGCAATAGGCAAAGATAGTAATGATATCTAGGTCAGGTCATCTTGCCTGAGATTCCGCAAGGAAGAAGAACGAGTCCAAGAAGTAGTCGAACAAATCCTCACAACTCCGGAACGGAACCGAAGCTAACAAGAGAAGCATACCGGAAAGAAGCAAACAACATGGTAAACACACAAGCAGAAACATGGCATATGATGCACAATCAAGTACGATGCATGTCCGGTTTAAATATGCATGTCATGGCAAAGTGCAGAAACAAGTACTACAAGTTAAGTGGAGCCCAATATGCAACGAGTTGCATATTGACGAACGCAACAATTTATTTATTTAGTTGACTCTCATTTATTTACAAGACAAGATTAAATGTTTTTATTAAACATGGCAAGAGGTGAAGCATGAGCAAAACTACACTATCTGGTCAATTAAATGAGGCCAGAAATAACAACAACAATTCCGGAAACTCCTCATGTCATTTAGCAATTATTGAAGCAACAACAAATTTTAACCATTTAAATGTTGTTATCATGATGCGGATGACATTTTCAAGTTTTATGCAAATTTTAGTTAAAAGTTGACAATTAACAAGATATGAAGCATTTGGTCGCCACGACGGAAGGAAAGGAGTGTCCTGGCGACGAGAACGGAAACAGTGCCACGGCAATGTTCCGATGATCCGACAACTCGTCGAGAAGACGGTGCAAAAGCAAGGTGGTGTGAGTGAGTAGAACAATATGATGGGGTGCTCCCGGCTTTCGGGTTCCCACGGGTCGGCCACAAAAGAAGGGCGCAACGGACACTGCGAAAACAAGTACTTCATCTCATACATCACACATGCATCCATCCACGGGGTCGTCTCGGTGGTATACATTTGTAGCGTGCGGATTCGGGGTGGTTCGAGTCGTCGAGGGGACGTAGTGGAAGTAGTTGTTCTCGTGATTCGTAGATGAACTTGTCGTTTCGGTCTCGTGGTACTTGTCGCATCGTCGGGCGTAGTGGTACTTGCGATTCCGAAGATGTCAGTAGAGGTACTTGACGCATCATCGTGTAGTCATACACGGGTCATCGTGGGAGGTAGGGGAACTTGGCGTTTTCGTTCACGTTGATGTAGTGGTACTTGGCGCATCGTCGAGGTACTTGTCTCATCCATGGTAGGGTCTTGGCGTCCTTGATTCGAGGGTCTTGGCAACGACAAAAGGCAAAACAAGGCTGGTCGTGGCGATGCTTAGATCGGTGGCGGTTTTGGTCTCGCAGCGAGTAACGGTACTGGAAGTGCACATGACCCCAAGGTCATCTTGCCAAACAACGGAGACAAGGCGCATGGCGGCAAGGCAAAAGTGGATCGAGGTGAAACTTGACGGCGGCAGTAGAGCAGTGGGTCCGGGAACGGGTCCTGGTCCCCGTGGCGGCCTTCGGCGACGGAGCTGAAGAGGGGTGGAGCAGAGGAGATCTCGGGAACGGAGGGGCGGCGAGGCCGACGTGCTCCGGCAAGGGGAGGCAACGAGGCGGCTTCGGGTGATGGGGACAGCGCGAAGCTGCGGTGGTGGAGTGCGCCTGGCGACGAGGAGGGGCCCGAGCGCTGCGGGCGCGCGCCGGCGGTGGCGACGCCGTTGATGGAGACGGGGAGGTGGCGCTGTTGGAGAGGTGCAGGCTCGCCGGCGTCCTCGAGGAGGAGGACTTGGCGGCGACGCGGCGGTCTCCTAGCCGGCCGGTGCTGCAGAGCAGTGAGGCGAGGGAGCTGCTACGGCCTCCTGGCGGCACGAAGGAGCGACGATCCTGGCACGCGGAAGGAAGAGGGCCGACGAGGTGGCCTCGGCCTGGCGGCGCGAGGGGGAGGTGAGGGGCGCGTCCATCGTCTGGCAGGAGGGGAGAGCAACGGCACAGGCGCGATGCGAGGGAGAGAGATGGATCGAGGGGATCGGGAGGACGAGGGATCGAGCGAGGAAGCTGCGGCGCTGCGGGAAGAGCGAGAGGAGTGGGAGAGGACGAGAGGAGATGGGTCTGTGGGCTAGGGTTAGGCAGGTGGAGGGGCGGGTGGGCCAAATTGGGCCAGATGGTGCGGGAGAGGGAGGCTGGGCCTTGCCGGCTGCGGCTGGGCCTCGAGGCAAAAGGCCGGCCTGGCTGCAGGTAAGAGGCTCACCTCTCTCTCTCTAACTAAAAAAAACAACACAAAGAAGAGAAATAAAAGAAGGGAGGTTAGGGGAAGAATTAGGGCATGAGGTTATTTTTCCCGGACTCGTAAAAACGTCCACGGTCCACGAAAAATAGGAGAGGCAAGAATGCAAGAGTTAAATTCAAACTCATTTGAATTTAATTCAAATGATTTGAATTAGGGCATGGCTAAGAAAGTGTCCAAAAAATGTTGAGACTTTAGGAGGAGCCTCGAAAGGGAAAGGAAAAGTTGGCAAGGTTTTGACGTTGAAACTTGAAGCAAAAGAGGCCTGGGGAATATTCGCAAGTGTGTTTGGTGAATTCCAAACAAATGGAATAATTTAATATAGCTCCCTAATAATTTTGAGAGGCTTTTATATGTTATAAAGAGAAGTCACCATAGTGAGTATCCCTCAATTTAAATGGATCGAGGATCCCTACAGTTTATTTAATTGAGTTTTAAAAATTTAAAGACTTGATGGCATGATGACATGATGCAATTCAAAATAAATGAAGCAAGCACAAATGAAACACATGGGCAAAACCCGGAACATCTGGAATCTTCTGGAGCATCGGTCTTCGGGCGTCACATCTAGCCTCTGATTAGATGTGTTTTCATGTTTTGTTTAGTGTTTGTGCCAAGTAGAACCTTTTGGAAGACTTGTGTGAAGTTTATGTGATCTTGCTGTGAAAAACAGAATCATTAGCGCTCACTAAAGTAGACTTCAGATTTTACTGGAGCGTGCTTTTTACTTGATTATTTTTGCAGATGATTGGTAGACAAATTCCGCAAATTTACCAATTTAGTTTTAATTTTTTAGAGTTCCAGAAGTAGGGGAACCTGCAGATTACTATAGACTGTTCTGTTTTTGAAAGATTCTGTTTTTCGTGTGTTGTTTGCTTGTTCTGATGCATCTATGAGACGTATTGGAGGATATGAACCAGAGAGAGGTTGGAATACATTTGGTTTAACACCAATATAAACAAATAATGAATTCATTTCTGCACCTTTGAGTAGTGGTTTGCTTTCTTATACTAACGGAGCTCACGAGTATTTTTGTCTAAGTTTTGTGTTGTGAAGTTTTCAAGTTTTGAATATTTCTTTGATGGACTATGGAACAAGGAGTAGCAAAGGACTAAGCTTGGGGATGCCCATGTCAACCCAAGTAAATTCAAGATAATCAAAAGCCTAAGCTTGGGGATGCCCCAGGAAGGCATCCCCTCTTTCGTCTTCATCCATCGGTAACTATACTTGGAGCTATATTTTTATTCGCAACATGATATGTGTTTTGCTTGGAGCGTCTTGTATAATTTGAGTCTTTGCTTGTTAGTTTGTCACAATCATCCTTGCTGGACAAACCTATTTGAGAGAGTTAAATATGGCCTTGAAATTATTAGAACATTCTATGTGCTTCACTTATATCTTTTGAGTTGAATAGTTTTGCTCTAGTGCTTCACTTATATCTTTTAGAGCACGGTGGTGGTAATATTTTGTAGAAATTGTTGAACTCTCATGCTTCACTTATATTCTTTTGAGAGTCTATTAAAACAGCATGGTAACGTGTTTAGGCTAAAGAAACTAGTCTTCACATGATAGACATCCAATGTCAATGTAGTAAATTTTTTTACAGCAAGTGCATTGAATAGAATGAGATGTTGGATGCTTGATAATTGTTTTGAGATATGAGGATAGTGATATTAGAGTCATGCTAGTGGAGTTATTATGAAATTGAGAAATACTTGTGTTAAGGTTAGTGATTCCCATATCATGCACGTATGGTGAACCGCTATGTGACGAAGTTAGAGCATGAGGTATTTGTAAAGTGTCAACATTTGTGTGGAGGTCGGGGGCGCGCGATGGTTAACTCCTACCAACCTCCCCCCTAGGAGCATGCATTGATTGCTTTGTTTTGATGACTCGTAGATTTTTGCAATAAGTATATGAGTTCTTATGACTAATGTTGAGTTCATGGATTATACGCACTCTCACCCTTCCACCATTGCTAGCCTCTCTTGTACCGCGCAACTTCCGCCGGTGCCATAAACCCACTATATATCCTTCCTCAAAACAACCACCATATTGTTCCTCAAAACAGCCACCATACCTACCTATCATGGCATTTCCATAGCCATTCGTAGATATATTGCCATGCAACTTTCCACCGTTCCGTTCATATGACACGCATCATAATGTCATTTTGCGTTTGCATTATCATGTAGTTGAGATTGTATTTGTGGCAAGGCCACCATGCATAATTTTTTATACATGTCACTCTTGTTTCATTGCACATATCGGTACACCACCGGAGGCATTCATATAGAGTCATACTTTGTTGTTGTAGTATCGAGTTGTAATGAAAGTGTGATGATCATCATATTAGAGCATTGTCCCATGGGAGGAAAGGCTAAATCTATAAAGCCCCTCCGTAAAAAAAAAGGCCCAAAAAAAGAAAAAAAAGAAAAAAGAAAAAAAAAGAAAAAAGAAAAGAAAAAAAGGGACAATTGCTACTATCTTTTTCCACACTTGTGCTTCAAAGTAGCACCATGTTTTTCATTGTAGAGAGTCTCATGTTTAGTCACTTTCATATAGTAGTGGGAATTTTCATTATAGAACTTGGCTTGTATATTCCAATGATGGGCTTCCTCAAATGCCTAGGTCTTCGTGAGCAAGCAAGTTGGATGCACACCCACTAGTTTCTTTTGTTGACCTTTCATTCTTATTTAGCTCTAGTGCATCCGTTGCATGGCAATCCCTACTCACTCACATTGATATCTATTGATGGGCATCTCCATAGCCCGTTGATACGCCTAGTCGATGTGAGACTATCTCCCACCTTTTTGTCTTCTCCACAACCACCTCTATTCCACCCATAGTGCTATGTCATTGGCTCACGCTCATGTATTGCGTGAAAGTTGACAGGTTTGCAAAGATAGGGTATGAAAACAAGTGCTTGGCTGAAATCGGGGTTGTGTATGATATGAATATTTAGTGTGATAACAAGGGAGCATAGCCAACACTATATGATTTTGTAGGGATAACTTTCTTTAGCCATAGTATTTTGAGAAGACATGATTTCTTTGTTAGTATGCTTGAAGTATTGTTATTTCTTATGTCAATATAGACTTTTATCTTGAATATTTCAAATCTGAACATTCGTTCCACAATTAAGAGAATTACATTGAAAAACTATATTGGTTAGCATTCCACATCAAAAATTCTTTCTTTATCATTTACTTACTCGAGGACGAGCAGGAATTAAGCTTGGGGATGCTTGATACGTCTCCAACGTATATATAATTTTTGATTGTTCCATGCTATTATTTATGAAGTCTTGGATGTTTAATGGGCTTTATCATTCACTTTTATATCATTTTTGGGACTAACCTACTAACCCAAAGGCCCAGTCCAGATTGCTGTTTTTTTTGCCTATTTCAGGGTTTTGCAGAAAAAGAATATCAAACGGAGTCCAAACGGAATGAAACCTTCGCGAGAGGTATTTTTGGAGAAAATCACGCACGAAGAACTTGAGAACCACGTCAGAAGAGCCACGAGGGGCCCACGAGGCTGGGGGCGCGACCCCCTGCCTCGTGGGCCCCCATGACTCCCCCCGTGCCCTCCTTCTTCCTATATAAGTCCACGTACCCCAGAAACTCCATGAACAAAGAGAAAACCCTAATTCCGCCGCCGTACCTTCTGTTCCCAAGGAGATCCCATCTTGGAGCCTGTTCCGGAGCTCCACCGGAGGGGGATCCATCACGGAGACCTTCATCATCATCATCGTCGCCCTCACCATGAGTTGTGAGTAGTTTACCTCAGACTAGTATCTAGATGGCTTCTTCTCTCTCTCTGGATCTCAATACAAAGTTCTCCTCGGTCTTCGAGGAGATCTATTCGATGTAATCTCTTTTTGCGGTGTGTTTGTCGAGATCCGATGAATTGTGAGTTTATGATCAAGGTTATCTATGAAAGATATTTGGTTCTTCTCTGAACTTTTTATGTGTGATCATAATATCCTTGCAAGTCTCTTCGAAATATTGGTTTGGTTTGGCCTACAAGATCTATAGTTCTTGCAATGGGAGAAGTGCTTGGCTTCGGGTTCAATCTTGTGGTGTCCTTTCCCAGTGACAGTAGGTGCAACAAGGCACGTATTGTATTGTTGCCATCGAGGATAAAAGATGGGGTTTATATCATATTTCTTGAGTTTATCCCTCTACATCATGTCATCTTGCTTAAGGCGTTACTCTGTTCTTATGAACTCAATACACTAGATGCATGCTGGATAGCGGTCGATGTGTGGAGTAATAGTAGTAGATGCAAAATCGTTTCGGTCTACTTGTCTAGGACGTGATGCCTATATACAATGATCATGCCTAGATAGTCTCATAGTTATTCGCTTTTCTATCAATTGCTTGACAGTAATTTGTTTACCCGCCGTAGAATATCGCTATCATGAGAGAAGCCACTAGAGAAAACTATGGCCCCCGGGTCTATTCTCAACATATCAATCTACATCTACTTTACTTTTATCGCTTTTATTTGCTGTTCTTATAAACCAAAAATACCAAAAATATAAACTATCATCTCTATCAGATCTCACTTTCGTAAGTGACCGTAAAGGGATTTGACAACCCCTTATCGCGTTGGCTGCGATGTTCTTATTTGTTTGTGCAGGTGCGAGGGACTCGCGCGTGGTATCCTACTGGATTGATACCTTGGTTCTCAAAAACTGAAGGAAATACTTACGCTACTGTGCAGCATCTCCCTTTCCTCTTCGAGGGAATACAACGCAAGCTCAAGAGGTAGCATCCTTGAGCACAGTTTCTGAGATGCCAGTAGTTCTATCTAGTCGTTTCAAACAAACGACCTTATACCACCGAAAGCATCAACTCGTGTAGGTGAACTCCAATCATCAACCATGCTATTCATATCCACATGACTCCCGAGAGGAGGCCTAACAAATCATACCTGGCAACAATCCCCGAGGTCACATGTATGGATACCCCTAAGAATCCATGGGTATTGCATACAAGCTTGTAAACTTGGGTTATACATGACAATCCAAGTGCTTAGCCTATTCTTCCAAGGTCCAAGATAGTGCATTTATATCCTAAGGAAACGCGTCGTATGCCAATCCAAGATCTTGTTTCCTTCCTATGAACAAACTCGAACAACCCAATAACTTCCATCAATCACTACATAATCCATTTATTCAACAAATCCAATGTCTATTGTGCTCCATGTGGTCTCCTAAAGTCCTATAATCCCCAAATACTTGAAAGGGGCTATCTCTACTATAGTCAGTCCACCAATTCCCATTATCGGGGTCAAGTAAATCTAAGGTCACGCTTATATTGACCCCGAAACCTACTCTGACAATTAATCCAATCCCCTAGCTTATGGTCCACCGAGAAACATGGTATCATGATCGAGATCATCAGTCTAAAACCAAATTACTCCGAACCATGTAGACATACTCAGTATCTATACTCAACTAGAAACACCTACTTAAATCCAAACCTCATGTCCAACGAGAATTCCT
>LR738711.1:247755329-247841363 GCA_902687465.1 Secale cereale
AATGTCAACTATCTTCTATCAATATCCCCTGGCTAGGTCAAATCCTTATACCTCCAAGAATTTCGATTTGCAATCATAATTGTCCTACAAAATCCAACTTTCTCACGATAATGAAGGCTATGCTACTCTATTGACATGATCCCACCAAATTCAGCTGTCAACATGAAAGCCTCATAATCCACCAGTCTCTGTTAATTCCTCAAGGTCATTGAAATAAACTCATCAAATCATTTTACCACTATTCCTATATCCTCAAATTGGTCTTCCTATGGCATCGTCAGTTCTTGTGCTATATTAGAATGATAATGTGCTTGTTCACTATGTCCACTAGTTCCATACCGAACCCATTGTTGTGCAGGGTTACGGAGACTGAACTGGTTTTCTCGCAATTCTGTGGGTTAAGCACATGGTTAAGGATTTGAGCTGGGGTATCTTGTGAAGTCTCGAAGGGTCTGCGGATGGGTTTCTAATCTGGAGAGTTAAACATAAATCTACGGGTTTGCACCTGGTCGTGGGGGTTGTAGTAGAAGTCTTCATTGTTAGTTGGTTGCCGAGGTGGAATCCTTGGTGCATCTTGTCTTGCTGGTCTTCAGTTGAGGAGAGAGAAGAGAGGGAAAAAGTAGCATAGAGAAGGGGAATGCCTAAAGGGGGTTCTATAGTGCAAGTGCAAACGAATAGGTGCAAAAAGGGCGATACAAAAGAAACAAGGTAAGGAAGGTGATATAGTCGTGTACTTGTTGCCTAGGGCAAAAATGCGACTTATATCAAAACACAAACAATAAAAACAAGCAACACACCATCGTGGTTCCATTTGAACCATCATACGAACTCAACTGCGCATAGGCGGTACACGACTCATCCTAACCTAGGGGTTCTCGGACTCAGTAGTCGTGCCTTGTGCCTCGTGCGGTCTTTTGAGTTTTCCTCAAGTGTTGCTATGTCCCTTGTATTTGTTTGATGAACGATCCGGGTTGGGCCTGAAGAATCTTCAAAAACTCCTCGTCTGACGAGGTGATGGGTGCTACTTCTCGAGCTTGCATTGTATTCCCTCGAAGAGGAAAGGGTGATGCAGCACAGTAGCGTAAGTATTTCCCTTAGTTTTTGAGAACCAAGGTATCAATCCAGTAGGAGACCATGCGCGAGTCCCTCGCACCTGCACAATCAAATAAGAACTTCGCAGCCAACGCGATAAGGGGTTGTCAATCCCTTTACAGTCACTTACGAAAGTGAGATCTGATAGATAGGATAGTTTGGTATTTTTGGTATTTTTGGATATAAGAACAGAAAGTAAAAGTGGAAAAGTAAAGTAGATTGTAGATTGACATGTTGAGAATAGACCCAGGGGCCGTAGTTTTCTCTAGTGGCTTCTCTCATGATAGCGGAATTCTACGGCGGGTAAACAAATTACTGTCGAGCAATTGATAGAAAAGCGAATACTTATGAGAATATTTAGGCATGATCATTATATATAGGCATCACGCTCGAAACAAGTAGACCAAAATAGTTCTGCATCTACTACTATTACTCCACACATCGACCGCTATCCAGCATATCTAGAGTATTAGGTTCATAAGAACAGAGTAACGCCTTAAGAAAGATGACATGATGTAGAGGGATAAACTCAACTAACATGATATAAACCCCATCTTTTTATCCTCGATGTTAACAATACAATATGTTCCTTGCTGCCTCTACTGTCACTGGAAAAGGACACCGCAAGATTGAACCCAAAGCCAAGCACTTCTCCCATTGCAAGAACTATAGATCTAGTAGGCCAAACCAAAGAAATAATTCGAAGGGACTTGCAAGGATATTATAATCATACATAAAGAGTTCAGAAAAGAACCAAATATTTCTCATAGATAATCTTGATCATAAAACCACAATTCATCGGATCTCGACAAACACACCGCAAAAAGAGATTACATCGAATAGATCTCCTCGAAGACCGAGGAGAACTTGGTATTGAGATCCAAAGAGAGAGAAGAAGCCATCTAGATACTAGCTATGGACCCGAAGGTCTGTGGTAAACTACTCACAACTCATGGTGAGGCGATGATGATGATGTAGAAGCACTCTGTGGTAGATCCCCCCTCCGGCGGAGCTCCGGAACATGCCCCAAGATGGGATCTCACGGGAACAGAAGGTTGCGGCGGTGGAACTAGGGTTTTCTCTGTTGTTCTGATGGTTTCGGGGTACGTATGTATATATAGGAAGAAGGAGGGCACCGGGGGCCAGACGTGGGGCCCACGAGGTAGGGGGCACACCCTATAGGGGGGCGCCTCCCACCCTCGTGGACAGCACGTGTGCCCTATTCCGTGGTTCTCAAGTCTCCCGTGCGTATTTTGCTCCAAAAATATCTCTCCCGAAGTTTCATTCTGTCTGGACTCCGTTTGATATTCCTTTTCTGTAAAACCCTGGAATAGGCAAAAAATAGCAATCTGGACTGGGCCTTTGGGTTAATAGGTTAGTCCCAAAAATAATATAAAAGTGTATACCAAAGCCCATTAAACATCCAAAACATCATAAATAATAGCATGGAACAATCAAAATTTATAGATACGTTGGAGACGTATAAATGGGGTGAAGGTGTCTCGTCGTAGCTGGCATTAACTGGTCTTCTACTGTCTTCTTATTCATGGCGATCCCTTTTGTCTTCTAAGGCGTCGATGGTACCGGGTAGGTAATCCCTTATGCAATGACAATAACAAGGCATAATAGAGGTCCAACATGTTGGTTACATTGATGAAAACGTCAACACCAAGAGCGGGGGATGAAGAGAACCATTTTCCTGCTCACTATAGTGTGGCGGACCAAATGGCGAGGTTCTCATCCACCGGTGGTTGCCGACACAACAATGGCAAGGACAAGATTGCTCTATTAGAGATGTATATTATGATCTTACATATCCTAGGCCCTGATCATCATAGGCTAAGTTCGCATCATCTTGGGGCAGTGTCAATGGTGTCATCATCTTCTGGGTCTTCATGTCCTCATTCTTTGAGGATGTGCCTTCTGTTGCTATTGTCTTATTGTGGTGTCGCCAATCTTGTGTTTAGAAGATGCGGGTGAATGTATGGCAAGGCATCTCACTTCAAGGTTATCCACCAGGATTTCAAGGAATCCAGTTGTCAGGGGCATAAGGGTTCCATCGACCAAAAGTTTTGAAGGGGAAGAGATCAATAAGGAAAGTATACCTTAGTTTTTGAAAACTCAGAAGGGAAGAGAAGTATAGATAGTTTTGAGAACTAGTAATAATTTTGGAAATAGTTTAACCCTAACAAACGACCATGCTAACTAAGGCTTCCTACAGTCAGGATGGCTCTGATACCAGCTCTGTGGGGACCCCGACTCATATGTCGAGATCATCAAATTCACGTGTACGGTGATCCTAGAGATCAATGCTCATTGAACACACAGAAGCTGAATAACAAGAGTCTTACATCCATACATACCGTATTACACAAGCATGACCTTTATGGTCAAGTCTAGAGTATATCATCGCAGCTGAAATATTCAATAACAACTTGGACCCATGCCATCTGCCTTAACCCTACAAGCATTCTGACTGGGAAGCGTCCTAGATCGCATGTTCGTCTCCAAAGAAATCTTCCTCTTACACCTGTTCTTTCATGCCTGGCCAATAAAATAACCAGTGGCAAGCCAATGAGTACTTTGAATGTACTCGCAAGCAACCTAAGAGTGATAACAGAATAATTATGCAAGGCTCTACTGCTAAATTGGCATTTTTGCGTAAAGCTAGTTTTTCATATACAAGTATGATCAACATATATCCAGTAGATGCATGTATCTGCAACAAGTATCAGGAGGTTACAGACATCAATATCGAGAAAGAGTTGTAAACAACTCATGCTCAAGCTCATCGTGACTTCCTCAAGAATCACATCATCAATATCAGTGAACCGTGTTGTTTTTCCTTAGACACACACCAGGTTTCGCAAACATTGGACATAGCCCAAGAGCGGTTACCCAACTGTCCTTGACCGTGGACACGGCTATTCAAATAGTTTTACACTCTGCAGAGGTTGCACACTTTACCCACAAGATATGGGGAACTTCCGTGTCATCCACGACCCGTGGTACCTTAAGTACCTGGGGTAAGCACCCAATCACTATCTTTCCCTAGACAACACTAACATAGAGTCCACTCGATTGGTAGCAACCCCCGTGCCCAACATTTCACATTTTAAACTGTGGAGCCGCGCTCCCATATTCATCACTTACCACTGGCACGGGGTACCAATGGTGTGTCTGGTGCCCTGTGAAAAAATTCATGGCCGCCTGTCCAAGCATGACCCCGTCCCGAGAGTGACCTCGTGTCACCCCCGTCACTAGTAATGCGGGCACCATGCTAGTATCGGCCTAAGTAATCAATAATGCCCTTTCCCATATAAGGGTAGAGTGGTTGCGCATGTAAGGTTGGAATAACGGTCGCAACTTAAACCAATCCTTTTTGAAAACAACACACACACTTGCCTCGGTACACCACTTCATCTTCAAGTGGTTACCCAACTCATCATCTCGCTCGGGCATAAGTGGCACCCGACGGGGTTTTCGAAAAGTCTTTGAAAGTACTCTGCCTCTGTTACCATGCATACTCTCGTCCCATTTGCGTAGCCACTACTATAGCAACCTATCTACTCCCACCCACATAACCCTCATAGGAAGGTAGGGTCATGCTTGATGCAAGTTTCAATAGGAAAGTAACAAAGGTAACCAACCAAAGTGGTCACCTATCTCAACATGATTCCAATGCATTGACAATAAGGTGCTATATGACATGCATAAAAAGGGTTTCTTAATCATGGTCAAAGGGATGCTTGCCTTGTTCCTCAGAGTCTTCAAAGCTTCTGGTCCATCACCAAGTACTCCGTCTACTTTTTCAACTAACGTCCGAAACAAACATAATAAGCAACACAATAGGGAAAAAATAAAAGTGCTCTAAAAATGTGAGTTGGACTTTTCTAGGATACATTTGGTCATATGAGGAATGACAAAAGTGGTTTCATTGGGATTTGTTCAATGGATATCTCTGAACATTTCAATATGATAGAATCAAGGGATTATTGGATTTGCAAGAGGTGCACAGAAACATTATTTTGAAAAATGACCAAAGGTACCCATTTAACAAAGCAGGATTTTAGAAGCATCTAGGAGTTGGTTTCACTTGAATTGGAGTTCAAAATAATTTCCTATGATTTTTGCAAAGTTGGCTATACATGGATAAATGAAACAATATTTTATGATATAGGGAAAGCATAAGAAAAAAATGTTCATAAACTAGTTTAGGATCTTAGAAGTGCCTAGAAATTTAAATCGATGGATTTGGATCAACTATGAGCTCTTTGTGATTTTCTAAAGTTCATCACAGAAATGGAAAAATAGCATTTTGAAAAATATTTGTGAAGAAAATATTTCTAGAAAAATGTGAAAATAGCACCATGTGGTAGAGCATGATTTATGGGGTCACTAAAAATTTGAATCATCAAATTTGGAGTGTATTTGATTTGTTTATGGACTTGACAATATCTCCGAAAAAAAGACAAGGGAAGGGGGGCTATACCTATGCTGTGTACTGGGCGCAGTATAGCGCCGCAGCGCACTAGGCCGGCCCAGCTGCACCGCCACGAGCGCGCTGGAGACCACGTCGAACACGCATTTACAGGATGGCGTCGCCCAGCGAGGTAAGCGGATCAGGCCGAAGTCGTCTCCACTTAACCTGACTGGTGGGCCGGCTTGGTCGGCACAACCACTGACAGGCGGGGCCCCCTGCCAGCTGGCGGGGTGGTCGTCCCCTACCTCGCGCCTGAGGCAGAGGAGCGACAGGGGAGGCAAGGCAGCGCGAGCACCGGCACTCTCCTGGCGGCACCTGCCACCTCTGGCGACATCCGGCACACCGGTGCGTTCAGCGCGACGAGGCGCACCCGTCCCGGTGGTTCACACACGTCGAGGAGGGCCATGGTGGCGACGGCTTGGGCGGCCACAGAGGGGGCCGTCGGCCATCTTTGTCCACGAGTGCGTGGCATTCTCGGGGATAAACGATGGCTATGGAGGGCATTGAGGTCGTGGTATGAAGTCACTGGAGTGGTTAGGGAGGGAAGATAGGGGCCGAGGCGCCCGAATTTTGGTGGCGGCCGGCGGGGAAACTCCTGCCATAGGAGAGGTTGAAGGGGACGGAAGGAGGCGTGGGTTGGCCTGGGAGGCATACGGGAGGTTGAGGGGGAAAATGGAGCAGAGATGGGGCTCGGGGGTGACCTTATAAAGGCCAGCCGAAGCTCACTATGTTCTCGTGCGCCAATGAGGACTTGGGCGATGCCAGAGGCCACGGGGTCTGGGGAAACTGAGTCTAGCGCGTTTGTGGAGATGGTCCACGACCAGGGGAAGGGAGAGAAGGAGCGGGGAGGTGCCAGAGGGGCCTCGCATGTGAAGCCGCTCACTGGAGCTCGCGGGGGGCCGACACGCATGCGAGAGAAGTAGCAGGAGGGAGAAGGAGGAGGGGGCAGACCGCGTACCATGTCACGAACGCCGAGGCGGCTTCGGAGGACACGTTCCCGACGCCCAAGGTCGACTGAAGCATTGGGCAGAGGGCGGCTACAGTGCCCTGGTGCACTGTAGCACGCTCCAGAGCGCGTCTTTGGCATGCCATGGCATGCCATGCGTGCTTTGGACGCGTCCCATCTTGTCCACTAGCTGCTGGATGGTCTGAGGGGGCCTTATATGCTTAGAGAGTAAGGTAGAATGGAGGGGTAAGTAGTAGGGGGGTAGAAAAGGTGCTGCTATGGTGAAAACAAAGGGGAAAAGTGGGGTTTTACCCCACCAATGATTGAGCTGAGGGCATGAGTGAGTTACTGGAGGTAGAGTTTGACTAGATTGATCTTTGGTAAAACTTTGAGGTAAAGGTGAATAGTAAAAGGGAGCAAAATGGGGGTTTTGGCAAAATGACAGAAGGTGTTTGATGCTATTTTGGGCAAGCAAAAGAATTCCACTTAGCATGATACTTAACAGGATGAAATGGCACATGAAAATAGGGTGTTCCACCAAGTTTGAGCTCATTTGAAGAAAGTTGACAATGTAACTTTGGTAAATCCTAGGAATCAACAGAAATGGCTTTTCCAAGATTTAGTCATGCAAATCATCCCTCCTTGATACACCACTTGGCGTAGTGTCATCATCTGGGCTTGTGAGCATGTCCACAAAATTTGAGGTCACAAGTAAAAAGTTTGTAATGTAGAGTTGTTCAAATTTGGATCTGGTCAGAAAGGGCTTTGGGGCACTTTGGTCAAGTTATCCTTCTCTCCAACTTCTTCTATTTGGTATAGATGCATAATTACATCATTTCATCATGTGCACCAAGTTTGAGAGAATTTGGACATGTTTGGCAATGTAAAGTTGCCCAAACTTCAAAATGGACAGAAATGGTTTTGAGGGGGTTTGATGATGTTTTCTTGATCACCAAGACATGAGACTTGGCAAGATCATCAAATATGTCATAAGGGACATGCTAGAATGTTCTTGGAATTAATGAAGAATATTTCCTTTGTAAATATTTCAAAAGCTTGAAATATCCAGAAAGGGTTTTTGAGGGATTTGACTAATATTTTAAACATGACCATGTGTTGAAACTCTTATATATGTACAATATATGTCCTATGAGATTCCCTGAATTTTCTCAAATATTTTTGAAATAGTTAAATAATTTTAACCTATTAAAGACCATTTCTGGCCTGAAGAAAAAGCATTTAAGTAAAATAGGAAAATGACTTTCAAAATTATATTTTTGTGGGTTGGGGGAGTCCTATATCTAGTAGTTGTCAAATATACCTTTGGAAAGTTTTTTCACAACCCAAATCAAGTACTTGAAGTGCAAACATCAATTCAGGGTTTTTTTTGGAAAAACTAAATTTAGGAAATACTTTTTGGCCAAAATATTTTTGTAAGAAAATACTATTATGTACTATACACATGTCATGATCGTTGGGGAAAGGTTTTGGATCAAGGAGAAGGAGTACACGAGTGGGAGGATTTGTTTGATTTTTAGAGCACATGCAAACAGCAAACAATAACCAAATCAAGCAAGGTCCAAAACACACAAAAGTTTTTTCCAAACCACATTTTAGCATGATTATTAGCTTAAGTGTTGTGCTATGAAAATCAGGGTGTGACAAAAGGCCATGGAGCAAAGCCTCATATTCAGCTGCATTGTTAGTACAATGAAACATGAGTCGTAAAACACAACAAAATTTGTCACCTTGTGGGGAAGTCAAAATAATTCTAGCCTCCGAGCCCTCAAGCTGCCTAGACCCATCAAAGTGAATAGTCCAATAAGTGGTATCCGGCTTATCCTCAGTTGTTTGCAATTCTGTCCAGTCATTGATGAAGTCCACAAGGGCTTGAGACTTGATAGCAGGCCTTGGCAAATATTTCAAACCATGAGGTCCAAGCTCGATGGCCCACTTAGCCACTCGTCATGTTGCCTCTCTGTTCTGGATAATATCCCCCAAAGGAGCAGAGCTGACTATGGTAATGGGATGACCGAGAAAATAATGCTTTAGCTTGCGACTGGCCATGAACACCCCGTACACCAATTTCTGCCAATGCGGGTATTGCTGCTTGGACTC
The DNA here is from genome assembly GCA_902687465.1 of Secale cereale. NCBI lineage: Eukaryota > Viridiplantae > Streptophyta > Magnoliopsida > Poales > Poaceae > Secale > Secale cereale. The sequence continues at coordinate 247,763,969 of LR738711.1, forward strand.
AATTAAGACCTCACTGACATAATAAGCTGGCCTTTGAACCGGATACTCCTTGCCCGGCTCTTTCCTTTCCACTACAACCACCACACTAAAGGCTCTGCTGTTTGCAGCCACGTATAAAAGCAAAGGCTTATTCTCAATAGGGGCTGCAAGAACGGGCGGCTCAGCCCGCTATTTTTGAGCGCCTCAAACGCCTCATTGGCAGCATCACTCCAAACAAAGTGATCTATTTTCTTCATCATCTGATACAAAGTAATCACCTTCTCTACTAGGCGGCTTATAAACCGGCTTAAAGCTGCAATCCGACCCACCAAGCGTTGCACATTATTGATGCATGCCTGCTTAGACATTGAAGTGATAGCCTTGATTTTCTCTGGGTTAGCTTTAATAACCCTCTTTGAGACCAAGAAACTCAAGAGCTTGCCTGCAGGTACACCAAAAACACACTTGTTCGGGTTAAGAATCATTTTATAAACACGGAGATTGTCAAAGGTCTCTTTCAAATCATCCAACAAATTTTTCTTCTTCTTGAACTTGGCAACGATATCATCTACATAAGCATGCACGTTGCGCCCAATCTGGTCATGAAAACAATTTTGCACACAACACTGATAAGTCGCCTGTGCACTCTTGAGCCCTAAAATCATAGACACATAGCAGAAAGCTCCAAAAGGCATGATGAAGGCCGTCTTCTCTTGGTACTTAACTGCCATCTTGATCCGATGATAACCAGAGTATGCGTCCAAAAAGCATAAACGCTCACAACCCGCCATGGCATCTATGATGTGATCAATACGGGGAAGAGCAAAGGGATCTGCTGGAGAAGCTTTATTAAAGTCTGTATAATCCACACACATACGCCAGGTGCCATTCTTCTTAACTACTAGCAGCGGGTTAGCCAACCACCCCGGGTGAAAAACTTCCACGATGAACCCGGCCGCCAAGAGCCGGGCCACCTCTTCTCCAGTGGCCTTACGTCTCTCTTCATTGAACCATCGAAGGAACTGTTTCACCGGCTTGAATTTCGGATCAATATTAAGAGTGTGCTCAACAAGTTCTCTCGGGACACCCGGCATGTCTGAAGGCATCCATGCAAAGATGCCCCGGTTCTCATGGATGAACTCAATGAGCGCGCTTTCCTATTTAGGATCCATATTAGCACTGATGGTGAACTGCTGAGATGAGTCGCCTAGAATAAAATCAACTTGCTTCGTGTCGTTAGCCGACTTAAACTTCAACAAAGGATCTTGCTCAGTGGTCGGTTTTTTCAAAGGAGACATATCAGCTAGGTCAACATTATCTTTATAGAATTTGAGCTCCTCCATAGCACAAGTCGACTTAGCGCAGCGTCTCCCTCTTCAAATTCCAGCACAATTCTTTGATCCCCACGTACTGCGATCGTACCATTATGCCCTGGCATTTTGAGCTGCACATAAATATAACACGACCGTACCATAAACTTGGCGTAAGCCGGCCGCCCAAACAAAGCATGATAAGGACTCCTGATTTTAACCACCTCAAACCATAGTTTCTCTGCCCTGTAATCATAGTCATTACCAAAGGCCACTTCCAAAGCAATCTTTTCCATCGGGTATGCTGACTTTCGAGGCACCACACCATGAATAACCGTAGATGATGATTGATGGTCCTTATTAGTAAAATTCATCTGGCGAAAGGTCTCATAATAAAGAATATTGATGCTACAACCGCCATCCATAAGCACCTTAGTGAACTTATAACCCCCAACTTGAGGAGCTACCACCAAAGCAAGCTGACCCGAATTCTCAATCCGTGGTGGGTGATCCTCTCTGCTCCATGTGATTGGATGTTCTGACCACCGCAAATACTGAGGTACCGCTGGCTCAACTGCTTTGACAGCCTGCTTATGCACCTTTTGATCTTGCTTGCAAAGACTCGTGGTGAACACATGATATTGGCCACTATTGAGTTGTTTTTGGTTGCTTTGATACCCTAACTGGTTATTCTGCTGCCGCCCCCCTTGGCCAGATTGCTGATTATAACCCCCCAGTTACCTTGACCTTGAAAACCAGAGCTTGAGCCACCATTGCCAAAACCAGGTCCCTGAGACCCGCAGCCTGACCCGCCAGGGGGCCCATTATTATTTCCATCACCCAGGTTCATGAGCCGGCATTTCTTAATGATGAAGCAATCCTTCCAAGCATGAGTTGATGGCTGACTCGGCCTGCTATGCTTTGGACAAGGGTCGTTGAGGGCCGATTCAAAGTAGAACCTCTGTCCTCGCCTGTCGTTCCAACGATGCTGATTCTTATATTGAGAGTTGGTGTTTTCCACAAAATCTAACCCGCCACCGGGGTGCTTATGCTTTCCGCCAAAGCCCTGACTATTGCCATTGTTTGCCGTTACCTGCTGCTGGTGATCCTTGGTCGTATTATTTTTCTTTCCTTTGCCGGATTTCTCCTGATCAGACCCAGCATCCTTAGTAGAATCCGAGTCAGCATATTTGGTCAAAGCCGCCATGAGCTCTCCCATATCATGGAAATACCTTTTAAGCCGGCCAAGCTTCTGTTTGAGAGGGACGAACCGGCAATTCTTCTCCAAAATTAACACGGCAGAGCCAGCACATATGCTATCTGAAGAATGGATGACAGCTGACATGTGGCGAACTCAGCTGCTGGTGGACTCACCCTTGCACTGGACACAATCGTCTAAGTCGATGATGGATAGGGGCTGCTTGCACGTGTCTTTGATGTTCTGCATAAAATGCGCCTTCAATTCAGCCCATGATCTAATGGAGTTGGCAGGTAACCCTTTCGGCCAAGTCTGAGTCGGCCCATCCAGCATCATAGTAAAGTACTTGGCATAGCCAATATCGTTAACATCTAGCTTCTCCATAGCTAATTCGTAACTCTCTACCCAAGCCTCGAGGGGAAGATCCGCTGTATAATTAGGCACCTTACAAGGGCCCTTAAAATCCTCGGTAGACGCTCGTTGCTCAGAGTCGGCACCAAACACGACACTCCGATCGTTCTGGTTGTTGTTTCGGCTTTTGTTGACACAAAAGAAGTCCTTGAAGGTTTCTGATAAGCCCCCTGCTGTGCCGCTGCTCCCGTATCACGCCAGGCCTCAGCCACCGGATCGTTATTATGTGCCGGATTATCCCCATGGCGTGGATTGCGGCGTTGCTCACTACTAGATACTGCAAGCGACTCAATATGTTGGTTGTAACTTTGGGTTGGTCAAGGGGTGGAATGAACCTGATCACGGCTATATGAATAAGCCGCCTGCTGCGCCATTGTAGTCTGAAGAAGACTCGCCATGTTCCGGGTCTCCACGGCCATCGGTGACTCACCCTCGATTGGAATAGCTGCCAGCCGTGCAGCTGCGGCTATCATGTTATCCACCGGGTTATAATAATGGCCCACTTGTGTTTGAAAATGCTGGGGTGGAGTCGGATCCCGATGGGGCGGGTCTGGCAGATGAGGTTGAACTGCAGCTCCGGCCCCTGGTGCCTCAACATTCCGAATCACACCGGGCGGGTCACTTGTTCCTGCTCCGAGTGTATTGAAGAGATTTCATCCCTCGAATTGTGAAGGCATGCGACTCTGATGCCTCCTCCATAGCATGACATTAGATGCATTCTGGTCCAAATTTAACCGGAAGGCCTCCGCTTTCAACGCTGTGACTCCCTATCCAATGCGGCCCGTTCTATAGCCACCCGAACATTCTCCGCATTAACATCCTCTTGAACCTTGGTGACCTCTTCTCTCACTTTAGCAATTTTTGCGTTATGTTGTCAACAGAGCCATCAAAGTACTCAAAATCTCAGACAAAACTTGAGCCGGCGGCCGTGCTGATCCGCTCACTCCCGCCGTTGCCGCATCAGTTGAGCCTAATGTCATGGCAGCCGCTGTTGACAAATTTACCATTGGTTGTGTAGCAGCCATGAAGATAGCGGCTCTTCTCGGCGGTTCATAAGACTCCGGAATACTATTACCATCGGAATAACCCCCGAGCCCATAGTCTTGAAGCTGATAAATTGCGATGGACTCATTATCAGAATAAACAAGAGTCGCCTCATTAGACGCGTAATTTTTCGTGAGCTCCAAGCCTTGCATGAAACTAACGAACACGTGCTTTCGACCGTGTTGACACCGGGCGGGTTTCTTGCACCGAGATGACTCAAAGATGTCTGGCTCAGGCATTGAGTCACTGATCTTGCTAATGAAGACGTGGATTCCATCGAAGGGGACCCGGTACCCGTACTCGATTGAGTCGGTGTCGGGTCCCCAGCCTGCATCATCAATGTAGAGCTTTCCACGATGGCTCTTGGTCATCCTGCCAATGACGTATCCTTTGATCCCTGGGAAGCTGCCCTTCAAGAACTCGAAACCACCGTCCGCAGGCCCCACGGTGGGCGCCAACTGTCGTGGGTTTATCATAGCAGATGTCCTAGCAAAAGGACTTAGGTGTGGAACCATCACGACGTAGTTAGATTGAAGGGGTTGAATGGGACAAAGGACACAAGGAAATTACCCAGGTTTATCCCCTCATGGTGGAGGTAAAGGCCTACTCTTGCTTCTAGTTGTATTGCTCGAGTCTCGATTACAAGGGAGCGAATATGCTTAACCTAGGTCTCGATCGGTTCTTTCTTGGCCTAAGCCGCTGCCGGGTCTCGCCTTTATATACATAGGTCGAGGCCTGACGATTTACAAGTATCTAGGATGCTTTTCACAACATTACCGACTCTGGTTCTAAATCACCTGATCTTGTAAGACAAGTTTTCGTATGGCGGCTTACACCTCCGGGTCTTGGGCTATTCCCTGATCATGGTCTCCTTACGAACCAGCTTGTAAGTCGCCTCTGGCTTCTCACCTTGTCTTGCCAGGTCTTCATGGGCCTTCTTTGTTTACTCACCAAAGGTATCACCCGACCTCTCCTGGGCGGGTCATACCGTGGGGTTATATCCCCAACAGGTGGCGAGCGGCGCCAAATCAATATGAATAAACCCCATCATTTTACCCTTAATGACAACAATGCAAATACGTGTCTTGTCCCCCCCTATGTAACTGGGTTATAGAGCCCCACAAGATTGAACCCATTACAAAGCACACCTCCCACTCTAGTTGCCCAAATCAAATAGATAGATAAAAAAGAAACACGAAGCTATAAAAATCACGCATAATAAAGTCTAGAAAATACTCAATTACTTCTCATGTATATTCAGATCATTAACCCACAACTCATTGGATCCCAATAAACACACCACAAAGGGAGATTACATCGGATAGAGCTCCAAGAACACTCAGGAGAACATTGTGTTGAAGATCAAAGAGAGAGAGAGAGAGAGAGAGAGAGAGAGAGAGAGAGAGAGAGAAAGACATCTAGCTACTAGCTATGGACACGTAGGTCTGTGGTGAACTACTCATGTATCATCGAAAGGTAGCAAGGATGATGTACAAGCCCTCCGTGATCGACCCCCCCGATGACCCACAAGTGTAGGGGATCTATCGTAGTCCTTTTGATAAGTAAGAGTGTCGAACCCAACGAGGAGCAGAAGGAAATGATAGGCAGTTTTCTGTAAGGTATTTTCTGCAAGAACTTAAATTATAGGTAACAGATAGTTTTGTGATAAGATAATTGGTAGCAAGTGATAAAAGGTAAAAGTAAATAAGGTGCAGAAAGGTGGCCCAATCCTTTTTGTAGCAAAGGACAAGCCTGGACAAACTCTTATGCAAGGTAAAGTGCTCCCGAGGACATATGGGAATTATCGTCAAGCTAGTTTTCATCACGATCATCTGATTCGCGTTCGTTACTTCGATAATTTGGTATGTGGGTGGACCAGTGCTTGGGTGCTGCCCTTAGTTGGACAAGCCTCCCACTTATGATTAACCTCTAATGCAAGCATCCGCAACTACATAAGAAGTATTAAGGTAAACCTAACCATAACCTGAAACATATGGATCCAAATCAGCCCCTTACGAAGCAACGCATAAACTAGGGTTTAAGCTTCTGTCACTCTAGCAACCCATCATCTACTTATTACTTCCCAATGCCTTCCTCTAGGCCCAAATAATGGTGAAGTGTCATGTAGTCGACGTTCACATGACACCACTAGAGGAGAGACAACATACATCTCATCACAATATCGAACGAAGACCAAATTCACATGAGTACTAATAGCAAGACTTCTCCCATGTCCTCAGGAACCAAAGTAACTACTCACGAGACACAATATTGTTCATGGTCAGAGGGGTATTAATATGAATAATGGATCTGAACATATGATCTTCCACCAAATAAACCAACTAGCATCAACTACAAGGAGTAATCAACACTACTAGCAACCCATAGTTACCAATCTGAGGTTTGGGTACAAAGATTGGATATAAGAGATGAACTAGGGTTTGAGAGGAGATGGTGCTGGTGGAGATGTTGATGATGATAGCCCTCTGTAAGATGGGAGAGTTGTTGGTGATGACGGCGGTGATGGTTTCCCCCTCCCGAAGGGAAGTATCCCCGGCAGAACAGCTCTGCCGGCGCCCTAGATTGGTTCCCGCCTCGGTTCTGCCTCGAGACGGCGGCGTCTGGTCCCGAAGGCCTTCTCTTGATTTTTTCCAGGTCAAAATGCTTCATATTGGAGAAGATGGGCACCGTGGCCTGCCGGCTGGCCCTCGAGGCAGGGGGCGCGCCCAGGGAAGGGGGGCGCGCCCCCACCCTCGAGGCCAGCCGGTGGCCCCTCCCGTGGGTTTCTTTCGCCATATATTTTTTATATTTTCCAAAATGATGTTCTGTGGAGTATCAGGGCTTTTGGAGTTGTGCAGAATAGGTTTCCAGAGTTTGCTCCTATTCAGCCCAGAATTCCAGCTGCCGGCATTCTCCCTCTTCATGTAAACCTTGCAAAATAAGAGAGAAAAGGCATAAGTATTGTAACAAAACATGTAATAACATCCGATAGTGCAATAAATATCAACTTATAAGCATGATGCAAAATGGACGTATCAACTCTCCCAAGCATAGACCTCGCTTATCCTCAAGCGAAAGCCGATCGAAAAATATGTCCACATGTTTAGAGATAGAGGTGTCGATAAAAATAGAATACGGACATGAGGTCATCATGATCACTCTCATAACAGCAACTTAAATAAATATAGTCAATATGATTCTTATGCTAAAGTACCAATTCATCCACAATATCAAGAATGCATCATAAACCTCATTCTGGAAACTAACAAGCTTTGGTCTCGGTCATCGAAGCAATTGCAATTTATCATAACATCGGAAAGAGTCAATATAAGAGCTTTTCAGCAAGCCTACATACTCAACTATCATATAGTCTTTCACAATTGCTCACACTCACGCAATACTTATGTTTATGGAGTTTTAATCGGACACAGAGAAAGATAGGGGCTTATAGTGTTGCTTCCCAACCTTTTACCTCAAGGGTAACGTCAACAGTAATAGATCATGAAAACTTACATCCAAGTGGGTATATATGTGAGGATCTTTCCAACACAATGTGCTTGCTAAAGGATAAATTGTAAAAGGGAAAGGTGGGTTTCACCTTGACACTTATAAGACAAGAATAAATGATAGGCCCTTCGCAGAGGGAAGCAGAGGTTGTCATGTGTTTTTATGTTTGGATGCACAAAGTCTTAGCATGGAAGAACTTTGCTTTATATTGCCACTTCTGATAAGGACCTTTATTATGCAGTTCGTCGCTTTTATTACTTCCATATCACAAGCTCGTATAAAGCTAATTTCTCCCACACTAATAAATCATACATATTTTAGCGGGTTTACAACATGATAACTTACTTGGAAGGATCTTTCTCAATCCATAGGTAGATATGGTGGACTCTCATGGCAAAACTGGGTTTAAGGATATATGGAAGCACAAGTAGTATCTCTACTTAGTGCGAGGAGTTTTGGATAGCATGAGGTGGAAAGGCAAGCTCAACATGTTGGATGATCCGTGACAATATACTTTATTTCGGATATAAGAAGACATAACCCATTATGTTGTCTTCCTTGTTCAACATCAACTCTTTAGCATGTCATACTTTAATGAGTGCTCACAATCATAAAAGATGTCCAAGATAGTATATTTGTATGTGAAGCCTCTCTTCTTTTATTACTTCCTATTAATTGCAACAATGACCAAAACTATGTTCGTCACCTCCAAACAACTTTTATTTATCGTACTCTTGTATGTGAAGTCATTACTCCCCATAAGATCGATATGATCTCTTTGATACTCTTTACGTTTTATTTCTTTTTATCATGACCCAAGTGAGGAAATCAAGCCCTTGAATCAACACTAATCTTTATTATATAGCTCACGGACTCGATTACAAAGGATAAAGCTCACAAGGCAAAAGCTCACGACTAGATCATGCTAACTTTATTCTAATAGATCAAGATACTACCAAAAGTATCGAACTAAGTAAAACGGTAAAGATAGGAGTGATGCTGATACAATACCGTGGTGCCCATACCCATATGATTATGTCTCCTTCTTCGGGGTTGGTGATGATGGAGTTGCTGCAGATGTAGGCTTGTCGTTCATCTTCCAAGGCATGGGCTCACCATCGTAGAAGGATGATCGAGTCTCCGGGATACTCAAATCTGCAGCCAAACTCATGTTCTTGAATCTATATTCATACTCATAGTTTTGGTTCTGCAGTTCATAGATCTGGGCTTGGAGGTGATCGATCTTCTCTTGAAGATTGGAGATGGTTTCCCCGAAGATCCTTGAGTCCATCTTAAGGTTGTTGGCAAGCTCCGAGATCATCATGTGGTTGGTGTCAAGTCCTCGTTCCACCATACCTTGGCACTTGAAAACTTGTTGCTCCATTGCTTTGAGTCTTGTCTCCACGCTTCCGGTCCTTCTCGGCCCCTCAACGTCACGGATGTGTAGCACCCCCTCGTGCAACTCCATGGTTTTAGGGTGGTGCAGCACCTCCGCGAAGTAGGGGTTGTTGACCTTCTCGAAGAACTTGTCCTTGGGGGTGTTGGAGGACGCCATGATGATCTAGATCTGTCAAAAACAGCATCTCAAAACGAAAACAGAGGATTTCTGCGTGATATAGAGGTCAAAACCTTCGGGAGTATATATAATGATTTTTTCCCGAACAAAAGGAGTAACCCACAAGAAAACAGAGTTCAGGGGACACACGGGGTGCCCTCGAGGCAGGGGGCGCGCCCTGGGAAGGGGGGCGCCCCCCTACCCTCGAGGAGGCCCCGTGTCTCCTACGGACTGCGGTTTATTTTTCTATTTTTCTAAATATTCCAAAATGGAGAAAAATTACCTTTAGAACTGTTTTGGAGTCGGTTTACTTACCGTATCACAAACCCTTTCCTTTTCGGAGGCTGAATCATTCTGGAAGGTGTCCCCTATGTATTCCTCCGGGGTTACGGTTTCAATAAAATTAGTTTCAACATTAATAGGATTACTCGAGATATAATGTTTGATTCTTTGACCGTTCACCACCTTCGGATTTGTGCCTTCGAAGTTGTTGATTTTTATGGCACCGGAACGATATACCTCCTCGATAACGTAAGGTCCTTCCCACTTGGAGAGAAGTTTTCCTGCAAAAAATATTAAACGAGAGTTGAATAGCAAGACATAATCACCTAGTTAAACTCACGCTTTTGTATCCTTTTGTCATGCCATCTTTTAACTTTTTCTTTAAACAGCTTGGCATTCTCATAGGCTTGGGTTCTCCATTCATCGAGACAGCTAATGTCAAATAACCTCTTTTCACTAGCAAGTTTGAAATCATAATTGAGCTCTTTAACAGCCCAATATGCCTTATGTTCTAGCTCAAGAGGTAAGTGACATGCTTTTCCATATACCATCTTATATGGAGACATACCCATAGGATTTTTGTATGCAGTTCTATAGGCCCATAATGCATCATCTAGTTTCTTGGACCAATTCTTTCTAGACCTATTAACTGTCTTTTGTAAGATTAATTTCAACTTCCTATTACTTAGTTCTACTTGATCACTAGTCTGTGGGTGATAAGGTGATGCAATTCTATGGTTGACATCATATTTAGCAAGCATCTTACGGAAAGCACCATGAATAAAGTGTGAACCACCATCAGTAATCAGATATCTAGGGACTCCAAACCTCGGGAATATAACTTCTTTAAGCATCTTAATAGAGATGCTATGATCAGCACTACTAGTTGGAATAGCTTCTACCCACCTAGTAACGTAATCAACAGCAAATAAAATATGTGTGTACACATTAGAGGCCGGAAAAGGTCCCATATAATCAAAGCCCCAAACATCAAATGGTTCAATAACAAGTGAATAAGTCATAGGCATGTCTTGACGTCTACTAATACTACCAATTCTTTGACATTCATCATATGATAAGACAAACTTACAGGCATCCTTGAAGAGAGTAGGCCAATAAAAACCGGATTGCAATACCTTGCGTGCAGTTCTGTCTCCCGCATGGTGTCCTCCATAAGCTTCAGAGTGGCACTTGCATAAGATATATTCCTGTTCATGCTCAGGCACACAACATCTAATAATACCATCTACTCCTTCTTTATAAAGATGTGGGTCATCCCAAAAGTAATGCCTCAAATCATAGAAGAACTTTTTCTTTTGCTGGTATGTGAAGCTAGGTGGTATAAACTTAGCAACAATGTAATTAGCATAATCAGCATACCATGGAGAAGTATGAGAAGTACTTATGACAGCTAGTTGTTCGTCAGGGAAGCTATCATCAATAGGTTTTGGGTCATCAAGTATATTCTCTAACCTAGACAAGTTAGCTGCTATGGGGTTCTCAGCTCCCTTTCTATCAATAATATGCAAGTCAAATTTTCCAGCAAGAGAACCCATCTAATAAGTCTAGGTTTAGCATCTTTCTTTTCTATAAGGTATTTGATAGCAGCATGATCAGTGTGAATAGTTACTTTAGAATCAACGATATAGGGTCTAAACTTATCACAAGCAAACACAACTGCTAAAAATTCTTTCTCAGTGGTAGCATAATTTCTTTGGGCACTATCTAGTGTTTTACTAGCATACTGGATAACATTCAATTTCTTATCAACTCTTTGCCCTAAAACAGCTCCTACAACATCATCACTAGCATCACACATAATCTCAAAGGGTAAATTCCAGTTAGGAGGCTGGACAATAGGTGCAGAGATGAATGCTCTCTTAAGTATTTCAAATGCTTCTAGACAATCATCATCAAAGACAAAAGGAGTATCTTTTTGTAAGAGATTAGTTAGAGGCCTAGAGATTTTGGAGAAGTCCTTAATGAACCTCCTATAAAACCCGACATGACCAAGGAAACTTCGTATACCTTTGATATCCTTAGGGCATGGCATCTTTTCAATAGCATCAACTTTAGCTTTGTTAACTTCAATACCTCTTTCAGAAATTTAATGTCCCAAGACAATGCCTTCATTAACCATAAAGTGGAACTTCTCCCAATTCAAGACAAGGTTAGTGTCTTCATATCTCTGCAAAACTTGATCAAGGTTGCTTAAACAGTCATCAAAAGAAGTTCCGTAAATGGAGAAATCATGCAGGAACACCTCAACAATCTTTTCACAAAAATCAGAGAATATAGCCATGATGCATCTTTGAAAGGTAGCAGGTGCATTACATAAACCAAAAGGCATACGTCTATAAGCAAAGGTACCCAAAGGACAAGTAAAGGTGGTCTTTTCTTGACCCCCCCTTTAACACATGTATTTGAGATAAACCAGAATAACCATCTAGAAAGCATAATTGAGTATGTTTGGATAACCTTTCTAGCATTTGATCAATAAATGGCAAGGGCTAATGATCTTTCTTAGTGGCTTTATTTAATTACGGAAATAAATTACCATCCTATAACCTGTAACTATTCTTTGCGGGGCCAATTCATCTTTATCATTAGGGATGACAGTCATACCTCCTTTCTTAGGAACACAATGGACAGGACTTACCCACTGGCTATCAGCAACGGGGTAGATAATACATGACTCTAGAAGCTTTAGTATTTCCTTCCTTACCACTTCCTTCATCTTAGGATTTAACCGTCGCTGATGATCAATAACTGGTTTAGCATTTTCTTCCAATTTTATCTTGTGTTGACATATAGTGGGACTAATGCCCTTAAGATCATACAGAGTATATCCAATAGCAGCTCGGTGCTTCTTCAGAGTTTTCAATAATCTTTCTTCGTCCTGCTCTGAAAGGTTAGCACTAATAATAACAGGATATATCTTCTTTTCATCAAGATAAACATACTTAAGATTATCAGGTAAAGGATTAAGTTCAAATACAGGATCACCCTTGGGTGGAGGAGGATCCCCTAGGATTTCAACAGGCAAGTTGTTCTTCAATACGGATCCTTGTTTAAATAAGATTTCATCTATTTCCCTTCTCTCATTCATATGCATATCATTTTCATGGTCTATGAAGTATTGTTCTAAAGGATCATTAGGTGGCACGACAATAGAAGCAAGACTAATAATTTCATCTTTACTGGTTGGTGCCTTTTCAAGGGGTTGTCTACGGAATTTAGCAAAGTTAAAATCATGCGACATATCCCCTAAGCCAACAGTGACAATGTCTTTCACGCAGTCTATCTTGGCATTAACGGTATTGAAGAAGGGTCTACCAAATATAATGGGGCTGAATGCATCTTGTGGGGAACTAAGAACGAGAAAATCAGCAGGGTATTTAACCTTCCCACACAAGACTTCAATATCTCTAACAATCCCAACTGGTGAAATATTATCTCTATCAGCGAGCTTAATAGTAACATCAATCCCTTCTAGCACAACAGGTGCAATATCGTGCATAATTTCGTTATATAAATCAAGAGGGATAATACTCGCAGTACCACCTACGTCACATAAACCATGATAGCAATGATCTCTTATCTTGATAGAGATAACATGTAAGCTTACAAAAGGTTTATGTCTATTCCTAGCATTGGGGTTGGCTATTCTAGCAGACTCTTCTTGGAGATAAATAACATGTCCATCTAAATCTTCTACCAAGAGATCTTTAACCATAGCAACACTAGGTTCAACTTTAATTTGCTCAGAGGGTGTAGGTGTTCTAGTATTACTCTTACGAACTACAGTTGAAGCTTGAGCATGATCCTTTATCCTAACAGGGAAAGGTGGTTTCTCAATATAAGCGGTGGGAATAACATGATCAACATTATAAGTGATAGTCTTTTTTTCAACTTTAATAGGTTCAACTACTTTTACTTCAATAGGGGGATGATATTTAAACCACTTCTCCTTGGGGAGATCAACATGAGTAGCAAAGGATTCACAGAAAGAAGCTACTATTTCAGAGTCAAGTCCATATTTAGTGCTAAACTCACGGAAAACATCGGTATCCATAAAAGCTTTAACACAATCAAACTTAGGGGTCATACCTGACTCCTTACCTTCGTCGAGATCCCAATCTTCAGAGTTGCGTTTAATTCTTTCCAATAAATCCCATTTGAGGTCAATAGTCTTCATCATAAAAGAGCCAAAGCAAGAATTATCGAGCATGGTGCGATTATTGAGAGAAAGCCGAGCATAATTTTTTTTGGATGATCATCTTTCTTGAAAGCTCATGGTTGGGGCATGAATATAACATTGACTTAATCCTCCCCCAAGCTTGAGCGATGCTTTCTCCTTCGCGAGGCCAAAAATTATAAATATAATTACGATCACAATGAACCTGGTGCATAGGGTAGAACTTCTGATGAAATTCCAACTTCAGACGATTATAGTTCCATGATCCCATATCATCGCATAGCCTAAACCATGTTAATGCATCTCCCTTCAAAGATAAAGGAAAGACCTTCTTCTTGATAACATCCTCGGGCATACCTGCAAGCTTAAACAATCCACAAACTTCATCCACATAGATTAGGTGTAAGTCGGGATGAAGTGTTCCGTCTCCTGTATAGGGATTTTCAAGCAGTTTCTCTATCATATCCGAAGGAATCTCAAAGCAAACATTTTCAATAGGTGCAGTAGGTTGAGGAGAAACTCTTTGCTCTTCTGCTCGGGGTGAAGATACCCCGAACAAGCCTCTCAAAGGATTTTGAGCCATAGTAACAAGTGACAATAAATTCCAGCACACTATATAAATTTTTCCTTACCAAATTCCACTTACCAAAGGCGCTTCACTCCCCGGCAACGGTGCCAGAAAAGAGTCTTGATGACCCACAAGTGTAGGGGATCTATCGTAGTCCTTTCGATAAGTAAGAGTGTCGAACCCAACGAGGAGCAGAAGGAAATGATAGGCAGTTTTCAGTAAGGTATTTTCTGCAAGCACTGAAATTATAGGTAACAAATAGTTTTGTGATAAGATAATTGGTAGCAAGTGATAAAAGGTAAAAGTAAATAAGGTGCAGCAAGGTGGCCCAATCCTTTTTGTATCAAAGTACAAGCCTGGACAAACTCTTATGCAAGGTAAAGTGCTCCCGAGGATATATGGGAATTATCGTCGAGCTAGTTTTCATTACGATCATCTGATTCGCGTTCGGTACTTTGATAATTTGGTATGTGGGTGGACCGGTGCTTGGGTGCTGCCCTTACTTGGACAAGCCTCCCACTTATGATTAAACTCTAATGCAAGCATCCGCAACTACAAAAGAAGTATTAAGGTAAACCTAACCATAGCCTGAAACATATGGATCCAAATCAGCCCCTTACGAAGCAACGCATAAACTAGGGTTTAAGCTTCTGTCACTCTAGCAACCCATCATCTACTTATTACTTCCCTATGCCTTCCTCTAGGCCCAAATAATGGTGAAGTGTCATGTAGTCAACATTCACATGACACCACTAGAGGAGAGACAACATACATCTCATCAAAATATCGAACGAAGACCAAATTCACATTACTAATAATAGCAAGACTTCTCCCATGTCCTCAGGAACCAAAGTAACTACTCACAAGACATAATATTGTTCATGATTAGTGGGGTATTAATATTAATAATGGATCTGAACATATGATCTTCCACCAAATAAACCAACTAGCATCAACTACAAGGAGTAATCAACACTACTAGCAACCCACTGGTACCAATCTGAGGTTTGGGTACAAAGATTGGATACAAGAGATGAACTAGGGTTTGAGAGGAGATGGTGCTGGTGAAGATGTTGATGAAGATAGCCCTCCACAAGATGGGAGAGTTGTTGGTGATGACGGCGGTGACGATTTCCCCCTCCCGGAGGGAAGTATCCCCGGCAGAACAGCTCTGTCGGAGCCCTAGATTCGTTTCCGCATCGGTTCCGCCTCGAGACGGCGGCGTCTGGTCCCGAAGGCCTTCTCTTGATTTTTTCCAGGTCAAAACGCTTCATATAGGAGAAGATGGGAACTGTGGGCCTGCCGGCTGGCCCTCGAGGCAGGGGGCATGCCCTGGGAAGGGGGGCGCGCCCCCACCCTCGAGGCCAGCCGGTGGCCCCTCCCGTGGGTTTCTTTCGCCAGATATTTTTTATATTTTCTGAAACGATGTTCTGTGGAGTTTCAGGGCTTTTGGAGTTGTGCAGAATAGGTTTCCGGAGTTTGCTCCTTTTTCAGCCCAGAATTCCAGCTGCCGGCATTCTCCCTCTTCATGTAAACCTTGCAAAATAAGAGAGAAAAGGCATAAGTATTGTGACAAAACATGTAATAACAGCCCATAGTGCAATAAATATCAACTTATAAGCATGATGTGAAATGGACGTATCACCCCCTCTGACAGAGTACCAGAAAAGGCCTCCAGATGGTATCACGGAAGAACAGAAACTTGTGGCGACGGAAAAAGTGTTTCAGGTGGTTCTCGGATGGTTTCCCAATATTTGAGAATTTATAGAGTTGGAATTAGGTCTGACAGAGCCTTGTGGGGCCCGCAAGGTTGCCTTGCCATCTCCTCCATTGCTATTTGGTCTCCTCCCAAAGCTTCTAGGATCTGCCTTGTCTAGAAAATTTTTATCAAAAAAGTTTCGTAGCATTTGGACTCCGTTTGGTACCGATGTTTTAGAAAACAAAAATTAAGCAAAAAACAACAACTGGCACTAGGTTAATAGGTTAGTCCCCCAAAAGATATAAAATATCATATAAAACATCCAAGATTGATAATATAATAGCATGGAACAGTTAAAAATTATAGATGCATTGGACATGTATCAGGCATCCCCAAGCTTAATTCCTGCTCATCCTCGAGTAGGTAAATGATAAATATATAATTTTTTATGTAGAATGCTACCTAACATGTTTATCATGCAATCTTTTTAACGGTATAAATATTAAGAAACAATGAAGTAATAACATCAATATAAATAATATCCATGAACATAAGAAGCATAATCATTACTTTTTCAAAATATACAACCCCTAACGAATGTTATCCCTCATCATTTTATCATGTTGACATGGCACGGCTCCGCCTTCACTACAAAATTATAAATCATGAGAACCTCGATGTTAAAACAAGCAATTAGATCATACTTCTAACGCGCTTCAACATTTTCAACTTCACACAATACATGAGTGAGAGAGATGGACATAACACTAGGTGGAATAGAATGCGGTGGTAGGGATCAATAGGATAAGTGAAAAAGGAAGAAAGTCTCGTATCAACTCGGCGGATCAACGAGCAATGAAGATGCCCATCAATCGATATCGATGCAAGGAGTAGGGATTGCCATGCAATGGATGCACTAGAGCTATAAGTGTATGCAAGCTCAACTGAAATTAAGTGGGTGTGCATCCAACTCGCTTGCTCATGAAGACCTCGGGCACTAGAGGAAGCCCATCATCGGAATATGCAAGCCAAGTTCTATAATGAAAAATCCCCACTAGTATATGAAAGTGACTACATAGGAGTGTGACGTTTCGGTGTCTAGGGTCATCTGCACCCGTTCAGATATTTTAAAACAAATACTAGAAAAATTTAAAAAATATCCATTTTTTGTGTTGTAGATAAATTGATGCGTGAGGTCTGCTCCAATTTTTAGATATGTTGGAAAAATGCCCTAGAGATATAATAAAATTGTTATTATTATATTTCCTTACTCATGATAAAGGTTTATTATTCATGCTAGAATTGTATTGACCGGAAACCTAAATACATGTGTGAATACATAAACAAATACCATTTCCTTAGTAAGCCTATACTAGACTAGCTCGTTAATCAAAGATGGTTAAGGTTTCATAACCATGGACATGAGTTTTCATTTGATAACAGGATCACATCAATATGAGAATGATGTAATGGACATGACCCATCCGTTAGCCATTTGATTGCACAGTTTATTGCTACTGCTTTCATGTATGTCAAATACATATTCCTTTGACTATGAGATCATGCAACTCCCGGATACCGGAGGAATGCCTTGTGTGCTATCAAACGTCACAACATAACTGGGTGATTATAAAGATGCTCTATAGGTATCTCCGAAGGTGTTTTGTTGGGTTGGCATGAAGCGAGATTCGTTGTCACTCCGAGTATCAGAGAGGTATCTCTGGGCCCTCTCGGTAATACACATCATAATAAGCCTTGAAAGCAAATGACTAATGAAGTTAGCCTCAGTAAAGAGACTTGCCAGTAACGAGATTGAACTAGATATAGAGATACCAATGGTCGAATCTTGGGCAAGTAACATACCGACGGACAAAGGGAATTGTGTATGTTGTCATAACGGTTCGACCGATAAAGAACTTCGTAGAATATGTAGGAGCCAATATAGGCATCCAGGTTCCGCTATTTGTTATTGACCGGAGAGGTGTCTCGGTCATGTCTACCTAGTACTCGAACCCGTAGGGTCCGCACGCTTAACGTTCGTTGATGATACAGTATTATATTAGTTATGTGATTTGGTGACCAAATGTTGTTTGAAGTCCTGGATGAGATCACAACCATGACGAGGAGTCTCGAAATGGTCAATAGGTAAAGATTGATATATAGGACGATGGTATTCATACACCAGAAGTGTTCCGGAGGGCATCGGGTACTCATTGGATCACTAGAAGGAGTTCCGGGCACCCCCAGCAAAAGATATGGGCCTTATGGGCCAAGAGGGGAAACACACTAGCCACATGGGGCTGGTGCGCCCCCCATATGGGCCGGCCAAGGTGGAGAAGGAATGGGGAAGAATAAAAGGAAAGAAAGGGAATAGGATTTCCCCTTCCTTTCCCCCTCCCCTTCTTTCCTTCCCCCTCCGACAAATATGGTGAGGGGTCGCGCCCAAGGGCAGGAACCGAAGTAGGATTCAGACCTACTTGGGGCGCCTCTTGGCCTCTCCCCCTCCCACCTATATATATGAGGGAGGGGCGCCTGAAACACACAACATCAACTGTTAGCCATGTGCGGTGCCCCCCTCCACAGTTTACAACCCCGGTCATATTTTTCTAGTAGGCGAAGCCCTGCTGAGATCACTTCACCATCACCGTCGCCACGCCGTCGTGCTGACGGAACTCATCTACTACCTCGATGTTTGCTGGATCAAGAAAGCGAGGGACACCACCGAGCTGAACGTGTGCAGAACACGGAGGTGCCGTGCGTTTGGTACTTGATCGGTTGAAGCGCGAATAAGTTCGACTACATCAACCGCTTTGTGACATGTTTTCTATTACGGTCTACGAGGGTACGTAAACACACTCTCCCCCTCTTTTCTATGCATCTCCATGGATAGATCATTGCGTGTGCATATAATTTTTTTGTTTTCCATGCAACGTTTCCCAACAGTGGCATCATGAGCCAGGTCTATGCGTGGATGATATGCATGAGTAGAACACAAAGAGTTGTCGGCGTGATCGTCAGATTGCTTACCACCAACGTCTTATTTTAATTCGGCGGCATTGTAAGATGAAGCGGCCGGGACCAACCTTACATGTCCACTTACATGAGACCAGTTCCACTGACAGACATGCAACTTGTTTTGCATAAAGGTGGCTGGCGGGTGTCTGTTTCTCCTACTTTAGTTGAATCAAATTTGACTGCAGCTGGTCCTTGTTGAAGGTTCAAACAGCAAACTTGATAAATCATCAATGTGGTTTTGTGCCGTAGGTAAGAACGGTTCTTGCTAGAAGCCTGTAGCAGCCACGTAAAACTTGCAACAACAAAGTAGAGGATGTCTAACTTGTTTTTGCAGGGAATGTTGTGATGTGATATGGTCAAGACATGATAAGTTATACGTTATTGTATGAGATGATCATGTTTTGTAAATTATCGACAACCGGCAGGATGATCAAGGAGTCGCGGGATGTTTTTCAATGGATGATCAAGGAGTCGTACGCTTTAGCAACCATTTAGTGGTTCCTAAATTACGAAACCTGAGACGGTTGATCCTTAAGGAGGCTCATGAATCTCCTCTCACGATTCATCCCGGTAGTACCAAAATGTATCAGGACCTACGCCAGAGGTTCTAGTGGACTAGGATGAAGAGAGAAATCACTCAGTTCATTGTTAACTGCGACGTTTGTCGTCGAGTTAAAGCAGAACATCAACGGCCTACAGGCACCCTTCAACCTTTAGCTATTCCTGAATGGAAATGGGACAAGGTCGGTATGGACTTCATTACCGGGTTTCCCATGACCAGAAAAGGGAATAATGTTGTTTTCGTGGTTATCGACCGCCTCTCCGAAGTAGCCCACTTCCTACCTGTTCGAGAAAGTATAACCGCTAGTCAGCTAGCAGATTTGTATATCTCTCGGATAGTATCACTTCATGGTGTTCCGTTGGAGATTAATTCAGACCGTGGAAGTCTTTTCACTTCACGATTCTGGGAAAGTTTCCAGAATGCTATGGGAACTCATCTCTCTTTCGGCACCGCCTTCCATCCTCAGTCAAGTGGTCAAGTGGAACGAGTCAATCAAATTCTGGAACATATGCTTCGAGCCTCTATCATCTCTTTTGGTATGGAATGGGAGAAGTGTCTTCCATTTGCCGAATTCGCTTATAACAATAGTTATCAAGCCAGCTTGGGCAAAGCTCCCTTCGAAGTTTTATATGGACCAAGGTGCCGAACACCTCTTAACTGGTCAGAAACCGGGGAAAGACAATTCTTTGGTCCGGATATGATCCAGGAAGCAAAAGAGCAAGTTCGCATCGTTCGTGAGAAATTGAAAACAGCCCAGTCTCGTCAGAAGAGCCAATATGATAGTCATCATAAGGCTGTGACTTTTGAAGTCGGCGATAAGGCTTACCTTCGGGTTACTCCTCTTAAGAGAACCCATCGCTTCGGCATCAAAGGCAAATTGGCCCCTCGTTACATCGGTCCTTTTCGCATTCTTGCCAAACGAGGAGAAGTTGCCTACCAATTGGAACTACCTCCGCACCTCTCCAGAGTTGACGATGTCTTCCACGTATCTCAACTCAGGCGTTGCTTCTCGGATCCTATCCGCGGAGTGGACCACGAAACGCTTGATCTCCAGGACAATCTCACATATCAAGAATACCCCATTCGTATTCTTGATCAAACCGAGCGCACCACTCGACGCCACAATATCAAGTTTCTCAAGGTTCAATGGTCACATCATTCCGAGAGTGAAGCTACTTGGGAAAGGGAGGATCGTCTTCGACTTGAGTACCCCACCCTCTTTCCGGAGGAACCCGAATCTCGGGACGCGATTCTTTTGAGTGGGGGTGAGTTGTCACATCCCTAGTCAGTGCTTGCATTAGGACTAGCTAGAGTGTGCATCATGTTTACTTTTCAAAGAAACTTGAAATGGGAATGACAGAAACCCCAGCACCCCTCTTCTAACAACTAGGGTTTAATAAAATCTTTTCCAATGTACCCAAAATGCCCTTCAAAAATGTTCATCATTTCTGCCTTGGTCTTAAGCCTCTGCGAAAAATGGTGCACAATTTTCTAGGACATCCAAGGTCTCTGGATTAATTCATATGGTATTTGCATTTGGGCATTTAAATGCTATAAAATAATTTGTGTGCCCAAATAATCATAAACTAAAATGTTCCATGCTCTTCATAATATTTACAGTGGGCATGACTAGTTTTATGAGCTACAAAAATATTCTGGCATTTTTAATAATTCAACACAGTTCCAAAAGAAAATGAAACAGAAAGAAATAGAAAAGAGAGAAGAGAGAGAGAGAGAGCTTACCTGGCGCCTAACAGGCCCACCTGCCGGCCCAGCCCAGCCATCGCTCCAGCGAGCTGCTTGGCTCGGCCAGGCAGGCAGGCAGGTGCTCGACGGCGGACGCAGCGCGCGCCACGCAGCTGCCCGCCGCCATGCTTCCTCCCCTCGCCGTTCTGGTGGGTGGGATCGATCCCCCACTTCCTCCCCGAGCTCGCTGACACGCCCACTCCTCCCCAGCTCCTCTCCCTCGCCTTCCCCGCACCATGGCCGACGTCACCGCGCCCGCGCCGTCGTGATAGCCGCGTCCACCGCCGTCCCTGAGCTCCGTCACCATGTCCGTCCTCTCCACCGTCATCGACTACGTCGAGCAGGCTGAGCCCCGAGCGCTCGCCCGCTCAGGAGTCGCACCCGACCCCGTCTTCCCCAACTCCGGCCGCAGAGATCCCCCTCGCCGCCCCGCTCAGCTCCGACCGTCCCCAAGCTCACCTCGGCGTCTACTACAACCGCCGTGAGCTCAACTCCATCCTCCCCCTCTCCGTTGGCTCTCTACTGCACTGAACGCACCGCACGAGGCTCACCTGCATGCGCCACCGCGGAGCTCGTCGCCGACGAGGCTCCGGCCATCTAATGGTCCGGCCACCGTGCCCACCAGCTTCACCGTCACATGTAGGTGCTGTAGGAACACTCCACGCACCTCTACGAGCACCGCACCGACGAGTTCGACCTCACCCGAACTCCGGCAGCCGCTGGACTTGTCGCAGGCGTCGTTTCCGGCGACCCCGAGGCCAGCCACCACCACCACTCGACGCGGCTCACTCCCAGCTACCCGTAGGTGTGCTCCGCTGTCGTTTTGGCAGCCGGAGCACAAAACCCGCACCTCACCGCCGCGTTTGGCCTCGCCGGCGGCTAAATGCCGGCGAGTTAGCCTTGTTTGACCAAGGGTTTGATCCCCCTGGATCACTGACATGTGGGCCCTGCCTGTTAGTCAAACCTAGTTTAGTGTTTAATTTAATTTTATTTAGTCAGTTAACTAACTGTGACACTGACCAGTGGGTCCCACTGGTCAGGTTTGACCTGGACGCCCTGTTGACTGGCTGACGTCAGCATGATGTCATGCTGATGCAGTACATGATTTTCTGGGATTTTTTTAGATTTAAAATTAATTCAGGAAATTCCAGAAAATACTTTAAACTTCAAAAAATCATATAAATTCAACAGTAGCTCAGATGGAAAAGATTTATATATGAAAATTGATCAGAAAAATCCAATCTTTCCAATGGCACTAGTTTCATGCATGTTTGAGCATGTTAACCTTGCTGTTTACATTAAATCAAGTTAATGCACTTAATTAAATAATAATTTGGGTTTTAATTTGAATCTTTGATTCAAATGGGCTCAAACCCTTCTGGTTATAGTTGCATTAGCCCAAAGCACATGCATCTTGCCATATCATGAGCATGCATCATATTGTTGCATTTGTTTGCTTATTGATTGTATGGCCGGTATTCTCCGTGTTAGGTCCTGCTCCCGAGGATACTTCTGCGTATCCAGCTGAAGAGCAGTACTTGACAACCACTTTGTCAGGCAAGCAATCATTGATCATTCCGATACAAACCCATCTTCTCGCTCTTGCTCTCTTTTACTGCATTAAGGCAACAGCGTGTGAACTGCTTCTTGCTGCGGTAGTTGAACCCTATTCCCTTGCATGACCTGTCATTGCCACAGTAAATAGTTGAAACCCACTAGCATGTGTAGGAGTTGATTGAGCCATGTGATGTGTAATCCACCATGCTATTTGTTTATGTTGCCTGCTATGCTTAGAGTTGTGTCAGGTCTGGTTCATCTGGGTGATGGATCAGAGTGAAATGATCATACCGGTAAAGAGAATGAAGTGTGGAATATGTTTGGTAAAGGTATCGATGAAAGGCCATGTAGGAGTACATGGTGGGTTGCTTCATTGGAATCGTCCATAGGACCCGAGATCTGTATGTGTGATTCAAGTTACAGTTACTACCACGCATTGGGCTCCGGGCGCTCCAAGCCCTCTCGTCTTATTAACTGCCCCTGTTCTCTGTCCAGGAGTTGCAACTAGTTTCTGGTGTTTGTAGTTTACTGGTGGTCGTGCACAGCGCTGACCCTCGGGGTGGGCTGTGATATGACAGGTACGTGGCACGGTGTACCGGTTGCCCGTTTGGTGACTCGAGAACCCTGTACACATCGTTTGGGGCCGTGAGCGACACCCCGGCCGGATCTCCCCACGGATGGAACCCAAATAGGCGATAAACCTGGATGAGAGACTTGTGTAGTTAGTTAGGTCATGGCCGACACCCTCGCTGGGCTTCCGCTTGAAGGTTGCCGAGTACATGTCGAGTAAACGGCGATAAGTGGTGGAAGCGTGTGTGAAGAAGTACACCCCTGCAGGGTTATCAATCTATTCGAATAGCTGTTGTTCGCGGTACGGACTACTTGGTTACTCTTACAGTTCATAGACAAGTTGATGGCTACTATTAAAAGCCTCAAGACAAGTGTGAGTGCCGTGGATGGCCCTTCCGTAGGATGACGGAAGAGGATCCCCGGTGGTGTATTGTTGTGGTGAGTAGAGGACTCGTGTACGTAGTAATATCTTGCAATCTATTGAGAGTTGTAGTATAGGTTAGCCAAAAGTCAAAGGTGGCTTTCTGCTATGAACTCCACTACCCCCTGTTGATAATGTTGCATGTATGATAGGTTCTGTTGTAAGACTTGCTGAGTACTTTTGTACTCATGTTTGCTTAATAACTGTTGCAGAGGAGAACCCTGCCCCTTCTGATGGGTTCTACATAGACGTTGACGTCGACGAGTAGCTTGTTACCCAGACGGAGATCTGGAGCTTGTGAAGGGCCTTGTAGATAGTCAAGCTACACCAAGCCTGTTTTATTTTCTAAGTTGTCTGTACCCAGACATGTAGCTTCCGCTTGTGCTTGTATGACTGTATGACTTGAGTGTTGGGTCATGTGACCCCTACCTGTATGGATATGTTATGTAAGGCTCTTGGAGCCTCTTAAATAAAGTACTTTCAGTCATAGAGTTCTGTTGTGATGCAATATTGTATTTGCACATATTGAGCATATTGTGTGTATGATTGAAATGCTTGGTATGTGTGGGATCCAACACCTAGTTGTTTTCCTTTGGTAGCCTATCTTACAGGGAAGTGCCTCCTAGTGCTTCCAATGAACCTTGGTAGCTTGCTACTGCTCGGAACACGTAGGCTGGCCGACATGTGTCCTTCTTCGTTCCTGTGTCTGTCCCTTAGGGGAAATGTCACGCGTTGTTCCTTTAAGTCCATGTAGCTTGCTACGACTTGGGTTCATACGTTGATGACCGACACGTTCGTTGCTAGGTCATGGATGCCTGTCTCTGTAATTTAGTGCCACTTTTGGTTTATAACTAGCCATGTTGGCCCGGGTTCTCTGTCATATGGATGCTAGCGACACTGTCATATACGTGTGCCAAAATGCGCAAACGGTCCCGGGCCAGGTAAGGTGGCACCCGTGGGAATACCGTGCGTGAGGCCGCAAAGTGATATGACGTGTTACAGCTAGATCGGTGTGACTTAGGATCGGGGTCCTGACAACCCGAGAAAGCTACGTTAGGCCACCTATTCTGCACAACTCCAAACAAGTTGAAACTTCATGGGGATTTTTATGGAATATTTAAGAAATACTGGAGATGATAACCACCAGAGGGGGCCCACCAGGTGGGCATAACCCACCTGGGCGCACCAGGGCCCGCAAGCGCGCCCTGGTGGGTTGTGCTCACCCAAGTCCACTTCTGGTGCCCATCTTCTGGTATGTAAGACTCTCTGACCTAGAAAAAAATAAGGAGAATACTTTCGGGACGGAGCACCGCTGTCTCGAGCCGGAACTTGGGCAGGAGGACTTTTGCCCTCCAGCGGAGCGATTCCGCCGGGGGAACTTCCCTCCCGGAGGGGGAAATCATCGTCATCATCATCACCAACAACTCTCCCATATGGGGGAGGGCTATCTTCATCAACATCTTCAACAACACCATCTCATCTCAAACCCTAGTTCATCTCTTGTGTTCAATCTTGTTACTGGAACTATAGATTGGTGCTTGTGGGTGACTAGTAGTGTTGATTACATCTTGTAGTTGATTACTATATTTGGTGGAATATTATATGTTCAGATCCATTATGCTATTTAATACCCCTCTGATCTTGAGCATGTTCATCACTTGTGAGTAGTTACCTTTGTTCTTGAGGTCACGGGAGAAATCATGTTGCAAGTAATCATGTGAATTTGATATGTGTTCGATATTTTGATAATATTGTATGTTGTGATTCACTTAGTGGTGTCATGTGAACGTCGACTACATGACACTTCACAATATTTGGGCCTTAGGGAATGCATTATGGAGTAGTAAGTAGATGGTGGGTTGCGAGAGTGACAGAAGCTTAAACCCCAGTTTATGCACTATTCCGCAAGGGACCGATTGGATCCAAAAGTTTAATGCTATGGTTAGAATATATTCTTAATACTTTTCTCGTAGTTGTAGATGCTTGCGGGAGGGTTAGTCATAAGTAGAGGTTTGTTCAAGTAAGAACAACACCTAAGCACCGATCCACCCACATATCAAATTATCAAAGTAGCGAACACGAATTGAACCAACATGATGAAAGTGACTAGATTAAATTCCCATGTACCCTCAAGAACGCTTGTCTTATTATAAGATACCGTTTTGGCTTGTCCTTTGCCTCAAAAGGATTGGACTATCTTGTTGCATACTTGCTACTATTATCGTTACTTGCTCATTACAAAATTATCTTACTATCAAACTACTCTGCTACTTACAATTTCAGCACTTGCATACATTACCTTACTGAGAAACACTTGTCATTTCCTTCTGCTCCTCATTGGGTTCGACACTCTTACTTATCAAAAATAGCTACAATTGATCCCCTATACTTGTGGGTCATCAGATCATCAAAGAAAGCCGTTCCCGTGATGCCTACACCATATAGAGAAGAAGCTAATGATAATGATCATGAAAACTTCGGATCAACTTACTTACTGAATCCCACGAAGGTCGACCAGAACACGTACCACACCAGAGTGGTACGGTAACGCTGTCATGGAAGTCATGTTGTTAGACAACAGCGAACCTTCAAACTATGAAGAAGCTATGATGAGCCCAGATTCCGAAAATGGCTTGAGGCCATGAAATATGATATAGGATCCATGTATGAGAACAAAGTGTAGACTTTGGTGGACTTTCCCGATGATTCGCAAGCCATTAAGAATAAATGGATCTTCAAGAGGAAGACATACGTTGATGGTAATATCACTGTCTACAAAGGTCGACTTGTTGCAAAAGGTTTTTGACAAGTTCAAGGAGTTGACTATGATGAGACTTTCTCAGCCGCAGCGATGCTTAAGTCTGTCCGAATCATGTTAGCAATTGCCGCATTTTATGATTATGAAATATGGCAAATGGATGTGAAAAACTGCATTCCTTAATGTATTTCTGAAATAAGAGTTGTATATGATACAATAGAAGGTTTTGTCGATCCTAAAGGTGCTAACAAAGTGTGCAAGCTCCAGAAATACATTTATGTACTGGTGCAAGCATCTCGGAGTTGGAATATATGTGTTGATGAGGTGATCAAAGCATATGGTTTTATACAGACTTATGGTGAAGCATGTTTTTACAAGAAAGTGAGTGGGAGCTCTGTAGCATTTTTGATATTATATGTGGATGACATATTGTTGATTGGAAATGATATAGAATTTCTGGATAGCATAAAAGTATAATTGAATAAGAATTTTTCAATGAAAGACCTCGGTAAAAATGCTTACATATTGGGCATCAAGATCTATAGAGATAGATCAAGACGCTTGATAGGACTTCCAATGTGTACATACCTTGATAAGATTTTGAAGTAGTTCAAAATGGATCAATCAAAGAAGAAGTTATTTCTTGAATTGTAAGGTATGAAGTTGAGTAAGACTCAAAACCCGACCACGATAGAAAAATAGAGAGAGAGCGAAAGTTATTCTCTATGCCTCAGCCATAGGTTCTATAAAGCATGCCATGCTATGTAACAGACCTAATGTGTGCCTTACCACATGTCTGGCAAGGGGGTACAAGAGTGATCCAGGAGTGGATCACTAGACAGCGGCCAAAATTATCCTTAGAGGAATAAGGAAATGTTTCTCGATTATGGAGGTGATAAAGAGTTCGTCGTAAAGGGTTACGCCGATGCAAGCTTTGACACTAATCTAGATCACTCTGGGTATTAATCTGGATGCGTATTGAACGTATGAGCAATTAGCTGGAGTAGCTCTAGGCAGAGCATTATAAACACAGAAATTTGCAAAGTACACACGGATCTGAATGTTGTAGACCCGTTGACTAAAACCTCTCTCACAAGCAAAACATGATCATACCTTAGAGTTTTGATCACATAACGATGTGAACTAGATTATTGACTCTAGTAAACTCTTTGGGTGTTAATCACATGGCGATGTGAACTTAGAGTGTTATCACATAAAGATGTGAACTAGATTTAGCACTCTAGTAAACTCCTTGGGTGTTAATCACCTAGCGATGTGAACTAGATTATTGACTCTAGTGCAAATCATAGACTGATGGAAATATGCCCTAGATGAAGGAAATATGCCCTAGAGGCAATAATAAAGTTGTTATTTATATTTCCTTGTTTCATGATAAATGTATTTTATTCATGCTAGAATTGTATTAACTGGAAACTTGATACATGTGTGAATACATAGTCAAGAGTGTCCGTAGTATGCCTCTACTAGACTAGCTTGTTAATTAAAGATGGTTGTGTTTCCTAACCATAGACATGTGCTGTCATTTGATAAACGGGATCACATCATTAGGAGAATGATGTCATGGACAAGACCCATCTGTTAGCTTAGCACTATGATCGTTTAGTTTGTTGCTATTGCTTTCTTCATGACTCATACATGTTCCTCTAACTATGAGATTGTGCAACTCCCAAATACCGGAGGAACAACTTGTGTTCTATCAAACATCACAACGTAACTAGGTGATTATAAAGATGCTCTACAGATGTTTCTGAAGGTGTTTGTGGTGTTGGCATAGATGGAGAATAGGATTTGTCACTCCGAGTGTCGGAGAGGTATCTATGGGCTCTCTCGGTAATACTCATCATAATAAGCCTTGCCAGAAAATAACTAATGAGTTAGTCATGAGATGATGTATTACGGAACGAGTAAAGAGACTTGCTGGTAACGAGGTTGAACTAGGTATGATGATACCGACGATCGAATATCGGACAAGTAACATACCGATGACAAAGGGAACAACGTATGTTGTTATCCAGTATGACTGATAAAGATCTTCGTAGAATATGTAGGAGCCAATATGAGCATCCAGGTTCCGCTATTGGTTATTGAACAAAGATGTGTCTCGGTCATGTCTACATAGTTCTCGAACCCATAGGGTCCGCACGCTTAACGTTCGATGACGATTCGTATTATGAGTTATGTGTTTTTGAAGACTGAAGATTGTTCGGAGTCCCAGATGAGATCACAGACATGATGAGGAGTCTCTAAATGGTGGAGACATAAAGAATGATATATTGGACGATGTTATTCGGACACCGGATGAGTTACGGGGCTTATCGGATAAATATCAAAGTGCTTGGGGGTTATCGGAACCCCCGGAGAAACTAATGGGCCTTAGTGATCTTTAGGTGGGACAGAGGAGAGGCCACAAGGGCTGGCCCCGCGCCCCCATGGGCCTAGTCCGAATTGGACTAGGGGGAGGGGCGGTGCCCCCTCTTTCCATCTCCTCTCGCTCTCCTTCCTTCCCCCTTTCTTCCCTTTGGTGGAAACCTACTAGTACTATAGTCCTAGAGGGAATCCCCACTTGGGGCACGCTGTAGGGGCCGGCCGGCCCTACCCTCCTCCCACCTTTATATACATGGGGAGGGGGGCACCCTAGAACACACGAGCCAATCTTTTACCGTGTGCGGTGCCCCCCTCCACAGTTACACACCTCGGTCATATCATTGAAGTGCTTAGGCGAAGCCCTGCGCCGGTAACTTCATCATCACCGTCACCACGCCGTTGTGCTGACGAAACTCTCCCTCATTCTCAACTGGATCAAGAGCTCGAGGGACGTCATCGTGCTGAACGTGTGCTAACCAAGGAGGTGTCGTACATTCGGTACTTGGATCAGTTGGATCATGAAGACGTTCTACTACATCAACCGCGTTACTAAATGCTTCCCCTTTTGGTCTACGAGGGTACATGGACACACTATCTCCGCTCGTTGCTATGCTTCTCCTAGATAAATCTTGCGTGATTGTAGGATTTTTTTTTAAATACGACGTTCCCCATCAGTGTTATCAGAGCCAGGTCTATGCGTAGATGATATGCATGAGTAGAACACAAAGAGTTGTGGGCGATAATAGTCATACTTTGATTCATCGGTATTGTTGGATGAAGCGGCCCAGATCGACATTACCTGACCAAGTTCATGAGACTGGTATGGAAAAGAATTTAGGACATGGAGTAATTCAAGAGGATAACATGAAGCTAGAACCACGAATCTTCGAGAGAACGGAGAAGATTTAGAGGAAAACTCTTCGTCGATCTTCAAATGTGGATGACGGACAACACCATCATTGTTGAGATACTCCGGAAGAATGAAAAGAAGTAAGGTTGAACCAATGATGAAAAGAATTTGCGAATGGTCTTTGAAAAGGCATATGAGTGATGGAATCCATACTCGCGTCACAATTGAAAGAGTTTGGGAATAGCTCCAGAAATAATAGAAGAGTCATGTAAGATCCTAGGACAAATCTGTGGGTTATGAGCCTACCGAAGAGAACACCAGTTGAAAGAATTGAAAGAAGATGATGCACCGGACTGATTGAATGACTCGACTGAGGTGACAACCTCAAATCAATTTGAAGGCAAACATGAAACTCATGAGATATTTTCGGAACTCCGGAATAATAAAATAGCGAGAAGCGAACTAGCAAGGGTAAACCATTTGAGCGGAGGGAAAAGGATATGACAAACACCGAAACTTGAATTGAATCCACCGGAGAAGAAAGAAAGATGAATAATGACGACGAGACGAGAATTCACCGGTTGAAATAACTACGGAAAGAATGCAAAGGATTCACACGAGTAAAAATGGATATTCGATTAAGGACTTCGTCTCCGAGAAGAGAAACGGGTGGGTGGGTGGGAAAAAGAAAAAACCACATCGGACGGGGGAAACGACGCCGGTTGGAAAGAACTGAGGACTGAACTTGTAAAGATGAAGAGGATCTATCAACTCAAATAGAAGTGCGCCGGATGAGAAGAACTGGCATCGCAACTAATGAAAACTAACCGCGTGATCCTAATTTTTTGGAAGGGTATGAGGAGTAATTCAAAACACCTACGTCAAGATTCCTCACTAGAGCGACGAAGGGGCAGGGGAGTAAAAAGAATTCCTACTCTCCGATATAACTAGACTTCGAAAATAGTTTTCTTCTAGACTCGACAACGGCCAAGCTACGATCAATCAAGGGGGCTCCTATAGTAGATCGAGGCTCTGATACCAACTTGTCAGGCCCAAGATGCGATTCTATCCCGATCACGTGATACACCTCGTGATTGGGGCACAATCGCATTTCGGGCGCTTAGCAAGATGTATATCATTACATAGTACCATTACATAAATACATGGGGATACAACAATTCATACAAGTCACATGAATACGACAATATCAATAAAAGGCATCCGACTACGGATGCAAGCATGAAAAGCACGACGACATCCATCCTGCTATCCCAGGTTGCCGACTAGTAACCTAACCCAAGACTGACGAAGAAGAAGAAGAAAGAACTCCAACACAAAGAACATCGCTCTCGTGTCAAGTCATCGGAAACGTGCACCTGCAACTGTTGTTGTAGTATCTGTGGGCCACGAGGACTCAGCAATCCAATAACCATGGGTATCAAGAATAGCAAAGCTTTATTGGGTGTGGAGAGGTTAAGTGGTGAGGTTGCAGCAGCGACTAAGCAAAAATATGGTGGCTAACTTACGAGTACAAGAATAAGATGAGCATCTACGCAAACGGTCGCAAACTAGTAATGATCGCTAAAGATCCTGAACCACTTACGAGTCAAACATAACCCCATCATGTTCTCTTCTCAAAGTGAAAAGAGACGGTCACGGTTACTCACACGGTTCGTGTGTTTTATCTCGGATCCTCTCTCAAGTTTTCTACAACCGGACATTAACAAATTCTAATCTGCCACATAACCGCGAGCACGGCTTTCGAAACATTATAACCCTACATGGGTGTCCCAACTTAGCCCATCACAAGCTCATGATCTGGGGAGTCGCAACTCCATGTTGGGAAGACCCGAGTATTCTCAGAATCCCATGCTCAAGATATTTCGACAAAGGTAAAACTAATCCAGCAAGACCTCCTGGCATGCCGACAACCTGATAGTAGCCGCGCGTATGTCGTCTCAGGCCACGACCGGATGGGTCAAGCTACGGGAGCCAATCCTCGAGTTTCCCCGTGGTGGTCCCACAGGTTTTGGGACCAACACCATCAGCACTGGCCCCCCTATTATGTAGAATTAAGAACCCGGGGACATGACCCCCTATGCAATTAATTAATTAATTTTTTATTATGTTGCAAATTAAAACCAAAGTTGGGCCTTGCTGGAAAAGCTTTAAGCAGTGCAAATTATCAAGGGGGCCCATAAACCCCAACCGTGTTAGGAACGCAAAATCAAGGAACATAACGCCGGTTTATCAGTTCTTAAGATGGCATGAGTGGAACAAAACGCCGAGCAAAAGGCCAACCTTCCACCCATTTCCAAGTATATAGGTGTGTTATTATATATAGATATATTGTGATATTCCAACAACAAGTTCCGACATGGAGCAATCTTCATCTTCACCTGCAACTAACAACGCTATAAGAGGGGCTGAGCAAGCGGGTAACATAGTCAAACAACGGTTTGCTGGGAAGGTGTCAAAGGTTAGAGGTTTCATGGCAACAAGGAGAGAGGCTGACAATAAAGGATGGGTAGCGCGACATATAACGATAGCATCGAGACAACTAGCATGGCAATGATAGTAAAGGTATCCAAGGAGACGGTCATCTTGCCTGAGATCCCACAAGGAAGAAGAACGAGCGCTTGAAGTAGACGAAGAAGAAGCCACGAAGACGAACCAAGTGTAGTCGAACGAATCCTCACGATCGCAACGGAATATGAACTAGCGAGAAGAAGCAAGCCACATGGTAAACACACCACCCAAGAACATGAAAAGATGATCAACCATGTATGATGCAAGACAAGTCTATATGATGCAAAACATGGAAAGGGGTGATGCATACAAGAACAACACAAGCCAACAAGTTTAAATGAGGCCGGAAACAACATATAACAATTCCGGTAAGTCCTCATATGCAATTTTCGAAATTGGTCCAGATCTGAACAAACCTTAAGTTCAAGTTGATAAACAGCAATTTAACACACACTAAGATGATCTACTCGAAAATCTAGTCAAGTTACATATAAAGTTTATTTAATTCGGAGCTACAGCCGAGAAGATATGAGCAAAACAAGACAAGCATGGCAATTATGCAAGATGCATCCAAACATCAAGCAAACTTACTCCAAACAGGTAAACAACATGTTATTATGCATCTACATGCAAAAACACACAAGTTTCATATAGGACACGCTCAAAACGGAGCAACGGTTCAACACATACACATGAAACAAGATATAAGAACAACCTGTCCAAAAACAGCAACATGGCACTTAGATGACATCAAAACAACATGATACAATAACACTTCATGGCAACAAAGGGCATGGCAAGCATCTACATGTCCAGCACTACAAGCATGATCACTGAGCTACTACCAAACACCACAAGAACATGCTCAAAACATCATGGCAAGATTGCAAAAGATAACAATTTCACAGACTTGGAGAAAATAAACTAGACATGGCAGCAACAACGACAAGTAGGCATGTTGGCAAGCTTGTGCAACTCATCTCAGAGCATATCATGGCAAGTGAATGTAACCAACAACAAGAAGACATGTTTATGAAGCTACTCATGGCAAGAACATGGTCATAGGATGCATCGAACACTAGCTATTCACATGGCAAAACTGATCTTGCTGATAACAGGCTGACAGAAACATTTTATTGCAACTTGAGAGCATGAAAACAACAAGCTACAGCAGGTCATATATGCAAACAAGGGCATGGATTGATAGAGCATAACATGGACATCAAGACATGGTCATTTGACATACTAAAACATGCATGGATTTGAGTGGGGCATCAAGCAAACATGGCATCAGGTTATAATAGTTTCTGACTTAGTAGTTTTTAACAAGTCATAGAAAATAACATCAGCGAGTAGGTCACTTTGCAAGCTTGTTGCAAACACCACAAGGCATATCATGAAAAGTGGATTGCACCATAGCAAAGATGGCATGATTGTGCTTCTAAAACATATTGACATGTAGCTTAAACAAAAATCACACATAAAGATATGAAAAAGACAAATCGGCATCTTATAACAGTTTTCAGCACTTAACAGCCACAAGCACTTTTGCAACAGAGATAAACATGGCAATATGGCACCTAACATGAATGCTACAACAACCATCATGTAGAGCACTTCACAATGAACATTTTGACATATCATACACTCCATTTGGACCAACATGCAAAAAGATATCATCACCACAAGCATGCAACAAAATAACAGTTATCAGCAGCTTATAACATATAGCACTTTTGCAACAATGATTAGGGCATCAAGATGAACTCAAACAAGCATGCCAGAGTACAACACAATATGAAGAGCATCACGAGACGAACATTTTGACATATCATACACACGAAACGGAGCCACATGCACAAAGTTCTTACCCACACAAGAATGCAACATAATTACATTTTCTCAGGGACTTAGTGAAAATCGTGGGGCAAAAGAGGACTTGGGCATCACCTCATGGGCTTCGGCCCAGAAAGCAGAGGGGCCGACTGGGCCTGTCGCGGTGGGTCGAGGCGAAGGAGCTGGGCCGAGGGAGGCTGCTGGGCCGGGGCTTGCGGGCCCACGAGCGGCGGCTGGCATCGAGCTGCGTCGTCTTTTTCGATCCAGAGTGGATCGAGGGAAGGCAGGGGCGGCGCGTCCTCCGTCGTGGACGGCGGCCGAGCACCGGCACCGGGGAGCTGGGGATGGACGGGGACGCGCTGGTCCTAGCTGCGCCGGCCAGATCCAGTCGGGGCGGACACCGGGGCAAAGACGGCGGCGAGCGGGGGTCACGGGCGGCTCGGTGGAGGCGTGGTCGCCGGTGGGCGGCAGGGAGCTCATGCGGTGGAGTCCGGCGATGGAGGCTGAGGGCGGCTGCGGAGCTGCTCATCGACGGCAGCCGGAGACGGAGGCAGCGCGGGTCCTCCAACAGGGACGAGTCAACGAGTGGGCCGCCCGGCGCGCGGCGGCGGCGGATGTGCCCCGCGAGCCTGGCACGGGCCCGAGCGGGCTGCGGCGGTGGGAGGTGGCGGTGAGGACATATGGCGGGCGAGGATTGGTGGAGGGAGGCGACGCGCTGAGGTGGCGGCCTCTGATTGGCTGCGGGAACGTGGCTGGCGGACATGTCCGGCGCGGACGGACGCGTCCGGCTGCGTGGGGAGGAGGGAGGCTAGGGTTTCGCTGCGAATTTGAATGGGGAGGGCTAATTTATAGGTAGAGGGAGTTAGGAGTGTCCAAAAGAGGTGCGGTTTTCGCCCACACGATCACGATCCAACGACCGAGAGCATGGAGGTGGTTGGAATGGGCTAGCGGGCTGTTGTGGAGGGGTGCTGGGCCAAAAGAGAAAAGGGGCTTCCGACGGTTAACGCGGTTAACTGTTGGGCTATCAAACAGACTCCGAATACGACAAAATTTGACACACAGTCTTCCTATGCTATAAAAACACCACACGCCAAGTTTCAACCCATTCCGAGAACATTTTCCAGCCACCCATAAAATAAATATTCGGAGGTGCCGCGGGCGCGTGTGAGTGTGTCTGAGATCAGAACGGACAACGGAGAGGACGAGGAGAACCCAAACGGATGCAAGTTTTGAAAACATGCTGATGCAATGCACACGATGACATGGCAAAATGCAACACGCAAGCAGAGTGACATGGCAACGACGACGAATAAATGGCTGACACCTGGTGCATCGGTTTTAGGGTGTCACAGTATTTTTGGATGAAGCAGCCCAGATCGACATTACCTGACCGAGTTCATGAGACTGGTTCTACCGCCGTGCTTTGCACACAGGTGGCTGCCGGGTTTCAGTTTCTCCAACTTTAGCTGAATTGAGTGTGACTATGGCCGGTCCTTGTTGAAGGTTAAAACAACACACTTCACGAAAAATCGTTGTGGTTTTGATGCGCAGGTTAGAACGATTCTTACTGGAAGCCCGTAGCAGCCACGTAAAACTTGCAACAACAAAGTAGAGGACGTCTAACTTGTTTTTGCATGGCATGTTGTGATGTGATATGGTCAAGACGTTATGAGTTATACGCTGTTGTATGAGATGATCATGTTTTGTAAATTACCGGCAACCGGCATGAGCCTTATGGTTGTCTCTTTATTGTATGAATTGCGATCGCTATGTAATTACTTTACTTTATCACAATGAGTTAGCGATAGTATTAGAAGCAATTGTTGGCGAGACAACCACGACACTACGGTGAAGATCATGGTGTCAAGCCGGTGACGATGGAGATCATGACGATGCTTTGGAGATGTAGATCAAAAGCACAAGATGATGATGGCCATATCATGTCACGTAATTTGATTGCATGTGATGTTTATCTTATTATGCTTCTTATTTTGCTTAGTACGACGGTAGCAATATAAGATGACCCCTTACAAGAAATTTCAAGGTACAAGTGTTCTCCCTGAGTATGCACTGTTGTGACAGTTCGTCGTGCCGAGACACCACGTGATGATCGGGTGTGATAAGCTCTATGTTCACATACAACGGGTGTAAGACAGTTTTGCACATGCAGAATACACAAGTTAAACTTCACGAGCCTAGCATGTACAGACATGGC
This sequence comes from Secale cereale, assembly GCA_902687465.1. Lineage (NCBI taxonomy): Eukaryota > Viridiplantae > Streptophyta > Magnoliopsida > Poales > Poaceae > Secale > Secale cereale. Next base: position 247,800,164 of record LR738711.1, read on the forward strand.
CTTAGAATACTGGAGACCGAAAGGTCGAGCGTGAATCATATATTAGATATGATCAACATAAGATGTTCACCATTGAAAACTACTCCATATCACGTGATGATTGTACATGGTTTAATTGATTTGGATCACGTGATCATTTAGATGACTTGAGGGATGTCTATCTAAGTGGGAGTTCTTTAGTAATATGATTAATTGAACTTTAATTATCATGATCTTAGTCCTGATAGTTTTTGCATATCTATGTTGTTGTAGATCAATGGCCCGTGCTACGGTTCCCATGAATTTTAATGCGTTCCTAGAGAAAGCTAAGTTGAAAGATGATGGTAGCAACTACACGGACTGGGTCGGTAACTTGAGGATTATCCTCATTGCTGCACAGAAGAATTATGTCCTTGAAGCACCGCTAGGTGACAGGCCTGCTGCAGGAGCAACTCCGAATGTTATGAACGTCTGGCAAGCTCGATCTGATGACTACTCGATAATTCTGTGTGCCATGCTTTACGGCTTAGATTCGGGACTTCAAAGACGTTTTGAACATCATGGAGCATATGAGATGTTCCAAGAGTTGAAGTTAATATTTCAAGCAAATGCCCGAGTTGAGAGATTTGAAGTCTCCAACAAGTTCTATAGCTGCAAGATGGAGGAGAACAGTTCCGCCAGTGAACACATACTCAGAATGTCTCGGTACCACAACCACATGACTCAACTTGGAGTCGAAGTTGATGATGATAGTGTTATTGATAGAGTTCTTCAATCACTACTACCAAGCTATAAAGGTTTCATCATGAACTATAACATGCAAGGGATGCAAAAGACAATTCCCTAGCTCTTCGCTATGCTCAAAGCTGCGGAGGTAGAAATCAAGAAGGAGCATCAAGTGTTGATGGTGAACAAGACCACTAGTTTCAAGAAAAAGGGCATGGGAAAGAAGGGGAGCTTCAAAAAGAATAGCAAGCCAGTTGCTACTCCCGGGAAGAAACCCAAGTCTGGAGCCAAGACCTGAAACTGAGTGCTTCTACTACAGAGGGACTGGTCACTGGAAGCAGAATTGCCCCAAGTATTTGGCGGATTAGAAGGACGGCAACGTGAACAATGGTATATTTGGTATACATGTTAGTAGTAGCACCTGGGTATTTGATACTTGTTCGGTTTCTCATATTTGTAACTCGAAATAGGGGATACAGATTACATGAAGATTGGCTAAGGGCGAGGTGATGATGCACGTCGGAAATGGTTCCAAAGCTGATGTGATCGCCGTCGACAGGCTACCTCTACATCTACCTTCGGGATTAGTTTTAGACCTAAATAATTGTTATTTGGTGCCAGCGTTGAGCATGAAAATTATATCTGGATCTTGTTTGTTGTGAGACGGATATTCATTTAAATCATAGAATAATGGTTGTTCTATTTATATGAGTAATATCTTTTATGGTCATGCACCCTTGATGAGTGGTCTATTTTTGTTGAATCTCGATCGTAGTGATACACATATTCATAATATTGAAGCCAAAAGATGCAAAGTTGATAATGATAGTGCAAGTTATTTATGGCACTGCTGTTTAGATCATATTGGTGTAAAGCGCATGAAGAAACTCCATGATGATGGGCTTTTGGAATCACTTGATTATGAATCACTTGGTGCTTGCGAACCATGCCTCATGGGGAAGATGACTAAAACTCCATTCCCCGGAACAATAGAGCGAGCAACTGACTTGTTGGAAATCATACATACCGATGTATCCGGTCCAATGAGTGTTGAGACTCGCGGTGGGTATCGTTATTTTCTGACCTTCACAGATGATTTGAGCAAGTACGGATATATCTACTTGATGAAACACAAGTATGAAACATTTGAAAATTTCAAAGAATTTCAGAGTGAAGTAGATAATCATTATAACAAGAAAATAAAGTTTCTACGATCTGATCGCGGAGGTGAATATTTCAGTTATGAGTTTGGTCTTCATTTGAAACAATGTGGAATAGTTTCGCAACTCACGCCACTTGGAACAGCACATCGTAATGGTGTGTCCGAATGTCGTAACCGTACTTTATTAGATATGGTGCGATCTATGATGTCTCTTACCGATTTACCACTATTGTTTTGGGGTTATGCTTTAGAGATAGCTGCATTCACATTAAATAGGGCACCATCTAAATCCGTTGAGACGACACCTTATGAACTATGGTTTGGCAAGAAACCCAAGTTGTCGTTTCTTAAAATTTGGGGCTGCGATGCATATGTGAAAAAGCTTCAACCTGATAAGCTCAAGCCCCAGGTCGGAGAAATGTGTCTTCATAGGATACCTAAAGGAAATTGTTGGGTACACCTTCTATCACAGATACGAAGGCAAGATGTTCGTTGCTAAGAATGGATCCTTTCTAGAGAAGGAGTTTCTCCCGAAAGAAGTGACTGGGAGGAAAGTAGAACTTGATGAGGTAATTGTAACTTCTCCCGAATTGGAAAGTAGTTCACCACATAAATTAGTTCCAGTGATTCCGACACCAATTAGTGAGGAAGCTAATGATGATGATCGTGAAACTTCAGATCAAGTTACTACTGAACCTCTTAGGTCAACCAGAGTACGTTTCGCACCAGAGTGGTACAGTAACCCTACTCTGGAAGGCATGTTACTAGACCATGACGAACCTTCGCACTATGAGGAAGTGATGATGTGCCCAGATACCACAAAATGGCTTGAGGCCATGAAATCTGAGATGGGATCCATGTATGAGAACAAAGTGTGGACTTTGGTTGACTTGCCCGATGATCAGCAAGCCATTAAAAATAAATGGATCTTTAAGAGGAAGACTGACGCCGATGATAATGTTACTGTCTACAAAGCTCGACTTGTTGCAAAAGGTTTTCGACAAGTTGAAGGATTGACTGCGATGAGACTTTCTCACCACTAGTGTTGCTTAAGTCTGTCCGAATCATGTTAGCCATTGCCGCATTTTATGATTATGAGATCTGGCAAATGGATGTCAAAACTGCATTACTTAATAGATATCTTAAAGAAGAGTTGTATATGATGCAACCAGAAGTTTTTGTCGATCCGAAAAGCGCTAACAAAGTGTGCAAGTTCCAGCGATCCATCTATGGACTGGTGCAAGCATCTCGGAGTTGGAATATACGCTTTGATGAAGTGATCAAAGCATATGGTTTTATAAAGACTTTTGGAGAAGCCTGTATTTACAAGAAAGTGAGTGGGAGCTCTGTAGCATTTCTGATATTATATGTGGATGACATATTGGTGATTGGAAATGATGTAGAATTTCTGGATAGCATAAAAGGATACTTGAATAAGAATTTTTCAATGAAAGACCTCGGTGAAGCTGCTTATATATTGGGCATAAAGAAATATAAAGATAGATGAAGACGCTTAACTAGACTTTCACAAAGCACATACCTTGATAAAGTTTTGAAGAAGTTCAAAATGGATCAGTCAAAGAAAGGATTCTTGCCTGTGTTACAAGGAGTGAAGTTGAATCAGACTCAATGCCCTACCACTGCAGAAGATAGAGAGAAAATGAAAGTCATCCCTGTGCTTCAGCCATAGGTTCTATCATGTATGCAATGATGTGTACCAGACCTGATGTGTGCCTTGCTATAAGTCTGGCAGGGAGGTACCAAAGTAATCCAGGAGTGGATCACTGGACTGTGGTCAAGAACATACTGAAGTACTTGTAATGTACGAAGGATATGTTCCTCGTTTATGGAGGTGACAAAGAGCTTGTTGTAAATGGTTACATTGATGCAAGCTTTGACACTAATCCAGACGACTCAAAGTCACAAACCGGATACGTATTTTTGTTGAACGGTGGGGCTGTCAGTTGGTGCAGTTCCAAGCAGAGCATCGTGGCGAGATCTACGTGTGTAGCGGAGTACATACCTTCTTCGGAAGCAGCAAATGAAGGAGTTCATATTCTATCTAGCTGTAATACCTAGTCCATCGGGTCCAATGAAAATCTTTTGTGACAACACTGAAGCAATAGCCTTGGCGAAGGAATCCAGGTTTCACAAGAGAACCAAGCACATCAAGAGGCGCTTCAACTCCATCCGCGATCAAGTCAGGGAGGGAGACATAGAGATTTGCAAAATACATATAGATCTGAATGTCGCAGACCCGTTGACTAAGCCTCTTCCATGAGCAAAACATGATCAACACCAAGACTCCATGGGTGTTAGAATCATTACTATGTAATCTAGATTATTGACTATAGTGCAAGCGGGAGACTGAAGGAATATGCCCTAGAGGCAATAATAAAGTTGTTATTTATATTTCCTTGTTTCATGATAAATGTTTTTTATTCATGCTAGAGTTGTATTAACCGGAAACTTGATTCATGTGTGAATACATAGACAAAACAGAGTGTCCCTAGTATGCCTATACTAGACTAGCTCGTTAATCAAAGATGATTGTGTTTCCTAACCATAGACATGTGTTGTCATTTGATCAAAGGGATCACATCATTAGGATAATGATGTGATGGACAAGAGCCATCCGTTAGCTTAGCACTATGATCATTTAGTTTTATTGCTATTGCTTTCTTCATGACTTATACATGTTCCTCTAACTATGAGATTATGCAAATCCCGAATACCGAAGGAACACCTTGTGTGCTATCAAAGGTCACAATGTAACTCGGTTATTATAAAGATGCTCTACAGATGTTTCCGAAGGTGTTTGTGGTGTCGGCACAGATCAAGAATAGGATTTCTCACTCCAAGTGTCGGAGAGGTATCTCTGGGCCCTCTCGGTAATACTCATCATAGTAAGCCTTGCAAGAACATAACTAAAGAGTTAGTGACGAGATGATGTATTACGGAACGAGTAAAGAGACTTGCGAGTAACGAGATTGAACTAGGTATGATGATACCAACGATCGAATCTCGGTCAAGTAACATACCGATGACAAAGGGAACAACGTATGTTGTTATGCGGTTTGACTGATAAAGATCTTCGTAGAATATGTAGGAGCCAATATGAGCATCCAGGTTCCGCTATGGGTTATTGACCGGAGATGTGTCTCGGTCATGTCTACATAGTTCTCGAACCCGTAGGGTCCGCACGCTTAACATTCGATGACGATTCGTATTATGAGTTATGTGTTTTTGATGACGGAAGATTGTTTGGAGTCCCGGATGAGATCATAGACATGACGAGGAGTCTCTAAATTGTCGAGACATAAAGAATGATAAATTTGACGATGTTATTCGGACACTGTATGAGTTTCGGGGGTAACTGGATAAATATCGGAGTGCCGGGGGGTTATTGAAACCCTCGAGGAAACTAATGGGCCTTAGTGGGCTTTAGGGGAGACAGAGGAGACGCCACAAGGGCTGGCCACGCGCCCCCCATGGGCCTAGTCCCAATTGGAGTAGGGGGAGGTGCGGTGCCCCCTCTTTCCTTCTCCTTTCCCTCTCCTTCCTTCCCCCTCTCTTCCTTTTGCTGGAAACCTGCTAGGACTAGGAGTCCTAGTAGGAATCCCCACTTAGAGCGCACCCTAGGGGCCGGCCGACCCTCCCCTCCTCCCTCCTTTATATACGTGGGGAGGGGGCACCCTAGAACACACAAGCCAATCTTTTAGCCGTGTGCGGTTCCCTCCTCCATAGTTACACACCTCGGTCATATCATTGCAGTCCTAAGGCGAGGCCCTACGCCAGTAACTTCATCATCACCGTCACCACGCCATCATGCTGACGAAACTCTCTCTCGTCCTCAACTGGATCAAGATCTCGAGGGACGTCATTGTGTTGAACGTGTGCTGAACATGGAGGTGCCGTACGTTCGGTACTTGGATCGGTGAGATCGTGAAGACGTTCGACTACATCAACCGCGTTACTAAATGCTTCCGCTTTCAGTCTACGAGGGTATGTTGACACACTCTCCCCGCTCATTGCTATGATTCTCCTAGATAGATCTTCTGTGATCGTAGGAATGTTTTTGAAATACTATGTTCCCCATCTCTAGATGCAATAATAAAATGGTTATTATTATATTTCCGTAATCATGATAAAGGTTTATTATTCATGCTAGAAATTTATTGACCAGAAACCTAAATACATGTGTGAATACATATTCAAATACCGTTTCCCTAGTAAGCCTATACTAGACTAGCTCGTTAAACAAAGATGGTTAAGGTTTCATCACCATGGACATGAGTTGTCATTTGATAATGGGATCACATCATTATGAGAATGATGTGATGGAAAAGACCCATCCGTTAGCTTAGTGTCAGGGTTATGTACCCCGGGTAGCCTCATCCAAACCCAAGAGCATTTTAAGACTTTGGAACTAGCCCAGCCCCTCAGGCCGGATGGGCTATTTGGCTGGTACCTTGGCCGTGTTCCAGGAGGCGGCATGTCTCTAGCAGGCGGCCCTCAGAGCAGGCTGGCTCCCAGCAGCCGGCCTCCTCCCCCTCGGAGTCTGCACCCACCGACCGTGATCAAGGCCAAGCTTGGCAAAAGTGCCATATGTACCTCCCGGGATACGCGGAGACATGGCAACAGTGCGCTTCGACCAGGCGGACATCCTCCGCCAAGGCACGACACTGTAGCCATGCGCACTGTGACATCACCCTCATTAGCAAGGATGGTGTTAGAGAAAAAGGCAATCAACATGGCCTGCAGGCGGCGGGCCCTACCTGTCGGCCGGATTCTCGGCAGCCGACGGGGTGATGTCGCTTGAAGCTACGTTGGGTTTTCCCCAAAGAGGAAGGGATGATGCAGCACATCGGCGGTAGGTATTTCCCTCAGATGTGAAACCAAGGTTATTGAACTAGTAGAATAACCAAGCAACACAACGTAAACATCACCTCCACAGAAATAACAACAACTCACAACCCTACGTGTTAAAGGGGTTGTCAATCCCTTTCGGGTAACGAACGTGAGAGAGATACAAATATTGGTGGATTGGTTGATAAATAAGATAAATTGCAGAAAGGTATTTTTGGGTTTTTGGTTTAGTAGATCTGAAAATAAAAGCAAAGGCTAATAGATCACACATGCAAATATATGAGAAAGAAGACCCCGGGGCCGTAGGTTTCACTAGTAGCTTCTCTCGAGAAAAATAGCAAACAGTGGGTAAACAAATTACTGTTGGGCAATTGATAGAACTTCAAATAATAATGACGATATCTAGGCAATGATCATCACATAGGCATCACGTCCAAGATTAGTAGACCGACTCCTGCATGCATCTACTACTATTACTCCAGACATCGACCGCTATCCAGCATGCATCTAGTGTATTAAGTTCATGGAAAAACGGAGTAATGCATTAAGAACGATGATATGATGTAGACAAGATCCGTTTATCTATGGCGTTAGATATGGATCTCATCATTTTATCCTTAGTGGCAACGATACATACGTGTTGGTTCCCCTTCTATCACTGGGATCAAGCACCGTAAGATGGAACCCACAACTGGACACCTCTTCCCATTGCAATATGAGGAGATCAAGTTGGCCAAATAAAACCCAATACCGGAGAAGAAATATAAGGCTATAAGCAATCATGCATATAAGAGATCAAAGAAACTCAAATAACTTTCATGGATATAAAAGGATAGATCTGATAAACTCAAAGTTCATCGGATCCCAATAAACACACCGCAAAAAGAGTTACATCATATGGATCTCCCAGAGACTATTGTATTGAGAATCAAAAGAGAGAGAGAGAGAGAGGAAGCCATCTAGCTACTAACTACGGACTGGTAGGTCTACAAGGAACTACTCACGCATCATCGGAGAGGCACCAATGGAAGTGGTGAACCCCTCCGTGATGGTGTCTGATAACCCACAAGTATAGGGGATCAATTGTAGCCTCTTTCTATAAGTAAGAGTGTTGAACCCAACGAGGAGCTAAAGGTAGAACAAATATTCCCTCAAGTTCTATCGACCACCGATACAACTCTACGCATGCTTGACTTTCGCTTTACCTAGAACAAGTATAAAACTAGAAGTACTTTGTAGGTGTAGTGTGATAGGTTTGCAAGAATATAAAGAGCACGTAAATACAAACTAGGGGCTCTTTAGGTAAAGAATCAATAAAGTTTATAGCGAGTGTGGAAAAGTGGTGGTAGGAGTTGCGGAATTGTCCCTAAGCAATTGACTACGTTACTAGACTGATAGCTAGTTTTATGTGGGAGAGGCCACAGCTAGCATGCCATCCCTGACTTGGAAGTCTATGCACTTATGATTGGAAATATTAGCAAGCATCAGCAACTACTAACATTCATTAAGGTAAAACCCAACCATAGCATTAAGATGTATTGGTCCCCCTTCAACCCCGTATGCATCAATTTCTATGCTAGGTTGAAGCTTCTGTCACTCTTGCCCTCCAATACATAGTCCTATCAATATACAACTAATGCTACGGTGTGATCCACGCGCGTGCTCATATGATGGGCACCAAAGGACAACAACATAACCACAAGCAAATTAAACCAATCATAGCAATTCACCAATTACCGATAGGATAACGAAAATATACTCAGACATCATAGGATGGCAGCACGTCATTGGATAATAATACGAATCATAAAGCACCATGTTCAAGTAGAGGGTACAGTGGGTTGTGGGAGAGTGGACCGCGGTAGATAGATGGGGCAAGGTGATGAAGATGTTGGTGAAGATGCCAGATGTGTTGGTGTAGATCGCCGTCGCACGATGATGGCCCCGGTGGTACTCCGGCGCCACCAGAAGCGATGGGGAGAGAGCCCCCCTCCTTCTCCTTCTTCCTTGGCATTCTCCCTAGGTGGGAGAAGGGTTCTCCCTCTGTTCCTTGGTCTCCATGGCATGGGAGGGGCGAGAGCCCCTCCGAGATTGGATCTCTCTCTCTCTCTCTCTCTCTATTTCTGTGTTCCCACATTCTGGCATTTCACCGTTTCTTATATTCCCGGAGATCCGTAACTCCGATTGGGCTGAATTTTTGACACGATATTTATCCGGATATTAGCTTTCTTGCAGCGAAAGAAGGGCACCAACCGCCTTACGAGGTGGCCACGAGGGTCAGGGCGCGCCTGACCCCCTGGGGCGCGCCCCCTGCCTCGTGGCCCCCTCGGGCATCGTCTCGCGTTGATTCTTCTTCCCAAAATTCATAAATATTCTAAAAAAATAATATTCGTCCATTTTTATCCCGTTTTGACTCCGTTCGGTATGGATATTCTGCGAAACAAAAAACATGCAACAAACAGGAACTGGCACTGGGCACTGGATCAATATGTTAATCCCAAAATAGTATAAAAAGTTGCCAAAAGTATAGGAAAGATGTATAATATTGGCATGGAACAACCAAAAATTATAGATACGATGGAGACATATCGACATCCCCAAGCTTAATTCCTGCTCATCCTCGAGTAGGTAAATGATAGAAAGATAATTTTTGATGTGCAATGCTACCTAGCATAATCTTGATCATGTAATCTAATCATGGCATGAATATTAAGACACGAGTGATTCAAAGCAATAGTCTATCATTTGACATAATCGAATTTAATACTTGGGCATCCCAAGAAACAATCAAGTCTTTCAAATATCAATGCTAAAGAACGTTATCCCTACAAAATCATAGTCTTTTATGCTCCCTTTTCTTAACACATGGTACCCCTCATGCCCATCCCGGTGTCAGCCAAGCAATTGTTTTCATACTTTACTTTTTCGAACCTTTGCAAATCTTCATGCAATATATAAGCGTGAGCCATGGACATAGCAGTTTGGGTGGAATAGAAGGTGGTAGGAGACAAAAGTAGGGAGAAAGTCTCACATCGACTAGGCAAATCAATGGACTATGGAGATGTCCATCAATTGATATCAATGTGAGTGAGTAGGGATTTCCATGTAACAGATGCACTAGAGCTATAAGTGTATTAAAGCTTAAAAGAAGACTAGTGGGTGTGCATTACTTGCTTGCTCATGAAGACCTAGGGCATTTGAGGAAGCCCGTCATTGGAATATACAAGCCAAGTTCTATAATGAAAATTCCCACTATTATATGGAAGTGATAACATAGGAGACTCTCTATCATGAAGAACATGGTGCTATGATGAAGCACAAGTGTGGAAAAAAAGATAGTATCATTGTCCCTTCTCTCTTTTTTCTCTCATTTTTTTTATTTTATTTTTTTATTTTGGGCTCTTTGACCTCTTTTTTTTATCTGGGCTTCAGTGGCCTCTTTTATTTTTCATAACCTCACATGGGACAATGTTCTAATAATGATGATTATCACACTTTTATTTACTTACAACTCGATACTAGAACAAAAATATGACTCTATATGAATGCCTCCGGCGGTGTACCGGGATGTGCAATGATCTAGCATAGCAATGACATCAAAAAACAGACAAGCCATGGAAACATCATGCTAGCTATCTTACGATCATGCAAGGCAATATGACAATGATGGTGCGTGTCATAATAAACGGAACGATGGAGTCACATGGCAATATATCTCGGAGTGGCTATGGAGATGCCAGAATAAGTATGTATGGTGGCTGTTTTGTGGAAGGGTATAAGGTGGTTTGATGCACCAGCGAATGTTGTGCGGTACTAGAGTGGCTAGCAAGGTGGAAGGGTGAGAGTGTGTATAATCCATGGACTCAACATTAGTCATAAAAAACTCACATACTTATTGCAAAAAATCTATTAGCCCTCGAAGCAAAAATACTACGACACATGCTCCTAGGGGGGAGGTTGGTAGTTAACCATCGCGCGCCCCCGACCTTCATGCAAAGATAAACAATCAAAATACATTGCGCGCCAATTTGGTTACATATTTAGGAGACCATACGTGCATGCTTCGGGAATCACAAACCTTAACACCAATATTTTTACTAAACAACAATCATTCACTAGTACCTCTCACATATTAGCATCTCTATATCGCAAAACTATTGCAAGGAATCAAACATATCATATTCAGCGATCTACAAGTTTATGTAGGATTTTATGACTAACCATGTGAATGACCAATTCCTGTCAACTCTCTAATTAGATATAAGTGAAGCAAGAGAGTTTTAATTCTTTCTACAAAAGATGTGCCCACGCTCTAACAAAAATAAGTGAATCAAAAGAGCATTCTACAAATGGCGGTTTTGTATGTGAGGAGAAACAGACAATCCAAACTTCAAATGATATAAGTGAAGCACATGAAGCATTCTATAGAGCCATACTCAAAATATATAAGTGAAGTGCAAAGAGAATTCTATAAATCAACCAAGGACTATCTCATACCAGCATGGTGCATTTATTAAAAGAAAAAAGAAAAAGCACACGACGCTCCAAGAGTTTAAGCATATCATGTGAACAAAACGAATCCGAAAACATACCGATACTTGTTGAAGAAAGATGGGATGCCTTCCGGGGCATCCCCAAGCTTAGACGCTTGAGTCTCCTTGAATATTTACTTGGGGAGTCTTGGGCATCCCCAAGTTTGAGCTCTTGCCTCTCCTCCTTCTCGTCATATCGAGACCTCCTCGATATTCGAACACTTCATCCACACAAGACTTAACCGAACTTTTAGTGGCGGGGTTAGTGCATATGATCAATGAAATCCCATCATGTACTGCTCTAACATTATTGTATAATTATGAACAAACATTACCCACTGTATGTTATCACAATTCTATGGCCCCAAGTCAATTAGGCTTCATGAAGAATTCAAACATATGCAAATAATGAAGCTATAAAAGCAATTTGTGAAAAGTGGACAGTCGTTAGTAATCTGAACATTAACCATACTTCTGTAACTCTAAAAATTCTGGAAAAATTAGGAAAAATCCACAATTTGTATAGAAAGACTTTGCAAAAAAAAGTAGATCCTTTCGACGTTCCGGTAAAAAATGTAAAATCGGGTACTACAGCCAAAGTTTCTGTTTTTGCACCGCACAAACAAACAAGCAGTTTAATCATCCTAAAGGAAACTCTTGGCACATTATTTTTATATTACAATTTAATTGTACAAGGAGAAAACTATTCTTGTTGAAAAGTTTCTGTAATCAAGGTTCGCAAAGTTTCCATGGGCATGAACAAGGTTCAAGGAGCTCCCCCATTTCAACGGTGCTCGTGCTTCTTACTTTCACTTTTCTCTTTGAAAGGTTTTAGGTTCCCCTCTATATTTTTTGTTTTTAATCTTTATAAACGCACACAATAGAAATAAATGACTCTCTAAAACTTCCGGGTTGTCTCCCTGGCAGCGCTTTCTTTAAAGCCATTAAGCTTGGCATATAGTGCTCAAGTAATGAATCCACCCAGATCCCAAGGTATATCAAAGCCAATTTTAATTAACAATGATTTGTGATTGAGTAGTGAGCACAAAGTAACACATATCATGCAACAACGAAGTCTAACTCTCTTCCTATGCATCGGCATGTCATAAAAGAACAATTCATGCACACATAGTAAAGGCCAATGCATAGCATAAACAGTTTCTTGCAATTTTATCGTATTGGAAACATAGAGAGGCGGAGATGTAGTTCCTCTTTCATAATAATTGCAAGTAGGAGGAGGAAGAACATGCATATTATACTCATCAAAATCATCAGGTGTAACAGAAAAAGGCAACCCATCAATATAATCCTTAATAAGTGCAAACTTCTCCGTTATAGTGTAGTTTGGAGAATTCAAAAAGATAATAGGACTATCATGTGTGGGTGCAATAGCAACAATCTCATGTTTAACATAAGGAACTATATCAAGTTCATCTCCATAAGCATAATTCATATTGGCATCTTGGCCACAAGCATAGCAAGCATCAATTTCATCAAAAGGGGATATTTCAAATGAATCAAAGGGATCATAGCAATTATCATAGCATTCATCCTTCGGTAAGCACGAAGGGAAATTAAACAATGCATGAGTTGAAGAGTTACTCTCATTAGAAGGTGGGCACGGGTAGCTAATCCGCTCTTCCTTTTTTTGTTCTTCACTCTCCTCCTCATCTTTTTCATCTAATGAGCTCATAGTGTCATCAATTTCTTCTTCCATAGTTTCCTGCAAAATATTAGTCTCTTCTTGGACAGCGGGGAATTTCTCACTAAACACATCAATATTGGAGTTATATTCATAATTCAAATAGCAATATTTCAATATAGAAAGATTTTTGGGCCTATAAACATCATCATCAAAAGCATCATACTTTTTATACAGAGACTCAATTTCATAAGCACCCTTAAAAGCAACGAATTCTTCTATTTGTTCCACATCATAATAACCATATATACCATTAGCATAAGAAGTTAAGGTTTCATTATCATTAAATTCGTATGAAAACGGAAGGTGTGGAGCCTTCATCCTAGAGCAACAAGTATAATCATATCTCAAGCATAGTTGCCGAGCATAACAACGCAACATATAAATTTGATCCCATAATAGTTTCCTTTTTGTGTCAAGGGATAATCCCTAAAGTATTCACGTTGATCCAACGTTACTCCCATTATATAGTTGAATGGGGTTTTCTCAGGATTATCAAAGTAGTACATAATATCTTTCACATAATGAGTATTGAGGGTTTTAGGAGGTTCCCCATCTCCATGAGTAGCAAGTACACATAATGTTTTTCATATTTCGTGTCGGTGTACTAAGGTAGGGGGTACCTCAGTACCCCAACTTGTGCACGGGCAGTTGCAGCTCCCCGCGGCAGGGTTTACCGCGTGCTCGCCGGAGACCTTTCCTGTTCCCTATTAAACCATTCAAAAACAAAGTATACGAGGAAGAAGACCAAGGCCCCGGCAAGAGGAGCTTGCCGGGAAGGCCGTACCAGGCTCAAGACTGTCCCGCTAATACAAGACCCTGGCAAGAGGAGCTTGCCAGGAAGACTAGAAGACTACGCCTCGGCGCTATATGCGCCCCGGCAAGGGGCCCGGGGAGCGACAAGCTCCCGGGCCCGGCAAGGTCAAGGCCCCCGGCAAGGTGCTTGCCGGGGAGGCTGCGCTGTGTGCCCGCGCTCCAGCTCATCGGCCCACGCGTCGCCCTGGGGCCTGCCCAGGGACGCGTGGCGGATGGCTGTGCAGCCTGGGGTACACGGTGGCACTCCACGGTGATGGATCCGTCGCCGTGGCGGACGGAGACGCTAAGGCGGGAGCTTTTGGGGTCGACGGCGACGGGCATTAAATGCCCTTGTCCCCCACTGTTAAAGTAGGTATAGACCACTGTTCTGTACTGTAGCTCCACTGTTCCCGCACTGTTGCAACTACCACCTCTTTTACGTTTTTACCCCTTTCTCCTACGTTGACACCTGTCGGTGACCCCTTGCACTATAAAAGGAGGCCCATGCACAACGTGGAGGGGGTTCGGAACCTAGATCACTCTCACGCTCGGTGTAGCTGCTTCTTCAAGCTCTCGAGCACTCAACTCAATACACAACCAAGCAGGAGTAGGGTTTTACGCATCCGTGCGGCCCGAACCTGGGTAAAACTGCCCGCGTGCTCGCCACGATCCGCTCTTTGTGCTCCCTCCGCCCTCGTACCGCACAGACAAGGGGCTCCGGTCCCATGGGTGTTCGTGGCGGACAGTTTCCCCCGACATCTTTGGCGCGCCAGGTAGGGGGCGTCGAGGTTGTGCGAACCTGATCCGGCGTTCGCGCGGGCGCATTCTTCATCAACCTCTCCAGCTTCATCAGCAACTTCATCAGCGACAACTCCATGGCCCCGAAGAAGAAGCCTTCGGAGGTCGGAGGCCCGTCTGCGTCTCACCCGCCGCCACCAGAGCCAACGGTGGGCGGGGGAGACGCCGTCGGAAGGGTGGTTGCCGGTGAGGACACTCAGGGTGCCACCAGATCCAAGAACAGGACGGACGACCGGACCTCGGTCTCCGTGGACGCGCCGCGTCCATCGCAGCACACGACGACCCCGCAGCGCCATACCACGGGAGGTGGTATCCGCTTGCTGGGGCAAGGCCAAACTGGAGGCTCGCGGGACGCCCCGGACCCCCGTCCGGGCACAAGCAAAGCGAAGGCGCCGGCGCGGGACCCCGCTCCTTCTAACGTTGTTAGAAGTCCGAGCGTATCCCGCTCCTCGCACCGCTCACCCGCGTTCCCCTCTACTCCAGCAGAAGCGCTCGCAAGGGCGCAGCTGCTCCTCGACTTTCCTCCGGCGGCCGACAAGGCCGAAGAATGGAGGGCCACCATCCGGAGCCTGATAGACTTCGCCAACAACGACTCTCCACAGCAGCCATCGACCTCACGGCCGCGGCAAGCTGAGAAGACGAAGGCTATCGGCGACAAGACCGCCGGGGGTGCGACAAGCGTGCACTCCCCGCCGCAGAAGCAGAAGACGCCGCCCCGCCGGAACAACCCCGACAACGGCTCCACAGCCTCGTCGGACCCGCGGGCCCGTCGGGACCAGCGCCAGGTCCTCGACGACCGGCGAGATGAAGACGCTCGGACCACAATCGAGCGCCGCCGAGAAGCTCGGCGACAATCCGACAAGAGGGCTGGGAACACTGTCGACGCGCACGCGCCCGGTGAACCAGGCGACTTGCCGTACGCGGCAGGCTGCCCTGCGTTCACCCGCGAGCTGCGGCGCGTCCAGTGGCCCAGCATGAAGAATTTCAAGCCCGACGTACCGGAGAAGTACGACGGCAAGACGCACCCCTCGGAGTTTCTCAGCGTCTACACCATCGCAGTACAAGCTGCCGGGGGGCGAGACGAGAAGATCTTGGCGAATTACTTCCCGCTCGTGCTAAAGCCGAACGTCCGTTCGTGGCTCATGCACTTGCCGGAAGGTTCCATCTCTTCTTGGGCCGACCTTTGCCACCAGTTTGTTGACGCCTTCACCGGCGGCCACAAACCCCATGGCCAGGAGAGCGATCTCCATATTTTGGCCCAGAAGGAAGGCGAGCCCCTGCGCAAGTATATCCAACGCTTCAGCCGGGTGCAGCACAACATCCCTGACGTTCACCCTGCCGCGGTTATCAGCGCGTTCCATCAGAACGTGCGTAACCGCCGCATGCGTGAGGAGATGGCGATGACCAAGATTAGGGACGTCAGCGAGCTCTACGCTCTTGCTGACAAGTGCGCACGCGCAGAAGAGGGGAGGAGACTCCCCGGGGAAGATACTGGCGCGGGAGGAAGCGACAGCGACGACGCCGCCCCGGCAAAGAAGAGCCGGCGGCGGAACAACAGAAAGAAGGGCAAGAAGGAAGTGCTTGCCGTCGAGAAGTCCGGCAAGGAGGCCCCCGCCAAGCAAGCGCAGGCTGGCGGCTCCGGCAAGGAGCCTGCCCCTGCGGCGGCGGCCGACAAGCCGGGTAGCTCCGACAAGCAATACTGTAAGATTCACCGCACCAAGGGTCACGATCTCTCCAATTGCAAGCGCGTCGAGTACCTCGTCGAGCAGCAAAAAGCTGAGTACGAGAGGCGCGACAAGGAGAAGGCCCAAGGTGGCGGGGAAGAGCCCAGCAAGAAGCGGCCGTTCAACGGCCGGGGAGGACGCCGCGGCAAGGCTAAGCAGCGGCAAGGAGATCGACCTCCCCGGGGCCGCGACAACGACGAAGACGACGATGAAGACATGGAGGACGACGAGAACAGCGAGCAGGAGTTCCAGAAGGCCACGGAGGTCCTGTGCGTCGACGGTGGCGCCTCCCTGCACACCTCCCACCGCCAGCTAAAACAGTGGGTGCGTGAGGTGAACGCAGCGGAGCCGCCCGTGGAGTCGCGCAGGCTCCTCAAATGGTCCAGCACGCCCATCGTTTTTGATCTTGAGGATCACCCTGACCGCACCACTGCGGTCGGGTGCTTGCCGATGCTGGTTTCTCCCACCATCCGCAACCTCAAGGTCACCAAAATGTTGGTAGACGGCGGGGCCGGGCTGAACTTGATCTCCTCCGCTGTGATCAAGAAACTCCAGATTCAAGATGGCGAGCTCGAAGAGACCGGTTCATTCCAAGGAATCAACCCGGGAAGGAGCAAGCCCAAGGGAAAGATCACTCTGCCGGTGACCTTTGGCGGGGAGCTCAACTTCAGAACTGAGCGCATCACTTTTGACGTCGCCGATATTCCATTGCCCTACAATGGAATACTTGGCCGTCCTGCCCTCGCAAGGTTCATGGCAGCTTCCCATTATGCCTACAACGTATTGAAGATGCCGGGGCCGATAAGCGTCATCACTGTCCATAGCGACAAGAAGGATGCGCTTATTTGCGCCGACAAGATCTACCGGGATGCGGCAGCTGCGGCCGAGAAGGATACTCTTGCCGCTGAAGCTCCCGGGGGGAAGAAGACGAAGACCAAGTCCGGCAAGTGCTCAGGGACCCACTCCGGCAACCGCACCTCGTCGGAGTGCTGCGCTGCCGTCGAGGACGTTCCATCGAGCTCCACCGGCAAGAGTAAGAAAGGAATGGCTGCTCCTCCGGCAACCAAGAAGGTGTCCGCAAAGGAGGACGGCACTGGTGGTACCTTCACCATCAGTGCCACCCTTGACAGCAAATAGGAAAGCGCGCTCGTCGCCTTCCTGCGGGCGAATGTCGATGTGTTTGCCTGGCAACCATCTGACATCCCCGGTGTTCCCAGGAAGGTGATTGAGCACAAGCTTGCTGTCTGTCCTCATGCGCGGCCCATCAAGCAGAAAGTGAGGAAGCAAGCCGTGGAGCGCCAAGAGTTCATCAACGAGGAAATCAAGAAGCTAGAGGCAGCAGGCCTAGTTAGAGGTGTGATCCATCCGACGTGGTTGGCAAACCCAGCCGTCGTGCGCAAGGCCAACGGGAAGTGGAGACTCTGTATAGACTTCACCGATGTGAATAAAGCATGTCCCAAGGATCCATTCCCTTTGCCGCGCATTGACCAGATCGTTGACTCCACTGCCGGATGTGAGCTACTCTGCTTTCTTGATGCATACTCAGGCTATCATCAGATTTTCATGGCCAAGGAGGATGAAGAGAAGACTGCGTTTATCACTACATGTGGCACTTATTGCTTCATACGCATGCCATTTGGACTGAAGAATGCAGGCTCAACTTTTTCAAGGGTAGTGTACACTGCTTTTGAGCCATAAATCCACAGAAATGTAGAAGCTTACATGGATGACATCGTGGTGAAGAGCAAGAGCAAGGAAACCCTGATTCAAGACTTGGAAGAGACGTTTCAGAACCTGCGCAGGATACAGCTCAAGTTGAACCCCGAGAAGTGCGTCTTTGGAGTCCCCTCCGGCAAGCTTCTCGGGTTCTTTGTATCACAGAGGGGGATTGAAGCCAACCCCGACAAGATCAAAGCCATTGAGCAGATAGAAGCCCCGAAGCGCGTCAAGGATGTCAGAAGGCTTGCAGGTTGTGTTGCTGCCCTCAGTAGGTTCATTTCAAAGTCTGCAGAACGCGCCCTACCTTTCTTCAAAATCTTGAAGAAGGCAGGTCCCATGAGGTGGACTCCGGAAGCGGAGGCGGCGTTGCAGGATTTGAAACGGTACCTGTCCTCCACTCCTATACTTGTCGCACCTAGACCACAGGAAAAGTTGTTGCTATACTTAGCGGCAACCAACCAGGTGGTTAGTGCTGCGTTAGTAGCGGAGAGGGAGTCCGACGAGGAGTCAGCATCACCGGCAAGCGAATCCAGCGACAAGCAGGGGGCTGTCCCGACAAGCTCTGGTCCCGACAAGGAAGACTCTGCGCAGGAACAAGGAGAGGTGCGGAAGAAGATGGTGCAGCGCCCAGTGTATTTTGTAAGTTCCCTTCTCCAGGGGGCTAGATCAAGATACTCTGGTGTGCAAAAATTGCTTTTCGGCCTCCTCATGGCCTCGAGAAAGCTGCGCCATTACTTCCAAGCCCATGAGATAACAGTGGTCACTCGCTTTCCGTTGAAGAGGATATTGCACAATCCAGAAGCAACAGGCAGGATCGTCGAGTGGGCACTGGAGCTGTCGAGCTTTGGACTCAAGTTTGAAAGTACTTCGACCATACAGAGCCGAGCTTTGGCATAATTCATAGCTGAGTGGACCCCGACACCAGAAGAAGAAGTTCAAGAAACAAGTGCACCCGTACAAGAAGCGACAAGTGAATGGGTAATGTATTTTGACGGTGCCTTCTCGCTGCAAGGCGCCGGTGCTGGCGTGGTACTCATCGCGCCCACCGGAGAACACCTCAAATATGTTATCCAGATGCACTTTCCCAGGGAGCAAGCGACAAACAACACTGCAGAATATGAAGGCTTGCTCGCCGGCCTCAGGATTGCGGCCGAACTTGGGATTAGAAAGCTGATTGTGCGGGGCGATTCTCAGTTGGTGGTCCGGCAAGTTAACAAGAACTATCAGAGCCCTTTGATGGAAGCTTATGTCGATGAAGTGAGAAAGCTTGAAGAGCACTTTGAAGGTTTGCAGATGGAGCACGTCCCGAGAGCTCAAAATGAAATTGCAGACGGCCTTTCAAAGTGCGCTTCGATGAAGTTACCTGTGGAACCAGGGACCTTCTTACTCAAGCTGACTCAGCCATCCGTTACACCATCAATTGGGCAGTCCAAGAAGAGAAAGTTGGTCTCCGGCGACTACTTGCCGGCGGATCTTCCTGAAACCGCCGCCAAGGTCCCTAAGATCAACAACCAGAACGCTGAGGAATAGTTTGCTCCTGCGAGTCCTCGGGCTTGTACAGTTGAAGCAAACGTTCCCGGCAAGCCTCGCCCCGGCGAGCTTGCCGGGGGACCATCAGCTCCGGCAGAACCAGAGGTCCTTGCCGTAGAAGCTGAGGTTCCCGCAGCGGCCCTCGAGCCTTTAGTCCTCGCCGTCGAGCCTCGGGCTCCGGCATGGGCGCAGTAGATCGTCCGTTTTCTGCAAACTGGAGAACTTCCCGACGACCCTCAAGAGATAGAGAAGATAACCAGGCAATCAAGTATGTATCAGTTCGTGGATAATGAGCTATACAGAAGAAGACTCAATGGTGTCAGGTTGAAGTGCATCTCCAGAGAAGACGGACAGAAGCTGTTGGCAGAAATACACGAAGGCATATGCGGCCACCACATCGGCGCAAGGGCGCTTGTCGGGAAGGCTTTCCGGCAAGGGTTCTTTTGGCAAGAAGCCCTCCAAGATGCAACTGCACTAGTAACCAAGTGTGAAGCGTGCCAGTTCCATGCGAAGCGAATCCATCAGCCAGCTCAAGCTCTCCAAATAATCCCTTTGTCATGGCCCTTCTCGGTCTGGGGGCTCGACATCCTCGGTCCTTTCCCTCGTGCTGTCGGGGGCTTTGAGTACTTGTACGTTGCAATCGACAAGTTCACAAAGTGGCCAGAAGTGGAGCCAGTGAGGAAGGTGACAGCTCAATCAGCAGTCAGGTTCTTCAGGTCAATTGTTTGCCGTTTCGGGATCCCTAACAGGATCATCACCGACAACGGTACGCAATTTACAAGTCGCACCTTCATGCAATACGTCCAAGACCTTGGCGCCAAGGTCTGTTTCGCTTCTGTTGCTCACCCGAGGAGCAACGGTCAAGCGGAGAGGGCAAATGCTGAAGTGCTGCGCGGACTCAAGACAAGGACCTTCGACAGGCTGCGCAGGTGCGGAAGAAATTGGATAGAGGAGCTCCCGGCGGCCCTTTGGTCAATCAGAACGACACCAAGTCGAGCCACCGGGCAGACACCTTTTGCTCTAGTCTATGGAGCAGAAGCAGTTCTCCCCACGGAACTCGTATACGGATCTCCTCGAGTGCTCGCTTATGATGAGCTCGAGCAAGAGCAACTGCGGCAAGATGACGCATTGCTCCTTGAGGAGGGACGTCTCCAGGCAGCTGTACGAGCTGCTCGATACCAGCAAGCTTTGCGCCGCTACCATAGCCGCAAAGTCAAGGCCAGGAGTCTCGAGGAAGGCGACCTTGTTCTTCGGCGTGTTCAGTCCGCCAAGAATTCCAACAAGTTGACGCCGAAGTGGGAAGGCCCTTATCGGGTGAGACAAGTTACGAGGCCCGGCGCTGTCCGCCTCGAGACCGAAGAAGGCTTACCGGTGAGCAACTCCTGGAACATAGAGCATCTTCGCAAGTTTCACCCCTAAGGCGCGGTTGCCGTGATCCGCTCCGGCAACCACCTTTTGTACAAGCTTTGCCGCTGTTGCATGTAACCCTTTGTACAAAGCCGGGCGCAGACCCCGTGCATCAGTAAAGCTTTCGTGTTTTTCGCATCGATTGCCTTTTGCATGCTTCTCTTTGCTGTTTGCATGTTCTCTTTGGCATTTGATGCAACACTCAAGTATACGGTAAGCATTAGCACGCCGAAAGGCAATATGCTTGTTTCCCTCTCCCTTTTCTTTCCTCTTGAACAGAAGGAACGTTCCTCGCGCACAAGTTTGCCGGGGGGGAAGGAGGTGGAGGAGGATCTAAGTGCTGTTCAAAGAAAGAGAAGTCTTACCGGAAAGCAAGCAACATATGAGAGATAAGTTGTTAGAATTTGACCAGTTCAAATTTTAAAATTTAGTTGCCTTCCTTGAACGATCACATTTTGTATGGAAAACCTGTGCGCGGAGGAACCTACCCGTAGCTTGCCGCACCCTTATCTTGTTTTCGAGTTCACTCAACGATTTAAGTGAGCTGCGACAAGTGTCGCGCCCTTGCTTCGTTTCCGAGTACGCACAGCAAGCTAAGTGCGTTTGCGACTAGCTGCGGCAAGGTTGCTTGCCGGCGAGAACCTTGGCCAGCAGGCTGCTCAGAGTCCAGCACTCAGCGCTCGCGGCAAGGGCCCCTTGCCGGCAAGCTCCCCGGGAGCGTAGGGTGAAAAACATACAAAGTCAAAGATTGAAACAAGGAAGATAACATTGCACTGATTGATCAAAATAAAGTAAATATCTTACAAAGGATAAACTTGTCGCGATGGACTAATAAGTTCATGACATAATGTGCAGCAACAAAAAGATAAAGATAATGGAGCCCTAGTCTACGCGGTCGCCTTCCTTCCTGCCAAGCTTTGCCACCTTGACGATGATGTGGCCGACCTGCTCCTTCAGGGCTTCCGTGTCTGCATCAGCCGGCAAGCTGCGAAGAACGTTCGTGAGGTTGATTCCCGGGTTGCGGTACACGATCTTCGTCAGCACCCGCTCCAGAGTTCCCGCGCAGAGCAGGCGCGACTCCTCGGCCAGCTGCGCGGGGATGCGGTTCCGGAGACTTGCAAGGGCCGGAGCGACCCCTCTGAAGAAGAGGCTGAGCCTGGCGCTGTGCGGGAGATCCGGATCCGGCGAGTAGATGAGATGTTCGACCTTCAACGCCAGCAACTCCTGGTCAATATTGGACGCAGAAGAAACCAGCTCTTCGGTCCACACTTCAATGGTCTGCCGGAAGAGCTCGGACGCCTTGTTGACGTTCTCCACCAAGGTCCGCTCCTTGCGGAGCTCATCCTTCAACTTGGTCTCCTGAGCCCGGGCAGCATCGAGCGATTCCTTCAGAGTGGTGACCTTCAGCTCCAAGTCCTCAATGGAGTCCTTGGCGGCCTTCAGCTCGTCGCCCCTCTTGGAGAGACTCACCTGAAGCTCGGAGTTTGTGTGAGCATCCTTCTCGCGCTCCAAGATGAGCGCGGCAACCTTCTCGGCGCTCACCTTCATCGCCTTCTCCAACTGTTCAACCTTGGCGGCGAGCTCTTTCTTGGCGTCTTCCGCGGCAACCGCGACGGCTTTCGCCTCCTTCAGCTCCCCGCCAAGGGCAGCCTCGCGAGCGGTAAGGTCCTCCTCATGGGAGTCCAGCTCGACCTTCCGCTGCGCGAGCTCTCCTTCTCGCCGGGACATCTCCACCCCGGCGAGACGCTGCTGTTCTTCCGCTTCAGCTTTCTCGAGCACCCATTCCTGGTACTCGCCGGCGAGACGCTCCCGCTCCTCCGCCACCTCGCGGAGGGCTGCCTGATTGGCGGCGCTGAGCTCCGCCGCACGCTTCTCCATTTCCGCCGCGGCCTTGGCGGCAAGGGCTTCCCGGGAGGCCAGCTTCGCCTGCCTGGCCCGGTAAAGGGCCAGGAGCTGGTGCAGCAACCTCTCCTCCTCGGGCCCCTCACTCCCGCCGGGCGCCTCGACGATTTTCAAGCCTGCGGAGGCGAGGACTTCTCCGTCGAACGCCTCGCCCTCCGCAGGAGCTCGCGATGAAGACCCCCAAGGCATCTGGATGAAGACGCCATTGGGGGCCTCGAGATAGTACCTCTGCTCCTCGCCGGCGGAGGGGCCGGTGACCGGTGCAGCATCTGATGCTCCCGCCGCCTCCGGGTTGGCGGTGCGGTCACCGTCCCTCTCCCCGGCCGCTGCGTCTGCAGCCGGAGCAGTCTCTTGCTCGGCCGGCTCGGCGGCCTCGGCTATCTCCTCGACGACAGGACCGTCGCCGCCGCCGCCCTGCGCGCCCTCCTCCTCAAGGTCGATGACCTCCGTCTCCATGGGCGCAGGAGGAGGAAGATCTAAAAAGAAGAAGAAGAAAAAGAAGTTCAAGACTCAAGCAAATATCCAAAAAAGAGGCAAGCCAAGAAAACAAGTCACGAAACTTACCTTGGCGGACGTCCTCAGTGGCGGGCTCCCTCGCCGGGGAGCTCGGCCGTGACGGAGTGGCCGCCCTCGTCGGGCTTCTCGCCCTTGGCGGGGTGCTCTGCCTTGGCGGAGTACCCGCCCTTGGCGGAGCACTCTCCCTTGCCGGAGAGTTCTGCCTTGGCGGGGATGGTGGGGCCTGCGGCTCCTCAGCGGTGGTCTCCGGACACTCTTCCCGCTGCGGCTCCACCTCTGCACAGAACAAGACAAGAAACGTCAAGACATGAAGACAAAACCAAATCCTCAGGCGTACCCCGACAAGCGAAAAGAGAGAACCCCAGACTTACGCTGGGGGCTGCGCTGCGGGCTACGCTGGGGGCTGCTCCTCGGAGCAGCGCTCGGATCCGGCAGGCTCGGCTCCGGCACACCCCCTGTTGCCGCGGCTGCCGAGTCTTCCGCGACCTCAACCTCGGGCGCCTTGGCCTTCTTCGCCGCGCGATGGGCCAGGGTCCTGAAATCAGAACAATAAACAGAGTCAACATCAACAAAAAATCAAGACAAAAATCAAGAAGATATAAAGTCTTGGATTCTTACTCCTGGTCCTCCTCGTCGTCCTCGCTCAGGGCGGAGAAGTCATACTCCACCGTGGGCGCGTCGGCGCGAGGAGCGGAAGACGAAGACTCCCTCGCGCGCTTGGTGTTCACCGGGGCTGGGGGCTGCGAAGACCCAGCCCCTGTGGCTGCCGGCGCCCGAGGAGCAGGCGGAGCCGTTGCTCCGCTTCGAGAAGACCCCTGCCGGCTCCCTGCCGGCCTGCGGGGCGCCTCCGTCGTGGTCCGCGCACGGGCCGCCTCCGCTACGGCCGGTGCGCCGGACGGCCTTGGCGCGGCTTGGCTCCCCCGGGGAGCTGCCCGGCGAGGTGGCTGTTGCCGGGGCGCCTGCGCCCTTTCCCCCGTCGACGCCTTGCGGAGGCGCTTCGCCGGGGACTGCCTCGGGCTTGCCGGGGGCGGAGAGCTCTCCGACGAGGAGAGGTCGTCGGCGTATAACTCCGTGGATCCGCCGGAGTCCTCGGCCTCCTCCTCCTCCTCTGCCCCGGCCGGCTCGCTGGGCCCGGCGTCCTGCGCCGCGGCCCCCTTTCCCTTGGCGCCTCCGCCCCTTGCGGCGCCTCTGCTCCCTCCGGCGGTGCCCTCCATTGCCGCGGCCTCCGCCGCGATCCCGTGGATCCCGGAGTGCCTCAGCGAGGGGACCCCGGCGAGCGCGTCGGGTGGAAGATTCAGCAACCTGCGAATCTCCGCCTCCTCCGCCTGGGTGGACGCGTCCTCAGCCTCCGCCTCCTCCGGCGAGAATCCGAAGACTCCTGCCGCCGCGGCTGCGGCGGCCTCCTCAGCCCGAGAAGCTATGTAGGCGATCTCCTGGTCGGTGGTGTCCCGCGTGTGCAGCTTGAGGTCCTCCTTATTCTTCGCCACCTCGGCAAGGTTGTCGTAGAAGTTGAGGACGTCGATGGGCTTCGGGGCGATCCACGTGCGGTCCAAGCCATGCGAGTCACACATGGGCATCATGGCGAGGATCCGATCCCTGACGGCGTTGTTGCAGAGCGGCACCACTTCCCGGGGAGTCCTGAACCACTCGGGGTGCGTCGGGTCGTACTTGAAGAGTTCTCGTACCATTCCCCGCAGCTCCAGAGTGGTGAAGTTAAAATTGAGCCCGGGGCGCAGCCTCATGATGTCTGCCGGGCCGCCGTACTCCCAGGCCGGCCTCTTCCGGTCTTGGAGAGGGGCGATGCGCCGGCGGAGGAAATCTGCGCCCACCTCAGCAACTGACAGATTGGCCAACCGAAGGCGAAGAATCCGGACGAGGGCGATGTTGAGCTTGACGACGTCCGAGTCCAGCTCACTCCAGTCCCTGCCGCGCACGATGGGCGTTGTGCGCGGCGCGGTGAAGGCCTGCGGCTGGTCTTCTACAATCCAGCACCACTCCGCTCGCCATTCCTCCCACTTGCCGCGGAGCTCCCCCGGCAAGTACGCCCCTTTCTTATTCAGACGAAAGACCCAAGAAATTCCTCCGGAGAGGGGGGCATCTGCCTCGGCTCTAGGGGTGAAGAAGTGTCTAAAGAGGGCTACATTGGGGTGGACTCCTATGAAGTTTTCGCACATGTGTGCGAAAACGGCCATGGTGAGAATGGCGTTGGGGGTGAAGTCAAGCAGATGGAGGCCATATGTGTTCATGACGTCGCAAAAGAAGTTCGAGAAAGGAGGACAGAGACCGCAATGGAAAAAGGCAGCAAAGAAGTAGTACCCGCCGGGATAGCTGTCCTTGGCGGCGGCCGGGTATGCTCGCGTGCGGGGATGCGCGTCGGTTCCCTTGGACCAGAACAAGTAATACTTGTTCCAGAGCTCCCGCACGCCGAGCTTCGGCGGGAAGACGACGTGCCGCTTCCGGTACGCGATGAGCTTGGCCGCTTGCTCCGATTTCTCCCGCTTGGCCTTCTCCGCTTTCGCCTTGTCGGTCTTTGGGGCCATGGCGGACGCGGTGGAAGGAGGGGGACGAAGAGCTCGGCGGCGGCGGAGATGTGGAGGCAGAGCGCAAGAAGGAATCTTTGGAGGAGGAAGACGACGTAATGAGAGCGCAAGGAGGGGAACCGCGCCCGCTCCCTCTGCTTTTATGGGGGAGTGGGGGGCGTTTCGCCCTTTCCATTAAGAGATCGTGGGCACGTCCCATCCCACGGCGCCGCGATCGACGCGTGCCGTTACCGTGGGGTGCGGCGGATATGGAAGTGGATTCGGCGCGCCGCGGGCCGCGGGTGCCCGTGCACTGTTTTGGGCCTGGCCCAACAGCGCTCGGCACCGTGTGTGGCCCAGGCTCGGGGGCTCCTGTCGGTGTACTAAGGTAGGGGGTACCTCAGTACCCCAACTTGTGCACGGGCAGTTGCAGCTCCCCGCGGCAGGGTTTACCGCGTGCTCGCCGGAGACCTTTCCTGTTCCCTATTAAACCATTCAAAAACAAAGTATACGAGGAAGAAGACCAAGGCCCCGGCAAGAGGAGCTTGCCGGGAAGGCCGTACCAGGCTCAAGACTGTCCCGCTAATACAAGACCCTGGCAAGAGGAGCTTGCCAGGAAGACTAGAAGACTACGCCTCGGTGCTATATGCGCCCCGGCAAGGGGCCCGGGGAGCGACAAGCTCCCGGGCCCGGCAAGGTCAAGGCCCCCGGCAAGGTGCTTGCCGGGGAGGCTGCGCTGTGTGCCCGCGCTCCAGCTCATCGGCCCACGCGTCGCCCTGGGGCCTGTCCAGGGACGCGTGGCGGATGGCTGTGCAGCCTGGGGTACACGGTGGCACTCCACGGTGATGGATCCGTCGCCGTGGCGGACGGAGACGCTAAGGCGGGAGCTTTTGGGGTCGACGGCGACGGGCATTAAATGCCCTTGTCCCCCACTGTTAAAGTAGGTATAGACCACTGTTCTGTACTGTAGCTCCACTGTTCCCGCACTGTTGCAACTACCACCTCTTTTACGTTTTTACCCCTTTCTCCTACGTTGACACCTGTCGGTGACCCCTTGCACTATAAAAGGAGGCCCATGCACAACGTGGAGGGGGTTCGGAACCTAGATCACTCTCACGCTCGGTGTAGCTGCTTCTTCAAGCTCTCGAGCACTCAACTCAATACACAACCAAGCAGGAGTAGGGTTTTACGCATCCGTGCGGCCCGAACCTGGGTAAAACTGCCCGCGTGCTCGCCACGATCCGCTCTTTGTGCTCCCTCCGCCCTCGTACCGCACAGACAAGGGGCTCCGGTCCCATGGGTGTTCGTGGCGGACAGTTTCCCCCGACATCTCGTGTTCCATATCCATAACTAAAGATAGAGAACAACTTAGAACGGCAAATAAAATCTACTTAGTGATAAAGCAAACAAGCACACAGGAGAATATTCACCCCACGCTATAACTCCCCGGCAACGGCGCCAGAAAAAGGTCTTGATAACCCACAAGTATAGGGGATCAAATAGCCTCTTTTGATAAGTAAGAGTGTTGAACCCAACGAGGAGCTAAAGGTAGAACAAATATTGCCTCAAGTTCTATCGACCACCGATACAACTCTACGCATGCTTGACGTTCGCTTTACCTAGAACAAGTATAAAACTAGAAGTACTTTGTAGGTGTAACGGGATAGGTTTGCAAGAATATAAAGAGCACGTGAATACAAACTAGACGATATTTAGGTAAAGAAGCAATAAAGTTAATATAGCGAGTGTGGAAACATGGTGGTTGGAGTTCCGAAATTGTCCCTAAGCAATTGACTACGTTACTAGACCGATAGCAAGTTTTATGTGGGAGAGGCCACTGCTAGCATGTCATCCTTGACTTGGAATTATATGCACTTATGATTGGAACTATTAGCAAGCATCCACAACTACTAACGTTCATTAAGGTAAAACCCAACCATAGCATTAAGATATATTGGTCCCCCTTCAATCCCGTATGCATCAATTTCTATGCTAGGTTGAAGCTTGTGTCACTCTCGCACTCCAATACATAGTCCTATCAACATACAACTAACCCTATGGTGTGATCAACGCGCGCGCTCATATGATGGGAACCAAAGGACAACAACATAACCAAAAGAAAATTAAACCAATCATAGCAATTCACCAATTACCGATAGGACAACGAAAGTCTACGCAGACATCATAGGATGGCAACACATCATTAGATAATAATATGAAGCATAAAGCACCATGTTCAAGTAGAGGGTACAGTGGGTTGCGGGAGAGTGGACCGCTGTAGATAGATGGGGGAAGGTGATGAAGATGTTGGTGAAGATGACAGAGGTGTTGGTGTAGATCGCCGTTGCACGATGATGGCCCCGGTGGCACTCCGGCGCCACCGGAAGCGAGGGAGAGAGAGTCCCCTCCTTCTCCTTCTTCCTTTGCCTTCTCCCTGGGTGGGAGAAGGGTTCTCCCTCTGGTCCTTGGTCTCCATGGCATGGGAGGGGCGAGAGCCCCTCCGAGATTGGATCTGTCTCTTTGTCTCTCTCTGTTTCTGCGTTCCCAAATTCTGGCCTTTCACCGTTTCTTATATTCCTGGAGATCCGTAATTACTCTGATTGGGCTGATTTTTGACACGATTTTTATCCGGATATTAGCTTTCTTGCGGCGAAAGAAGGGCACCAACCGCCTTACGGGGTGGCCACGACGGTCAGGGGCGCGCCCCCTGCATCATGGCCCCCTCGGGCATCGTCTCGCGTTGATTCTTCTTCCCAAATTTCGTAAATATTCAAAAAAAATCTCTGTTCGTTTTTATCCCGTTTGGACTCCATTTGATATGTATATTCTGCGAAACAAAAAACATGCAACAAACAGGAACTGGCACTGGGCATTGGATCAATATGTTAGTCCCAAAAATATTATAAAAAGTTGCCAAAAGTATATGAAAGTTGTATAATATTGGCATGGAACAATAAAAAATTATAGATACGACGGAGACGTATCAGTGTCTAGATTGGATCTGGTGTTTCTGGACTCTGCGGCGGCAAGATGAATATTTCGTCGACTCCCCTAGGGTTTCTGGAATATTGGGGTATTTATATAGCAAAGAGGCGGTCCGGGGGGCACCCAAGGTAGGCACAACCCACCAGGGCACGCTTGGGCCTCCTGGCGCGCCTTGGTGGGTTGTTGTCACACCCTGCATTTTGTAACATGTTATTTGTAACTTTGAAGCATGAAAATTTGGACCAGCAAAAATTTTTAGCATCATTTGGCTTTTATTTGGAATTGAGTTTCTCTGCATTTGTTTTTCTTGTGCTCATTAAAGTCAACTATGACCTCTTGTAGATTTCATCTCCTTATCCAAAACTTCTGCCCAATGGTCATGCCAAGTGTTATATAGCAGCATAGTATTTTCTTATAAAATTAATTTGGCCAAAAAGTATTTTATAAAATTTATTTTCCAAAAACCCCTGAATTGAGATTTGCACTGCAAGTACTTGATTAAGGGTGTGAAAACTTTTTCAAAAGGTTTATTTGAGACCCAGTAGTCATAGGACTCCCAGAAACCACAAAGGTATAATTTTAAAAGTTATTTTCCTATTTTATTTAAAAGCTTTTTCTTAAGGCCAGAAATGATCTTTAATAGGGGAAAATTATTTAACTGTTTCAAAAATATTTGCCAAAATTCAGGGAGACTCATAGGACATATATTGTCCATATATAAGAGTTTCAACACTTGGTCATGTTCAAAATATTGGGCTAAACCCTCTAAAACCCTTTCTGGATATTTCAAGCTTTTGAAATATTTACAAAGGAATTTTTCTCCAAAAATTCCAGGGAAATTCTATCATGTCATATATGACATGTTTGATGATCTTGCAAAGCCTCATGCATTGGAGATCAAGGAAACCACCTCAAACCCCTTCATAACCAATCTGTCCATATCTGAAGTTTGAGCAACTCTACATTGCCAAACTTGTCCAAGTGCTCTCAAACTTGGTGCACATGCTAGGATAGCCTAATAAGGCACCTAGACCAAATGGCACAAGATTTGGAATAGAGCAACTTGATCAGATCACCTCAAAACCCTTTCTGTTCAAATACAAATTTGAACAACTTTACATTACCAACTTTTTATCTGGAGCCTCAAACTTTGTGAGCATGATCAATACCCCAAATGAGGATGCTACACCAAGTGGTGCATCAAGGGGAGATGATTAGCTTGACTCAATCAACATGAAACTGTTTCTGTTGATTTCTAGGGTTCACCAAAGTTACATTGGCTAGTTTCTCCAAATGAGCTCAAATTTGGTGAAACACCCTATTTTCTCATGCCTTTCAACCCTGTCAAGTGCCATGCCAATTGAACTTCATTTGCTTGATCAAACCATGATCAAACACCTTCTGCAGAAATCTTAAAACCCCTACTTTTACCACTTTCACTTTTCTCCAATGCCTCAGCTCCTTACCACAGGTGCCCTGGGTTACTAGCAAACCCCAGTAACTTCCCCAGCACCTCAGCTCTATGATTGAGGGGTGAAACCTCCACTTTACCTTGCTGGACAGCAGTTTTCACCAAGTCCCCTAGCTCTCTTCCCTCTCTCTCTGCACCCCAGAGCATCCAAGGCCTTGGGGCAATTCTATACTACTCCCTCAACACCCCAGACACTGTTGGACACGCTGGGACGAGCCAAGCCAACGAGAGCGCGACGATGCCGGTCACACGCGCGCTCTGGAGCGCGTGAACAGTGCTCCCGCACGCTGGCTCGGGCCAATCATCGCCCCCCGACCACCTCGAGCCTCCCCCTCGCGCCTCCCAACGCGCCTCGACGTCCGCAGCCCCCTCCGGTGCTGTCCCCCTCCTCCTGCGCCCTCCAGTGGCCGTCGCCGCACGCGCGCTGGCCGCCCGCGGCGGCCACTCCTCTGGCTCACACGCGCGCACGCCCCTGCTGCTTCCCCGCTCTTCTGATCCCCTCGGCTGGACGTGGAGCAAGTCCACGAACCTCCCCGGCATGTTCCCAGACCCCAGAACCCTCCATAGCCTCGCCTGCAACCTCGCCGGCGCACGGGTCCACGGTGAACCACGGGCGCGCCTATTTAAGACCTCCCCGAGCTCTCCCAACCCCATCACCAGCTCCACCACACCTCACTAGCCCCTCCTGCACCCTCAGATCAGCCCCGGAGCGCCCCAGTGCTCGGGATCGACCGGAGCTCCGCCGCGTCGGGCCGCCGGCGATCTCGAGGTACAGGCCTCCCCTGCTCCTCCCTCCGCCTGTTTTGGAATCGCAGCACACCCCTGACCATTTCCCCTCTCTTTCCCCTTCTGTTTGCAGTCGAAAACAACCCCGACCACCGACCTCCGACGAGCTTCCGCCGTCGCACCTCGTCGCCGGCGAACCAGAGCTCCCCGCCGTGCCGCGATACCACCACCGCATCCGCCACTCGACGCTGAACCTGACCCTGCCCTCCGTTGCCGTCGCCGTGGCCGGAGTCGTCGCCGGTGAGCTCGCCGTCGCCGTGGCCGTAGGGTTGAAGATGACAGGCGGGCCCCGCCTGTCATCCACCCGCCTCTCTCCTCTCCTCTGGGCCACTGACCCACGGGCCCCGCCCGTCAGGTTTGAAACCTGACGTGCGCGCGCGCTGGCCCGTGCGGCTGGGCTAGTCAGCCCTGGGCCGTGCACTGTGGCCCTTTGGCCCAGTTGCACAGGGACCCTTTTTCTTTTTCTTTTCTGTTAATGTTTCAGACATTTTTACAGAAAAGAATATTGATCCAAATTAATTATTTCCAACTCCTAAAATCTTGTAATATTCCAACCTATTTAATGGTACTACTTTCATTCAAATCCATGAAACTTTCCTGTACTGTTTAAATTTAAATTCAAATTTAAGCAGTATAACTCCTGCTCAAAAATCAATATATCCTATTCTGAGACTCCAAAACTCCAACAAGGATTTTTCCCCATCTTAGAAAACTCCCTAGTACTTGACAAAAATAAGTTGACATTTTTCTGAGCACTTTGGTTTTTCTGTCTTATTTGTATTCTTATTTTTCCGTTATTATTATGCGACGTATAGATCCCGTATTCGAAGAAGTTGCTGTGGAAGAAGAAGGAGAAGGACTAGAAGACTTTGAAGACCAAGCCATTCCAGGCAAGCAGCCCTTTGACCATAATACACTTATTCCTCGGAACCCGTTTGTTTCCGACGCATAACGATTAGGGTTACGATGGTAACCTGGATGAACCACCACATGATGCATGCTTTATCCTTGATCTTGCTATATGATAGACAACATGCAATAGGTGGCCATGATGCTTATATGATGCATGACATGCACTTGATCTTGCTATGTGCAAGATGACTTGCATATGATTAATAGTTATGGGAGTGATGCATGAGTGACATAAAACTTCATGGTTGAAGTCTTTGCATGAAACCCCGTCGGGTGCCATTTATGCCCGAGGGTGATGATGATGATGAGTTGGGTGACCACTTGATGACGAAGTGGTGTGCCAAGGCAAGTGTGTGTGTTTTTCAAACGGATTGGTTGAAGTTGCGACCGTTATTCCAACCATACATGTGCAACCACACTACCCCTTATGGGACGGGGCTTTATTGATTACTTAGGTCGATACTAGCATAGTGCCCGCATTACTAGTGACGGGAAGACTTGAGGTCTTTTCCGGGACGGGGTCGTGCTTGGATAGGCGGCCATGACTGTTTTTACAGGGCACCGGACACACCGTTGGTCCCTTCGGGTACGCGTAAACATTGAAATTAGGGCATGTCCCGTGATCTATTGTTTGTACCCCAAGGCCGTGTGCCAACGAGTGGACTCTATGTTAGTGTCGTCTAAGGAAAGGTAATGACCGGGTACTTACCCCGGGTACTTGAGGTACCGCGGGTCGTGGATGACACGGAAGTTCCCCGGATCTTGTGGGTAAAGTGCGCAACCTCTGCAGAGTGTAAAACTATTCGAATAGCCGTGTCCACGGTCATGGACAGTTGGGTAACCGCTCTTGGGCTACGTCCAATGTTTGTGAAACCATGCGTGTGTGTGTGTGTGATGAGTCAAGATGGTAACTTTACTCAATGAGATGAATCATACTCATGTTGATGTCGGTAACCTGTTCTCGAGGTTACGCGAGGTTATTAATGCATAACTTGATGATAGCATATTGTTCTAGCCTCCTGCTAGATTGTTCATTATTATTCAAATGCATTGTTACTTGAACCACATCATGGGTTGCTTGCGAGTACATTCAAAGTACTCATTGGCTTGCCACTGGTTATTTAATTGGCCAGGCATGGAAGAACAAGATTATGAGGAAGAGTTCTTTGGAGACGACCATGCGAACTAGGACGCTATCCCAGTCAGAATGCCTGTAGGGTTAAGGAAGATGGCATGGGTTCTACCCGTTTTATCGAAGACTTCCGCTATTTGAGTATTTGCTATTCAGCCCGTGGGGCTCTATCTCTGTAAGACTTGGCCATAATGGCCTTAATTCGTGTAAGACTATTTGTATGGATGTAAGACTCTTGTTATTTCAGCTTCTGTGTGTTCAGTGAGCATTGATCTCTGGGATCACTGTACACGTGCATTCGGTGATCTCGACTTCTAAGTCGGGGTCCCCACAGAGCTGGTATCAGAGCCATCCTGACTGTAGGAAGCCTTAGTTAGCGTGGGCGTTAGTTAGTTGAGACCCCTTTTTCAAAGCCTTCTGAACCTCTCTTCTTTTCTAAACCTGAGATTTCCTCAGCTTATTAACCCCTCCTATTCCACCTTGTAGATGGCCGCTGTTCCCGAAGAGCACCTGACCACTGGGTTTCCCCTACTTCTCGAGGATAGCCTCCAGGAGTGTCAGTTCCACCGAGCACCCATCCTCACCTACCACGAGCATTGGGTGAGCGATACTGAGGTGGAGTACCATGTGGAAGTGATCGTGAGGGCAAACGATCCTCCCACAAGTTGGTTCTTCGAGGGACCCCAGATGACGACACTACCACTTGCTGCCGAAGCTGCTGCACTCAAGGCACTAACCCGTCTCCGCGAGCTTCTTCCGGAGATGGCCGCCAAGATGGCAACACGCTTCTTACCTTACCGGAAGGAAGGTGACGAAGAAAGCAGCGCACTAGCTCCTCCACTGAAGGATGGACTCTCGCTTCGGTTCCAGACCTACTTCAGTCTATGTGCCGACAGCTTGGCACAAGACTTGGCCTCGGAATCAATGAAGCTTCGAGAAGAACTTTACAAGACCAAGGCACTTCTTCGTCGAGCTCAAGAGAAGGCAAACATGATTAAGAAGGAAGGAGCACCTTCTGGCCAATCCGCGATCGCATATCGAGGTGGAAGGCCCTCCGAAGATGTGTCTTCCAAGGATGAAGAACCACCTCGGCGACGCCGGATGACAGCAAGGGAATATCGCAAGCTTTTCCCTGCACCACCGTCGAAGCACCGTCGTATCCAACTCCTCCACTCCCCCACTCCCTCAAGTGACAAGGGAGCCCAGTCAGATGAAGACAAGGAGGAAGACCCAGAAGAGCCGGAATACGCGACCAAGCTCCGCCACCACCTCCTCCAAGCATGGACATGGCTCAGCTTCTCCAAGCTTTCCGAGAGGAACGCCAAGCCAACACTGCAGCTCTTCAGCTGATTGCTCAAGCTGTTGCCAACAACCGCCAGCCGGCGGGGAATGGCAATGGACGTTCCACATTGGCAGAGTTCAAGAAGCATGCACCACCAACCTTCATCGAGACTGCAGAACCCCTGGATGCTGATGACTGGGTCCGTTCCATTGAGGAGATTCTGGAACTAGTCGGATGCACCGAAGATCGCGAGAAGGTGGCCTATGCAGCCCACTGCCTCGGGGGAACCGCAAGAGCTTGGTGGGATGGATTCAAGGTCATGCATGCTGAACAAGACATCACTTGGGTTAACTTCAAGGCAGAATTCCGCAAGGCCCACATTCCTTCTGGAGTCATGGCTATTAAAAAGCGCGAGTTCCGAGCCCTGAAGCAAGGAAGTGGCACTGTCAAGGAGTACATGCAGAAGTTCAGTATTCTGTCAAGGTATGCCCCTGAGGATGTCAGCACTGATGCTGCCAAAAGGGAGCGCTTCATGGAAGGCCTTAATCAGACTCTGCAATATTCGCTTGTCGTGTGCGACTGCCCGTCTTTCCCTGATCTGGTAAACAAGGCACTTATGCTTGAAGACAAGCGGCGTGCTTTGGAAGACACTCGCAAGCGCAAGTTGATCAGTAAGGGAAGTTCCAGCAACCAGAAGCCTCGTCCGTGGCAGTCAGCCCCGGCCAAGCCAACCTATCAGCAGCCAAGAGCTCCTGCACCTCGTGCCAATCCTCAGCCTCAGCAGTATGCCAACCCCAGGCCAGCTTTCAACCCCAGTACCAATGGTGGCAACAAGATCAATACTCCAAATCAAGTCACTTGTTTTGGGTGTGGTCAGCCCGGACACATCTCCAGGGTGTGCCCCAACAAGAAGCCTGATGCCCCGCGCCCCAATGCGCAGAACCAGGGACAAGGCCGTGGAATGCCACCAAGGAACCCAGCTCCTCGCAATCCACCGAACTATGGGAAGGGGCGTGTGAATCACGTCACTGCTGAAGAAGCCCAGGAAGACCCGGACGTCGTGCTGGGTACGTTCCTTGTCAACTCAGCACCTGCAACTGTCTTGTTTGATTCTGGAGCAACGCATTCATTTGTCACTCAAAGATTTGCATTAAAAAGTGGCATGACCCCTACACCCCTGAATAACCCTATGGTGGTACAAACCCCCGGAGCCGAGATGAGAGCCAAGATAGGCTGTAAAGGAGTCAGTATTACCATTAACGGTGTAGACTTCCTAGCAGACCTTATCGTCCTGAGATCGCAAGGCTTGGATGTGATCTTAGGCATGAATTGGCTCAGCAAGCACCAAGGCTTATTAGACTGTGCCAATCGGACAGTCACTGTGACCAATGACCAAGGTGTAGAAGTCAAGTTTGCCCCCAACTCCTCTTCCGCTCAAGCCGCTAAAATCAACTGTCTGTCTGAAGTTGGGCTAGACCAAGTACCGGTGGTATGTGAATATCCTGATGTCTTTCCAGATGAACTACCGGGAATGCCCCCTGACCGTGACATTGAGTTCATCATCGAGCTCGTGCCCGGAGCAGGACCCATCTATAAGAAGCCTTATAGAATGGGAACGGAAGAACTAGCAGAGTTAAAGAAGCAGTTAGAAGAGCAGCTAAGGAAAGGATTTATCCGCCCGAGTGCCTCCCCTTGGGGATCACCTGTTCTATTTGTGGCAAAGAGGGACGGTACCATCCGCTTATGCATTGACTATCGTTCCCTCAATGAAGTTACAATCAAGAACAAGTACCCACTTCCCAAGATCGAAGATCTGTTTGATCAACTCAGCGGAGCCAAGGTATTCTCCAAGATCGACCTCAGATCTGGGTATTACCAGCTGAAGATCAGACCCCAAGATATTCCGAAGACGGCATTCGTAACCAGATATGGCCTGTACGAGTGCACGGTCATGTCTTTTGGGTTAACCAATGCCCCAGCTTACTTCATGTACCTCATGAATAAAGTCTTCATGGAATATTTGGACAAGTTCGTTGTTGTCTTCATCGATGACATCCTTGTGTTCTCGAAGTCGGAGGAAGAACATGAGCAGCATCTGAGGATGGTCCTAGACAAGCTTCGTGAGCACCAACTGTATGCCAAGTTCAGCAAGTGTGAGTTTTGGCTGCACAAAGTTGGATTCTTAGGTCATGTCTTGACCGAGGAAGGATTATCTGTTGATCCTGCAAAAGTCGAAGCTGTGACCCAATGGCAATCTCCAACGACCGTCAAAGAAGTCAGAAGCTTCCTCGGATTGGCGGGCTATTACCGCAAGTTCGTGGAAGGATTCTCTAGCATTGCACGACCAATGACTCAGCTCCTCAAGAAGGACAAGAAGTTCGAGTGGACGCCAAAATGCGAAGAGAGCTTCCAAGAGCTCAAGAAGAGATTGACCACCGCCCCAGTTCTGGCAACACCTGATATTCACAAGGAGTTCGTGATATATTGTGATGCCTCTCGAATCGGATTGGGAAGCGTCCTGATGCAAGAAGGCCGCGTCATAGCATACCTCTCCAGGCAGCTACGACCCCATGAGGAGAACTACGCTACTCACGATCTTGAGCTAGCGGCAGTAGTTCATGCCTTGAAGACATGGCGGCATTACCTCCTAGGGAAACGGTGTGAGATTTACACAGACCACAAAAGTCTGAAGTATATTTTCACCCAAAAAGAGTTGAACATGAGGCAGCGGAGATGGTTGGAACTCATCAAGGATTATGACCTCAGTGTTCAGTATCACCCTGGGAAGGCCAACGTGGTGGCCGATGCCTTAAGCAGGAAGGCTTGCTCTTTGAATGTCATTATTCAAGAAAGGCAGCCAGCCTTGTTTAAGGAGATCGAACAATTCAGTTTGGAATTGGTCACCCCTGGATTTCTGGATCATTTGGAAGTCAGACCAACCCTGATGGACGACGTCAAGAAGGCTCAAGATGGACACGCAAGCATTGAAGGTATCAAGAGGAAGATGAAGATGGGCAAGGCCCCAGGATTCTCTGAAGACGAGCACGGGATTGTTTGGTACAAAGGTCGTCTCTGCGTACCAAACAACCCCGAGTTGAAGACGCTGATTCTGCAAGAAGCCCACGACACCCCGTATTCCATCCACCCCGGAGGAACCAAGATGTACCAAGACTTGAAGGCACGATTCTGGTGGCACGGTATGAAGAGAGAGATTGCAACCTATGTTGCAATGTGTGATGTGTGCCAAAAGGTCAAGGCTGAATATCAGCGACCCGCTGGACTGCTTCAACCACTCAAGGTTCCTGAGTGGAAGTGGGACAAAGTCGGAATGGACTTCGTCACTGGATTACCAAGGTCGAATAGAGGACATGACTCTATCTGGGTCATAGTCGATCATTTGACCAAGGTGGCTCATTTCATTCCTGTCAAGACTACCTACTCAGGCAACCAGCTGGCAACTCTCTATATCAACCGAATCGTAAGCCTTCACGGTGTTCCCAAGGAGATTGTGTCAGATCGAGGAACCCAGTTCACCTCCAGGTTCTGGAAGAGATTCCAAGAAGCCTTGGGAACCAAGTTGTCTTTCAGCACAGCTTTCCACCCACAGACTGGAGGTCAAACTGAGCGAGTCAATCAGATTCTCGAAGACATGCTCCGAGCCTGTGTCCTGGCATATGGAGCCAAGTGGGAAGACTGTCTCCCTTTTGCCGAGTTCTCCTATAACAACAGTTACCAGTCAAGCCTTCAGATGGCACCATTTGAGGTGTTGTACGGACGCAAGTGTCGCACACCCCTCAACTGGTCAGAGACTGGAGAAGGACTAGTCTTTGGACCGGATATTCTCCGCGCAGCAGAAGAGCAAGTCCAACTAGTCAGAGAGCGACTAAAGGCAGCCAAGTCAAGGCAGAAGAGTTATGCTGACACTCGACGCCGAGACATGAGTTTCCGTGTCGGAGATCATGTGTACCTGCGGGTAACTCCTCTGAAGGGAACCAAGCGTTTCCATGTCAAGGGGAAGCTCGCACCAAGGTTCATTGGGCCCTTTGAGATCACTGCACGACGAGGAGAAGTGGCTTATCAGTTGGAACTACCACCTGAGCTATCCGATGTGCACAATGTGTTCCATGTGTCACAACTCCGGAAGTGTCTCCAGGTCCCAGACAAGCCCAGTCTCTACAAGGATGTGGATCACCAAGCCATTGATCTGCAGCCCGACTTGACCTACCGCGAGAAGCCTATCCGTATCCTGGACGAAGCAGAACGACGTACGCGGAGCCGTACCATCAAGTACTTCAAGGTTCAGTGGAGCAACCACACCGAAGCAGAAGCAACCTGGGAACGAGAAGACTATCTTAGATCCGAGTTTCCCGACCTCTTTTAAGCCCTAGTTTAGGAATCTCGGGGACGAGATTCTTGTAAGGGGGGTAGGTCTGTCACACCCTGCATTTTGTAACATGTTATTTGTAACTTTGAAGCATGAAAATTTGGACCAGCAAAAATTTTTAGCATCATTTGGCTTTTATTTGGAATTTAGTTTCTCTGCATTTGTTTTTCTTGTGCTCATTAAAGTCAACTATGACCTCTTGTAGATTTCATCTCCTTATCCAAAACTTCTGCCCAATAATCATGCCAAGTGTTATATAGCAGTATAGTATTTTCTTATAAAATTAATTTGGCCAAAAAGTATTTTATAAATTTATTTTCCAAAAACCCCTGAATTGAGATTTGCACTGCAAGTACTTGATTAAGGGTGTGAAAACTTTTTCTAAAGGTTTATTTGAGACCTAGTAGTCATAGGACTCCCAGAAACCACAAAGGTATAATTTTAAAAGTTATTTTCCTATTTTATTTAAAAGCTTTTTCTTAAGGCCAGAAATGATCTTTAATAGGGGAAAATTATTTAACTGTTTCAAAAATATTTGCCAAAATTCAGGGAGACTCATAGGACATATATTGTCCATATATAAGAATTTCAACACTTGGTCATGTTCAAAATATTGGGCTAAACCCTCTAAAACCCTTTCTGGATATTTCAAGCTTTTGAAATATTTACAAAGGAATTTTTCTCCAAAAATTCCAGGGAAATTCTATCATGTCATATATGACATGTTTGATGATCTTGCAAAGCCTCATGCATTGGAGATCAAGGAAACCACCTCAAACCCCTTCATAACCAATCTGTCCATATCTGAAGTTTGAGCAACTCTACATTGCCAAACTTGTCCAAGTGCTCTCAAACTTGGTGCACATGCTAGGATAGCCTAATAAGGCACCTAGACCAAATGGCACAAGATTTGGAATAGAGCAACTTGATCAGATCACCTCAAAACCCTTTCTGTTCAAATACAAATTTGAACAACTTTACATTACCAACTTTTTATCTGGAGCCTCAAACTTTGTGAGCATGATCAATACCCCAAATGAGGATGCTACACCAAGTGGTGCATCAAGGGGAGATGATTAGCTTGACTCAATCAACATGAAACTGTTTCTGTTGATTTCTAGGGTTCACCAAAGTTACATTGGCTAGTTTCTCCAAATGAGCTCAAATTTGGTGAAACACCCTATTTTCTCATGCCTTTCAACCCTGTCAAGTGCCATGCCAATTGAACTTCATTTGCTTGATCAAACCATGATCAAACACCTTCTGCAGAAATCTTAAAACCCCTACTTTTACCACTTTCACTTTTCTCCAATGCCTCAGCTCCTTACCACAGGTGCCCTGGGTTACTAGCAAACCCCAGTAACTTCCCCAGCACCTCAGCTCTATGATTGAGGGGTGAAACCTCCACTTTACCTTGCTGGACAGCAGTTTTCACCAAGTCCCCTAGCTCTCTTCCCTCTCTCTCTGCACCCCAGAGCATCCAAGGCCTTGAGGCAATTCTATACTACTCCCTCAACACCCCAGACACTGTTGGACACGCTGGGACGAGCCAAGCCAACGAGAGCGCGACGATGCCGGTCACACGCGCGCTCTGGAGCGCGTGAACAGTGCTCCCGCACGCTGGCTCGGGCCAATCATCGCCCCCCGACCACCTCGAGCCTCCCCCTCGCGCCTCCCAACGCGCCTCGACGTCCGCAGCCCCCTCCGGTGCTGTCCCCCTCCTCCTGCGCCCTCCAGTGGCCGTCGCCGCACGCGCGCTGGCCGCCCGCGGCGGCCACTCCTCTGGCTCACACGCGCGCACGCCCCTGCTGCTTCCCCGCTCTTCTTATCCCCTCGGCTGGACGTGGAGCAAGTCCACGAACCTCCCCGGCATGTTCCCAGACCCCAGAACCCTCCATAGCCTCGCCTGCAACCTCGCCGGCGCACGGGTCCACGGTGAACCACGGGCGCGCCTATTTAAGACCTCCCCGAGCTCTCCCAACCCCATCACCAGCTCCACCACACCTCACTAGCCCCTCCTGCACCCTCAGATCAGCCCCGGAGCGCCCCAGTGCTCGGGATCGATCGGAGCTCCGCCGCGTCGGGCCGCCGGCGATCTCGAGGTACAGGCCTCCCCTGCTCCTCCCTCCGCCTGTTTTGGAACCGCAGCACACCCCTGACCATTTCCCCTCTCTTTCCCCTTCTGTTTGCAGTCGAAAACAACCCCGACCACCGACCTCCGACGAGCTTCCGCCGTCGCACCTCGTCGCCGGCGAACCAGAGCTCCCCGCCGTGCCGCGATACCACCACCGCATCCGCCACTCGACGCTGAACCTGACCCTGCCCTCCGTTGCCGTCGCCGTGGCCGGAGTCGTCGCCGGTGAGCTCG
>LR738711.1:247842308-247885910 GCA_902687465.1 Secale cereale
GATATTCACAAGGAGTTTGTGATATATTGTGATGCCTCTCGAACCGGATTGGGAAGCGTTCTGATGCAAGAAGGCCGCGTCATAGCATACCTCTCCAGGCAGCTACGACCCCATGAGGAGAACTACGCTACTCACGATCTTGAGCTAGCGGCTGTAGTTCATGCCTTGAAGACATGGCGGCATTACCTCCTAGGGAAACGGTGTGAGATTTACACAGACCACAAAAGTCTGAAGTATATTTTCACCCAGAAAGAGTTGAACATGAGGCAGCGGAGATGGTTGGAACTCATCAAGGATTATGACCTCAGTGTTCAGTATCACCCTGGGAAGGCTAACGTGGTGGCCGATGCCTTAAGCAGGAAGGCTTGCTCTTTGAATGTCATTATTCAAGAAAGGCAGCCAGCCTTGTTTAAGGAGATCGAACAGTTCAGTTTGGAATTGGTCACCCCTGGATTCCTGGATCATTTGGAAGTCAGACCAACCCTGGTGGACGACGTCAAGAAGGCTCAAGATGGACACGCAAGCATTGAAGGCATCAAGAAGAAGATGAAGATGGGCAAGGCCCCAGGTTTCTCCGAAGACGAGCACGGGATTGTTTGGTACAAAGGTCGCCTCTGCGTACCAAACAGCCCCGAGTTAAAGACGCTGATTCTGCAAGAAGCCCACGACACCCCTTATTCCATCCACCCCGGAGGAACCAAGATGTACCAAGACTTGAAGGCACGATTCTGGTGGCACGGTATGAAAAGAGAGATTGCAACCTATGTTGCAAAGTGTGATGTGTGCCAAAAGGTCAAAGCTGAATATCAGCGACCCGCTGGATTGTTTCAACCACTCAAGGTTCCTGAGTGGAAGTGGGATAAAGTCGGAATGGACTTCATCACTGGATTACCAAGGTCGAATCGAGGACATGACTCTATCTGGGTCATAGTCGATCATTTGACCAAGGTGGCTCATTTCATTCCTGTCAAGACTACCTACTCAGGCAACCAGCTGGCAACTCTCTATATCAACCGAATCGTAAGTCTTCACGGTGTTCCTAAGGAGATCGTATCAGATCGAGGAACCCAGTTCACCTCAAGGTTCTGGAAGAGATTCCAAGAAGCCTTGGGAACCAAGTTGTCTTTCAGCACAGCTTTCCACCCACAGACCAGAGGTCAAACTGAGCGAGTCAATCAGATTCTCGAAGACATGCTCCGAGCCTGTGTCCTGGCATATGGAGCCAAGTGGGAAGACTGCCTCCCTTTCGCCGAGTTCTCTTATAACAACAGTTACCAGTCAAGCCTACAGATGGCACCATTTGAGGCATTGTACGGACGCAGATGTCGCACACCCCTCAACTGGTCAGAGACTGGAGAAGGACTAGTCTTTGGACCGGATATTCTCCGCGCAGCAGAAGAGCAAGTCCAACTAGTCAGAGAGCGACTAAAGGCAGCCAAGTCAAGGCAGAAGAGTTATGCTGACACTCGACGCCGAGACATGAGTTTCCGTGTCGGAGATCATGTGTACCTGCGGGTAACTCCTCTGAAGGGAACCAAACGTTTCCACGTCAAGGGGAAGCTCGCGCCAAGGTTCATTGGCCCTTTCAAGATCACCGACCGACGAGGAGAAGTGGCTTATCAGTTGGAACTACCACCTGAGCTATCCGATGTGCACAATGTGTTCCATGTGTCACAACTCCGGAAGTGTCTCCAGGTTCCAGACAAGCCCAGTCTCTACAAGGATGTGGATCACCAAGCCATTGATCTGCAGCCCGACTTGACCTACCGCGAGAAGCCTATCCGTATCCTGGACGAAGCAGAACGACGTACGCGGAGCCGTACCATCAAGTACTTCAAGGTTCAGTGGAGCAACCACACCGAAGCAGAAGCAACCTGGGAACGAGAAGACTATCTTAGATCCGAGTTTCCCGACCTCTTTTAAGCCCTAGTTTAGGAATCTCGGGGACGAGATTCTTGTAAGGGGGGTAGGTCTGTCACACCCTGCATTTTGTAAC
This sequence comes from Secale cereale, assembly GCA_902687465.1. Taxonomy (NCBI): domain Eukaryota; kingdom Viridiplantae; phylum Streptophyta; class Magnoliopsida; order Poales; family Poaceae; genus Secale; species Secale cereale. The sequence goes on from LR738711.1 coordinate 247,844,305, forward strand.
ATGTTATTTGTAACTTTGAAGCATGAAAATTTGGACCAGCAAAAATTTTTAGCATCATTTGGCTTTTATTTGGAATTGAGTTTCTCTGCATTTGTTTTTCTTGTGCTCATTAAAGTCAACTATGACCTCTTGTAGATTTCATCTCCTTATCCAAAACTTCTGCCCAATGGTCATGCCAAGTGTTATATAGCAGCATAGTATTTTCTTATAAAATTAATTTGGCCAAAAAGTATTTTATAAAATTTATTTTCCAAAAACCCCTGAATTGAGATTTGCACTGCAAGTACTTGATTAAGGGTGTGAAAACTTTTTCAAAAGGTTTATTTGAGACCCAGTAGTCATAGGACTCCCAGAAACCACAAAGGTATAATTTTAAAAGTTATTTTCCTATTTTATTTAAAAGCTTTTTCTTAAGGCCAGAAATGATCTTTAATAGGGGAAAATTATTTAACTGTTTCAAAAATATTTGCCAAAATTCAGGGAGACTCATAGGACATATATTGTCCATATATAAGAGTTTCAACACTTGGTCATGTTCAAAATATTGGGCTAAACCCTCTAAAACCCTTTCTGGATATTTCAAGCTTTTGAAATATTTACAAAGGAATTTTTCTCCAAAAATTCCAGGGAAATTCTATCATGTCATATATGACATGTTTGATGATCTTGCAAAGCCTCATGCATTGGAGATCAAGGAAACCACCTCAAACCCCTTCATAACCAATCTGTCCATATCTGAAGTTTGAGCAACTCTACATTGCCAAACTTGTCCAAGTGCTCTCAAACTTGGTGCACATGCTAGGATAGCCTAATAAGGCACCTAGACCAAATGGCACAAGATTTGGAATAGAGCAACTTGATCAGATCACCTCAAAACCCTTTCTGTTCAAATACAAATTTGAACAACTTTACATTACCAACTTTTTATCTGGAGCCTCAAACTTTGTGAGCATGATCAATACCCCAAATGAGGATGCTACACCAAGTGGTGCATCAAGGGGAGATGGTTAGCTTGACTCAATCAACATGAAACTGTTTCTGTTGATTTCTAGGGTTCACCAAAGTTACATTGGCTAGTTTCTCCAAATGAGCTCAAATTTGGTGAAGCACCCTATTTTCTCATGCTTTTCAACCCTGTCAAGTGCCATGCCAATTGAACTTCATTTGCTTGATCAAACCATGATCAAACACCTTCTGCAGAAATCTTAAAACCCCTACTTTTACCACTTTCACTTTTCTCCAATGCCTCAGCTTCTTACCACAGGTGCACTGGGTTACTAGCAAACCCCAGTTACTTCCCCAGCACCTCAGCTCTATGATTGAGGGGGTGAAACCACCACTTTACCTTGCTGGACAGCAGTTTTCACCAAGTCCCCTAGCCCTCCTCCCTCTCTCTCTGCACCCCAGAGCATCCAAGGCCTTGGGGCAATTCTATACTACTCCCTCAACACCCCAGACACTGTTGGACACGCTGGGACGAGCCAAGCCAACGAGAGCGCGACGATGCCGGTCACACGCGCGCTCTGGAGCGCGTGAACAGTACTCCCGCACGCTGGCTCGGGCCAATCATCGCCCCCCGACCACCTCGAGCCTCCCCCTCGCGCCTCCCAACGCGCCTCGACGTCCGCAGCCCCCTCCGGTGCTGTCCCCCTCCTCCTGCGCCCTCCAGTGGCCGTCGCCGCACGCGCGCTGGCCGCCCGCGGCGGCCACTCCTCTGGCTCACACGCGCGCACGCCCCTGCTGCTCCCCCGCTCCTCCTCTTACCTCCGCTGGACGTGGAAGACGTCCAGCAACACCCCCGACTCACTCCCGCAGCCTCCTGTGCGCTGTAGCGACAGGCCGGACCTCGCCGGCGCACGGGTCCACGGTGAACCACGGGCGCGCCTATTTAAGACCTCCCCGAGCTCTCCCAACTCCATCACCAGCTCCACCACACCTCACTAGCCCCTCCTGCACCCTCAGATCAGCCCCGGAGCGCCCCAGTGCTCGGGATCGACCGGAGCTCCGCCGCGTCGGGCCGCCGGAGATCTCGAGGTACAGGCCTCCCCTGCTCCTCCCTCCGCCTGTTTTGGAACCGCAGCACACCCCTGACCATTTCCCCTCTCTTTCCCCTTCTGTTTGCAGTCGAAAACAACCCCGACCACCGACCTCCGACGAGCTTCCGCCGTCGCACCTCGTCGCCGGCGAACCAGAGCTCCCCGCCGTGCCGCGATACCACCACCGCATCCGCCACTCGACGCTGAACCTGACCCTGCCCTCCGTTGCCGTCGCCGTGGCCGGAGTCGTCGCCGGTGAGCTCGCCGTCGCCGTGGCCGTAGGGTTGAAGATGACAGGCGGGCCCCGCCTGTCATCCACCCGCCTCTCTCCTCTCCTCTGGGCCACTGACCCACGGGCCCCGCCCGTCAGGTTTGAAACCTGACGTGCGCGCGCGCTGGCCCGTGCGGCTGGGCTAGTCAGCCCTGGGCCGTGCACTGTGGCCCTTTGGCCCAGTTGCACAGGGACCCTTTTTCTTTTTCTTTTCTGTTAATGTTTCAGACATTTTTACAGAAAAGAATATTGATCCAAATTAATTATTTCCAACTCCTAAAATCTTGTAATATTCCAACCTATTTAATGGTACTACTTTCATTCAAATCCATGAAACTTTCCTGTACTGTTTAAATTTAAATTCAAATTTAAGCAGTATAACTCCTGCTCAAAAATCAATATATCCTATTCTGAGACTCCAAAACTCCAACAAGGATTTTTCCCCATCTTAGAAAACTCCCTAGTATTTTACAAAAATAAGTTGACATTTTTCTGAGCACTTTGGTTTTTCTGTCTTATTTGTATTCTTATTTTTCCGTTATTATTATGCGACGTATAGATCCCGTATTCGAAGAAGTTGCTGTGGAAGAAGAAGGAGAAGGACTAGAAGACTTTGAAGACCAAGCCATTCCAGGCAAGCAGCCCTTTGACCATAATACACTTATTCCTCGGAACCCGTTTGTTTCCGACGCATAACGATTAGGGTTACGATGGTAACCTGGATGAACCACCACATGATGCATGCTTTATCCTTGATCTTGCTATATGATAGACAACATGCAATAGGTGGCCATGATGCTTATATGATGCATGACATGCACTTGATCTTGCTATGTGCAAGATGACTTGCATATGATTAATAGTTATGGGAGTGATGCATGAGTGACATAAAACTTCATGGTTGAAGTCTTTGCATGAAACCCCGTCGGGTGCCATTTATGCCCGAGGGTGATGATGATGATGAGTTGGGTGACCACTTGATGACGAAGTGGTGTGCCAAGGCAAGTGTGTGTGTTTTTCAAACGGATTGGTTGAAGTTGCGACCGTTATTCCAACCATACATGTGCAACCACACTACCCCTTATGGGACGGGGCTTTATTGATTACTTAGGTCGATACTAGCATAGTGCCCGCATTACTAGTGACGGGAAGACTTGAGGTCTTTTCCGGGACGGGGTCGTGCTTGGATAGGCGGCCATGACTGTTTTTACAGGGCACCGGACACACCGTTGGTCCCTTCGGGTACGCGTAAACATTGAAATTAGGGCATGTCCCGTGATCTATTGTTTGTACCCCAAGGCCGTGTGCCAACGAGTGGACTCTATGTTAGTGTCGTCTAAGGAAAGGTAATGACCGGGTACTTACCCCGGGTACTTGAGGTACCGCGGGTCGTGGATGACACGGAAGTTCCCCGGATCTTGTGGGTAAAGTGCGCAACCTCTGCAGAGTGTAAAACTATTCGAATAGCCGTGTCCACCGTCATGGACAGTTGGGTAACCGCTCTTGGGCTACGTCCAATGTTTGTGAAACCATGCGTGTGTGTGTGTGATGAGTCAAGATGGTAACTTTACTCAATGAGATGAATCATACTCATGTTGATGTCGGTAACCTGTTCTCGAGGTTACGCGAGGTTATTAATGCATAACTTGATGATAGCATATTGTTCTAGCCTCCTGCTAGATTGTTCATTATTATTCAAATGCATTGTTACTTGAACCACATCATGGGTTGCTTGCGAGTACATTCAAAGTACTCATTGGCTTGCCACTGGTTATTTAATTGGCCAGGCATGGAAGAACAAGATTATGAGGAAGAGTTCTTTGGAGACGACCATGCGAACTAGGACGCTATCCCAGTCAGAATGCCTGTAGGGTTAAGGCAGATGGCATGGGTTCTACCCGTTTTATCGAAGACTTCCGCTATTTGAGTATTTGCTATTCAGCCCGTGGGGCTCTATCTCTGTAAGACTTGGCCATAATGGCCTTAATTCGTGTAAGACTATTTGTATGGATGTAAGACTCTTGTTATTTCAGCTTCTGTGTGTTCAGTGAGCATTGATCTCTGGGATCACTGTACACGTGCATTCGGTGATCTCGACTTCTAAGTCGGGGTCCCCACAGTTGTCCCCTCATCGTGACTCCCCCAGGTGCCACCAGGGCCTATAGTGTTCCTTCTGGCCAAGAAAAAATCTCCAAAAAGTTTCGCGGTGTTTGGGCTCCGTTTGATATTGATTTCCTGCGATGTAAAAAACATGCAGAAAACAACAACTGGCACTTGGCACTATGTCAATAGGTTAGTAATAGAAAATGATATAAAATGAGTATAAAATGATTGTAAAACATCCAAGAATGATAATATAACGGCATGGAACAATGAAAAATTATAGATACATTGGAGACGTACCACAGGGTCCACCGAACGCGGGCCCCAGCAGCCGGCAGAAAACCCGGCGACTGAAGGCACTGACGGTTGGGACCTACCACCCAGCGTATTACCATTGTACCCTTGGGGGGTAGGCCTATATAAACCTCCCAAGATCAACCATGCAAAGGGTTGAGATCTAGTAGAACCCAACATTCCATCCGTCCACCCATAGCTAGGAGAAAGAGAGCTCAGCCCTGCCCTTCTTCCTCCTCTAGCGATACAGCTCTAGGAGCACCATTGTACACTTGTGATTCATAGTGATCATGCGGAGACCATGCAGAGAAGGACTAGGGGTGTTATCTCCATGGAGATCCCCGAACCTGGGAAAGACTCGCCCAATCCTGCTTCTAGAGCCCGACGACATACTCCTGTCCCATCCATGATAAGCCACCCCTCGCATCTATCTCTGGAATCCTCCAACAGTTGGCGCCTGATACGTCTCCAACGTATCTATAATTTTTGATTGTTCCATGCTATTATTTATGAAGTTTTGGATGTTTAATGGGCTTTATCATTCACTTTTATATCATTTTTGGGACTAACCTACTAACCCAAAGGCCCAGTCCAGATTGATGTTTTTTGCCTGTTTCAGGGTTTTGTAGAAAAAGAATATCAAACGAAGTCCAAATGGAATGAAACCTTCGCGAGAGATATTTTGGAGAAAATCACGCACGCGGAGCTTGAGGACTAAGTCAGGGGACAGAGAGGTGGCCCTCGAGGGTGGGGGGCGCGCCCCCTTCCCAGGGTACGCCCCCTGCCTTGAGGCCCCCTCAAGTGGCCCCCGGTGCCCTCCTTCTTCCTATATAAGTCCACGTACCCCAAAAACTCCGTAGACAGAGGGAAAACCCTAATTCCACCGCCGTAGCTTCTGTTTCCATGGAGATCCCATCTTGGAGGCAGTTCCGGAGCTCCACCGGAGGGGGATCCATCATGGAGGCCTTCATCATCATCATCATTGCCCTCACCATGAGTTGTGAGTAGTTTACCACAGACCTTCGGGTCCATAGCTAGTATCTAGATGGCTTCTTCTCTCTCTTTGGCTCTCAATGCAAAGTTCTCCTCGGTCTTCGAGGAGATCTATTCGATGTAATCTCTTTTGCCGTGTGTTTATCGAGATCCGATGAATTATGAGTTTATGATCAAGGTTATCTATGAAAGATATTTGGATATTCTCTAAACTTTTTATGTGTGCTCATAATATCCTTGCAAGTCTCTTCGAATTATTGGTTTCGTTTGGCCTACTAGATCTATAGTTCTTGCAATGGGAGAAGTGCTTGGCTTTGGGTTCAATCTTGTGTTGTCCTTTCCAGTGACAGTAGGGGCAGCAAGGCACGTATTGTATTGTTTCCATTGTGGATAAAAAGATGGGGTTTATATCATATTGCTTGAGATTATCCCTCTATATCATGTCATCTTGCTTAAGGCTTTACTCTATTCTTATGAACTCAATACACTAGATGCATGCTGGATAGCGGTCGATGTGTGGAGTAATGGTAGAAGATGCAGGCATGAGTCGGTCTACTTGTCTCGAACGTGATGCCTATATACAATGATCATGCCTAGATAGTCTCATAATTATTCTCTTTTCTATCAATTGATCGACAGTAATTTGTTTACCCGCCGTAGAATATCGCTATGAAGAGAGAAGCCACTAGAGAAAACTATGGCCCCCTGGTCTATTCTCAACATATCAATCTACATCTACTTTACTTTTACCGCTTTTATTTTCCGTTTTCTTAAACCAAAAATACCAAAAATATCAATTATCATCTCTATCAGATCTCACTCTCGTAAGTGACCGTAAAGGGATTGACAACCCCTTATCGCGTTGGCTGCGAAGTTCTTATTTGTTTGTGCAGGTGCGAGGGCTGGCGCGTGGTCTCCTACTGGATTGATACCTTGGTTGTAAAAAACTGAGGGAAATACTTACGCTACTGTGTTGCATCTCCCTTTCCTCTTCGAGGGAATACAATGCAAGCTCAAGAGGTAGCAAGAAGAATTTCTGGCGCCGTTCCCGGGGAGGCTTACGCGAAAGTCATATACCAAGTACCTATCACAAACCCTTATCCTTTGCATTACATTTATTTGCCTCTCGTTTTCCTCTCCCCCACTTCACCCTTGCCGTTTTATTCGCCCTTCTTCCGTCGTGTGTTTATCATTCGCTTGCCCCTTGTCTGCTTGTGTGTGTTGCTTGCTTGCTTGCTCTCATGTCTGAGATGGGGGACGATTTTATTGAGAAGGGTAGCAATGTCGAGGGCAACGTTCATGGTGACCCCCCGGATGAAGCTACCACTTTACATATTAAGAAGTTCCGGGATGGTAGTGGTAATATTATTGGAAAAGGGGTTCTTCAAGACTTCTTTACTTGTGCCAGTGCTTTGCCCACTATGGGTGGCTCTATTCTTCATAGAACTAGTAGCCTTGCGGATGCTATATATATGCTCATAGTAGAAATTGAAAGGCAATTTATCCATATGCATCCCTGTATTCAGCGAGTATTTTTGGAGTTCTCCAATATTGAGCATTCTTCCATTAAGCGTGCAACTACTATCTTTTTGGTTCATGAATTTAGATATATAATGAAAGATGCCAGAGAAATCTTTGCTCATTACGGAGTAGATGTCAGTCGACCTCCTATAGAGGCTATTTTGTTCAATCAAGAAGACCTTATGCGGTTGCGATCTCCTGATCATGTTGCTTTTAATGAAAACCTTAGAAAAAAGGTTCCTGTTGAGATCTTGATTGATAGAATTTCTGAGATAAACGATGACTTTGCTGTTCAAAATAATGGGCTAGGCTTCTTCCTTGAGCGTAGGCTTATGACCTTCTGCCAAAAGAATGCCTATAATGATGAATTGGTTATCCAGTACAAGGGGCCAAAGGAGGAACCTGTTCCTCCCGAGATTGATGTAGGGGACTTTTGTCCCATTAAATTTAGCCCTTTTGATTACTTTTTATTGCCACAAAGAAAGCTTGCTGCTGAACGTAGGGAGTATGAGATGAGCTTTCGCGACATATCATACCACTATGGCAATACCTAGATATATCTTGTATCGTGCCTATCTAGGGGTGTAAAACGATAGCGTTTGTTGGGAGGCAACCCAATTTTATATTTTTTCTTTTTGTTGCTGTTAGGGAATAAATATTGCATCTAGCCTCTGATTAGATGTGGTTTCATGTTTTGTTTAGTGTTTGTGCCAAGTAGAACCTTTGGGAAGACTTGTGTGAAGTTTATTTGATCTTGCTGTGAAAAACATAATCATTAGCGCTTGCTAAAGCAGACTTCAGATTTTACTGGAGCGTGCTTTTTAGTTGATTCTTTTCGCAGATGATTGGTAGACAAATTGCGCAAATTTACGAATTTAGTTTGAATTTTTTGAAGTTCCAGAAGTAGGCGAACCCTGCAGATTACTACAGACTGTTCTGTCTTTGATAGATTCTTTTTTTCGTGTGTTGTTTGCTTATTCCGATGCATCTATGAGTAGTATTGGAGGATATGAACCATAGGGAAGTTGGAGTACAGTAGGTTTAACACCAATATAAACAAATAATGAATTCATTGATGTACCTTTGAGTGGTGGTTTGCTTTCTTATACTAACGGAGCTCACGAGATTTTTTTTCTAAGTTTTGTGTTGTGAAGTTTTCAAGTTTTGAGTATTGCTTTGATGGACTATGGAACAAGGAGTAGCAAAGGCCTAAGCTTGGGGATGCCCATGGCACCCCAAGTAAATTCAATATATTCAAAAGCCTAAGCTTGGGGATGCCCCGGGAAGGCATCCCCTCTTTCGTCTTCATCCATTGGTAACTATACTTGGAGCTATATTTTTATTCGCAACATGTTGTTTTGCTTGGAGCGTCTTGTATAATTTGAGTATTTTATTGTTAGTTTGCCACAATCATCCTTGCTGGACACACCTATTTGATAGAGTTAAATATGGCCTAGAAATTATTAGAACACTCTATGTGCTTCACTTATATCTTTTGAGTTGAATAGTTTTTGCTCTAGTGCTTCACTTATATCTTTTAGAGCATGGTGGTTGTAATATTTTGTAGAAATTGTTGAACTCTCATGCTTCACTTATATATATTTGAGAGTCTATTAAAACAGGATGGTAATGTGTTTAGGCTAAAGAAACTAGTCTTCACATGATAGACATCCAATATGAATGTAGTAAAAAATTTCACACCAAGTGCATTGAATAGGATGAGATGTTGGATGCTTGATAATTGTTTTGAGTTATGAGGATAGTGATATTAGAGTCATGCTAGTGGAGTTATTATGAAATTGAGAAATACTTGTGTTAAGGTTAGTGATTCCTGTATCATGCACGTATGGTGAACCGTTGTGTGACTAAGTTAAAGCATGAGGTATTTGTAAAGTGTCAACCTTTATGTGGAGGTCGGGGGCGCGCGATGGTTAACTCCTACCAACCTCCCCTTAGGATCATGCGTTGATTGCTTTGTTTTGATAACTCGTAGATTTTTGCAATAAGTATATGAGTTCTTATGACTAATGCTGAGTCCATGGATTATACGCATTCTCACCCTTCCACCATTGCTAGCCTCTCGTGTACCGCGCAACTTTAGCCGGTGCCATAAACCCACTATATATCCTTCCTCAAAAAAGCCACCATATTGTTCCTCAAAACAGCCACCATACCAACCTATCATGGCATTTCCATAGCCATTCCGAGATATATTGCCATGCAACTTTCCACCGTTCCATTTATATGGCACGCATCATATTGTCATATTGCCATTGCATGATCATGTAGTTGACATTGTACTTGTGGCAAGGCCACCATGCATAATTTTTATACATGTCACTCTTGTTTCATTGCACATACCGGTACACCGCCGGAGGCATTCATATAGAGTCATACTTTGTTGTTGTAGTATTGAGTTGTAATATCGAGTTGTAATATCGAGTTGTAATGAAAGTGTGATGATCATCATTATTAGAGCATTGTCTCATGGGAGGAAAGGCTCAATCTATAAAGCTCCTCCCAAAAAAAAGAGAAAGGCCAAAGAAAAAAAGAAAGGCCCAAAAAAAAGGAAACAAAAAGGGACAATTGCTACTATCTTTTTCCACACTTGTGCTTCAAAGTAGCACCATGTTCTTCATTGTAGAGAGTCTCATGTTTAGTCACTTTCATATACTAGTGGGAATTTTCATTATAGAACTTGGCTTGTATATTCCAACAATGGGCTTCCTCAAATGTCCTAGGTCTTCGTGAGCAAGCAAGTTGGATGCACACCCACTAGTTTCTTTTGTTGAGCATGCATTCATATTTAGCTCTAGTGCATCCGTTGCATGGCAATCCCTACTCACTCACATTGATATCTATTGATGGGCATCTCCATAGCCCGTTGATACGCCTAGTCAATGTGAGACTATCTCCCTTCTTTTTGTCTTTTCCACAACCACCTCTATTCCACCCATAGTGCTATATCCATGGCTCACGCTCATGTATTGCGTGAAAGTTGAAAGGTTTGAAAATATAGAGTATGAAAACAAATGCTTGGCTGAAATCGGGGTTGTGCATGATATGAATATTTTTTTGTGATAACGAGGGAGCATAGCCAACACTATATGATTTTGTAGTGATAACTTTTTTTAGCCATAGTATTTTGATAAGACATGATTGCTTTGTTAGTATTGCTTGAAGTATTATTATTTCCTATGTCAATATAGACTTTTATCTTGAATCTTTCAGATCTGAACATTCATGCCACAATTAAGAGAATTACATTGAAAAATTATATTGGTTAGCATTCCACATCAAAAATTCTTTCTTTATCATTTACCTACTCGAGGACGAGTAGGAATTAAGCTTGGGGATGCTTGATACGTCTCCAACGTATCTGTAATTTTTTATTGTTCCATACTATTATTTATGAAGTCTTGGATATTTAATGGGCTTTATCATTCACTTTTATATCATTTTTGGGACTAACCTAATAACCCAAAGGCCCAGTCCAGATTGCTGTTTTTTGTCTGTTTCAGGGTTTTGCAGAAAAAGAATATCAAACGAAGTCCAAACGGAATGAAACCTTCGCGAGAGATATTTTTGGAGAAAATCACGCACGCGAAGCTTGAGGACCAACTTAGGGGACAGAGAGGTGGCCCTCGAAGGTGGGGGGGGGGGCGCCCCCCTTCCCAGGGCTCGCCGCCCTGCCTCGAGGCCCCCTCAAGTGGCCCCCGATGCCCTCCTTCCTATATAAGTCCACGTACCCCAGAAACTCCGTAGACAGAGAGAAAACCCTAATTCTACCGCCATAGCTTCTATTCCCGTGGAGATCCCATCTTGGAGCCTGTTCGGGAGCTCCACCGGAGGGGGATCCATCACGGAAGCCTTCATCATCATCATCATCGCCGTCAGCATGAGTTGTGAGTAGTTTACCACAGACCTTCGGGTCCATAGCTAGTATCTAGATGGCTTCTTCTCTCTCTTTCGATCTCAATACAAAGTTCTCCTCGGTCTTCGAGGAGATCTACTCGATGTAATCTCTTTTTGCGGTGTGTTTGTCGAGATACGATGAATTGTGAGTTTATGATCAAGGTTATCTATGAAAGATATTTGGTTCTTCTCTGAAATTTTTATGTGTTCCCATAATATCCTTGCAAGTCTCTTCGAATTATTGGTTTGGTTTGGCCTACTAGATCTATAGTTCTTGCAATGGGAGAAGTGCTTGGCTTTGGGTTCAATCTTGCGGTGTACTTTCCCAGTGACAGCAGGGGCAGCAAGGCACGTATTGTATTGTTGCCATCAAGGATGAAAAGATGGGGTTTATATCATATTGCGTGAGTTTATCCCTCTACATCAGGTCATCTTTCTTAAGGCGTTACTCTGTTCTTATGAACTCAATACACTAGATGCATGCTGGATAGCGGTGGATGTGTGGAGTAATAGTAGTAGATGCAGGCAGGAGTCGGTCTACTTGTCTCGGACGTGATGCCTATATACAATGATCATGCCTAGATAGTCTCATAATTATTAGCTTTTCTATCAATTGCTCGACACAAATTTGTTTACCCGCCGTAGAATATCGCTATCAAGAGAGAAGCCACTAGAGAAAACTATAGCCCCCGGGTCTATTCTCAACATATCAATCTACATCTACTTTACTTTTACCGCTTTTATTTGTTGTTTTATTAAACCAAAAATACCAAAAATATCAACTATCATCTCTATCAGATCTCACTCTCATAAGTGACCATAAAGGGATTGACAACCCCTTATCGCGTTGGCTGCGAAGTTCTTATTTGTTTGTGCAGGTGCGAGGGACTGGCGCGTGGTCTCCTACTGGATTGATACCTTGGTTCTCAAAAACTAAGGGAAATACTTACACTACTGTGCTGCATCTCCCTTTCCTCTTCGAGGGAATACAACGCAAGCTCAAGAGGTAGCAGTGCCCACCGTGGGGCAAGCGGCGTTGGCCGGAGACATGTTCTGGATGGAACCCTTTTCCGCCCCGACGAGTGCGTCGCGGCTGGCCCGATCAGCCCACCCTGCATGCTCGCTAGCGCCTGCACCAGCATGTAGCCCGATGCAGGAGCAACTTGCCCCGTGATCTGCCTTGCTGCTACCTCTTGAGCTTGCGTTGGTTTTTCTGTTGAAGAGGAAAGGGCGATCCAGCAAAATAGAGTAAGTATTTCTCTCAGTTTGTGAACCAAGGTATCAATCGAGTAGGAGATTACACGCAAGTTGCCAAATACCTGCACAAACTAACAATGAACTTGCACTCAACGCTATAAAGGGGTTGTCAATCCCTTATAGGTTATTTGCAAAAGTGAGATCTGATTGTCGGTGTACTAAGGTAGGGGTACCCTAGTACCCCAACTTGTGCACGGGCAGCGGCAGCTCCCCGCGGCAGGGTTCACCACGCGCTTGCCGGAGACCTTCCTGACCCTTATCTAGCCATTCAAAAACAAAGTATACAAGACAGAAGACCAAGACCCCGGCAAGAGGAGCTTGCCGGGAAGGCCGTCCCAGGCTCGAGATTGCTTAACTAGCACGAGGCCCTGGCAAGAGGAGCTTGTCAGGACGAATAGAAGATTTTATCTTAGAAGACCCGGCAAGGGCTCGGGGAGCGGCAAGCTTCCGGGCCCGGCAAGGTCGAGATCCCCGGCAAGGTGCTTGCCGGGGGAGGTGCGCTGTGTGCCCGCGCTCCAGCTCATCGGCCCACGCGTCGCCCTGGGGCCACTCCAGGGACGCGTGGCGGATGGCTGTGCAGCCTGGGGGACACGGTGGCACTCCACGGCAGAGGATCCATCGCCGTGGCAGACGGAGACGCAACGGCGGGAGCTTTTGGGGTCGACGGCGACAGGCATTAAATGCCCTTGTCCCCCACTGTTAAAGTAGGTATAGACCACTGTTCTGTACTGTAGCTCCACTGTTCCCGCACTGTTACAACTACCACCTCTTTTACATTTTTACCCCTTTCTCCTACGTTAACACCTGTCGGTGACCCCTTGCACTATAAAAGGAGGCCCATGCACAACGTGGAGGGGGTTCGAAACCTAGATTACTCTCACGCACGGTGTAGCTGCTTCTTCAAGCTCCCGAGCGCTCAACTCAATACACAACCAAGCAGGAGTAGGGTTTTACGCATCCGTGCGGCCCGAACCTGGGTAAAAACTGCCCGCGCGTCTGCCTCGATCTGCTCTTCGTGCTCCCTCCGCCCTCGTACCGCACAGACAAGGGGCTCCGGTCCCATAGGTGTTCGTGGTGGACAGTTTCCCCCGACATCTTTGGCGCGCCAGGTAGGGGGCGTCGAGGTTGTGCGAACCTGATCCGGCGTTCGCGCGGGCGCAATCTTCATTAACCTCTCCAAGTTTCGTCAACAACTTCATCAGCGACAACTCCATGGCCCCGAAGAAGAAGCCTTCGGAGGTCGGGGGCCCGTCTGCGTCTCATCCGCCGCCACCAGAGCCAACGGTGGGCGGGGGAGACGCCGTCGGAAGGGTGGTTGCCGGCGAGGACACTCACGGTGCCACCAGATCCAAGAACAGGACGGACGACCGGACCTCGGTCTCCGTGGACGCGCCACGTCCATCGCAACATACGACGACCCCGCAGCGCCATGCCACGGGAGGTGGTATCCGCTTGCTGGGACAAGGCCATACTGGAGGTTCGCGGGACGCCCCGGACCCCCGTCCAGGCACAAGCAAAGCGAAGGCGCCGGCACGGGACCCCGCTCCTTCTAACGTCGTTAGAAGTCCGAGCGTATCCCGCTCCTCGCACCGCTCGCCCGCGTTCCCCACTACTCCGGCAGAAGCGCTCGCAAGGGCGCAGCTGCTCCTCGATTTTCCTCCAGCGGCCGACAAGGCCGAGGAATGGAGGGCCACTATCCGGAGCCTGATAGACTTCGCCAACAACGACTCTCCGCAGCAGCCGTCGGCCTCACGGCCGCGGCAGGCCGAGAAGACGAAGGCTATCGGCGACAAGACTGCCGGGGGTGCGACAAGCGTGCCCTCCCCGCCGCAGAAGCAGAAGACGCCGCCCCGCCGGAACAACCCCGACGACGGCTCCACAGCCTCGTCGGACCCGCGGGCCCGTCGGGACCAGCGCCAGGTCCTCGACGACCGGCGAGATGAAGACGCTCGGACCACGATCGAGCGCCGCCGAGAAGCTCGGCGACAATCCGACAAGAGAGCTGGGAACGCTGTCGACGCACCCGCGCCCGGTGAACCAGGCGACTTGCCGTACGCGGCAGGATGCCCTGCGTTCACCCGCGAGCTGCGGCGCGTCCAGTGGCCCAGCATGAAGAACTTTAAGCCCGACGTACCGGAGAAGTACGACGGCAAGACGCACCCCTCGGAGTTTCTCAGCGTCTACACCATAGCAGTGCAAGCTGCCGGGGGGCGCGACGAGAAGATCCTAGCCAACTACTTCCCGCTCGTGCTGAAGCCGAACGTCCGTTCGTGGCTCATGCACTTGCCGGAAGGCTCTATCTCTTCTTGGGCCGACCTCTGCCATCAGTTTGTTGGCGCCTTCACCGGCGGCCACAAACCCCATGGCCAGGAGAGCGATCTCCACATTTTGGCCCAGAAGGAAGGCGAACCCCTGCGCAAGTATATCCAACGTTTCAGCCGGGTACAGCACAACATCCCCGACGTTCACCCTGCTGCGGTTATCAGCGCGTTCCATCAGAACGTGCGTAACCGCCGCATGCGTGAGGAGATGGCGATGACCAAGATCAGGGACGTCAGCGAGCTCTACGCTCTTGCCGACAAGTGCGCCCATGCAGAAGAGGGGAGGAAACTCCCCGGGGAGGATGCTGGCGCAGGGGGAAGCGACAGCGACGACGCCGCCCCGGCAAAGAAGAGCCGGCGGCGGAACAACAGGAAGAAGGGCAAGAAGGAAGTGCTTGCCGTCGAGAAGTCCGGCAAGGAGGCCCCCGCCAAGCAAGCGCAGGCTGGCGGCTCCGGCAAGGAGCCTGCCCCTGCGGCGGCGGCCGACAAGCCGGGTAGCTCCGACAAGCAATACTGTAAGATTCACCGCACCAAGGGTCACGACCTCTCCAACTGTAAGCGCGTCGAGTACCTCGTCGAGCAGCAAAAGGCTGAGTACGAGAGGCGCGACAAGGAGAAGGCCCAAGGTGGCGGGGAAGAGCCCAGCAAGAAGCGGCCATTCAATGGCCGGGGAGGACGCCGCGGCAAGGCCAAGCAGCGGCAAGGAGATCGACCTCCCCGGGGCCGAGACAACGACGAAGACGACGATGAAGACATGGATGAGGACGAGAACAGCGAGCAGGAGTTCCAGAAGGCCACGGAAGTCCTGTGCGTCGACGGTGGCGCCTCCCTGCACACCTCCCACCGCCAGCTGAAACAGTGGGTGCGTGAGGTGAATGCAGCCGAGCCGCCCGTGGAGTCGCGCAGGCTCCTCAAATGGTCCAGCACGCCCATCATTTTTGACCTTGAGGATCACCCTGACCGCACCACTGCGGTCGGGTGCTTGCCGATGCTGGTCTCACCCACCATCCGCAACCTCAAGGTCACCAAAATGTTGGTTGACGGCGGGGCCGGGCTGAACTTGATCTCCTCTGCTGTGATCAAGAAACTCCAGATTCAAGACGGCGAGCTCGAAGAGACCGGTTCATTCCAAGGAATCAACCCGGGAAGGAGCAAGCCCAAAGGAAAGATTACTCTGCCGGTGACCTTTGGCGGGGAGCTCAACTTCAGAACTGAGCGCATCACCTTTGACGTTGCTGATATTCCATTGCCCTACAATGGGATACTCGGCCGTCCCGCCCTCGCCAAGTTCATGGCAGCTTCCCACTATGCCTACAACGTGCTGAAGATGCCGGGGCCGATAAGCGTCATCACTGTCCACAGCGACAAGAAAGATGCGCTTATTTGCGCCGACAAGATTTACCGGGATGCGGCAGCTGCGGCCGAGAAGGATACTCTTGCCGCTGAAGCTCCCGGGGGGAAGAAGACGAAGACCAAGTCCGGCAAGTGCTCTGGGACACACTCCGGCAACCGCACCTCTTCGGAGTGCTGCGCCGCCGTCGAGGACGTTCCATCGAGCTCCACCGGCAAGAGCAAGAAAGGAATGGCTGCTCCTCCGGCAACCAAGAAGGTGTCCGCAAAGGAGAATGGCACTGGTGGTACCTTCACCATCAGCGCCACCCTTGACAGCAAATAGGAAAGCGCGCTCGTCGCCTTCCTGCGGGCGAATGTCGATGTGTTTGCTTGGCAACCATCTGACATCCCCGGTGTTCCCAGGAAGGTGATTGAGCACAAGCTTGCTGTCTGCCCTCATGCGCGGCCCATCAAGCAAAAAGTGAGGAAGCAAGCCGTGGAGCGCCAAGAGTTCATCAACGAGGAGATCAAGAAACTGGAGGCAGCAGGCCTAGTTAGAGGTGTGATCCATCCGACGTGGTTGGCAAACCCAGTCGTCGTGCGCAAAGCCAACGGGAAGTGGAGACTGTGTATAGACTTCACTGATGTCAATAAAGCATGTCCCAAGGATCCCTTCCCTTTGCCGCGCATTGACCAGATCGTTGACTCCACTGCCGGATGTGAGCTACTCTGTTTTCTTGATGCATACTCAGGCTATCACCAGATTTTCATGGCTAAGGAAGATGAAGAGAAGACTGCATTTATCACTCCATGTGGCACATATTGCTTTATCCGCATGCCATTTGGACTGAAAAATGCAGGCTCCACTTTTGCAAGGGTAGTGTACACTGCTTTTGAGCCACAGATCCACAGGAATGTAGAAGCCTACATGGATGACATCGTGGTGAAGAGCAAGAGCAAAGAAACACTGATTCAAGACTTAGAAGAAACGTTTCAGAACCTGCGCAGGATACAGCTCAAGCTGAACCCCGAGAAGTGCGTCTTTGGAGTTCCCTCCGGCAAGCTTCTCGGGTTCTTTGTATCACAAAGGGGGATTGAAGCCAATCCCGACAAGATCAAAGCCATCGAGCGGATAGAAGCCCCGAAGCGCGTCAAGGATGTCAGAAGGCTTGCAGGTTGCGTTGCTGCCCTCAGTAGGTTCATTTCAAAATCCGCGGAACGCGCCCTACCTTTCTTCAAAATCTTGAAGAAGGCAGGTCCCATGAAGTGGACTCCGGAAGCGGAGGCGGCGTTGCAGGATTTGAAACGGTACCTGTCCTCCACTCCTATACTTGTCGCACCTAAACCACAGGAAAAGTTGTTGCTATACTTAGCGGCAACCAACCAGGTGGTTAGTGCTGCGTTGGTAGCGGAGAGGGAGTCCGACGAGGAGCCAGCGTCACCGGCAAGCGAATCTAGCGACAAGCAGGGGGCTGTCCCGACAAGCTCTGGCCCCGACAAGGAAGACTCTGCGCAGGAACAAGGAGAGGTGCGGAAGAAGATGGTGCAGCGCCCAGTATATTTTGTAAGTTCCCTTCTCCAGGGAGCTAGATCAAGATACTCCGGTGTGCAAAAATTGCTTTTCGGCCTCCTCATGGCCTCGAGGAAGCTGCGCCACTACTTCCAAGCCCATGAGATAACAGTGGTCACTCGCTTTCCGTTGAAGAGGATATTACACAATCCAGAGGCAACAGGCAGGATCGTCGAGTGGGCACTGGAACTGTCAAGCTTCGGACTCAAATTTGAAAGTACTTCAACCATTCAGAGCCGAGCTTTGGCAGAATTCATCGCTGAGTGGACCCCAACGCCAGAAGAAGAAGTTCAAGAAACGAGCGTACCCGTGCAAGAAGCGACAAGTGAATGGGTAATGTATTTTGACGGTGCCTTCTCGTTGCAAGGCGCCGGTGCTGGCGTGGTACTCATCGCGCCCACCGGAGAACACCTCAAATATGTTATCCAGATGCACTTTCCCAGGGAGCAGGCGACAAACAACACCGCAGAATATGAAGGCTTGCTTGCCGGCCTCAGGATTGCGGCCGAACTTGGGATCAGGAAGCTGATTGTGCGGGGCGATTCTCAGTTGGTGGTCCGACAAGTCAACAAGAGCTACCAGAGCCCTTTGATGGAAGCATATGTAGATGAAGTGAGGAAGCTTGAAGAACACTTTGAAGGTCTACAAATGGAGCACATCCCGAGAGCTCAAAATGAAATTGCAGATGGCCTTTCAAAGTGTGCTGCGATGAAGCTACCTGTGGAACCAGGGACCTTTTTGCTCAAGCTGACTCAACCATCAGTTACACCATCAATTGGGCAGTCCAAGAAGAGAAAGTTGGTCTCCGGCGACTACTTGCCGGCGGATCTTCCTGAACCCGCCGCCAAAGTTCCCAAGATCAACAACAACGCTGAGGAACAGTTTGCTCCTGCAAGCCCTCGGGCTTGTGCAGTTGAAGCAAGTGTTCCCGACAAGCCTCGCCCCGGCGAGCTTGCCGGGGGACCGTCAGCTCCGACAGGACCAGAGGTCTTTGCCGTAGAAGCTGGGGTTCCCGCAGCGGCCCTCGAGCCTTTAGTCCTTGCCGTCGAGCCCCGGGCTCCGGCATGGGCACAGCAGATCGTCCGTTTTCTGCAAACTGGAGAACTTCCCGACGACCCTCAAGAGATAGAGAAGATAACCAGGCAGTCAAGTATGTATCAGTTTGTGGATAACGAGCTGTACAGAAGAAGACTCAATGGTGTCAGGTTGAAATGCATCTCCAGAGAAGATGGACAGAAGCTGTTGGCAGAAATACACGGAGGCACATGCGGCCACCACGTTGGCGCAAGGGCACTTGCCGGGAAGGCTTTCCGGCAAGGGTTCTTTTGGCAAGAAGCCCTCCAAGATGCAACTGCACTAGTAACCAAGTGTGAAGCGTGCCAGTTCCATGCAAAGCAAATACATCAGCCAGCTCAAGCTCTCCAAACAATCCCTTTGTCATGGCCCTTCTCGGTCTGGGGGCTCGATATCCTCGGCCCTTTCCCTCGCGCTGTCGGGGGCTTTGAGTACTTGTACGTTGCAATCGACAAGTTCACAAAGTGGCCAGAAGTGGAGCCAGTGAGAAAGGTGACAGCACAGTCAGCAGTCAGGTTCTTCAGGTCGATTGTTTGCCGTTTCGGGATCCCTAACAGGATCATCACCGACAACGGTACACAATTCACTAGTCGCACCTTCATGCAGTACGTCCAAGACCTTGGCGCCAAGGTCTGTTTCGCTTCTGTTGCTCACCCGAGGAGCAACGGCCAAGCGGAGAGGGCAAATGCTGAAGTGCTGCGCGGACTCAAGACAAGGACCTTTGACAGGCTGCGCAAGTGCGGGAGGAATTGGATAGAGGAGCTCCCGGCGGCTCTTTGGTCAATCAGAACGACACCGAGTCGAGCCACCGGGCAGACACCTTTTGCTCTAGTCTATGGAGCAGAAGCAGTTCTCCCCACGGAACTCGTATACGGATCTCCTCGAGTGCTCGCTTATGATGAGCTCGAGCAAGAGCAACTGCGGCAAGATGACGCATTGCTCCTTGAGGAGGGACGTCTCCAGGCTGCTGTACGAGCTGCTCGATACCAGCAAGCTTTGCGCCGCTACCATAGCCGCAAAGTCAAGGCCAGGAGTCTCGAGGAAGGCGACCTTGTTCTTCGGCGTGTTCAGTCCGCCAAGAATTCCAACAAGTTGACGCCGAAGTGGGAAGGCCCTTATCGGGTGAGACAAGTTACGAGGCCCGGCGCTGTCCGCCTCGAGACCGAAGAAGGCTTACCGGTGAGCAACTCCTGGAACATAGAGCATCTTCGCAAGTTTCACCCCTAAGGCGCGGTTGTCGTGATCCGCTCCGACAACCACCTTTTGTACAAGCCTTGCCGCTGTTGCATGTAACCCTTTGTACAAAGCCGGGCGCAGACCCCGTGCATCAGTAAAGATTTCGTGTTTTCGCATCGATTGCCTTTCGCATGCTTCTCTTTGCTATTTGCATGTTTTATTTGGCATTTGATGCAACACTTAGACATTCGGTAAGCGCTATTACGCCGAAAGGCAATATGCTTGTTTCCCTCTCCTTTTCCTTTTTCTCTTAAGCAGAAGGAACGTTCCTCGCGCACAAGTTTGCCGGGGGGGAAGGAGATGGAGGAGGAACTAAGTGCCGTTCAAGAAAGAAGAGCCTTACCGGAAAGCAAACAACATGAGCAAGCAGCATATGAAAGATAAGTTGTTAGAATTTGACCAGTTCAAATTTTAAATTTTGGTTGTCTTCCTTGAACGATCACACTTTGTATGGAAAACCTGTGCGCGGAGGAACCTACCCGTAGCTTGCCGCACCCTTATCTTGTCTTCGAGTCCACTCAACGATTTAAGTGAGCTGCGACAAGTGTCGCGCCCTTGCCTCGTTTCCGAGTACACTCAGCAAGCTAAGCGCGTTGCGACCTGCTGCGGCAAGGTTGCTTGCCGGCGAGGACCTTGGCCAGCAGGCCGCTCAGAGTCCAGCACTCAGCGCTCGCGGCAAGGGCCCCTTTCCGGCAAGCTCCCCGGGAGCGTAGGGTGAAAAACATACAAAGTCAAAGATTGGAACAAGGAAGATAACATTGCACTGATTGATTGAAGTAAAGCAAATATCTTACAAGGATAACTTGTCGCAATGGACTAATGAGTTCATAACATAACGTGCAGCAACAAAAAGATAAAGATAAATGGGGCCCTAGTCTACGCGGTCGCCCTCCTTCCTGCCAAGCTTTGCCACCTTGGCGATGATATGGCCGACCTGCTCCTTTAGGGCCTCCGTGTTTGCATCCGCCGGCAAGCTGCGAAGAACGTTCGTGAGGTTGATCCCCGGGTTGCGGAACACGATCTTCGTCAAGACCCGCTCCAGAGTTCCTGCGCAGAGACGGCGCGACTCCTCGGCCAGCTGCGCGGGGATGCGGTTCCGGAGACCTGCAAGGGCTGGAGCGACACCTCTGAAGAAGAGGCTGAGCTTGGCGCTGTGCGGGAGGTCTGGATCCGGCGAGTAGATAAGATGTTCGACCTTCAAAGCAAGCAACTCCTGGTCAATGTTGGATGCAGAAGAAACCAGCTCTTCGGTCCACACCTCGATAGTCTGCCGGAAGAGCTCGGAGGCCTTGTTAACGCTCTCCATCAAGGTTCGCTCCTTGCGGAGCTCATCCTTCAGCTTTGCCTCCTGGGCCCGGGCAGCATCAAGCGATTCCTTCAGGGTGGTGACCTTCAGCTCCAAGTCTTCAATGGAATTCTTGGCGGCCTTCAGCTCGTCACCCCTCTGGGACAAACTCACCTGGAGCTCTGAGTTGGTGTGAGCATCCTTCTCGCGCTCCAGGATGAGCGCGGCAACCTTCTCGGCGCTCACCTTCACCGCCTTCTCCAGTTGTTCAACCTTGGCGGCAAGCTCCTTCTTGGCGTCTTCCGCGGCAACCGCGGCGGCTTTCGCCTCCTTCAGCTCCCCGCCAAGGGCAGCCTCGCGAGCGGCAAGGTCCTCCTCATGGGAGTCGAGATCCACCTTCCGCTGCGCGAGCTCTCCTTCTCGCCGGGACATCTCCACCCCGGCGAGCCGTTGCTGTTCTTCAGCCTCGGCTTTCTCCAAAAGCCACTCTTGATATTCACCGGCGAGACGCTCGCGCTCCTCCGCCACCTCGCGGAGGCCCGCCTTGTGGGCAGCGCTGAGCTCCGCCGCACGTTTCTCCATTTCGGCGGCGGCCTGGGCAGCAAGGGCTTCCCGGGAGGCAAGCTTCGCCTGCCTGGCCCGGTAAAGGGCCAGGAGTTGGTGGAGAAGCTTCTCCTCCTCGGGCCCATCTCCTTCGCCGGGCGCCTCGACGACTGTCAGACCCGCGGAGGCGAGGACTTCTCCGTCAAACGCCTCGCCCTCCGCGGGAGCTCTTGATGAAGACCCCCAAGGCACTTGGATAAAGACGCCATTGGGGGCACGAAGATAGTACGCCTGCTTCTCGCCGATGGAGGGGCCGGCGGCCGGTGTAGCATCCGGTGCTCCCGCCACCTCCGGGTCGGCGGTGCGGTCGCCGTCCCCCTCCCCGGTCGCGGCGTCAGCGGCCGGAGTGGCCTCCTGCGCGGCCGGCTCGGTGGCCTCGGTCGCCTCCTCGGTGGCCTCGGCCATCTCCACGACGACGGGAACGTCATCGCCGCCGCCCTGCGCGCCCTCCTCATCCTCGATATTGATGACCTCGGTCTCCATCGGCGCGGGAGGAGGAGGAGGAAGATCTAGGAGAAGAAGAAAAAGAAGTTCAAAATCAAGCAAAGATCCAAAAAGAAGCGAAGTCAAGAAAACCAAGTACAGAACGTACCTTGGCGGACGTCCTCTGCGGCGGGCTCCCTTGCCGGGGAGCTCGGCCTTGGCGGAGTGGCCGTCCTCGCCGGGCTGCTCGCCCTTGGCGGGGTACTCTGCTTTGGCGGAGTACCCGCCCTTGGCGGAGCGCTCTCCCTTGCCGGAGAGTTTTGCCTTGCCGGGGACGGCGGGGCCTGCGGCTCCTCGGTGACGGTCTCCGGGCGCTCTTCCCGCTGCGGCTCCACCTCTGCACAAGAGAAGATAGAAGAACCAAGACATTCAAAAAAAAAAAAGAGAGATCAAAGCCCTAAGCGCGCCCCGACGAGCAAAAACAGTAAACCTCTAACTTACGCTGGGGGCTGCGCTGGGGGCTGCTCCCCGGAGCGGCACTCGGGTCCGGCAAGCTCGGCTCCGGTGCGATCCCTGCTTCCGCGACGGATGGGTCTTCTACGACCTCAACTGTGGGCACCCTGACCCTCTTCGCGCGCTGCTCCAAGGTCCTGCAATCACAAGCAACAAGCAAAGTCAAGCGTCAGCAACAATCGAGATATAAAAATCAAGAAGGAGTAAGGTCTCGGGTCCTTACTCTTGGTCCTCCTCGTCGTCCTCGCTCAGCGCGGAGAAGTCGAACTCCACGGTGGGCGCGTTGGCGCGAGGAGCGGAGGATGAAGATTCCCTCGCGCGTTTCGGAGCCACCGGGGCTGGGGGCTGCGTAGGCCCAGCCCCTGTGGTGGCCGGCGCCCGAGAAGTGGGCGGAGCAGCTGCTCCGCTCCGAGAAGATCCTTGCCGGCTCGGTGCCGGCCTGCGGGACGCCTCCGTCGTGGTCCGCGCGCGCGGGGCCTCTGCCGTGGCCGGCACGCCGGTCGCCCTTGGCACGGCTTGGCTCGGCCGGGGAGCTGCCCGGCGAGCTGGCTGTTGCCGGGGCGCTCGCGCCTGCTCCCCCGTCGCCGCCTTGCGGAGACGCTTCAATGGGGACTGCTTCGGGCTCGCCGGGGGCGGGGAGCTCTCCGACGAGGAGAGGTCGTCGGCGTAGAGCTCGGTGGATCCGCCGGTGTCTTCCTCCTCCTCCTCCTCTCCCTCGGCCAGTTCGCTGGCCCCAGCGCCTTGCACTGCGGGCCCCTTCCCCTTGGTGGCCCCGCTTCGTCCGGCGCCTTCGCTCCTCGCGGCACCCCTGCTTCCTCCGGCTGTGCCCTCCATTGCCGCGGCCTCCGTCGCGATCCCATTGATCCCGGAGTGCCTCAGCGAGGGGACCCCGGCGAGCGCGTCGGGAGGGAGCTCTAGCAGCTTGCGAATCTCCTCCTTATCCGCCTGGCTGGAGGCATCCGCGGCTTCCGCCTCCGCGGGTGTGTATCCAAAGTTTCCCGCCGCCGCGGCTGCGGCGACTTCTTCAGCGCGAGAAGCCATGTAAGCAATCTCTTGGTCGGTGGTGGCCCGCGTGTGCAGCTTGAGATCATCCGTCTTCTCCAACACCTCCGCAAGGTTGTCGTAGAACTCGAGGACGTCGATAGGCTTGGGCGCAATCCACGTGCGCTCCAATCCATGAGAGTCGCACGCGGGCATCATAGCGACAAGGCGATCCCGGGCGCTGCTGGCGCAGAGCGGCACCACTCCCCGGGGAGCGCGGAAGTACTCGGGGTGTGCCGGGTCGAACTTGAAAAGTTCCCTGACCATACCCCGCAGCTCGAGTGTTGTGAAGTTAAAATTGAGGCCGGGGCGCAGCCTCATGATGTCTGCCGGGCCGCCGTATTGCCACGCCGGCCTTTTCCGGTCTTGGAGGGGGGCGATCCGGCGACGAAGAAAGTCCGCGCCCACTTCAGCAACAGACAGCGGCGCCATTCGAAGACGAAGGATTCTGACGAGAGCGATATCCAGCTTGGAATCGTCGGAATCGAAATTACTCCAATCCCTGCCGCGCACGATGGGCGATGTGCGCGGCGCGGTGAAGTGTTGCGGCCGCTCCTCGACGACCCAGCACCACTCCGCACGCCATTCTTCCCACTTGCCGCGGAGCTCCCCCGGCAAGTAGGCTGATTTCTTATTCAGCCTAAACACCCAAGAGATTCCTCCGGAGAGGGGGGCGTCGGCCTCTACTCTGGGGATGAAAAAGTGCCTAAAGAGAGCTACGTTGGGCTGGATTCCTACGAAGTTTTCGCACATGTGTGCGAAAACGGACATGGTGAGGATGGCGTTGGGAGTGAAGTCGAGGAGGTGGAGGCCATAAGTATTCATGATATCGCAGAAAAAGTTTGAGAAGGGAGGGCACAGACCGCAGTGGAAGAAGGCTGCGAAAAAGTAATACCCGCCGGGGTAGTGGTCCTTGGCGACGGCCGGGTAGACGCGCGTGCGGGGGTGCGCTGGGGTCTCCTTGGCCCAGAACAGATAATATTTGTTCCAAAGCTCCCGCACGCCGAGCTTCGGCGCGAAGACAATGTGCTCCTTCCGGTACGCGGCGAGCTTCGCCGCCTGATCTGACTTCTCCCGCTTGGACTTCTCCGATTTCGCCTTGTCGGTCTTTGGGGCCATGGCGGACGCGGTGGAAGGAAGGGGACGAAGAGCTTGGTGGTGGCGGAGGAGTAGAGGCAAAGCGCAGAGGAATCCAAGGAAGAAGACGATGGCAATGAGTGCGCAGGGAGGGGAACCGCACCGCTCTCTCTGCTTTTATGGGAGAGTGGGGGGCGTTTCGCCCTTCCCATTAAAGAAATCGTGGGCACGTCCCATCCCACGGCGCCGCAATCGACGCGTGCCGTTGCCGTGGGGTGCGGCGGATATGGAAGTGGATTCGGCGCGCCGCGGGCCGCGGGTGCCCGTGCACTGTTTTGGGCCTGGCCCAACAGCGCTCGGCACCGTGTGTGGCCCAGGCCCGGGGGCTCCTGTCGGTGTACTAAGGTAGGGGTACCCTAGTACCCCAACTTGTGCACGGGCAGCGGCAGCTCCCCGCGGCAGGGTTCATCACGCGCTTGCCGGAGACCTTCCTGCCCCTTATCTAGCCATTCAAAAACAAAGTATACAAGACAGAAGACCAAGACCCCGACAAGAGGAGCTTGCCGGGAAGGCCGTCCCAGGCTCGAGATTGCTTAACTAGCACAAGGCCCTGGCAAGAGGAGCTTGTCAGGACGAATAGAAGATTTTATCTTAGAAGACCCGGCAAGGGCCCGGGGAGCGACAAGCTTCCGGGTCCGGCAAGGTCGAGATCCCCGGCAAGGTGCTTGCCGGGGGAGGTGCGCTGTGTACCCGCGCTCCAGCTCATCGGCCCACGCGTCGCCCTGGGGCCGCTCCAGGGACGCGTGGCGGATGGCTGTGCAGCCTGGGGGACACGGTGGCACTCCACGGCAGTGGATCCATCGCCGTGGCAGACGGAGACGCAACGGCGGGAGCTTTTGGGGTCGACGGCGACGGGCATTAAAGGCCCTTGTCCCCCACTGTTAAAGTAGGTATAGACCACTGTTCTGTACTGTAGCTCCACTGTTCCCGCACTGTTACAACTACCACCTCTTTTACATTTTTACCCCTTTCTCCTACGTTGACACCTGTCGGTGACCCCTTGCACTATAAAAGGAGGCCCATGCACAACGTGGAGGGGGTTCGAAACCTAGATCATTCTCACGCTCGTGTAGCTGCTTCTTCAAGCTCCGAGCGCCCAAACTCAATACACAACCAAGCAGGAGTAGGGTTTTACGCATCCGTGCGGCCCGAACCTGGGTAAAACTGCCCGCGCGTCTGCCTCGATCTGCTCTTCGTGCTCCCTCCGCCCGGGGGGAAGAAGACGAAGACCAAGTCCGGCAA
Source organism: Secale cereale (assembly GCA_902687465.1). Lineage (NCBI taxonomy): Eukaryota > Viridiplantae > Streptophyta > Magnoliopsida > Poales > Poaceae > Secale > Secale cereale. The sequence goes on from LR738711.1 coordinate 247,870,472, forward strand.
GTGCTCTGGGACCCACTCCGGCAACCGCACCTCTTCGGAGTGCTGCGCCGCCGTCGAGGACGTTCCATCGAGCTCCACCGGCAAGAGCAAGAAAGGAATGGCTGCTCCTCCGGCAACCAAGAAAGTGTCCGCAAAGGAGGATGGCACTGGTGGTACCTTCACCATCAGTGCCACCCTTGACAGCAAATAGGAAAGCGCGCTCGTCGCCTTCCTGCGGGCGAATGTCGATGTGTTTGCTTGGCAACCATCTGACATCCCCGGTGTTCCCAGGAAGGTGATTGAGCACAAGCTTGCTGTCTGCCCTCATGCGCGGCCCATTAAGCAAAAAGTGAGGAAGCAAGCCGTGGAGCGCCAAGAGTTCATCAATGAGGAGATCAAGAAACTAGAGGCAGCAGGCCTAGTTAGAGGTGTGATCCATCCGACGTGGTTGGCAAACCCAGTCGTCGTGCGCAAAGCCAACGGGAAGTGGAGACTGTGTATAGACTTCACTGATGTCAATAAAGCATGTCCCAAGGATCCCTTCCCTTTGCCGCGCATTGACCAGATCGTTGACTCCACTGCCGGATGTGAGCTACTCTGTTTTCTTGATGCATACTCACGCTATCACCAGATTTTCATGGCTAAGGAAGATGAAGAGAAGACTGCATTTATCACTCCATGTGGCACCTATTGCTTTATCCGCATGCCATTTGGACTGAAAAATGCAGGCTCAACTTTTGCAAGGGTAGTGTACACTGCTTTTGAGCCACAGATCCACAGGAATGTAGAAGCCTACATGGATGACATCGTGGTGAAGAGCAAGAGCAAAGAAACACTGATTCAAGACTTAGAAGAAACGTTTCAGAACCTGCGCAGGATACAACTCAAGCTGAACCCCGAGAAGTGCGTCTTTGGAGTTCCCTCCGGCAAGCTTCTCGCTTGACTTTGCTTGTTGCTTGTGATTGCAGGACCTTGGAGCAGCGCGCGAAGAGGGTCAGGGTGCCCACAGTTGAGGTCGTAGAAGACCCATCCGTCGCGGAAGCAGGGATCGCCCCGGAGCCGAGCTTGCCGGACCCGAGTGCCGCTCCGGGGAGCAGCCCCCAGCGCAGCCCCCAGCGTAAGTTAGAGGTTTACTGTTTTTGCTCGTCGGGGCGCGCTTAGGGCTTTGATCTCTCTTTTTTTTTTCTGAATGTCTTGGTTCTTCTATCTTCTCTTGTGCAGAGGTGGAGCCGCAGCGGGAAGAGCGCCCGGAGACCGTCACCGAGGAGCCGCAGGCCCCGCCGTCCCCGGCAAGGCAAAACTCTCCGGCAAGGGAGAGCGCTCCGCCAAGGGCGGGTACTCCGCCAAAGCAGAGTACCCCGCCAAGGGCGAGCAGCCCGGCGAGGACGGCCACTCCGCCAAGGCCGAGCTCCCCGGCAAGGGAGCCCGCCGCAGAGGACGTCCGCCAAGGTACGTTCTGTACTTGGTTTTCTTGACTTCGCTTCTTTTTGGATCTTTGCTTGATTTTAAACTTCTTTTTCTTCTTCTCCTAGATCTTCTTCCTCCTCCTCCCGTGCCGATGGAGACCGAGGTCATCAATATCGAGGATGAGGAGGGCGCGCAGGGCGGCGGCGATGACGTTCCCGTCGTCGTGGAGATGGCCGAGGCCACCGAGGAGGCGACCGAGGCCACCGAGCCGGCCGCGCAGGAGGCCACTCCGGCCGCTGACGCCGCGACCGGGGAGGGGGACGGCGACCGCACCGCCGACCCGGAGGTGGCGGGAGCACCGGATGCTACACCGGCCGCCGGCCCCTCCACCGGCGAGAAGCAGGCGTACTATCTTCGTGCCCCCAATGGCGTCTTTATCCAAGTGCCTTGGGGGTCTTCATCAAGAGCTCCCGCGGAGGGCGAGGCGTTTGACGGAGAAGTCCTCGCCTCCGCGGGTCTGACAGTCGTCGAGGCGCCCGGCGAAGGAGATGGGCCCGAGGAGGAGAAGCTTCTCCACCAACTCCTGGCCCTTTACCGGGCCAGGCAGGCGAAGCTTGCCTCCCGGGAAGCCCTTGCTGCCCAGGCCGCCGCTGAAATGGAGAAGCGTGCGGCGGAGCTCAGCGCTGCCCACAAGGCGGGCCTCCGCGAGGTGGCGGAGGAGCGCGAGCGTCTCGCCGGTGAATATCAAGAGTGGCTTTTGGAGAAAGCCGAGGCTGAAGAACAGCAACGGCTCGCCGGGGTGGAGATGTCCCGGCGAGAAGGAGAGCTCGCGCAGCGGAAGGTGGATCTCGACTCCCATGAGGAGGACCTTGCCGCTCGCGAGGCTGCCCTTGGCGGGGAGCTGAAGGAGGCGAAAGCCGCTGCTGCTGCCGCGGAAGACGCCAAGAAGGAGCTTGCCGCCAAGGTTGAACGACTAGAAGCGGCGATGAAGGTGAGCACCGAGAAGGTTGCCGCGCTCATTACTGAGCGCGAGAAGGACGCCCACACCAACGCGGAGCTCCAAGTGAATCTGTCCAAGAGGGGCGATGAGCTTAAGGCCGCCAAGGACTCCATCGAGGACTTGGAGCTGAAAGTCTCAACTCTGAGGGACTCAATTGACGCCGCCAAGCTTCGAGAAGACAAGCTGAGGGAGGAGCTCCGCAAGGAGCGGACCTTGGTGGACAGCGCCAACAAGGCATCCGAGCTCTTCCGCAAGAACATTGAGCTGTGGACCGAAGAGCTGGTTTCTTCTGCATCCAACATTGACCAGGAGTTGCTTGCCTTGAGGGTCGAACATCTTATCTACTCGCCGGATCCAGACCTCCCGCACAGCGCCAAGCTCAGCCTCTTCTTCAGAGGCGTCGCTCCGGCCCTTGCAGGTCTCCGGAACCGCATCCCCGCGCAGCTGGCCGAGGAGTCGCGCCGTCTCTGCGCAGGAACTCTGGAGCGGGTCTTGACGAAGATCGTGTACCGCAACCCGGGGATCAACCTCAAGAACGTTCTTTGCAGCTTGCCGGCAGATGCAGACACGGAGGCCCTGAAGGAGCAGGTCAGCCATATCATCGCCAAGGTGGCAAAGCTTGGCAGGAAGGAGGGCGACCGCGTAGACTAGGGCCCCATTTATCTTTATCTTTTCGTTGCTGCACATTATGTTACGAACTCATTAGTCCATTGCGACAAGTTGTCCTTGTAAGATATTTGCTTTACTTCAATCAATCAGTGCAATGTTATCTTCCTTGTTCCAATCTTTGACTTTGTATATTCCTCACCCTACGCTCCCGGGGAGCTTGCCGGAAAGGGGCCCTTGCCGCGAGCGCTGAGCGCTGAGCAGCCTGCTGGCCAAGGTCCTCGCCGGCAAGCAACCTCGCCGCAGCAAGTCGCAACGCACTTAGCTTGCTGAGTGTACTCGGAAACGAAGCAAGGGCGCGACACTTGTCGCAGCTCACTTAAATCGTTGAGTGGACTCGAAGACAAGATAAGGGTGCGGCAAGCCACGGGTAGGTTCCTCCGCGCACAGGTTTTCCATATAAAGTGTGATTGTTCAAGGAAGACAACCAAAAATTAAAATTTGAACTGGTCAAATTCTAACAACTTATCTTTCACATGCTGCTTGCTCATGTTGTTTGCTTTCCGGTAAGGCTCTTCTTTCTTGAACGGCACTTAGTCCGGTAAGGCTCTTCTTTCTTGAACGGCACTTAGTTCCTCCTCCATCTCCTTCCCCCCCGGCAAACTTGTGCGCGAGGAACGTTCCTTCTGCTTAAGAGAAAAAGGAAAAGGAGAGGGAAACAAGCATATTGCCTTTCGGCGTAATAGTGCTTACCGAATGTCTAAGTGTTGCATCAAATGCCAAATAAAACATGCGAATAGCAAAGAGAAGCATGCGAAAGGCAATCGATGCGAAAACACGAAATCTTTACTGATGCACGGGGTCTGCGCCCGGCTTTGTACAAAGGGTTACATGCAACAGCGGCAAGGCTTGTACAAAAAGGTGGTTGCCGGAACGGATCACGGCAACCGCGCCTTAGGGGTGAAACTTGCGAAGATGCTCTATGTTCCAGGAGTTGCTCACCGGTAAGCCTTCTTCGGTCTCGAGGCGGACAGCGCCGGGCCTCGTAACTTGTCTCACCCGATAAGGGCCTTCCCACTTCGGCGTCAACTTGTTGGAATTCTTGGCGGACTGAACACGCCGAAGAACAAGGTCGCCTTCCTCGAGACTCCTGGCCTTGACTTTGCGGCTATTGTAGCGGCGCAAAGCTTGCTGGTATCGAGCAGCTCGTACAGCAGCCTGGAGACGTCCCTCCTCAAGGAGCAATGCGTCATCTTGCCGCAGTTGCTCTTGCTCGAGCTCATCATAAGCGAGCACTCGAGGAGATCCGTATACGAGTTCCGTGGGGAGAACTGCTTCTGCTCCATAGACTAGAGCAAAAGGTGTCTGCCCGGTGGCTCGACTCGGTGTCGTTCTGATTGACCAAAGAGCCGCCGGGAGCTCCTCTATCCAATTCCTTCCGCACTTGCGCAGCCTGTCAAAGGTCCTTGTCTTGAGTCCGCGCAGCACTTCAGCATTTGCCCTCTCCGCTTGGCCGTTGCTCCTCGGGTGAGCAACAGAAGCGAAACAGACCTTGGCGCCAAGGTCTTGGACGTACTGCATGAAGGTGCGACTAGTGAATTGTGTACCGTTGTCGGTGATGATCCTGTTAGGGATCCCGAAACGGCAAACAATCGACCTGAAGAACCTGACTGCTGACTGTGCTGTCACCTTTCTCACTGGCTCCACTTCTGGCCACTTTGTGAACTTGTCGATTGCAACGTACAAGTACTCAAAGCCCCCGACAGCGCGAGGTAAAGGGCCGAGGATATCGAGCCCCCAGACCGAGAAGGGCCATGACAAAGGGATTGTTTGGAGAGCTTGAGCTGGCTGATGTATTTGCTTTGCATGGAACTGGCACGCTTCACACTTGGTTACTAGTGCAGTTGCATCTTGGAGGGCTTCTTGCCAAAAGAACCCTTGCCGGAAAGCTTTCCCGGCAAGTGCCCTTGCGCCAACGTGGTGGCCGCATGTGCCTCCGTGTATTTCTGCCAACAGCTTCTGTCCATCTTCTCTGGAGATGCATTTCAACCTGACACCATTGAGTCTTCTCCTGTACAGCTCGTTATCCACAAACTGATACATACTTGACTGCCTGGTTATTTTCTCTATCTCTTGAGGGTCGTCGGGAAGTTCTCCAGTTTGCAGAAAACGGACGATCTGCTGTGCCCATGCCGGAGCCCGGGGCTCGACGGCAAGGGCTAAAGGCTCGAGGGCCGCTGCGGGAACCCCAGCTTCTACGGCAAAGACCTCTGGTCCTGTCGGAGCTGACGGTCCCCCGGCAAGCTCGCCGGGGCGAGGCTTGTCGGGAACACTTGCTTCAACTGCACAAGCCCGAGGGCTTGCAGGAGCAAACTGTTCCTCAGCGTTGTCGTTGATCTTGGGAACTTTGGCGGCGGGTTCAGGAAGATCCGCCGGCAAGTAGTCGCCGGAGACCAACTTTCTCTTCTTGGACTGCCCAATTGATGGTGTAGACGCTGAGAAACTCCGAGGGGTGCGTCTTGCCGTCGTACTTCTCCGGTACGTCGGGCTTAAAGTTCTTCATGCTGGGCCACTGGACGCGCCGCAGCTCGCGGGTGAACGCAGGGCAGCCTGCCGCGTACGGCAAGTCGCCTGGTTCACCGGGCGCGGGTGCGTCGACAGCGTTCCCAGCTCTCTTGTCGGATTGTCGCCGAGCTTCTCGGCGGCGCTCGATCGTGGTCCGAGCGTCTTCATCTCGCCGGTCGTCGAGGACCTGGCGCTGGTCCCGACGGGCCCGCGGGTCCGACGAGGCTGTGGAGCCGTCGTCGGGGTTGTTCCGGCGGGGCGGCGTCTTCTGCTTCTGCGGCGGGGAGTGCACGCTTGTCGCACCCCCGGCAGTCTTGTCGCCGATAGGCTTCGTCTTCTCGGCCTGCCGCGGCCGTGAGGCCGACGGCTGTTGCGGAGAGTCGTTGTTGGCGAAGTCTATCAGGCTCCGGATAGTGGCCCTCCATTCCTCGGCCTTGTCGGCCGCTGGAGGAAAATCGAGGAGCAGCTGCGCCCTTGCGAGCGCTTCTGCCGGAGTAGTGGGGAACGCGGGCGAGCGGTGCGAGGAGCGGGATACGCTCGGACTTCTAACGACGTTAGAAGGAGCGGGGTCCCGCGCCGGCGCCTTCGCTTTGCTTGTGCCCGGACGGGGGTCCGGGGCGTCCCGCGAACCTCCGGTATGGCCTTGTCCCAGCAAGCGAATACCACCTCCCGTGGTATGGCGCTGCGGGGTCGTCGTATGTTGCGATGGACGTGGCGCGTCCACGGAGACCTTCCTGCGGGGATAACTGCTTCCACGGAAAGCTGATTGTACAGAGAGAGCGGCGCGGTTCCCCTCCCTGCGCACTCATTACCATCGTCTTCTTCCTCAGATTCCTCTGCTCTTTGCCTCTACTCCTCCGCCACCACCAAGCTCTTCGCCCCCTTCCTTCCACCGCGTCCGCCATGGCCCCAAAGACCGACAAGGCGAAGGCGGAGAAGTCCAAGCGGGAGAAGTCAGATCAGGCGGCGAAGCTCGTCGCGTTCCGGAAGGAGCACATCGTCAGCAAATCCGAAGAGATGCGGTTGCCGGAATACCACCCGGAGCAAATAACCCGCCACTGAGAATCTGCCGCATCCCGGGAGGCTTGCTCTTGACGGCTGAGTAATACCCGGGGGAAGAGCGTGGAGGGGAGTCCGCTCCGGCTGAATAAGAAGGCGGAGGAGCGGCTCCACCTCCACAAGGCGGTCGTAGAACTCGAGGACGTCGATAGGCTTGGGCGCAATCCACGTGCGCTCCACTCCATGAGAGTCGCACGCGGGCATCATAGCGACAAGGCGATCCCGGGCGCTGCTGGCGCAGAGCGGCACCACTCCCCGGGGAGCGCGGAACCACTCGGGGTGTGCCGGGTCGAACTTGAAAAGTTCCCTGACCATACCCCGCAGCTCGAGTGTTGTGAAGTTAAAATTGAGGCCGGGGCGCAGCCTCATGATGTCTGCCGGGCCGCCATATTGCCACGCCGGCCTCTTCCGGTCTTGGAGGGGGGCGATCCAGCGAGCAGGAGTTCCAGAAGGCCACGGAGGTCCTGTGCGTCGACGGTGGCGCCTCCCTGCACACCTCCCACCGCCAGCTGAAACAGTGGGTGCGTGAGGTGAATGCAGCGGAGCCGCCCGTGGAGTCACGCAGGCTCCTCAAATGGTCCAGCACGCCCATCATTTTTGACCTTGAGGATCACCCTGACCGCACCACTGCGGTCGGGTGCTTGCCGATGCTGGTCTCACCCACCATCCGCAACCTCAAGGTCACCAAAATGTTGGTTGACGGCGGGGCCGGGCTGAACTTGATCTCCTCTGCTGTGATCAAGAAACTCCAGATTCAAGACGGCGAGCTCGAAGAGACCGGTTCATTCCAAGGAATCAACCCGGGAAGGAGCAAGCCCAAGGGAAAGATTACTCTGCCGGTGACCTTTGGCGGGGAGCTCAACTTCAGAACTGAGCGCATCACCTTTGACGTTGCTGATATTCCATTGCCCTACAATGGGATACTCGGCCGTCCCGCCCTCGCCAAGTTCATGGCAGCTTCCCACTATGCCTACAACGTGCTGAAGATGCCGGGGCCGATGAGCGTCATCACTGTCCACAGCGACAAGAAAGATGCGCTTATTTGCGCCGACAAGATTTACCGGGATGCGGCAGCTGCGGCCGAGAAGGATACTCTTGCCGCTGAAGCTCCCGGGGGGAAGAAGACGAAGACCAAGTCCGGCAAGTGCTCTGGGACACACTCCGGCAACCGCACCTCTTCGGAGTGCTGCGCCGCCGTCGAGGACGTTCCATCGAGCTCCACCGGCAAGAGCAAGAAAGGAATGGCTGCTCCTCCGGCAACCAAGAAGGTGTCCGCAAAGGAGGATGGCGCTGGTGGTACCTTCACCATCAGCGCCACCCTTGACAGCAAATAGGAAAGCGCGCTCGTCGCCTTCCTGCGGGCGAATGTCGATGTGTTTGCTTGGCAACCATCTGACATCCCCGGTGTTCCCAGGAAGGTGATTGAGCACAAGCTTGCTGTCTGCCCTCATGCGCGGCCCATCAAGCAAAAAGTGAGGAAGCAAGCCGTGGAGCGCCAAGAGTTCATCAACGAGGAGATCAAGAAACTGGAGGCAGCAGGCCTAGTTAGAGGTGTGATCCATCCGACGTGGTTGGCAAACCCAGTCGTCGTGCGCAAAGCCAACGGGAAGTGGAGACTGTGTATAGACTTCACTGATGTCAATAAAGCATGTCCCAAGGATCCCTTCCCTTTGCCGCGCATTGACCAGATCGTTGACTCCACTGCCGGATGTGAGCTACTCTGTTTTCTTGATGCATACTCAGGCTATCACCAGATTTTCATGGCCAAGGAAGATGAAGAGAAGACTGCATTTATCACTCCATGTGGCACTTACTGCTTTATCCGCATGCCATTTGGACTGAAGAATGCAGGCTCAACTTTTGCAAGGGTAGTGTACACTGCTTTTGAGCCACAGATCCACAGGAATGTAGAAGCCTACATGGATGATATCGTGGTGAAGAGCAAGAGCAAAGAAACACTGATTCAGGACTTGGAAGAAACGTTTCAGAACCTGCGCGGGATACAGCTCAAGCTGAACCCCGAGAAGTGCGTCTTTGGAGTTCCCTCCGGCAAGCTTCTCGGGTTCTTTGTATCACAAAGGGGGATTGAAGCCAATCCCGACAAGATCAAAGCCATCGAGCAGATAGAAGCCCCGAAGCGCGTCAAGGATGTCAGAAGGCTTGCAGGTTGCGTTGCTGCCCTCAGTAGGTTCATTTCAAAATCCGCAGAACGCGCCCTACCTTTCTTCAAAATCTTGAAGAAGGCAGGTCCCATGAAGTGGACTCCGGAAGCGGAGGCGGCGTTGCAGGATTTGAAACGGTACCTGTCCTCCACTCCTATACTTGTCGCACCTAATCCACAGGAAAAGTTGTTGCTATACTTAGCGGCAACCAACCAGGTGGTTAGTGCTGCGTTAGTAGCGGAGAGGGAGTCCGACGAGGAGTCAGCATCGCCGGCAAGCGAATCTAGCGACAAGCAGGGGGCTGTCCCGACAAGCTCTGGCCCCGACAAAGATGAATCTGCGCAGGAAAAGGAAGGGGTGCGGAAGAAGATGGTGCAGCGCCCAGTGTATTTTGTAAGTTCCCTTCTCCAGGGGGCTAGATCAAGGTACTCTGGTGTGCAAAAGTTGCTTTTCGGCCTTCTCATGGCCTCGAGGAAGCTGCGCCACTACTTCCAAGCCCATGAGATAACGGTGGTCACTCGCTTTCCGTTGAAGAGGATATTGCACAATCCAGAGGCAACAGGCAGGATCGTCGAGTGGGCACTGGAACTGTCAAGCTTCGGACTCAAATTTGAAAGTACTTCAACCATTCAGAGCCGAGCTTTGGCAGAGTTCATTGCTGAGTGGACCCCAACGCCAGAAGAAGAAGTTCAAGAAACGAGCGTACCCGTGCAAGAAGCGACAAGTGAATGGGTAATGTATTTTGACGGTGCCTTCTCGCTGCAAGGCGCCGGTGCTGGCGTAGTACTCATTGCGCCCACCGGAGAACACCTCAAGTATATTATCCAGATGCACTTCCCAAGAGAGCAAGCGACAAACAATACTGCAGAGTATGAAGGCTTGCTCGCCGGCCTCAGAATTGCGGCTGAACTTGGGATCAGAAAGCTGATTGTACGTGGAGATTCTCAGTTGGTGGTCCGGCAAGTCAACAAGAGCTACCAGAGCCCTTTGATGGAAGCATATGTCGATGAAGTGAGGAAGCTTGAAGAGCACTTTGAAGGTCTGCAGATGGAACACGTCCCAAGAGCTCAAAATGAGATTGCAGATGGCCTTTCAAAGTGCGCCGCGATGAAGTTACCTGTGGAACCAGGGACCTTTTTGCTCAAGCTGACTCAACCATCAGTTACACCATCAATTGGGCAGCCAAAGAAGAGAAAGTTGGTCTCTGGCGACTACTTGCCGGCGGATCTTCCTGAACCCGCCGCCAAAGTTCCCAAGATCAACGACAACGCTGAGGAACAGTTTGCTCCTGCGAGCCCTCGGGCTTGTGCAGTTGAAGCAAGTGTTCCCGACAAGCCTCGCCCCGGCGAGCTTGCCGGGGGACCGTCAGCTCCGGCAGAACCAGAGGTCTTCGCCGTAGAAGCTGAGGTTCCCGCAGCGGCCCTCGAGCCTTTAGTCCTTGCCGTCGAGCCCCGGGCTCCGGCATGGGCACAGCAGATCGTCCGTTTTCTACAAACTGGAGAACTTCCCGACGACCCTCAAGAGATAGAGAAGATAACCAGGCAGTCAAGTATGTATCAGTTTGTGGATAACGAGCTGTACAGAAGAAGACTCAATCGTGTCAGGTTGAAGTGCATCTCCAGGGAAGATGGACAGAAGCTGTTGGCAGAAATACACGGAGGCATATGCGGCCACCACATTGGCGCAAGGGCACTTGCCGGGAAAGCTTTCCGGCAAGGGTTCTTTTGGCAAGAAGCCCTCCAAGATGCAACTGCACTAGTAACCAAGTGTGAAGCGTGCCAGTTCCATGCAAAGCAAATACATCAGCCAGCTCAAGCTCTCCAAACAATCCCTTTGTCTTGGCCCTTCTCGGTCTGGGGGCTCGATATCCTCGGCCCTTTCCCTCGCGCTGTCGGGGGCTTTGAGTACTTGTACGTTGCAATCGACAAGTTCACAAAGTGGCCGGAAGTGGAGCCAGTGAGAAAGGTGACAGCACAGTCAGCAGTCAGGTTCTTCAGGTCGATTGTTTGCCGTTTCGGGATCCCTAACAGGATCATCACCGACAACGGTACACAATTCACTAGTCGCACCTTCATGCAGTACGTCCAAGACCTTGGCGCCAAGGTCTGTTTCGCTTCTGTTGCTCACCCGAGGAGCAACGGCCAAGCGGAGAGGGCAAATGCTGAAGTGCTGCGCGGACTCAAGACAAGGACCTTTGACAGGCTGCGCAAGTGCGGAAGGAATTGGATAGAGGAGCTCCCGGCGGCTCTTTGGTCAATCAGAACGACACCAAGTCGAGCCACCGGACAGACGCCCTTTGCCCTAGTCTACGGGGCAGAAGCAGTTATCCCCACGGAACTCGTATACGGATCTCCTCGAGTGCTCGCTTATGATGAGCTCGAGCAAGAGCAACTGCGGCAAGATGACGCATTGCTCCTTGAGGAGGGACGTCTCCAGGCTGCTGTACGAGCTGCTCGATACCAGCAAGCTTTGCGCCGCTACCATAGCCGCAAAGTCAAGGCCAGGAGTCTCGAGGAAGGCGACCTTGTTCTTCGGCGTGTTCAGTCCGCCAAGAATTCCAACAAGTTGACGCCGAAGTGGGAAGGCCCTTATCGGGTGAGACAAGTTACGAGGCCCGGCGCTGTCCGCCTCGAGACCGAAGAAGGCTTACCGGTGAGCAACTCCTGGAACATAGAGCATCTTCGCAAGTTTCACCCCTAAGGCGCGGTTGCCGTGATCCGTTCCGGCAACCACCTTTTGTACAAGCTTTGCCGCTGTTGCATGTAACCCTTTGTACAAAGCCGGGCGCAGACCCCGTGCATCAGTAAAGATTTCGTGTTTTCGCATCGATTGCCTTTTGCATGCTTCTCTTTGCTATTTGCATGTTTTATTTGGCATTTGATGCAACACTTGGACATTCGGTAAGCACTATTACATCGAAAGGCAATATGCTTGTTTCCCCCTCCTTTTCCTTTTTCTCTTAAGCAGGAGGAACGTTCCTCGCGCACAAGTTTGCCGGGGGGGAAGGAGATGGAGGAGGAACTAAGTGCCGTTCAAGAAGGAAGAGCCTTACTGGAAAGCGAACAACATGAGCAAGCGACATGTGAAAGATAAGTTGTTAGAATTTGACCAGTTCAAATTTTAAATTCTGGTTGTCTCCCTTGAACGATCACACTTTGTATGGAAAACCTGTGCGCAGAGGAACCTACCCGTAGCTTGCCGCACCCTTATCTTGTCTTCGAGTCCACTCAACGATTTAAGTGAGCTGCGACAAGTGTCGCGCCCTTGCTTCGTTCCCGAGCACACTCAGCAAGCTAAGTGCGTTGCGACCTGCTGCGGCAAGGTTGCTTGCCGGCGAGGACCTTGGCCAGCAGGCCGCTCAGAGTCCAGCACTCAGCGCTCGCGGCAAGGGCCCCTTTCCGGCAAGCTCCCCGGGAGCGTAGGGTGAAAAACATACAAAGTCAAAGATTGGAACAAGGAAGATAACATTGCACTGATTGATTAAAGTAAAGCAAATATCTTACAAGGATAACTTGTCGCAATGGACTAATGAGTTCATAACATAACGTGCAGCAACAAAAAGATAAAGATAAATGGGGCCCTAGTCTACGCGGTCGCCCTCCTTCCTGCCAAGCTTTGCCACCTTGGCGATGATATGGCTGACCTGCTCCTTCAGGGCCTCCGTGTCTGCATCCGTCGGCAAGCTGCAAAGAACGTTCTTGAGGTTGATCCCCGGGTTGCGGTACACGATCTTCGTCAAGACCCGCTCCAGAGTTCCTGCGCAGAGACGGCGCGACTCCTCGGCCAGCTGCGCGGGGATGCGGTTCCGGAGACCTGCGAGGGCCGGAGCGACGCCTCTGAAGAAGAGGCTGAGCTTGGCGCTGTGCGGGAGATCTGGATCCGGCGAGTAGATAAGATGCTCGACCTTCAAAGCAAGCAACTCCTGGTCAATGTTGGACGCAGAAGAAACCAGCTCTTCGGTCCACAGCTCAATGTTCTTGCGGAAGAGCTCGGATGCCTTGTTGGTGCTGTCCACCAAGGCCCGCTCCTTGCGGAGCTCCTCCTTCAGTTTGTCTTCTCGAAGCTTGGCGGCGTCAATTGAATCCCTCAGAGTTGAGACCTTCAGCTCCAAGTCTTCGATGGAATCCTTGGCGGCCTTCAACTCGTCGCCCTTCTTGGATAAACTTACTTGGAGCTCCGCGTTGGTGTGGGCGTCCTTCTCGCGCTCAGTAATGAGCGCGGCAACCTTCTCGGCGCTCACCTTCATCGCCTTCTCCAACTGGATGACCTTGGCGGCGAGCTCCTTCTTGGCGTCTTCCGCGGCAGCAGCAGCGGCTTTCGCCTCCTTCAGCTCCCCGCCAAGGGCAGCCTCGCGAGCGGCAAGGTCCTCCTCGTGGGAGTCGAGATCCACCTTCCGCTGCGCGAGCTCTCCCTCTCGCCGGGACATCTCCACCCCGGCGAGCCGTTGCTGTTCTTCAGCCTCGGCCTTCTCCAGCACCCATTCTTCATATTCGCCGGCAAGGCGCTCGCGCGCCTCCGCTACCTCGCGGAGGCCCGCCTTGTGGGCAGCGCTGAGCTCCGCCGCACGCTTCTCCATTTCGGCGGCGGCCTTGGCGGCAAGCGCTTCCCGGGAGGCGAGCTTCGCCTGCCTGGCCCGGTAAAGGGCCAGGAGCTGGTGGAGAAGCTTCTCCTCCTCGGGCCCATCTCCTTCGCCGGGCGCTTCGACGACTGTCAGACCCGCGGAGGCGAGGACTTCCCCGTCAAACGCCTCGCCCTCCGCGGGAGCTCTTGATGAAGACCCCCAAGGCACTTGGATAAAGATGCCATTGGGGGCACGAAGATAGTAACCGGCTGGCTCCTCGCCGGCGGAGGGACCGGCGGCCGGTGCAGCATCTGATGCTCCCGCCACCTCCGGGTTGGCGGTGCGGTCGCCGTCCCCCTCCCCGGCCGCTGCATCTGCAGCCGGAGCGGTCTCCTGCACGGCCGGCTCGGTGGTTTCGGCCGTCTCCGCGGTGACCTCGGCCATCTCCACGACGACGGGAACGTCATCGCCACCGCCCTGCGCGCCCTCCTCATCCTCGATATTGATGACCTCGGTCTCCATCGGCGCAGGAGGAGGAGGAGGAAGATCTAGAAGAAGAAGAAAAAAGAAGTTCAAAATCAAGCAAAGATCCAAAAAGAAGCAAAGTCAAGAAAACCAAGTACAGAACATACCTTGGCGGACGCCCTCTGCGGCGGGCTCCCTTGCCGGGGGGCTCGGCCTTGGCGGAGTGGCCGTCCTCGCCGGGCTGCTCGCCCTTGGCGGGGTACTCTGCCTTGGCGGAGTACCCGCCCTTGGCGGAGCGCTCTCCCTTGCCGGAGAGTTCTCCCTTGCCGGGGACGGCGGGGCCTGCGGCTCCTCGGTGACGGTCTCCGGGCGCTCTTCCCGCTGCGGCTCCACCTCTGCACAAGAGAAGATAGAAGAACTAAGACATTCAGAGATCAAAGCCCTAAGCGCGCCCCGACGAGCAAAAACAGTAAACCTCTAACTTACGCTGGGGGCTGCGCTGGGGGCTGCTCCCCGGAGCGGCGCTCGGGTCCGGCAAGCTCGGCTCCGGCGCAATCCCTGCTTCCGCGACGGATGGGTCTCCCACGACCTCAACTGTGGGCACCTTAACCCTCTTCGCGCGCTGCTCCAAGGTCCTGCAATCACAAGCAACAAGCAAAGTCAAGCGTCAGCAACAATCGAGATATAAAAATCAAGAAGGAGTAAGGTCTCGGGTCCTTACTCTTGGTCCTCCTCGTCGTCCTCGCTCAGCGCGGAGAAGTCAAACTCCACGGTGGGCGCGTCGGCGCGAGGAGCGGAGGATGAAGATTCCCTCGCGCGTTTCGGAGCCACCGGGGCTGGGGGCTGCGTAGGCCCAGCCCCTGTGGTGGCCGGCGCCCGAGAAGTGGGCGGAGCAGCTGCTCCGCTCCGAGAAGATCCTTGCCGGCTCGGTGCCGGCCTGCGGGACGCCTCTGTCGTGGTCCGCGCGCGCGGGGCCTCTGCCGTGGCCGGCACGCCGGTCGCCCTTGGCACGTCTTGGCTCGGCCGGGGAGCTGCCCGGCGAGCTGGCTGTTGCCGGGGCGCTCGCGCCTGCTCCCCCGTCGCCGCCTTGCGGAGACGCTTCAATGGGGACTGCCTCGGGTTCGCCGGGGGCGGGGAGCTCTCCGACGAGGAGAGGTCATCGGCGTAGAGCTCGGTGGATCCGCCGGTGTCTTCCTCCTCCCCCTCCTCTCCCTCGGCCAGTTCGCTGGCCCCAGCGCCTTGCACTGCGGGCCCCTTCCCCTTGGTGGCCCCGCTTCGTCCGGCGCCTCCACCCCTCGCGGCACCCCTGCTTCCTCCGGCTGTGCCCTCCATTGCCGCGGCCTCCGTCGCGATCCCATTGATCCCGGAGTGCCTCAGCGAGGGGACCCCGGCGAGCGCGTCGGGAGGGAGCTCTAGCAGCTTGCGAATCTCCTCCTTATCCGCCTGGCTGGAGGCATCCGCGGCTTCCGCCTCCGCGGGTGTGTATCCAAAGTTTCCCGCCGCCGCGGCTGCGGCGACTTCTTCAGCGCGAGAAGCCATGTAAGCAATCTCTTGGTCGGTGGTGGCCCGCGTGTGCAGCTTGAGATCGTCCGTCTTCTCCAACACCTCCGCAAGGTTGTCGTAGAACTCGAGGAC
>LR738711.1:247885920-247901278 GCA_902687465.1 Secale cereale
GGACTTCTCCGTCAAACGCCTCGCCCTCCGCGGGAGCTCTTGATGAAGACCCCCAAGGCACTTGGATAAAGACGCCATTGGGGGCACGAAGATAGTACGCCTGCTTCTCGCCGGTGGAGGGGCCGGCGGCCGGCGTAGCATCCGGTGCTCCCGCCACCTCCGGGTCGGCGGTGCGGTCGCCGTCCCCCTCCCCGGTCGCGGCGTCAGCGGCCGGAGTGGCCTCCTGCGCGGCCGGCTCGGTGGCCTCGGTCGCCTCCTCGGTGGCCTCGGCCATCTCCACGACGACGGGAACGTCATCGCCGCCGCCCTGCGCGCCCTCCTCATCCTCGATATTGATGACCTCGGTCTCCATCGGCGCGGGAGGAGGAGGAGGAAGATCTAGAAGAAGAAAAAGAAGTTCAAAATCAAGCAAAGATCCAAAAAGAAGCAAAGTCAAGAAAACCAAGTACAGAACGTACCTTGACGGACGTCCTCTGCGGCGGGCTCCCTTGCCGGGGAGCTCGGCCTTGGCGGAGTGGCCGTCCTCGCCGGGCTGCTCGCCCTTGGCGGGGTACTCTGCTTTGGCGGAGTACCCGCCCTTGGCGGAGCGCTCTCCCTTGCCGGAGAGTTTTGCCTTGCCGGGGACGGCGGGGCCTGCGGCTCCTCGGCGACGGTCTCCGGGCGCTCTTCCCGCTGCGGCTCCACCTCTGCACAAGAGAAGATAGAAGAACCAAGACATTCAAAAAAAAAACAAAAGGAAAGAGAGATCAAAGCCCCAAGCGCGCCCCGACGAGCGAAAACAGTGAACCTCTAACTTACGCTGGGGGCTGCGCTGGGGGCTACTCCCCGGAGCGGCACTCGGGTCCGGCAAGCTCGGCTCCGGTGCGATCCCGGCTTCCGCGACGGATGGGTCTTCTACGACCTCAACTGTGGACACCCTGACCCTCTTCGCGCGCTGCTCCAAGGTCCTGCAATCACAAGCAACAAGCAAAGTCAAGCGTCAGCAACAATCGAGATATAAAAATCAAGAAGGAGTAAGGTCTCGGGTCCTTACTCTTGGTCCTCCTCGTCGTCCTCGCTCAGCGCGGAGAAGTCAAACTCCACGGTGGGCGCGTCGGCGCGAGGAGCGGAGGATGAAGATTCCCTCGCGCGTTTCGGAGCCACCGGGGCTGGGGGCTGCGTAGGCCCAGCCCCTGTGGTGGCCGGCGCCCGAGAAGTGGGCGGAGCAGCTGCTCCGCTCCGAGAAGATCCTTGCCGGCTCGGTGCCGGCCTGCGGGACGCCTCTGTCGTGGTCCGCGCGCGCGGGGCCTCTGCCGTGGCCGGCACGCCGGTCGCCCTTGGCACGGCTTGGCTCGGCCGGGGAGCTGCCCGGCGAGCTGGCTGTTGCCGGGGCGCTCGCGCCTGCTCCCCCGTCGCCGCCTTGCGGAGACGCTTCAATGGAGACTGCTTCGGGCTTGCCGGGGGCGGGGAGCTCTCCGACGAGGAGAGGTCGTCGGCGTACAACTCTGTCGATCCGCCAGAGTCTTCGGCCTCCTCCTCCTCCTCCTCCTCTGCCTCGGCCGGCTCGCTGGGCCCAGCATCCGACGATGCGGCCCTCTTCCCCTTGGCGCCTCCGCCCCTCGCGGCGCCCCTGCTTCCTCCGGCTGTGCCCTCCATTGCCGCGGCCTCCGTCGCGATCCCACTGATCCCGGAGTGCCTCAGCGAGGGGACCCCGGCGAGCGCGTCGGGAGGGAGCTCTAGCAGCTTGCGAATCTCCTCCTTATCCGCCTGGCTGGAGGCATCCGCGGCTTCCGCCTCCGCGGGTGTGTATCCAAAGTTTCCCGCCGCCGCGGCTGCGGCGACTTCTTCAGCGCGAGAAGCCATGTAAGCAATCTCTTGGTCGGTGGTGGCCCGCGTGTGCAGCTTGAGATCGTCCGTCTTCTCCAACGCCTCCACAAGGTTGTCGTAGAACTCGAGGACGTCGATAGGCTTGGGCGCAATCCACGTGCGCTCCAATCCATGAGAGTCGCACGCGGGCATCATAGCGACAAGGCGATCCCGGGCGCTGCTGGCGCAGAGCGGCACCACTCCCCGGGGAGCGCGGAAGTACTCGGGGTGTGCCGGGTCGAACTTGAAAAGTTCCCTGACCATACCCCGCAGCTCGAGTGTTGTGAAGTTAAAATTGAGGCCGGGGCGCAGCCTCATGATGTCTGCCGGGCCGCCGTATTGCCACGCCGGCCTTTTCCGGTCTTGGAGGGGGGCGATCCGGCGACGAAGAAAGTCCGCGCCCACTTCAGCGACAGACAGCGGCGCCATCCGAAGACGGAGGATTCTGACGAGAGCGATATCCAGCTTGGAATCGTCGGAATCGAAATTACTCCAATCCCTGCCGCGCACGATGGGCGATGTGCGCGGCGCGGTGAAGTGTTGCGGTCGCTCCTCGACGACCCAGCACCACTCCGCGCGCCACTCTTCCCACTTGCCGCGGAGCTCCCCCGGCGAGTAGGCTAATTTCTTATTCAGCCTAAACACCCAAGAGATTCCTCCGGAGAGGGGGGCGTCGGCCTCTGCTCTAGGGATGAAAAAGTGCCTAAAGAGAGCTACGTTGGGCTGGATTCCTACGAAGTTTTCGCACATGTGTGCGAAAACGGACATGGTGAGGATGGCGTTGGGAGTGAAGTCGAGGAGGTGGAGGCCATAAGTATTCATGATATCGCAGAAAAAGTTTGAGAAGGGAGGGCACAGACCGCAGTGGAAGAAGGCTGCGAAAAAGTAATACCCGCCGGGGTAGTGGTCCTTGGCGACGGCCGGGTAGACGCGCGTGCGGGGGTGCGCTGGGGTCTCCTTGGCCCAGAACAAATAATATTTGTTCCAAAGTTCCCGCACGCCGAGCTTCGGCGCGAAGACAATGTGCTCCTTCCGGTACGCGGCGAGCTTCGCCGCCTGATCTGACTTCTCCCGCTTGGACTTCTCCGACTTCGCCTTGTCGGTCTTTGGGGCCATGGCGGACGCGGTGGAAGGAAGGGGACGAAGAGCTTGGTGGTGGCGGAGGAGTAGAGGCAAAGCGCAGAGGAATCTAAGGAAGAAGACGATAGCAATGAGTGCGCAGGGAGGGGAACCGCGCCGCTCTCTCTGCTTTTATGGGAGAGTGGGGGGCGTTTCGCCCTTCCCATTAAAGAAATCGTGGGCACGTCCCATCCCACGGCGCCGCAATCGACGCGTGCCGTTGCCGTGGGGTGCGGCGGATATGGAAGTGGATTCGGCGCGCCGCGGGCCGCGGGTGCCCGTGCACTGTTTTGGGCCTGGCCCAACAGCGCTCGGCACCGTGTGTGGCCCAGGCCCGGGGGCTCCTGTCGGTGTACTAAGGTAGGGGTACCCTAGTACCCCAACTTGTGCACGGGCAGCGGCAGCTCCCCGCGGCAGGGTTCACCACGCGCTTGCCGGAGACCTTCCTGACCCTTATCTAGCCATTCAAAAACAAAGTATACAAGACAGAAGACCAAGACCCCGGCAAGAGGAGCTTGCCGGGAAGGCCGTCCCAGGCTCGAGATTGCTTAACTAGCACGAGGCCCTGGCAAGAGGAGCTTGTCAGGACGAATAGAAGATTTTATCTTAGAAGACCCGGCAAGGGCTCGGGGAGCGGCAAGCTTCCGGGCCCGGCAAGGTCGAGATCCCCAGCAAGGTGCTTGCCGGGGGAGGTGCGCTGTGTGCCCGCGCTCCAGCTCATCGGCCCACGCGTCGCCCTGGGGCCACTCCAGGGACGCGTGGCGGATGGCTGTGCAGCCTGGGGGACACGGTGGCACTCCACGGCAGAGGATCCATCGCCGTGGCAGACGGAGACGCAACGGCGGGAGCTTTTGGGGTCGACGGCGACAGGCATTAAATGCCCTTGTCCCCCACTGTTAAAGTAGGTATAGACCACTGTTCTGTACTGTAGCTCCACTGTTCCCGCACTGTTACAACTACCACCTCTTTTACATTTTTACCCCTTTCTCCTACGTTGACACCTGTCGGTGACCCCTTGCACTATAAAAGGAGGCCCATGCACAACGTGGAGGGGGTTCGAAACCTAGATTACTCTCACGCACGGTGTAGCTGCTTCTTCAAGCTCCCGAGCGCTCAACTCAATACACAACCAAGCAGGAGTAGGGTTTTACGCATCCGTGCGGCCCGAACCTGGGTAAAAACTGCCCGCGCGTCTGCCTCGATCTGCTCTTCGTGCTCCCTCCGCCCTCGTACCGCACAGACAAGGGGCTCCGGTCCCATAGGTGTTCGTGGCGGACAGTTTCCCCCGACACTGATAGAGATAGATGAACTAGAAAGTAAATATTTTTTGGTTTTTGGTTTATAGATTAAAAAGTAAAAGGTTGCAAAGTAGTAGATTTGAAACTTATAAGATTTAAAATAGACCCGGGGGCCATAGGTTTCACTAGAGGCTTATCTCATGATAACAAGTATTATGGTGGGTGAACAATTTCCTGTCAAGCAATTGATAGAAGAGCGAATAATTATAACAACATCAATGGAAATGATCATGAATATAGGCATCACATCCGTGACAAGTAGACCGACTCTTGCCTGCATCTACTACTATTACTCCACACATTGACCGAAATGATTCTGCATCTAGATTATTAAGTTCATAAGAACATAGTAATGCCTTAAGCAAGATGACATGATGTAGCGGAATGAACTCAAGCAATACGATGAAAACCCCATCTTGTTATCCTTGATGGCAACAATACAATATGTGTCATGTCCCTTTCTGTCACTGGGATTGAGCACCGCAAGATTGAACCCAAAGCAAATCACTTCACCCATTGCAAGAAAAACCAATCTAGCTGGCCAAACCAAACCGATAGTTTGAGCAAAAATACTAAGATATTAGATCATGCATAAAAGAATTCAAGAAGAAACTCAAATATTATTCATAGATAATCTGATCATAAACCCACAATTCATCTAATCTTGACAAACACACCGCAAAAGAAGATTACATTGGATAGATCTCCAGGAACAACAAGGAGAACATGTGATTGAAGATCAAAGAGAGAGAAGAAGCCATCTAGCTACTAGCTATGGACCCGTAGGTCTGTGGTAAAATACTCACACTTCTTTGGAAGTGCAATAGGGTTGATGTAAATGCCCTCCGTGGTTGATTCCCCCTCCAACAGAGTACCAGAAAAGGCCTGCAGATGGGATCTTGTGAGAACAGATGGTTACGGCAGCGGAAAAGTGGTTTCGATGGACGTTCTGATGTTTCTAGAATATATGTGAATTTATCGATGGAAGAAGTAGGTCAGGGGAGGCTCGGGGGGCCCACAAGGTAGGGAGGCGCACCCTACCCTCCAAGGCGCGCCCTCCACCCTTGTGGCCGCCTCGAGGGTCCCCTGGCATGTACTCCAAGTCCATCTGGTGTCTTCTGGTCCAAGAAAAACCTCCGTAAAGTTTTGTTCCGTTTGGACTTCGTTTGATATTCCTTTTCTGCGAAACTCAAAAATAAGGAAAAAACTAAAACTGGCACTGGCCTCTAGGTTAATAGGTTAGTCCCAAAAATAATATAAAATAGCATATAAATGCATATAAAACATCCAAGATAGATAATATAATATCGTGAAACAATCAAAAATTATAGGTACGTTGGAGACATATCAAGCATCCCCAAGCTTAATTCCTACTCGTCCTCGAGTAGGTAAATGATAAAAACACAATTTTAGATGTGGAATGCTACCCAACATATTTATCTATGTAGTATTCTTTATTGTGGCTTGAATGTTCAGATCCATCAGACTCAAAACAAAAGTTTATCAATATCAAAACAATAATACTTCAAGCATACTTGAAAGTAATCTACGAAGCTTAAAAAATAACATGGCGAAAGAAAGTTATCCCTACAAAATCATATAGTCATTTATGCTCCCTCTTCTTAACACAAAGTAAAAATCATGCCTATCTCGGTGTCAATCAAGCAATTTTTTTCATACTGTAACATTCTTAAAAAAATTCTACTCTTCACGCAATACATGAGCGTGAGCCATGGATATAGCACTAAGGGTGGAATAGAATGTGGTAATAGACAAAAGGAGGGAGAAAGTCTCACATTGACTAGGCAAATCAACAGACTATGGAGGTGTCCATTAATCGACATCAATGTGAGTGAGTAGGGATTGCCATGTAATAGATGCACTAGATCTATAAGTGTATGAAAGCCCAGAAAGACAACTAGTGGGTGTGCATCAACTTGCTTGCTCATGAAGACCTAGGGCATTTGAGGAAGCCCATCGTTGGAATATACAAGCCAAGTTCTATAATGAAAAATTCCCACTAGTGATATATGAAATTACAACATAGGAGACTCTCTATCATGAAGAACATGGTGCCACTTCGAAGCACAAGTGTGGAAAAAGGATAGAAACATTGTCCCTTCTCTCTTTTTCTCACATTTTTGGTAGCCTCCTCTTTTTTCGGAGACCATTTTCTCTTTTTTTTTGGAGACTCATTTGGCCTCTTTATTGATAACCTCACATGGGACAACGTTCTAATAATGATGATCATCACACTTTTATTTACTTACAACTCGATATTACAAATCGATACTAGAACAAATATATGACTCTATATGAATGCCTTCAGCGGTGTACTGGGATGTGCAATGACCAAGAGTGACATGTATGAAAAATATGAACGGTGGATTTGCCACAACTACTATGTCAACTACATGATCATGCAAAGCAATATTACAATGATGATGCGTGTCATGTAAACGGAACGGTGGAGTTACATGGCAATATATCTCGGAATGGCTAAGGAAATGCCATAATAGGTAGGTATGGTGGCTGTTTCGAGGAAGGTTTAAGAAGGGTTTATGCACCGGCGAAAGTTGCGTGGTACTAGTGTGGCTAGCAAGGTGGAAGGGTGAGAGTGCGTATAATCCATGGACTCAACATTAGTCATAAAGAACTCACATACTTATTGCAAAAAAAATTATTAACTGATACGTCTTCGTCGCATCTATAATTTTTGATTGTTCTATGCCAATATTCTACAACTTTCATATACTTTTGGCAACTTTTTATACTAATTTTTGGGACTAACATATTGATCCAGTGCCCAGTGCTAGTTCCTATTTGTTGCATGTTTTTTCTTTCGCAGAATATCCATATCAAACAAAGTCCGAACGGAATAAAAACGGATGGAGATTTTTTTGGGAATATATGTGAATTTTGGGAAGCGGAACCAACGTGAGACGATGCCCGAGTGGGCCACGAGGCAGGGGGCACGCCCACCAGGGGCAGGCGCGCCCTGGGCCCTCGTGGCCACTCCACAAGGCGGTTGACGCCCTTCTTTCACCGCAAGAAAGCTAATATCCGGATAAAAATCGTGTCAAAAAATCAGCCCAATCGGAGTTATGGATCTCCGGGAATATAAGAAACGGTGAATTGAGAGAATCTGGGAAAGCAGGAACAGAGAGAGACAGAGAGACAGATCCAATCTAGGAGGGGCTATCGCCCCTCCGCTGCCATGGAGACCATGGACCAGAGGGGAAACCCTTCTACCATCTAGGGAGAAGGTCAAGGAAGAAGAAGAAGAAGGAGGGGGCTCTCTCCCCCTCGCTTCTGGTGGCACCGGAGTGCCACCGGGGCCATCATCGTGTGACGACAATCTACACCAACACCTCCGTCATCTTCACCAACATCTCCATCACCTTCCCCCTTCTATCTACAGCGGTCCACTCTTCTGCAACCCGTTGTACCCTCTACTACAACAAGGTGCTTTATGCTTCATATTATTATCCAATGATGTGTTGCCATCCAATGATGTCTGAGTAGATTATCGTTGTCCTATCAGTGATTGGTGAATTGCTATGATTGATTTAAATTGCTGGTGGTTATGTTGCTGTCCTTTGGTGCCCATCATATGAGCGCGCGTTGATCACACCATAGGGTTAGTTGTATGTTGATAGGACTACGTATTGGAGGGCAAGAGTGACAGAAGCTTTAACCTAGCATAGAAATTGATGCATACGGGATTGCAGGGGGGGCCAATATATCTTAATGCTATGGTTGGGTTTTACCTTAATGAACGTTAGTAGTTGCGGATGTTAGCTAATGGTTCCAATCATAAGTGCATAGAATTCCAAGTAAGGGATGACATGCTAGCAATGGCCTCTCCCACATAAAACTTGCTATCGGTCTAGTAACGTAGTCAATTTCTTAGGGGCAATTTCGCAAGTCCTACCACCACTTTTCCACACTCGCTATATTAACTTTATTGCTTCTTTATGTTAACAACCCCTAGTTTATATTTACGTGCTCTTTAAATTCTTGCAATCCTATCCCATACAAACTACAAAATACTTCTAGTTTCATACTTGTTCTAGGTAAAGTAAACGTCAAGCGTGCGTAGAGTTGTATCGGTGGTCGATAGAACTTGAGGGAATATTTGTTCTGCCTTTAGCTCCTCGTTGGGTTTGACACTCTTACTTCTCAAAAGAGGCTACAACTGATCCCCTACACTTGTGGGTTATGAAGACCTTTTTGTGGCACCGTTGCCGGGGAGCAATAGTGTGGGGTGAATATTCTCGTGAGTGCTTGTTTGCTTTATCACTAAGTAGATTTTATTTGCTTTTCTAAGTTGTTTTCTATCTTTAGTTATGGGTAGGAAACGCAAAATACCAAAAAAATAGTGGTACCTGCTGAACCAATGGTTGAAGAACCACTCAAAATCTATCACACTCCTGAAGCTTTTTACTTGGATCATCTTTGATCCCTATGTGCTCGTGCTGAAACCCCAACTAGCTTAGTTGAGGGCAAATCTTTAGATGAGCATGCTTGTTATGTGCGACACCGCTTATCTCAAGAAGGGGAACTTTTACTGGATCAAATTCATCGTTTGCAATGCTATGCTTGGAATTTATGTGAAATATATGATTTTACTTGTTGTTCTGAAGACCCTAAGAAACACCTTCCCTACCAATGTGAGTTTAGTGATAATGGAATTGTATCTTTGTATGCTAAGGGTGTTTATAGTTACTATGATATTGAACAAATTGAAGAATTTGTTGCTTTTAAGGGTGCTTATGAAATTGCTTCTTTGATTGAAAAGTATGATGCTACTCTTTACAAATCTGAAATTTTTGCCATATTTAAATATTGTTATGATAATTATGCTTCTAATGCCTATGTTAAACTATATATTGAGGACTCCTACATTGTCCAAGAAGAGACTAATATTTTGCAGGAGTCTATGGAAGAAGACATTAATGACATTGTGAACTCATTGGATGAAAAAGATGACGAGGAGAGCGAAGAACAAAAGGAGGAAGAATGGATTAGCTACCCGTGCCCATCTTCTAATGAGAGTAACTCTCAACTCATACATTGTTTAATTTCCCTTCGTGCTTACCGAAGGACGAATGCTATGATGATTGCTATGATCCCTTGGATTCTTTTGAAATATCCCTGTTTGAGGATGCTTGCTATGCTTGTGGCCAAGATGCCAATATGAATTATGCTTATGGAGATGAACTTGCTATAGTACCTTACGTTAGACATGAGATAGTTGCTATTGCACCCACACATGATAGTCCTATTATCGTTTTGAATTCTCCAAACTACACTATATTGGAGAAGTTTGCACTTATTAAGGATTATATTGATGGGTTGCCTTTTTCCGTTACACATGATGATTTTGATGAATATAATATGCATGTGTTTTCTGCTCCTACTTGCAGTTATTATGAGAGAGGAACTACATCTCCGCCTCTCTATGTTTCCAACATGATAAAATTGCAAGAAACTGCTTATACTATGCATTGGCCTTTACTTAATGTGCATGAATTGTTCTTGTATGACATGCCTATGCATAGGAAGAGAGTTAGACTTCGTTCTTGCATGACACATATCACTCGGTGCTCACTAAATGCCAAATCATTGTTAATTAAAATTGGCTTTGATATACCTTGGGATCCGGGTGGATCCATTACTTGAGCACTATATGCCTAGCTTAATGACTTTAAAGAAAGCGCTGCCAGGGAGACAACCCGGAAGTTTTAGAGAGTCATTTATTTCTGTTGTGTGCTTTTATAAAGTTTAAAAACAAAAAAATAAAGAGGGTAACCTATAACTTTTTCAAAAAGAAAAGCGAAAGTGAGAAATACGAGCATTGTTAAAGTGGGAGCTAGCCTTGAACTTTGTTCATGCCCATGGAAACTTTGTGAACCTTGATTACAAAAAAATTTCAATAAAAATAATTATCCCCTTGTACAATTCCATTGTATTATAAAAATAATGTACCAAGAGTTTCCTTTAGGATGATTAAACTACTTGTTGGTTTTTGCGGTGCAAAAACAGAAACTTTGGCTGTAGTGCGTGATTTAACATTTTTTACTGGAATGTCGAAAGGATCTGAAACTTTTGGCAAAGTCTTTCTATAAAAAATGTTGGTTTTGCCTAATTTTTCCATAATTTTTAGGGTTACAGAAGTATGATTAATGTTCATATTACAACAGACTGTCCAATTTTCACAGATTGCTGTTATAGCTTCATTATTTGCATATGTTTGAATTCTCGTTGATGCCTCCTTGACTCGGGGCCATAGAATTGTGATAGCATACAGTAGGTAACATTTTTTTCATAATTATACAATAATGTTAGAGCAGTACATGATGGGATTTTATTGATCATATGCACTAACCCCGCCACTAAAAGTTCGGTTAAGTTTTGTGTGGATAAAGTGTTCGAAGACCGAGGATGTCTTAATGTGAGAAGAAGGAGGAGAGGCAAGAGCTCAAGCTTGGGGATGCACAAGGCACCCCAAGTAAATATTCAAGGAGACTCAAGCGTCTAATCTTGGGGATGCCCCGGAAGGCATCCCATCTTTCATCAACAAGTATCGGTATGTTTTCGGATTCGTTTCGTTCACATGATATGCGTAAACTCTTGGAGCGGCGTGTGCTTTTTATTTTTTATTTTAATAAATGCACCATGATGGTATGAGATAGTCCTTGTTTGATTTATAGAATGCTCTTTGCACTTCACTTATATCTTTTGAGTATGGCTCTATAGAATGCTTCATGTGCTTCACTTATATCATTTGAAGTTTGGATTGTCTGTTTCTCCTCACATAGAAAACCGCCATTTGTAGAATGCTCTTTTGATTCACTTATTTTTGTTAGAGCGTGGGCACATCTTTTGTAGAAAGAATTAAAACTCTCTTGCTTCACTTATATCTAATTAGAGAGTTGACAGGAATTGGTCATTCACATGGTTAGTCATAAAATCCTACATAAACTTGTAGATCGCTGAATATGATATGTTTGATTCCTTGCAATAGTTTTGCGATATAGAGATGCTAATATGTGGGAGGTACTAGTGAATGATTGTTGTTTAGTAAAAATATTGGTGTTAAGGTTTGTGATTCCCGAAGCATGCACGTATGGTCTCCTAAATATGTAACCAAATTGGCGCGCAATGTATTTTGATTGTTTGTCTTTGCATGAAGGTCGGGGGCGCGCGATGGTTAACTACCAACCTCCCCCCTAGGAGCATGTGTCGTAGTATTTTTGCTTCGAGGGCTAATAGATTTTTTGCAATAAGTATTTGAGTTTTTATGACTAATGTTGAGTCCATGGATTATACGCACTCTCACCCTTCCACCTTGCTAGCCACTCTAGTACCGCACAACATTCGCTGGTGCATCAAACCACCTTATACCCTTCCACAAAACAGCCACCATACATACTTATTATGGCATCTCCATAGCCACTCCGAGATATATTGCCATGTGACTCCATCGTTCCGTTTATTATGACACGCACCATCATTGTCATATTGCCTTGCATGATCGTAAGATAGCTAGCATGATGTTTCCATGACTTGTCCGTTTTTTGATGTCATTGCTACGCTAGATCATTGCACATCCCGGTACACCGCCAGAGGCATTCACATAGAGTCATATTTTTGCTCTAGTATCGAGTTGTAATATCGAGTTGTAAGTAAAAGAAGTGTGATGATCATCATTATTAGTGCATTGTCCCTTGAAAAAAAAGGCCAAAAGAAAAAATGAAGAAAGGCCAAATAAAAAAAGGAAGCTCAAATAAAAAAAGGAAGGCCCAAAAAAAAGAAAAAGAAAAAAGGGGACAATGCTACTATCTTTTTTCCACACTTGTGCTTCAGAGTAGCACCATGATCTTCATGATAGAGAGTCTCCTATGTTGTCACTTCCATATACTAGTGGGAATTTTCATTATAGAACTTGGCTTGTATATTCCAACAATGGGCTTCCTCAAATGCCCCAGGTATTCATTAGCAAGCAAGTTGATGCACACCCACTCGTTTTCTTTTGAGCTTTCATACACTTATAGCTCTAGTGCATCTGTTACAAGGCAATCCCTACTCACTCACATTGATATCTATTGATGGGCATCTCCATAGCCCATTGATACGCCTAGTTGATGTGAGACTTTCTCCCTCCTTTTGTCTACTACCATCTTCTATTCCACCCTTAGAGCTATGTCCATGGCTCACGCTCATGTATTGCGTGAAGAGTTGAAAAGGTTCGAAAAAGTAAAGTATGAAAACAGTTACTTGGCTGACACCGGGATAGGCATGAGGGGTACCTTGTGTTAAGAAAAGGGAGCATAAAAGACTATATGATTTTGTAAGGATAACGTTTTTAGAATTGAAAGACTTGATTGTTTGTTGGGATGCCCGAGTATTCAATTTTTTATGTCAAATGATAGACTATTGCTTTGAATCACTCGTGTCTTAATATTCATGCCATGATTAGATTACATGATCAAGATTATGCTAGGTAGCATTCCACATCAAAAATTATCTTTTTTTAATCATTTACCTACTCGAGGACGAGCAGGAATTAAGCTTGGGGATGCTGATACATCTCCGTCATATCTATAATTTTTGATTGTTCCATGCCAATATTCTACAACTTTCATATACTTTTAGCAACTTTTTATACTAAATTTTGGGACTAACATATTGATCCAGTGCCGAGTGCCAGTTCCTGTTTGTTGCATGTTTTTTTTCGCAGAATATCCATATCAAACGGAGTCCAAACGGAATAAAAACGGACGGAGATTTTTTTTGGAATATATGTGAATTTTGGGAAGCGGAACCAACGTGAGACGATGCCCGAGTGGGCCACGAGGCAGGGGGGCACGCCCACCAGGGGCAGGCGCGCCCTGGGCCCTCGTGGCCACTCCATAAGATGGCTGATTCCCTTCTTTCACCGCAACAAAGCTAATATCCGGATAAAAATCGTGTCACAAAATCTACCCAATCGGAGTTATGGATCTCCGGGAATATAAGAAACGGTGAAGGGACAGAATCTGGGAAAGCAAAAACACAGAGAGACAGAGAGACAGATCCAATCTCGGAGGGGCTCTCGCCCCTCTGCTGCCATGGAGACCATGGACCAGAGGGGAAACACTTCTACCATCTAGGGAGAAGGTCAAGGAAGAATAATAAGGAGGGGGGCTCTCTCCCCCTCGCTTCCGGTGGCACCGGAGTGCCACCGGGGCCATTACCGTGTGACGGCAATCTACACCAACAACTCCTTCATCTTCACCAACATCTCCATCACCTTCCCCCATCTATCTACAGCGGTCCAATCTCCCGCAACCCGCTGTACCCTCTACTTGAACATGGTGCTTTATGCTTCATATTATTATCCAATGATGTGTTGCCATCCTATGATGTCTGAGTAGATTATCGTTGTCCTATCGGTGATTGGTGAATTGCTATGATTGATTTAAATTGCTTGTGGTTATGTTGCAGTCCTTTGGTGCCCATCATATGAGCGCGCGCGTGGATCACACCATAGGGTTAGTTGTATGTTGGTAGGACTACGTATTGGAGGTCAAGAGTGACAGAAGCTTCAACCTAGCATAGAAATTGATGCATACGGGATTGAAGGGGGACCAATATATCTTAATGCTATGGTTGGGTTTTACCTTAATGAACGTTAGTAGTTGCAGAATCTTGCTAATGGGTCCAATCATAAGTGCATAGAATTCCAAGTAATTGATGACATGCTAGCAGTGGCCTCTCCCACATAAAACTTGCTATCGGTCTAGTAACGTAGTCAATTGCTTGGGCAATTTCGCAACTCCTACCACCACTTTTCCACACTCGCTATGTTATCTTAACAGCCCCTAGTTTATATTTGCGTGCTCTTTAAATTCTTGCAAACCTACCCCATAAAAACTACAAAATACTTCTAGTTTCATACTTGTTCTAGGTAAAGTAAACGTCAAGCGTGCGTAGAGTTGTATCGTCGGTCAATAGAACTTGAGGGAATATTTGTTCTGCCTTTATCTCCTCGTTGGGTTCGACCCTCTTACTTATCGAAAGAGGCTACAACTGATCCCCTACACTTGTGGGTTATCATTAGCTCTCGAAGAAAAGTACTACGACGCATGCCCCTCGGGGGGGAGGTTGGTAGGAGTTAACCATCGCGGGCCCCTGACCTTCACGCAAAGACAAATACTCAAAATACAAAGTGCTCCAATTCGGTTACATAGTTATGAGACCATACGTGCATGCTACGGGAATCACAAACTGTAACACAAATATTTCTTTAACCTCACAAACTACCGCTAGCATGACTCTAATATCACCACCTTAACATCTCAATACAATTATAAGGAGTCAAACTTCACATAATATTCAATGCTCTATATATGAAAGCTTTTATTATATCTCCTTTGGATGTCTATCATATTAGGACTAAATTCATAACCCAAGCAAATTACCATGTTGTTCTTTAAGACTCTCAAAATAATATAAGTGAAGCAAGAGAGTTCAACAATTTCTATAGAATAAAACCACCACGGTGCTCTAAAAAGTTATAAGTGAAGCACTAGAGCAAAATTGCCTAGCTCAAAAGATATAAGTGAAGCACATAGAGTATTCTAATAAATCATGATTGAAGCATGTCCCTCTCAAAAGGTGTGTACAGCAAGGTTGATTGTGTCAAACTACAAAGCAAAGACTCAAATCATACAAGACGCTCCAAGAAAAACACATATCATGTAGTGAATTAAAATATAGCCTCAAGTAAAGTTACTGATAGATGAAGACGAAAGAGGGGATGCCTTCCCGGGGCATCCCCAAGCTTAGGCTCTTGGCCGTCCTTAAATTTTACCTTGGGGTGCCTTGGGCATCCCCAAGCTTAGTCTTTTGCCACTCTTTATTCCATAGTACATCAAATCCTTACTCAGAACTTGAAAACTTCACACCACAAAACTCAACAGAAAATCTCGTGAGCTCCGTTAGTAAAACAAAGCAAATAACCACCCAAGGTACTGTTGTGATCTTATTCTAATTTTATATTTGTGTAATATCTACTGTATTCCAACTTATCCATGGTTCAACCCCCA
>LR738711.1:247901319-247912377 GCA_902687465.1 Secale cereale
AAACAACACATAGAAAACATAATCTGTCAAAAAAAGAACAATCTGTAGCAATCTGAAAACTTCGCATACTTCTGTAACTCTAAAAATTCTGAAAAAAATTGGACGGCGTGGGGAATTTTTATATAAATTTTGTGTAAAAAAGTTCAGAAGGTTTAGACGTTCTAGTGAATTATTGAATTTTCTGCACTGGGCGCAAAATTTTCTGTTTTTCAGCAAAATCAAATCAACAATCACCATAAGCCATCGGTCTTACTTGGCTCAAACACTAATTAAAACACTAGAACACAATTACTACAGAAGTAATAATGTGTCAAACTTGAAAAGCAGAACCAAAAAGTAAAAAAGCAAAAATAAAATTGGGTTGCCTCCCAACAAGTGCTATTGTTTTACGCCCTTAGCTAGGCATAAAACGTAAACATATCAAGGTATTATCATCTTTGGTATGCAATCCATAGGTAGCTCTCATAATAGATTCAAAAGGAAATTTAATTTTCTTTCTTGGAAAGTGTTGCATGCCCTTCCTTAATGGAAATTGAAATCTAGTGTTTCCTTCTTTAATATCAATAATTGCACCAATTGTTCTAAGGAATGGTCTACCAAGAATAATAGGCCATGTAAGATTACAATCTATATCAAGAACAATGAAATCTACGGGCACATAATTCCTATTTTCAACAATAATAACATCATTAATCCTTCCCATAGGTTTCTTAATAGTGGAATCCGCAATATGCAAATTTAAAGAACACTCATCCATTTCACGAAAACCTAGCACATCACATACAATTTTTGGAATCGTAGAAACGCTAGCACCCACATCACACAAAGCATGTCACTCATAATCTTTAATCTTAATCTTAATAGTATGTTCCCACCCATCATAAAGTTTTCTAGGGATAGAAACTTCTAATTCAAGCTTTTCTTCAAAAGATTGCATCATAACATCAACAATATGTTAAATAAAAGCTTTATTTTGATTATAAGCATGAGGAGAATTCAACATGGATTGCAACAAGGAAATACAATCTATTAAAGAACAATTATCATAATTCAATTCCTTGAGATCCAGTCTAGTGGGTTCATCTCTACTTGGGGTTTTGACTTCATCAATCCCACTTTAATCAATTTTTGCATCAAGATCTGAAAACTCGGAATTATTGGGACGCCTCTTAACTAAAGTAGACTCATCTCCAGTCCCATCTTTGTCAAGATTTATTTTGGAAAACAAAGATTCAATAGGAGTCACATCAATCACTTTAAGATATTCATCATTATTTTCACGGGAACTAGAAGAACATGTTTTTATAAACCATTCCTTTTTAGCATGCATCTTATGGTTCTCTATTTGCACTCACCAATGGAAATTCTCATACATTTGAGAGACTCATTGATATAATGATTGGGTGGAATAGGTCTAAGATTCAAAGATTCAACATCAAGAGAAATTCTATCCACACTCCTAGCCAAATTATCAATCTTAAGCAATTTTTCTTCAATCATAGCATTAAAATTCTTTTGAGAACTCATAAAATCTTTAACACTATTCTCAAAATGAGATGGCATCTTATTATAATTTCCATAAGAATTGTTGTAGGAATCACCATAATTATGAGAGGAATTACTAGGAAAAGGCCTAGGATTAACATTTCCACTATAAGCATTGTTACCAAAATTGTTCCTACCAACAAATTCACATCCATAGATTCATTATTATTCTCAATCAAAGTGGGAACGGGCATATCATTAGGATTAATATTAGTACCCTTGCTAGCAAATAATTTTATAAGTTCATCCATCTTTCCACTCAAAACATTAATCTCTTCAATAGCATGCACCGTTTTACTAGTGGAAGATCTTTTAGTATGCCATTGAGAATAGTTAACCATTATATTATCTAGGAGTTTAGTAGCTTCCCCTATGGTGATTTCCATGAAAGTACCTCCAGCGGCCGAATCTAAAAGATTTCTAGAAGCAAAGTTCAATCCGGCATATCTTTTTTGTATAATCATCAGTTTCATCCTCTCCCAAGATTGTGCAACATGCTCATGATCAAGTTGTTTAAAATTCATAATATAATTCCTAAGGGAGATGATCTTAGCGGGAGGAAAATACTTGGCAATAAAAGAATCTTTGCACTTATTCCATGAATCAATACTATTTTTAGGCAAAGATTAAAACCAAGTTTTAGCCTGATCTCGTAGTGAAAACATGAATATCTTTAATTTAACAAGATAATTATCCACATCCCTTTTCTTTTCCATATCGCACAAATCAACAAAATTATGCAGATGGGAAGCGACATCTTCACTAGGATGGCCAGAAAATTGATCTTTTATGACTAGATTCAATAAAGCAACATTGATTTCACAATATTCCACATTAGTAGCGGGAGCAATCGAGGTACTAATAAAATCATTACTATTTGTGGTGGAAAAGTCACATAATTTGGTATTTTCTTGAGCCATCGTGACAAGCAATAAATCCAACACATAAGCACACAAAAAGCAAGCGAACAAGACGAACGAAAGAAGGGCAAAGAAAAGGCAAATCTTTTCGAAAATCGTTTTAGAAGTGGGGGAGAGGAAAATGAGAGACGAATGGCAAATAATGTGAATGCAAGAGATGAGAGATTAATGAAGGGTACTTGGTGGGTCTTGACTTGACGTAGATCTCAATGGCACCAGAGATTGGCGAGTTGAAGAAGACAAATCTTGACTTAACTTGGCATATATCTCCCCAGCAACGGCGCCAGCAATTCTTCCTGCTACCTCTTGAGCTTGCATTGGTTTTTCCCTTGAAGAGGAAACGGTGATGCAGCAAAGTAGAGTAAGTATTTCCCTTGGTTTTGAGAACCAAGGTATCAATCCACTAGGAGATTACACATAATTCGCCAAATACCTGCACAAACAAACAACAAACTTGCACCCAACGCTATAAAGGGGCCATCAATCCCTTCTAGGTTATTTACAAAACTGAGATCTGATAGAGATAGATGAACTAGTAAAGTACATATTTTTGCGTTTTTGGTTTATATATTGAAAAGTAAAAGATTGCAAAGTAGTAGATTTGAAACTTATAAGATGTAAAATAGACCCGGGGGCATAGGTTTCACTAGAGGCTTCTCTCAGGATAACAAGTATTACAGTGGGTGAACAAATTACTGTCAAGCAACTGATGGAAGAGCGAATAAATATATCGAAATCTTGGGCAATGATCATGAATATAGGCATCACGTCTGTGACAAGTAGACCGACTCCTGCCTGCATCTACTACTATTACTCCACACATCGATCGATACGATTCTGCATCTAAAGTATTAAGTTCATAAGAACAGAGTAACGCCTTAAGCAAGATGACATGATGTAGCAGAATTAACTCGAGCAATATGATGAAAACCCAATCTTGTTATCCTTGATGGCAACAATACAAGACGTGTCATGCCCCTTTCTGTCACTAGGATTGAGCACCGCAAGGTTGAACACAAAGCAAAGCACTTCTCCCATTGCAAGAAAAACTAATCTAGTTGGCCAAACCAAACCGATAGTTTGAAGAGAATTACTAAGATATTAGATCATGCATAAAAGAATTCAGAAGAAACTCAAATATTATTCATACATAATCTGATCATAAACCCACAATTCATCGGATCTTGATAAACACACAGCTAAAGAAGATTACATCGGATAGATCTCCAAGAACAACAAGGAGAACATGGTATTGAAGATCAAAGAGAGAGAAGAAGCCATCTAGCTACTAGCTATGGACCTGTAGGTCATTGGTGAAATACTTACACTTCATTGGAAGGGCAATAGGGTTGATGTAGATGCCCTCCATGGTTGATTCCCCCTCTGGTAGAGTACCGGAAAAGGCCTCCAGACGAGATCTCGCGAGAACAGAAGGTTACGGCAGCAGAAAAGTGGTTTCGATGATGCTCTGATGTTTCTGGAATATATGTGAATTTATAGGCAGAAGAAGTAGTTCAGGGAGGCTTGGGGGGCCCACAAGGTAGGGGGGAGCGCCCTACCCCCCAGGACGCGCCCTCCATGCTTTTGGCTGCCTTGAGGGTCCCCTGGCGTGTACTCCAAGTCCATCTGGTGTCTTCTGGTCTAAGAAAAATCTCTGTAAAGTTTCGTTCCGTTTGGACTCCGTTTGATATTCCTTTTCTCCGAAACTCAAAAACAAGGAAAAAGGAGAAACTGGCATTGGGCTCTGGGTTAATACGTTAGTCCCAAAAATCATATAAAATAGCATATAAATGCATATAAACATCTAAGATAGATAATATAATAGCATGAAACAATAAAAAATTGTAGATACGTTGGAGACATATCACTTCCGACCTCATTGGCAAGATCGGCTTCTCCGTTGAGCTCGGCGGAGTCTCTCCGCTTGGTTGACCCTCTCAGCGAGCTCTTCGAGAAGCTCACCGCCGCCGATGAGCCGGGCTCCGATTTGTAGTCCGTGGGCTCCTCCGGCACCGCCATCGAGCCTGGGGAGCTGATCGTTAATCCCGACGCAGATACCACCGATGTCTATCCTGACAACATGGTCATCATCGACGACCCGCTCCCTCCAATCGCCAGCGATGTCGCGGCCGGCCTGCTCGATGCCGGCATCTTCGTGGAGGCGATGGTCATTGGCGATAGCCAAGCGGCCGACAGGGTTGGTGATGACCCATTACGAGTAGCAATGCGGGACTTGGCAACTCCTGTCGATGACGAAACTGATCCAACAACGCTAGAGGGAATCCGCCTCATGGTCCTCGATAGGGCCAGCAAGCTGGTGGCCATGCAAAGCCACACGGAAGCCAATCTGTGCGAGATCGACCGCATCAACGTCGGAACACCGACTGGTGGTGAGCCAAACCGTGTAGGCGCCATCCGGCAGCGCGGCAGAGCCATCACCAGTATGCTAGGATCCTGATACCCGATATATGAGACACCAGTGCAGAACCTGCGCGCCGCATAGGCGGTGGTATAAGACCTCCGAAATCTAGAGGCCGATGAGCTGCGCATTTAGGTGGAGCGTCTGCAAGAGCTCCTCAACGCTACAAGCACCCAGCAAGACACCCGGCAAGTAAGCGGAGAACCCGAAGGCCGGCAACGAGCACGGTGCGACCTCCCAGTCTCCTAGTGGCGGCGGACGAACCAGAACCTGGGGGTGGTCCCTGTCCGCAGCCAGCGTTCTCAGTGCACTGGCGTGGCCAGCCAGCAAGCTCCCCCGAACCCGAACAACCGACGCGAGCAGTTTAAACATCGACCTC
Organism: Secale cereale; assembly: GCA_902687465.1. Taxonomy (NCBI): domain Eukaryota; kingdom Viridiplantae; phylum Streptophyta; class Magnoliopsida; order Poales; family Poaceae; genus Secale; species Secale cereale. The sequence continues at coordinate 247,906,583 of LR738711.1, forward strand.
CCCGCAGGGAGAGGCCGGGTTCTCCGGCGCTGGTTGACCATCCGACTCTGGGGGTCAGCTGGGCCCGCGAGTCGGCGACTGCGACGCCCGCCAGCGGCTCTAGCAGCTGGCTCAGTCTGAGGCCATGAAGTAAGAAGATGCAGTCGGCCCGGCCTGCTTCGGCCCCTGCATCCGCGACAAGCCCTTTCCAAAAGGGTTCTCATTGCCCCGAGACACTCCCAAGTACAACGGCGCCGTGAAGCCGGAAGACTGGCTCATCGACTACGCCATGACGGTCAGCATAGCCAACGACAACAAACGTGTTGCCATGAAGTACGTTCCGCTCATATTGCAGGGCACGGCCTGGACATGGCTGAACAACCTCAAGCCCAACAGCATCAACAGCTAGTTGGACTTCAACGAAGCTTTCGTACGCAACTTCAACAACACTTACAAGAGGCCTCCCAAACCACGCTAGCTCTCCATGTGTGTTTAGGGGCAAGACCGAGTCTGCTCGCGACTACCTGACACGCTGGGCCGAGCTGCGCAACTCCTGCGAGGGGGTGCACAAGGTACAAGCGATCGAGTACATCACCGCCGGGTGCCGAGAGGGCACTCTGCTCAAGCACAAGCTCCTTTGTGATGAGCCGGCTATGTTGGACGAGCTCTTGGCCAGAGCGAACAAGTATGCTATGGCCGACTCCTCCATGAAGTCGAAGATCCGGGTTGATGCATCCGGAAAGGTGGCCTCACCAAATACCCCAGCGACGGCTGGTGACTCTAGTCCACGTCAGCAGCAAGGAAACAACAACTAGTGCAAGGCCCTCGAGCCGCCTTCCAACTGCTGGCAAGTGGCGACAGTTGAGAACCAAGGCCACCAGCCATCTGGCTAGCCCAGCCCCAAGCCTCAGCAGCGCAACAAGGGTGCCTGGCAGCCGACCCTCTCCTTCGAGCAGGCCCTTGAAGCCTCGTGCAAATTCCACAGCAGCACAAAGCCATCCAACTACATGACTCAGCGGTGCAACTGGATAGCCTGTATCGCCAAGGGAGGCTCTGCCGCCTCCTCCTCCCGGCCCGACGGGTCCGGCTCCTCAGTAGCCAGCCCGCCTTGTCGGCATGCTCCCAGACGAGTTCCCCGACGAGCTTGTTGCCTACTTCGTCTTCACAAGCGAGGCCAGCGAGAAGCGCATCAGGCTGCAGCAACACCGCGAGGTGAACACTATTGTGGCTAAAGTCCCCGAGTACATGTATTCCTCCGAGAAGCCCATCACGTGGAGCCAGAAGGACCATCCGGCCGTGATGCCCATGCTGGGTGGCTACGCCATGGTGTTGGATCCCACCTTCTCCACCGACAGGCGTACTTGCCGCTTCTTCCGAGTGCTGATAGACTGCGGCAGTAACATCGACATCCTCTACCGGGACACCATGGAAAAGTTGGGCATCAAGGAGAAGCAACTCCTGCCCAATCGGACCATGTTCCATGGCATTGTCCCTGGGCTCTCTCACTCGCCACTTGGCAAGATCAAGATCGACGTCCAGTTCGGCGACCAGAATCACTTCCGCCGTGAGCCCATCTGGTTCGTGGTAGGTGACTTGGACAACCCCTACCATGTGCTCCTTGGTCGGCCAGCTATGGCCAAGTTCATGATGGTTCCACACTATGCGTACCTCAAGACGAAGATGGTGGGCCCCAACGGCATCATCACCATCATCAGAAACTACAAGAAGTTGGCCGAGTGTGCGGCAGCCAGCTCTCGGCTGGCCGAGTCCCTCGTCATCGCCCAAGAGAAGCACCTCATCGACCGGGTGGTGGCCATGGCCGGCGAGAAGTCGGTCGTGCCGATTGACCCCAAGGAAGCGCGCAGCGGGGCTTCCTTCAAGCCGGCCAAAGAGACCAAGAAGATAGTCTAGGATGCAGCCCACCCAGAGCCATTCGCTGTCATAGGTTCCAACCTTGACAACAAATACGAAAGCAAGCTCATCGATTTCCTCCCTGAGAATCGGGATATCTTTGCATGGTCCCCCAAGGACATGCCGGGTGTTCCGAGGGATTTCGCCGAGCACAAGCTAAATGTGAGGTCAGATGCCAAGCCGGTCAAGCAAACCCTACGCCGCCTATTTGAAGAGAAGATAAGAATCATTGGTGAAGAAGTCACCCGACTCCTGGCAGCCGGCTTCATCATGGAAGTGTTCTACCCGGACTGGCTTGCCAACACAGTCCTTGTTTTGAAGAAAGAAATAACAAGTGGCGCATGTGTATCAACTACACCAGCCTGAACAAGGCCTGCCCCAAGGATCCGTTTGCTCTGCCTCAGATCGACCAAGTGATAGACTCCACAGCCGGATGCGAGCTGTTGTGTTTCCTGGATGCCTACTCCGGCTACGAGCAGATCAAGATGAGTGAGAAATACCTGATGAAGACTACCTTCATCACCCCCTTTGGTGCGTTTTTCTACCTGGTCATGACCTTTGGCTTGCGGAATGTCGGCACCACCTTTCAATGGTGCATGCAGAAGTGCCTCCTGCCGCAACTCGGCTGAAATGCCCACATCTATGTGGATGGCATTGTGGTGAAGACTGAGAAGCACGACACCCTTTTGGAGGACCTTAAGGAGACCTTGACCAACCTACGCAGTTTCCAAATCAAGCTCAACCCAGAGAAGTGCGTTTTTGGAGTACCAGCTGGTCAGCTCCTTTGTTTCCTTGTTTCTAATGGTGGGATCGAGTGCAACCCCGTGAAGATCAAGGCTATTGAGCACATGGTGAGGCCGGCCCAACTGCGGGACGTCCAGAAATTCACCGGGTGCTTGGTATCTCTCGGCCGATTCCTGAGCCGACTAGGAGAGAAGGCCCTCCCGCTGTACCAGCTGATGAAGAAAACCAAGAGCTTTGAGTGGTGCGACCAGGCGGACGAAGTATTCCTCTAGCTCAAGCGGATGTTGTTCACGCCGCCTATTCTGGCTGCTCCAACTAACAAGGAGCCCATGCTCCTTTACATTGCCGCTACCATTCGGGTCGTCAGCATAGTTATGGTTGTGACACCCCCGATTTGTCCGTACACTAATCATGCACGCAAATGTGTACGACCAAGATCAAGGACTCACTGGAAGATATCACAACACAACTCTAGACACAAATTAAAATAATACAAACTTTATATTACAAGCCATGGGCCTCGATGGCTCGAATACAAAAGCTCGAAAACACAAGAGTCAGCGAAAGCAATAATATCTGAGTACAGACATAAGTTAAATAAGTTTGCCTTAAGAAGGCTAGCACAAAAGTAACAACGATCGAAAAGGCAAGGCCTCCTGCCTGGGACCTCCTAACTACTCCTCGAAGCCGAACTCCACGTAGAAACAACCTCGGGATCTTCTGGCTCCTGGACTCCATCAATCTGGTTGCATCATCCGAGAAGGAGGGACAAAAGGGGAAAAGGGGGAGCAAAGCAACCGTGAGTACTCATCCAAAGTACTCGCAAGCAAAGATCTAAACTACATATGCAATGGTATATGTGTAAAGGGGCAATATCTGTGGGCTAAACTGCAGAATGCCAGAATAAGAGGGGGATAGCTAATCCAATCGAAGACTACGCTTCTAGCAACGTCCATCTTGCAGCAGAAGAAGAGAGTAGCTGGAAGTAACAAGTATCCTCGCTTCTGGCAGCCTCCGTCTAGCAGCAGTAGAAGGGAATAGATGGTAAGTTCACCAAGTAACATCGTATAGCATAAACCTACCCGGCGATCCTCCCGCACATCACCCTGTGAGAGAGCAACCACCGAGTTATATCTGGAACTTGTCTGGGTGTGTTTTATTAAGTATCCAGTTCTAGTTGTCATGAGGTCAGAGTACAACTCCGGGTCATCCTTTTACCGAGGGACATGGCTATTCGGATAGATTAACTTCCCTCCAGGGGTGCACCACATAACCCAGCACGCTTGACCCCATTTGGACGAACACACTTTCCAGGGTCATGCCCAGCCTCGGAAGATCAACACGTCGCAGCCCTACCTGAGCAAAACAGAGAGGTCAGCACGCCGGTCTAAATCCTAGGCGCGCAGGGGTCCGGGCCCATCGCCCAACGCACACCTGCACGTTACGTATGCGGCTGGTGAGCAGACCTAGCAACCTCCATTACTAAGGAAGTTGCGTTACGCGGTCCAACCCGGCGCGCGCTGCTCAGTCACTGACGTCAAGAAGGCTTCGGCTGATACCACGACGTCGAGTGGCCATAACTATTCCCACGTAGCTGGTTAGTGCGTATAGACCAAATGGCCAGACTCAGATCAAATACCAAGATCCCGTTAAACATGTTATTATGAAATAACCGCGGACAACAACCAGGGCCAGGCCCACCTGTCCCCTAGGTGGTCGCAACCCGCCCTGTCGCTCCGCCACAAATTAACCATCAGGGGGCTGCCGGGAACCCAGGCCCACCACTACCTGGGTGGAACCACTTGCCCCTTCAGCCCCCATCTCCGAATCATCATCATGTGTATGTAATAGTAAAGTATATACCCGTGATCACCACCCGAGTGATCACGGCCCAATAGTATAGCATGGCAGACGGACAAGAATGTAGGGCCACTGATGGAATACTAGCATCCTATACTAAGCATTAGAATAGCAGGTAAGGTATCAAGACTGGTAGCAACAATGACAGGCTATGCAACAGAATAGGAACTAACGTATCATCAACAGTAGCAAATGTAATGCACGAATAAGAGAGAAGAGAATGGGCGATATCTGGTGATCAAGGGGGGTTGGCTTGCCTGGTTGCTTTGGCAAGAAGGAGCGGTCGTCGTCGACATAGTCGATCACAGTGGCACCGTCAGCAGTCTCACTCCCGGAGTCTATCTTAGAGAAGTAACGGAGGGGGAACATAATAAATAGCAGAGCAATCAAAGCATCACGAAGCGTAACATGGCAAAACGCGGTGCTACGTGTGACCTAACGCGGTACTGAATGATACTGGCGAGGATGGAAAACATCCGGGAATGTATTCCCAGTGTTAGGCGTTTTCGGGCAGATGAAACCTAGGGGGAATGTTGCATGTTCGGTATGATAGAGATGTGTGGCGGACGAACAGACCGCGTATTCGGATTCGGCTCGTCGTTCTGAGCAACTTTCATAGATAAAACTTTTTCATCCGAGTTACGGATTAATTTATATGATTTATCAATGTTTTAAATCATTTCAAAAAAACCTAGAATTTATTAAATTCAAAATAAACAGTAAAATAGTTTTATTACACAGGGATGATACAGCCACAGTCAATGACATGTGGGCCCAATACAGCAGTACAGTCAGGGTTGACTGGGTCAAGGTTGACCAGTCAACAGGGTCAATTGGACCCATCTGTCGGTGTCACGTGTAATTAAAAAATTGCTTAAATTATTCTAATTAGTGATGGGCCCCTCTGTCATAGAGTCACTAGGTATTTAAACAGTTAATTAGACTGCTAACTAGACTCTTAAGTAAGTTGATTAAGTTAATTAATTAAATCCCTAATTAACTATATAAATAAATAATTATTTTATTATTTATTTTAACTCCTTTTTTTAAAATAAAAGGGGCGTGGGGCCCAACGTCAGTGACCCAGGGGCCCTTGATGGGGCGGGTTAACGGTGCTGCGGGAGCGGAGCAAATCGGGGCTCCGCCCCGGTGGCGCATGCGCGGGCGTCGGAGCGCGCGACCCTGGGCATCCACGGCACCAGGGGCGGCTCGGGCTCCGGCGGCCGGGCGCGGCGCGGGGAGTTAGCCGGGGGCGGTCGGCGCGGCGGCGGCGGCTGGCCGCAGCCGTCGGTGTGAGTGGC
>LR738711.1:247912446-247934820 GCA_902687465.1 Secale cereale
CTGAAGGAGGAGGTGGGGCGAGGTGAAGGCGGCGATGCGGCAGGAGAGGCGCGACCCGCAGGGGGCGGAGGAGCCGCTGGAGGCGTGCTCTTGCGCCGGCGCTGATGGACCGCAGCGGGGCGGTCGAATGGTGACGACGAGATGCGCGAGCGCTTGGCGCGCGACTAGCGATGGGTAGCACGGAGCGGTGGGAGGAGCAACGGCGCTGCGGTCGGGGCGAGTGGCCGGAGCAGGGCTGACGCGGACAGAGGGCACGGCCACGGCGCGAAGTGCGGGCCCAACAACAGGCAACCGAGGTCTTGGGGTGGCGGCATACGGCGTGAATTGGGACCGGGAAGGAGGGGATCCGGAGGAGAAGCTCACCAAGGAGCCCGAGGGCGTGGTCGGGGAGGCCAGGGACGAGGGGTTGGTGCAGATCGATGACGAGATGGCGGCAGACGGACGAAGAAGACGAAGACGATGTCGGCTATGGAGCTCCCTGGTCGATGTGGCATCCAGAACGGGCGAAGTCGACCGTGGGGGACCTCGTAGACGTGCTCCCATGGCGCGGGAACCACGGCGGCTGCGGGATCGACGAACGCGGCGGCGACTATGGTCTCGGGCGCGGTTCGATTTGATGGAGAAGGCGTGAGGGGGGAAACGAATGGAGCTAGGGTTCGTCGAGCGTTACTGGTGGCCTTCTTATCCACTCCTCGATTCCCTGTAGCAGCACGCGTCGAGCATCCGCGCCATGGCGACCGGGATGCACGACACGCACAAGAGAGAGAGCGTTAGGTAGGGGATGGAGCAGCGTTGGGCCGGGGTTGACTCTGTAGCAGTTGGGCCAAGGTGCATAGAGCCTTTTCCCATTTTACTTTTCTGTTTATTTACTTAGCTACCGTTTTGTACTTTCTTCTTACATAGAAATAATTTTGTAAAATGTTAAACCTTGCCATATAATTACTATGCATTATTTTGCACCGCCACAAAAAGTTTGGGCTCGAAATAATTTATTAAGTTTGAGTTTATATTTAAACGTGATAAAAAGGCGTTGTTGGTCCACTGTTTTAAGATCCAGTGGCAATTTTATACTTTTCAAAAACGTTAATTCTTTCATGACAATTTGTTAGTGAATATTTGCAACCTACCGAACATTTTTGTTTTACGATTTCCGGAAATAATAATTTGACTTTGTTTTAAATTTGAATTTGAATCGGGTTAGGATCAAGTGAGGTTTAGCAAATTAACTGCGATGACATGGCACTATTAGGAGGGGATTATTGTAGCTTAATTATTCGGGTGTTACAATTCTCCTCCACTACAATAAATCTCGTCCCGAGACTTAAGCGGTAGAGTAAGGGGGAAAAAGTGATGGTAGCGAAAACCTAACGAGTCTTTTCGGGCTTGGCTGCCCTTTCGAAGAGGTTGATCCCTTACGTTGATGTCTTCATTCCTTTGTTTCCGGCCGTCATGATCAAGTCATCATCCTTTCTTCAGGAACTTCATCGTCCGACGAACATGACAAGGGGGAAACTTTGGAGGAACATACCTTCACGAAGTCTGTGCATCTGACGGCGAATTCAGAAAGTGATACACGAAGTACCCTACGAGTAGTATTTCGGTGAATTCATTGAGTGCACTATACGATGGTACCAAAGTTTCAAATGGGTAGGCAATCATTCGATGCCTAGACAGAAGCTAGAATGGGGCTTGAACAACGTGAATAACATGGTGTTTGAATCCAGGACGAATAATGGTATATAATTTAGCTCGTGAATCACATACGAAGCCAGGTGCAAAGGATACATTAAAATCCGGGTTGTAAAGAAGAGTTAGGTTTCGATCCAGTGGACCTGTGGGTTATGGGCCCACCATGTGGGTTGAAAATAGGAAGGGTGGTGACATCTTGCACAGCCACGACAGGGAGGCATGTCAGTGGATAGCTTGTCAGCTATGTTGTCAACGATGTCGGTACCAAGGACGGGGAACGAAGAGAACCATTTCCCCGCTCGTTGAAACGAGGCGGACCAATAGGCAAGGTTCTCGCCCACCGACAGTATCGGAATGTTATCAATAATAGAATCAAGGTCGTACTGACAGAGTTGTACAACGAGGTGTTTACATAAGCAGAGAATTATTACTGCGTAGATTATATGTAGATCAAAGAAAGGTTAAACAAACAAATGGAAAGGAAAATTGTGATTACACACAATTATTAGGAATATATCCTTCCCATCGACAAGCAGAACACGACATACAGGGTAGGAGAGCAAGTACCCAACCATTCAGATAAAGAGGCAAGAATTAATCAAGATGTTACCCATACAACGGTGTTTGGATAACTGACCAAGAAACACTTAGCATTGGGCTTCAAATGCTCTTGTTGAAAATCGGAGCACCACAGACATGCTTCGAGATAGCATTGGCATGGTCTTGAAGCAAAGGTAGGACTTGGATACACAAGGATTCATCAAGAACATCTTATAGAATAAGTTTTACAATTTCCTCCTAAAAGAATGGTTATCCTTGCAAAAGAAATTATAATGATAGGTCCTCCAGCCAAGGGTGCTAGGCATGACATCATAATACCGGGTCAGCAAAGGACCAACATTATAACTACTGGAAAGTTGTCCCAACCATCATATCTGACCGAGATTCAGATCCGATTGGTGTCATGATACCCCAGACTCAGGATGTTCGAGAAGAAACAATGCAACACTAATCAACGAAATGACATTGCAAGATTCTCGGGAATGAACTATGGGAGGGGGTTCCCGAAACAATAGTTCATCATTAAACCAAGGAGAGGATGGGGCGGTGGCTGATGGGATCTGCGACAATTCATCGAGAGTTCCAAACAGAGGGATTTCCACATTAATGTGAACAAGAGGATGACACTTGTCAATTCAGATGATATAATGTTGTATGCTCGAGGAAAACATACACCATTAATCATTAGTTGAAAGGTGTGCCGGAAATATGACCTTAGGCAGCAAGACCAATGTTAGAGTGATGATTCAATAACCAACAGTCTAAGAACGAACTGTCGATTGTTAAATTCAAAGCAATAGGGTTGCTAGAAGTAAAGAAGTCAAGGAGCATCGTTAGCCTATTGGTATCCCTGTTAAAAACAACACGGGGACCAAGGAAGAATGGTGATGGTGAGAAGTATCATCATACCGAGAATTTCTAAGAGGTGGAGCAATCTCGCAACATTCTTGACATAAAAGATGGTAATACTTCAAGATAGAACATATTACAAGTTGGAGAGTAAGTTTTAATCATAACATGGACAAGCTCGCGATGAAAGGAAGTCAAGGGTGTTGTCGATGATAATAAAAATCATCGAGGGCAAGGAGGGTATTTCTCATCATAAACTCCGTTGACGTCTCAGAAGAAGTCAAAGTGTTGAAGGTGATCACGACACATTTGTCGGGAGGTTTCAAGAGGATGCAATCGAAGATCGGGTGCGTCAAGCAAGGGAATGACGAAGTTGCCAGTTATTGGATCAATATAAAAGATGCAAGCTCGGAATCAAAGTTGCCTTACTGAACAAGCAACCAGATGCTGAAAGTTCGACGTAAGTTGTGCTCATTCTCTGAAGAATACGTGCACCAAAGAAGGACGAGGTAGCACAGTCAAAGATAGCTAGACAAGGGATGTACCCGATAGTCTAGGAATAAACCAGCTTGAGTTTAAAAATTTCCCAGTAACATCTACTAGGGGTGTTGAATTTTTAGGGCAGATTTGATTTACTAAACGGTGTCCTCGGTTGACGGCAACCTAGAACCCGTAGAATGATTATGACAAGCAAAGGTATTACTTCATCAAAAGTTCAAAAGGTGTAGTGCAAAGGCATGATATCCTCGAGATATCAGAGGGTAAAACTCAAAGGTAGAACACGATAGAAGTTGAACTAGGTCATTGACCTATGACAGTAGATGCTTTAACCTTGTCAAAAATTGACGAGGCTTGGAATGGATTTATTCCAGATATATTGAATAAGGACAGCATGGTCGGAACCATAACTCTAAGGAATCAATTCAAGAATACTGAAAGAATCATACAGCTGGATAATCATTTTGCAAGAAGCTTCCGAGACGGTGTACATCATTTTCATGGGCATGAACACAAAGTTCAAGGTCGACTCCCACTTCTTTAATGCATATCATTTCATTCACCTCTCGCTTTGATAAAACTGTAGTGTTCGAACTTTATCTGGTAGAACACTGTAAGAGTATGACTTGTGAAAACTTTCGGGTTCTCACAAATTTGGGGAAGGCATAGGTTCAACCCATCGGGCATCTTAGTAACATACACCACAAGTTTCGAAAGTAAATATTCAAGCTCGAAAGTAGAGCATGGTTGGCCAAGCAGAGGATACAATTTACCAAAGGCATTATTATGTATCAGGGGAAGGACTCACAAGGTGATTGAATATGAAGGACACTGTCCGATAACAATCCAACAATGGATTGGGCGATCCACAACGGAGCTGATGTGAGTATCGGTACTCACTCAGAGGAAGAAATAATGCAGAGGCATCAGATTGAAGAATCATCTTATTACCTTGATGCTTAAATAGAAAGAAATTATGGTTTCCAAAATGAAGGATCAGAAGCAGACGCTCTGATCAAGGATGGATAAGTTGAAAACACTTAGTTGGACAATCAATAAAGGTTTGAATTGCCGAGAACCAACTCTTGTCCGGAATGACGTCTGAGCCGGAAAGATAATTTTAAAAAGGATAACCTGGTGACTGCGTGCATACGCACACATTGAATCAATAGGCTCAAAATGGCAAAGACAAGGGATATTAACAAAGAGTACCAGTCATATGGAATTAACCATAATGCAAGCAGGCAAGAATTTCAAGAGTAACCGGCTGCAGAGGATTTTTGAAAGATCGAATAGTATTCCGAAGAATATTGTGAGACACATGAACAATCGAGAAGAACGGATTCTCGATACATGTTAGGAAATAATCGTAAGGGTTTTTATGCGAAATAAAACTGCACGACAGTAAACTCAAAGGATTCTCGAGACAACGGAGACTATTTCGAGGCATCTTGTAACAACAAGAACGACGAGGAATGATCAAGAGAATGGAAAGTGCATGCAGATATCCATAGGGATATATCGGTGGCAGTGAATAGCAAAGGCGATGAGCACAAGGGTCTCGGTAAAATACCAAGGGATATCCTCAGAATCTTCTGACGAAGCAGGTGATCTTCCGTAATGAGGGCTCAACGGGAGAAATAGTTGCGAGAACCTAGAGTCAGAGTTAATAAAATCTTTTAACCCGAATAGAAGAGAGATCAGAGTCCCAGAGTATAGACGAGGAATAAAGGATCCTAATACCACCTATTAGTATTGTGGGCCCGTAAGCCACACAACAAGTTAGTAAATTTGTTTCTCAAATACTAGACTCAACTTCGGCCAAGGAGTTGGAAAGGGGGATTCCTACAGGCAGTAGGCTCTCATACCAACTTGTGACACCCCCGATTTGTCCGTACACTAATCATGCACGCAAATGTATACGACCAAGATCAGGGACTCACTAGAAGATATCACAACACAACTCTAGACACAAATTAAAATAATACAAGCTTTATATTACAAGCCAGGGGCCTCAAGGGCTCGAATACAAAAGCCCGAAAACACAAGAGTCAACGGGAGCAATAATATCTGAGTACAGACATAAGTTAAACAAGTTTTCCTTAAGAAGGCTAGCACAAAAGTAACAACGATCGAAAAGGCAAGGCCTCCTGCCTGGGACCTCCTAACTACTCCTCGAAGCCGAACTCCACGTAGAAACAACCTCAGGATCTTCTGGCTCCTGGACTCCATCAATCTGGTTGCATCATCCGAGAAGGAGGGACAAAAGGGGAAAAGGGGGAGCAAAGCAACCGTGAGTACTCATCCGAAGTACTCGCAAGCAAAGATCTAAACTACATATGCAATGGTATATGTGTAAAGGGGCAATATCTGTGGGCTAAAATGCAGAATGCCAGAATAAGAGGGGGATAGCTAATCCAATCGAAGACTACGCTTCAAGCAACGTCCATCTTGCAGCAGAAGAAAAGAGTACCTGGAAGTAACAAGTATCCTCGCTTCTGGCAGCCTCCGTCTTGCAGTAGTAGAAGGGAATAGATGGTAAGTTCACCAAGTAACATCGTATAGCATAAACCTAGCAGACGATCCTTCCGCACATCACCCTGTGAGAGAGCAACCACCGAGTTATATCTGGAACTTGTCTCGATGTGTTTTATTAAGTATCCAGTTCTAGTTGTCATGAGGTCAGAGTACAACTCTGGGTCGTCCTTTTACCGAGGGACACGACTATTCGAATAGATTAACTTCCCTGCAGGGGTGCACCACATAACCCAGCACGCTTGATCCCATTTGGCCGGACACACTTTCCAGGATCATGCCCGGCCCCGGAAGATCAACACGTCGCAGCCCTACCTAAGCACAACAGAGAGGTCAGCACGCCGGTCTAAATCCTAGGTGCGCAGGGGTCCGGGCCCATCGCCCAACGCACACCTACACGTTGCGTACGCGGCCGGTGAGCTGACCTAGCAACCTCCATCACTAAGGAAGTTGCGTTATGCGGTCCAACCTGTCGCGCGCCGCTCAGTCGCTGACGTCAAGAAGGCTTCGGCTGATACGACGAGGTCGAGTGCCCATAACTATTCCCACGTATTTAGTGCGTATAGACCAAATGGACAGACTCGGATCAAATACCAAGATCCCGTTAAATGTTATTATGAAATAACAGCGGACAACGACCAGGGCCAGGCCCACCTGTCTCCTAGGTGGTCGCAACCCGCCCTGTCGCTCCGCCACAAAGTAACCATCAGGGGGCTGCCGGGAACCCAGGCCCACCACTACCTGGGTGTAACCACCTGCCCCTTCAGCCCCCCATCTCCGAATCATCATCATGTTTATGTAATAGTAAAGTATATACCCGTGATCACCACCCGAGTGATCACGGCCCGATAGTATAGCATGGCAGACGGACAAGAATGTAGGGCCACTGATGGAATACTAGCATCCTATACTAAGCATTATAATAGCAGGTAAGGTATCAACAGTGGTAGCAACAATGACAGGCTATGCAACTGAATAGGAACTAACGTATCATCAACAGTAGCAAATCTAATGCAAGAATAAGAGAGAAGAGAATGGGCGATATCTGGTGATCAAGGGGGGTTGGCTTGCCTGTTGCTTTGGCAAGAAGGAGCGGTCGTCGTCGACGTAGTCGATCACAATGGCACCGTCGGCAGTCTCAGTCCCGGAGTCTATCAGAGAGAAGTAACAGAGGGGGAACATAATAAATAACAGAGCAATCAAAGCATCACAAAGCGTAACATGCAAAACGCGGTGCTACGTGTGACCTAACGCGGTACTGAGTGATACTGGCGAGGATGGAAAACATCCGGGAATGTATTCCCAGTGTTAGCCGTTTTCGAACAGATGAAACGGAGGGGGAATGTTGCATGTTCGGTATGATAGAGATGTGTGGCGGACGAACGGACCGCGTATTCGGATTCGTCTCGTCGTTCTGAGCAACTTTCTTATATAAAAGTTTTTCATCCGAGTTACGGATTAATTTATTTGATTTATCAAAGTTTTAAATCATTTCAAAAAAAAACCTGGAATTTATTAAATTCAAAATAAATAGTAAAATACTTTTATTACACAGGGCACATCCAGCCACAGTCAATGACATGTGGGCCCAATACAGAAGTACAGTCGGCGCTGACTCGGTCAAGGTTGACCAGTCAACAGGGTCAATTGGACCCATCTGTCGGTGTCATACGTAATTAAAAAATTGCTTAAATTATTCTAATTAGTGATGGGCCCCTCTGTCATAGAGTCACTAGGTATTTAAACAGTTAATTAGACTACTAACTAGACTCTTAAGTAAGTTGATTAAGTTAATTAATTAAATCCCTAACTAACTATATAAATAAATAATTATTCTATTATTTATTTTAACTCCTTTTTAAAAAAATAAAAGGGGTGTGGGGCCCAACGTCAGTGACCCAGGGTCCCTTGATGGGGCGGGTTAACGGGGCTGCGGGAGCGGAGCAAATCGGGGCTCCGCCCCGGTGGCGCACGCGCGGGCGTCGGAGCGCGCGACCCTGGGCATCCACGGCACTAGGGGCGGCTCGGGCTCCGGCGGCCAGGCGCGGCGCGGGGAGGTAGCCGGGGGCGGTCGGCGCGGCGGCAGCGGCTGGCCGCAGCCGTCGGCGTGAGTGGCCAGGGGGCTCCTGCGGTGAGCGGCGCAGGGGGCGGCTGAAGGAGGAGGTGGGGCGAGGTGAAGGCGGCGATGCGGCCGGGAGAGGCGCGAACGGCAGTGGCCGGAGGAGCCACTGGAGGCGTGCTTGTGCGACGGCGCTGATGGACGGCAGCGGGGCGGTCGAAGGGTGATGAGGAGATGCGCGAGCGCTTGGCGTGCGACTAGTGATGGGCAACACGGAGCGGTGGGAGGAGCAACGGCGCTGCGGTCGGGGCGAGTGGCCAGAGCGGGGCCGACGCGGACAGAGGGCTCGGCCACGGCACGAAGTGCGGGCACAACAACAGGCAACCGAGGTCGTGGGGTGGTGGCATACGGCGTGAATTGGGACCGGGAAGGAGGGGATCCGGAGGAGAAGCTACCATGGAGTCCGAGGGCATGGTCGGGGAGGCCAGGGACGAGGGGTTGGTGCGGATCGACGACGAGATGGCGGCAGACGGATGAAGAAGACGAAGACGATGTCGGCTATGGAGCTCCCTGGTCGATGTGGCATCCCTTACGGGCGAAGTCGACCGTGGGGGACCTCGTAGACGTGCTCCCGTGGCGCGGGAACCACGGCGGCTGCGGGATCGACGAAGGCGGCGCCGACTATGGTCTCGGGCGCGGCTCGATTTGATGGAGAAGGCGCGAGGGGGGAAACGAATGGAGCTAGGGTTCGTCGAGCGTTCCTAGTGGCCTTCTTATCCACTCCTCGATTCCCTGTAGCAGCACGTGCCGAGCATCCGCGCCATGGCAACCGGGATGCACGACACGCACAGGAGAGAGAGCGTTAGGTAGGAGATGGAGCAGTGTTGGGCCGGGGTTGACTCTGTAGCGGTTGGGCCAAGGTGCATAGAGCCTTTTCCCATTTTACTTTTCTGCTTATTTACTTAGCTACCGTTTTGTACTTTCTTCTTACATACAAATACTTTTGTAAAATGTAAAACCTTGCCATATAATTACTATGCATTATTTCGCACCGTCACAAAAAGTTTGGGCTCGAAATAATTTATTAAGTTTGAGTTTATATTTAAACGGGATAAAAAGGCGTTGTTGGTCCACTGTTTTAAGATCCAGTGGCAATTTTATACTTTTCAAAAACGTTAATTCTTTCATGACAATTTGTTAGTGAATATTTGCAACCTACCAAACTTTTTTGTTTTACGATTTCCGGAAATAATAATTTGACTTTGTTTTAAATTTGAATTTGAATCGGGTTAGGATCAAGTGAGGTTTAGCAAATTAACTGCGTTGACATGGCACTATTAGGAGGGGATTACTGTAGCTTAATTATTCGGGTGTTACAATGGTTGTTGAACGCCCAGAAGCTGGCAAGGCTCAGCCAACCCAGAGGCCACTCTACTACCTGAGCGAAGTGCTGCCTGTCTCCAAGCAAAACTACCCCCACTACCAGAAGATGTGCTATGGTGTTTAGTTTGCCGCCAAGAAGCTGAAGCTATACTTCTTGGAGCATCCCATCACAGTCGGCTGCACTGCTCCGCTTGTTGAGATCATGGGCAACCAGGATGCCATAGGCCGGGTAGCCAAGTGGGCCATTGAGCTGTGGCCGACTTCCTAGTCGACTGGGCCGAGACCCAGTACCTTCCGCCAGTGCCGGATTCCACACATTGGCGGATGCACTTCGATGCCTCCAAGATGCGCATCGGCTTGGGAGCCGGCATCGTCCTCACCTCTCCCAAAGGCGACAAGCTGAAGTACACCCTGTAGATCCACTTCACCACCACCAACAACTTGGCCCATGAAGAATAGAAAGAACAGAAGACAGAAGACATACCCGGACGGCCATCCGCGATGTCATCATGTCCGACCTAGCCTGCAGGAGCGTAGCGCGAAGGTTGTTGAACGAGTCCAAGACATCCTGAACTGCGAGCTTCAGGACGACCGGGCTGGCTCCTGGCCCCAACCAGGCGGAGCGGTGCTCGTGGCCTTAGCTTCGGCCACTTGCGAGCCTGCAAGATCAGCACCAGTCGAAATTGGCGCAGAAATCGCTTGCGGCAAGCGCAAACACACAGAGGTGCGGGGCACCTCGTCTTGGCTCGACACCTCTGGTCCTCCGGGTTGACAACCACCGTGT
Source organism: Secale cereale (assembly GCA_902687465.1). Classification (NCBI taxonomy): domain Eukaryota; kingdom Viridiplantae; phylum Streptophyta; class Magnoliopsida; order Poales; family Poaceae; genus Secale; species Secale cereale. The sequence continues at coordinate 247,922,805 of LR738711.1, forward strand.
CTGCCAGCATCTAGGGCACGCGGAACAGATTCTGCCTCTGGGACGAGGGGTCTAGCCCCTCCTGCTCCGGGGCCGCCTGGTCAGCTCCGGCTGTCCCTGTCGGCGCCCGGTCCTCCACCACCATCGACTCAGGCCGCTGCACATAGGTGGCCGCCGGGACCATGCTGCACGCCGGGTCCTCCATGGTCTTGGTACTGGCCTCTGCATTCGCCTTGGCCAGAGCCTCCGCCTGCGCCTTGGCCGCACCGTCGACTTCCGCCTGTGCCACAGTCACTGCCTCAGCCTCCGCCCGAGCTGTGGCCTCCCGCTCCTCCCGCGGATTCCTCTCCGTCGGCTCCCGAAGGTCGGCGACCGGATCCATGCGGCGGGTTCTTGTGGAGCCGTCTGCTGAACTGATCAGCGAGGCAGACGGTGCCGTCGACACAAAGAGGGGAGCCATGCTCAATAAGGGATGCGAAGATGAGAAGGCTAGCCAAAGAAGCCAAGAGAAAAATAGCCAAACAAATTACGACAAAGAGCAGTAAACACTTATGCGGATACAATGGGCGCTGCTTCGGGCCCTTTCGGATGGCGGCTTCCTTGGCGGCATCTTGCTGCTTGGTCGCGGCCACCGATGGCCTGGCCTTCTTAGGCTGCTGGCTGCCGAACAGCCCCCTTCATGGCGGTGCTTAGGAGCGTCGGCTACCCCAGTCGGCGCCTTGCCAAAGGGCCGCGCCGTCGAAGGGCCGGCCCCCGCCCTATAGGCTCTTCCATGGTGAGGCTGCTTGTTGCCGTCCTCTTCATCGTCCGTCCAGTCGTGGATGTCGGCCCCCGCACCGCCTCCTAAGGCCCTGCCGGCCTCACCGCCACCTCAGTGGTGTCGTCCTCCTCCATTGCGGCCGCCCCCATCTCGGGGTCGCCCACGTCACTCACCTCCCGGTCCGGAATCCACTGATGGCCGAGAGCTAGTGCGGCGACAGCCTCTTGGCCGATAAAGCGCTGCATCACAAGCCGACTAGTCAAGACAGACAAAAACCCACAAACTTGAGAAAAGAACAGAAGTGAGATACTCACCGCATGCGGAGGGTTGGCACGGCTATAAGGCGGCTTGCCGAAAGCCCACTCCACTTCATCTAGCTGATGGTTGGAGAAGTGGTTGACATGCCGGACCACCTCAATAGTTGGCAGGTTCTTTGTCGACATCCGGAAAGGATATCGACGGCCGCTTATGTCGCACATCGGGTGCGGCCGGAACTGGAGCGGAAACACCCGGAGGTGGACAAAGGCGGCCAGCAGGTCCATCGGCTAGAGCCCCTCTGACTCCGTCATCTCCTGGAGCTATCTGAGGGCGGTTTCGACGGCAGCCAACAGTGTCTTGTCCGGCTGCTGGCCCCAGTTGCTCCGTGTCCCGGCAGGCGGCCCAGGCACGAACACCGGCAGGTTGATGTAGTCCTGGGTCAGGTGGGCGTTGCGTACATAGAAGTACGACTTCCGCCACAGCTTCGCTGACTTATGGATGATGATAGGCAGAAACCGTGTCCCGGAGGGGGTGCGCCGCACGGCGACGCAAGCGCTGCAGTGCGCCAGCTCGCCCTTGGCCGCGGTGCCAAGTTTGAGATAGAAAAACCTGCCCCATAGCTCGAGTGTGGGAAGGACGCCAAAATAAGCCTCGCATGAAGTGATGAAGGTAGAAAGAAGCACCAACATATTGGGAGTAAGGTGGTGAGGTTGGATATGGTAGAAGTCGAGGAACTCCCAAGAGAAGCCACTCACTGGCAGGCTGAAGCCGCGGATGAAGTGGCTACAGAAGATGACGAACTTGCTGACCTCCGGCGCCGGCGAGATCTCCTGCGCGTTTGGAAGGCGCGTCGCCACACACGCTTCATAGGGTATCCTCCATGTCGCGCGGAGGAACTTGACGTGTTTTTCGTGCATGTTGGACCCGTCCCACTCGTCGTGCGCCATGGCTCGAGGTCGAGTGGCGGCGAGGTCGCGGTGGCCCGTCGGAGAAGAGCAGCAGCTAGCTGCGGTGGCCCTTTGGCAACTGAGCGGCACGTCGATGCGGTAGCAGCGAGAGAGAAGAGGCAAGAGGCAAGAAGCAAGGAGGATGGAGAGTGGAGGGGTGCACGTGCGTTCTGCCGGCCCCTCCCCCTATTTAAGAGGAGCCGATGGCGGAGACGAAGAGGCGAGGCGTGGGGATGTGGGGATTAACTCCGCCCATGCCTGGCACCTCCCCGGAATTTCCGCGGGCAATTAATTTATGTGGGGAGGGCAACAGCCTGCCTCGGCCTATGCATGGGCTGGTAGGTCGGCCTAGCCTACTGTTGATGCATGGCGGGCATCCAACGGGCGGAAACCACACCACCCGGCGAAGCACCTAGCGGAGCCCATATCTATGCTTCAAATTCACCATGCGACCGGCCTAATACTGGACGGCTCCTGGCAGACAGACAGACAAAGATGGCGGATCTCCCGGAGAGGAAGCTGTTGAGACACCTCGGCGTCGAGCCACGACACGTCACCAGCTTTGGGGACTACTGTCGGGGTTATGTACCCCGGGTAGCCTCATCCCACCTAAGAGCATTTTGAGACTTTGGAACTAGCCCAGTCCCTCAGGTCGGCTAGGCTATACGGCTGGTACCTTGGTCATGTTCCAGGAGGCGGCATGTCTCTAGCAGGCGGCCCTCAGAGCAGGCCGTCTGCGAGCAGCCGGCCTCCTCCTCCTCGGAGTCTGCACCCACCGACCATGATCAAGGCCAAGCATGGCAACAGTGCCATCTGTACCTCCCGGGATACACGGAGGCATGGCAACAGTGCGCTTTGACCAGGCGGACATCCTCCGCCACGTTCCGACACTATAGCCACACGCACTATGATGCCGCCCTCGTGAGCATGGATGGTGCTACAGTAAAAGGGAATCAGCATGGCCCGCAGGCGGTGGGCCCTACCTATCGACCGGATTCTCGGCAGCTGGTGGGGTCCACCAAAGGCGGGCCCGAGCAGCCGGTGGAGAACCCGGCGATCGAATACACTAATGTCCGGGACCTACCACCCGGCGTATTACCATTGTACCCCTGGGTGGTAGGCCTATATAAAACTCCCAGGATCACGCAAGCAAAGGGTTGAGATCTAGTAGAACCTAGCATTCCATCCATCCACCCGCAACTAGGAGAAAGAGAGCTAAGCTCTGCCCTTCTTCCTCCTCTAGCTATACAGCTCTAGGACCACCATTGTACAGTTGTGATTCATAGTGATCATGCGGAGACCCCGCAGAGCAGGACTAGGGTGCTATCTCCACGGAGAGCCCCGAACCTGGGTAAGACTCGTGAGAAATTGAGATCTCGCCCAATCTCGCTTCTAGAGCCCGACGACGTACTCCTCTCCCACACCATGATAAGCCACCCCTGGCAACTGTCTCGAGAATCCTCCGACACTTAGCATTTGATCGTACAGTTTATTGCTACTGCTTTCATGTATGTTAAATACATATTCCTTTGACTATGAGATCATGCAACTCCCTGATACCAGAGGTATGCCTTGTGTGCTATCAAACGTCACAACGTAATTGGGTGATTATAAAGATGCTCTACAGGTATCTCCGTAGGTGCTTTTTTGGGTTGGCATGAATCAAGATTAGGATTTGTCATGCCGAGGATCGGAGAGGTAACTCTGGGCCCTCTCGGTAATACACATCATAATAAGCCTTGCAAGCAAATGACTAATGAAGTTAGTCTTGGGATGATGTATTAAAGAACGAGAAAGAGACATGCCAGTAACGAGATTGAACTAGGTATAGAGATACCGACGATCGAATCTCGGGCAAGTAACTTACCGACGGACAAAGCGAATTGTGTATGTTGCCATAATGGTTCGACCGATAAACATCTTCGTAGAATATGTAGGATCCAATATGGGCATCCATGTTCCGCTATTGGTTATTGACCGGGGAGGTGTCTTGGTCATGTCTACATAATTCTCGAACCCGTAGGGTCTGCACGCTTAGCGTTCGTTGACGATATAGTATTATATGAGTTATGTGATTTGGTGACCGAATGTTGTTCGGAGTCCCAGATGAGATCACGGACATGACGAGGAGTCTCGAAATGGTCGAGAGGTAAAGATTGATATATAGGATGACGGTATTCGGACACCAGAAGTGTTCCGGAGGGCATCGGGTACTCATCGGGTCACCGGAAGGAGTTCCGGGCACCCCCGACAAAAGATATGGGCCTTATGTGTAACGCCCGGATAATTAGGCTACAGTAAAACTTCGCTAATGATGCCACATCACCTCTGTTACTGTTGCTAATCTCGCGTTAGGGCGAAACGATTCAAATTCAAAATTTAATATGTGGCAAACAGTAAAAGTTTTCAAAACATTAAAACAAAAATGTTCGGTGTGTGACAAATATTACGTAAGTAATGATGGTGGAGAAAACACATTTTTAGAAAAAGTATAAATACTCTAAAATAAACAAAATAGAAAGGAAAATAAATAAAAGAAAAGAAAACTACTAACACAAACAGAAATAAAAAGAACTCCCCGGGCCAACTGGGCCTCGGCCCAGCCAGTGGCCTGGCCCACTCCCCCCTCGCCTATAACCCCCCTGGGGGCCCCGAACCCCCACCGACACCACACTTCCCCCCGAAATATCGTCCCCCCTCTCTCCCCCGATTGGATCGGAGGAGGATGAGGAGGCTGCCGCCCAGAGCCGTGTCGCCTCGCCGCTGCTCGGGCCTCGTCGCCGCTCGGACTCCACCGGAGCTCCCCCACCCGTCGTCCTCGTCTCCTCCCCGCCGGCTCCATCGAGCCTCACCGCCCGTGCATCTACAACGGGGGTGAGACCCCAACTTCTTCCTCCTGTCTGAACCGTCTCGCCGTCGCTCACCACCGCACTGCCTCGCCGGACCTCACCCCTCTGGCCGTCCCACTCACCATCGTCGCCCGTCGCACGCGCGCGCCCATGCCTCCTCACGCGCTCCCACAGCCGCCACGCTCGGCGCCCCACTGCTGCCGTTGCGCTCACGCAGCAACTGCCGTTGCGCGCACCTGCCGCTCCGCCCGCCTTGGCCCGCAGCCGCACTGACTGCGCCCGCCGTCGCCGCGCTGACCGCCGCAGCCGCCAAGGCCGCCCTATCGCTTCCGCCCTGGGGCTCGCCCCGTTCATCTGGCCGCCTCGGCCCCGCCCCGCCATTCCACCGCGCCCGCCATGGCTCCCCTCCGCTCGGGCCGTCTCCTCTGCCTCCCCACTCAGTCCAGATCCGCCACGCCTGCAGCCACCTGCCGTGCCCCCCCAGCATCCCTTGCTCGCCATGTTCGCCGGCCCATGCTGCTGCTGCTCTAGCAGCAGCCGCGGCCATAGCCGCCGGCGCCGGAACCCAGCGCCCGCGCCTCCCCGCTGCATCGCGCCGCTCCGCTCGCTGGCCGCCGGCTCCTCGAGCCGCCCGCACCTCCCCATCGGCGCCTGGCCTCCGTTCCCTCTCCTTCGGTGACCGCCGCACCACCGCGGCCTCGCCTCGCCGTGGGCTGTGTCGGGCGCCCAGCGCCTGAACTGCCCGACCCGCCAGCACCCCCCGCCCACGAGCCAATGACAGGTGGGCCCCACGGCCCCTAAACGTTTAAAAAAAGAATAAAAGAATAATAATAATTAAAATATAATTAATTAATTAATTAATTAAATTAATTAACCATAATGAGTAAATCACTAATTAAACTATTAGTTAATTAGGCAGTCACCGGCACGCGGGACCCACACGTCATGTTGACCAGTCAACACCCCTGTTGACTGCTGACGTCATGACGATGTCAGCATACACTATTCTGGATAATGTTGATTTATTTAATAATTAATAAATTAAAAAATGATTTAAAATTTTAAAAATTAATATAAAATAATCCGTAACTCGGATGAAAATACTTTATATATGAAAGTTGCTCAGAATTTCGAGACGAATCCAAATACGCAGACCGTTCGTCAACCACAAGTCCCTAGCATACCGATCACGCAACTTTCCCCCTCCGTTTCATCCGCCCAAAAACGCGAAACACCGGGAATACTTTCCCGGATGTTTCCCCCCTTCGCCAGTATCACCCGGTACTGCGTTAGGGCACACCTAGCACCGTTACATGTCATGTCATGCATCGTCATGCATCTGTTTGCATTGTATTCATTGTTTCTTCCCCCTCTTCTCTCCGGTAGACTACGAGACCGACATTGCTGCTGCCCCGGTCGACTACGGTGTTGACGACCCCACCTTCGCTGCCGAACTTCCAGGCAAGGCCCCTCCCTTGATCAACCTGATATCTCTTATTCTTCTCTCTATTGCTTGCATTAGAGTAGTGTAGCATGTTACTGCTTTCAATAATCCTACTCTGCTGCATAGCCTGTCATTGTTGCTACAACTGTTGATACCTTACCTGTAATCCTAAATGCTTAGTATAGGATGCTAGTATTCCATCAGTGGCCCTACACCCTTGTTCGTCTGCACTGCTATTCTATCGGGTCGTGATCACTTGGGTGTGATCACGGGTATATACTACATACACTTATACACGATACATGTTGAGACTAAAGTCGGGTCGGCTCGTTGAGTACCCGCGGTTGATTCACGGATTGGGGGCTGAAAGGACATACTTTCCCGACGGCCTTCTATGTGGATCTTTGTGGCGGAGCGACAGGGCAGGTTGAGACACCTAGGAGACATGTGGGCCTAGCCCTGGTCATTGTCCGCGGTTATTTCATAATAACACGCTTAACGAGTTTGGATATTTGATCTGAGTCTGGCTGTTGGCCTATACGCACTAACCGGCTGGATGGGAACAGTTATGGGCACTCGACGTCGTGGTATCAGCCGAAGCCTTCTTGACGTCAGCGACTTAGCGGCGCGTGCCGGATTGGACTGGAACGCCTACTCTGGTATTAGGAGAGGCTAGGTCTGCTTACCGGCCGCCCTCGCAACGTGCAGGTGTGCATTGGGCGATGGGCCTAGACCCCCATGCTCTTAGGGTTTAGACCGGCGTGCTGGCCCCTCTGTTATGCTTAGGTAGGGCTGCGATGTGTTGATCTTTCGAGGCCGGGCATGACCCAGGAAAGTGTGTCCGGCCAAATGGGATAAAGCGTGCTGGGTTATCTGGTGCACCCCTGCAGGGAAGCTAATCTATTCGAATAGCCGTGTCCCTCAGTAAAAGTACATGACAACTAGAACCGGATACTTGATAAAACACACCCAGATGAGTTCCAGATATAACTCGGTTGCTCTCTCATACGGTGATGTGCGGGAGGATCGCCGGGTAGGATTACGCTACTCGTTGTTACTTGGTGAACTTACCATCTATTCTCTTCTACTGCTCACTACTAGGAAAAGGGCTATAGATGGAATTGATACTAATGGCGCACCAGACAAGCAGTGCGCCATTAGTATATAGTAATGGCGCACCAGCAACAGATACGCCATTAGAGTTCAAACTACTAATGGCGCACCATGCCCAGAGTGCGCCATTAGTATCAAAAAGTTTTTTTTTGAACTAGCACGCCTGTCCAAACATACTAATGGCGCACCAGCAGTAATGTGTGCCATTAATGTTCCTTTTTTATGATATTTTTTATTCTTTTTTTTACAAAACTACTAATGGCGCACTGTCCCAGAGTGCGCCATTACTAGTTTAAACTAGTAACGGCGCACTGTGGGACAGTGCGCCATTAGTATGTTATTTTTTTATGCAAAACTAGTAATGGCGCACCTACTATAAATGCGCCATTAGTAACCTTGATTACTAATGGCGCATTTATAGTTGGTGCGCCATTAGTAAGCGGGCAGCAACAAGATATTTTGGACAGCCTACCCACACTCACTTTCTCCCCCACTTCATTCTCTCCACCTCCTCTCCTCTCGGGTCCCTCCTCTTTTTCACCTCATTTCCACCATATATTCATTCAAATTAAGTGGTTAAATTACCTTGTTTTGATAGGTAAGTAAGGGGGAAGCTATATTTATGTTGTTCTCCATACAACAATGTGCACATGCACTTTTTATGGCCTAGCTAGATCTATGTATGTTCGTGGTGTTGCATTTGTTTGTTGTGTTGCATATGTGTTTGTGTTTGGAGGTGTACCGGTATTTTAAATGCGATAGTTGCCAATATTTTCCCGGAATGTTGATTCATTTCCGTTTCGGTGAGAATTTTGGCATTAAGCATTCTTTTTTGTCCTATTTTTAGGGAAAGTCATGGCAAAAATTTTCTTGGTTCTAAAATATCGTTTTGCTCTACCCCGCAGGCGACCATGGTGCGCACGATGACCGAAGGCATCGTGAATAGGTTTTTGAGGTCCGTGAAGGCCGAGATGCTTCAAAAGAACGAGACGGAGATAAGATGTCCGTGTCGAAGATGCAAGCTGGAGAGCCTTATTGCGGACCCGGATTCCGGGCAGGTGCGGGACCACCTGCTCTTGCGTGGTTTCATGGATGGCTATCCGTGGCAAGGTGATGAAGATGACTACGAAGTCGTCCATGGGGGCCGGGCAAGAAATGAGGAAGGGTAGCAAGACAACCACCGCGGCTCGGGCGGGCGAGAAGACGAAGAATCCCCAGGAGATGATCACGACGGTGATGCTGTACACAGTCATCATGTAGAAGATGCAGGACATGATGATGAGGATGATGCCGGAGCAGACGACGGGCATGATCATGAAGATGATGATGCCGGCGGAGCAGACGACGCTGGACCATCGATGGGCTGGGTGCAGGACCCTCATATTCAAGAGGTGCTTCTCAAGCAGACCGATAACGCAAGAGCTGCCGCCCAAGAGAAAGCCAAGATGGATCAACTTGAGTTAGACGCGGTTACTCCATTGTATGAAGGATGCAGGCCCGAGGATACCCGCTTGAAAGTAACGCTCATGGCTCTGGAGATGAAGGTAAAACACAAAATGACCGACGCATGCTTCGACGAGAACATGTCATTCTGGCACGAACGTCTTCCCAAGGGGAACAAGTGCCCCACCAGTTTGGAGGAGGCGAAGAAAATCATGTGTACTCTGGATTTACCGCACGTGAAATACCATGTGTGCATGAACAATTGCATCATTTGTCGGGACGAGCACGCGGAGTCTACCATATGTCCGGTGTGCGGCATCACTCGATACAAGAAGAGGAAGAAAGCTCCTCGAAAAGTGGTGTGGTACTTTCCGATCACTCCTCGTCTACAGCGGTATTTCGCGGACCCTAAGGTAGCAAAGCTCCTGCGTTGGCACGCGGATAGGGAGGAGAAGAAGCGAGAAGATGATGCAAATGATCCGGAGATAGATAAAAAAGACAAGATGCTGAGTCACCCTAAGGATGCGAGCCAGTGGCAAGCGTTGAACTTCGAAGACCTAGAATTTGGGAACGATCCAAGGAACATCGTGCTGGGCGCGAGCATCGATGGAGTCAATCCGTTTGGCAGCCAGAGAAGCACACATAGCACCTGGCCTGTGTTTGTGTGGATGTACAACCTTCCCCCTGGTTGTGCATGAAGAGGAAGTACATTCACATGAGTATGCTAATTGAAGGACCGAAACAACCAGGGAACGACATCAATCTGTATCTGGGGCTGCTGAAAGAAGAGCTAGACACGCTGTGGAAAACGCCAGCCAATACGTGGGACGCCGCAAAGAAAGAATATTTCCCTATGAGAGCCGCGCTGCTCACGATGGTGCACGACTATCTCGGTCACGGATATGTCGCGGGGCAGGTGGTCCATGGATTTTCTGGATGCGTCAGGTGCATGGATGACACAATGTATCGCCAGCTAGATAGAGATTCCGGGTCTTCGAAAACCATGTTCATGGGACATCGCAGGTGGCTTCGCGACGATGACCTGTGGAGAAAACGCAAGGATCTGTTCGATGGTGAAACCGAACCCCGAGGACGCCCGCGTACGAGGAGCGGCGAGGAAATAGATGAGCTGTTGAAAAATTGGAAAGATTGCCCACTGCTGGGAAAGAAGCAAAAGGCGTCAGAGTCGGGAAAGAAGCGAAAGGCGCCAGAGCCGCTGCTGAAGGTATGGAAAACGAGGTCTGTTTTCTGGGACTTGCCGTACTGGAAGATCCACCGTGTGCCTCACAGCCTTGATGTAATGCATATCACGAAGAACGTGTGCGAGAGTCTGCTTGGTACCCTGCTCAACATGCCAGAGAGGACCAAAGATGGGCCGAAAGAAAGGGCAGACTTGAAATCAGTGGGCATCAGGCAGGAGCTTCACGCTACATATGATGATCATGATGATGATGATGATGATGAGGCGAAGCAGGACACGGAAAGTCATCGCAAAGGCAAAAAGGCCAAGAAGACCGGAAATGACTACCCTCCCGCGTGCTTCACTCTAAGTCAGGAGGAGATCGAGCAGTTTTTCACCTGCCTCGTTGGAGTACAACTTCCTTACGGTTACGCGGGGAAGATAAGCAGATACCTAGACCGGGCGAAGCTGAAGTTCAGCGGGATGAAGTCTCACGACTGTCACGTGCTGATGACGCAGATACTTCCAGTTGCAATCTGTGGTATCATGGACGCGCACGTCCGTGAAACCCTACTTGGCCTATGCAACTTTTTCGACGTCATCTCTCGGAAGTCTGTTGGCGTGAGGCAACTCAGAAGGCTACAGGAAGAGATCGTGGTGATACTATGCGAGCTTAAGATGTACTTCCCGCCCGCATTCTTCGACGTTATGGTGCATCTGCTGGTCCATATCGTGGACGATATCATCCAACGCGGGCCGACGTTCCTGCACAGCATGATGCAGTTCGAAAGGATGAATGGTGTCATCAAAGGATACGTTCGCAACATGTCACGTCCAGAGGGAAGCATAGCCAGGGGCTTTCTGACCGAAGAGTGCATCTCCTACTGCACGAATTATCTAGGCATTGAGAACCCCGTTGGTCTGCCCGTCAACAGGCACCTCGGCAGGCTCGCTGGATGGGGTCACCGTGAGGGTCGCCGCGAAATGCATGTCGACTTCGAGCGTCGACTCGTCGACTTTGAAAGAGCAAACCTAGTCGCGCTACAACACATAGACGTGGTCGATCCTTGGGTGGTTCAGCACAAAACCTTTATTGAGAAGACGTACAATGACCGAGGCCAACAGAGGACGGACAGAGATATAACCAAAGAGCACAACTCATGTTTCACGCGTTGGTTCAAGCAGAAGCTTCTGTTGTACCCTTTACATGATGATTCTTCCGCGGAAGAACAACTTATATTCGCCTTGTCATAGGGCACCGAGCACAACCTGATGACCTATGAGGCGTACGATATCAATGGCTACACATTCTACACCGAGGCCAAGGACATGAAGAGCGATGGTTATCAGAACTTTGGGGTAACGATGGAATCCTACACCGGTAATGACAAGGACAGATACTACGGAAGGATCGAGGAGATCTGGGAGCTGAGCTACGCTGGAGAGAAGGTCCCGATGTTCCGTTTCAGATGGGCCAAGAGCGTCCTAAAAGAAGACCAGTATTTCACCACCATGGTTATACCCGAAGCCAAATCCAAGACCGCGGGCGCAAACGTCACCGCTAAAAATGAGCCATGGGTACTGGCTTCCCAAGTTGACCAATGCTTCTTCATTACCGACCCGTCAAAGCCCAGTCGTGTTGTCGTGAGGAGAGGCAAAAGGAAGATCATCGGAATGGATGGAGTAGCCAATGAGCAAGACTTCGACAAGTACGGCGACCCGAGGATCGAACATGACGACGATGATGAAGTAGCAGCATACACCACAAGAAGAAGAAGGACCACCCTACCTAAAGGACGTCCGTTCCACAGAAGAACTCCATTTGCGAAAAAGAAGGGCAAGAAGATTGTGAATAGATAGCTAGCTAAGATCGTTTGTATTTAAATCGTAGCCTTCATTTCTCGATTGTATTTCATGGGCACTTTTTGAACTATCATGAATATTTTTAAATTTCATGGACACTCGATCTCGATCCCCCTCGTCGCCGAGAGCACCCCCCGGTCCACCGGCCGCCGCCGCCGACCCCTACTCAACCGCCGCCGC
>LR738711.1:247935436-248004646 GCA_902687465.1 Secale cereale
CATCACTCAGCCGCCCCATCAAGGAAGGAAGAAGAAGAGGCCTCATCAAGGAAGGAGGAAGAGGCCTCCCCCCCAAGCCCTACCTCGTCGGTGGCTCCCCCCAAGGCCGCAGCTTCTCCACCCCGCCTTGCTCCTCCGCCGCTCCACCAAGGTAACCCTCCCTGCCCCGAGCAGCTTCTCCGCCTCCTTCTCCACTCCGAGATCGCCCCGGAAGCAGGTGATGCAAGTCCTTCAATAGGAGTAACATTTAGTCCCACTGCACTTTTCTTTGGTCTGAATCTCCTATCATGAAGAGTAAAGCACACATAAAAAATAGGAGCTGCCAATATGGATAATCTTCCATTGCAAGATGACACACCTGAGCATTATAAGAAAAGAGAGGACACACAACCTAAAATATTTGTCCACTTGCATAAAAAGTAAAAAGGGGAAAGAAAAAAAAGCCCTCACATGTAATCGACATGTTGAAGGCGGAGGAGCTGACAGATACATATCCTCAAGTCTCCACATGCATCACAACTTGCTCTCAGTGCTGCTGTCAGTGTTGTTCCTGCTGTTCCACATTTTAATAAAATAAAATAAAGCCTTCATCATTTTTGTAGAAACCATAACGGATCTACCTCATGTGACTTCAACATAAATTTTAACAATGCATGAAAATGGAACCCTCCATCATATCGAATCTATATGACTAAATGACCGAATGACTGGATGAATAAAACCCTATCTATTTGTAACCTGGTCTAAGAGAGAGGAGAAGAAAGACCCAGTCCAAGAATATGGAACCAACTCATTTGTTTTAACAATATAGTACTTGAATATGTATGACTGAAAGAATAAAATTAACATTCAGCCTCTACTGATGAATCTATATCGACTTAATTAGCATGTAAACGAATCTATTTAGGACATAGTCATTCTCTTTTTGATAGTTCTTGGAGGGCTTAATTTGGTCAAGGAAGTGAAATACCTGGGTTTTTCTTCTCCACTCTCAAGTTGCCCATGATGTACATTTTCTTCCCAGGCAAGACTGCTTGTAGAACATCTGAAAATGATAGAATAACGTCTATCAGGAAAATATGGTGGTAACTGAAACAAGACAAGAGTTTTCAAATGATCTAAACATTAAAGTCATTATTTTCAGCACACTAAAAAGGCAACAAACAGGTATATGTTGTAGTATTGTTTGACCATGTAAACTATAACTGGATAGGTTGCAAACATGTACAGATCATCTCATTAAGAACACAATTTCTTTTTTTTGGGTTTCACAAGAACATCATTAGACCCTGACTAGATGTACAAAGGGACCTTGTGCTTGTTTCTTGAAACTGTGAGGTCAAACTTTGTGGGTGTACATCAGCTATTTATAGAAGCTTGCTAGAAATAACAAACACGGCAAGTTTTTTTTTGTCTGAAATTGTGTTCTTCGTGTTCATCATATATCACCAGTTCATTTATGGAGTTCTAGAAAGAAAATGGTACTGATTGTGTGTGCAACTCTGCATTACATGATTTAAAATGTGGTTGCTTATATGAAGAAGATTTTGGTCAATAAAAAAAAGAACAATCATAATTGTCAATGCGCTGGGTTTTGTTTTGTTTTATTAGATGATCAATTAATACCTAGAGGCTTCGGCCAGCCAATTGGTTGATGAGCATAAATAATTAACAGGTTCCTCTTTGGACATATGTTGATGTGAGTAACTAAGTATTATCCTTTTAAATTGTTATTATCCCCTGGCAGATCCTGTAGAATTAGAACAACCGGTGTTGTTCAGCAGCTTTTGATTTGTGTGTGACAAGACACATTAAGAACTTGAAATTTTTGTCATATCTCAACTGTATTTACCTATAGTTTACCTAGTAGGCTGAGTTTACTTGAATCGGAGCCTTCTGAGAATTCATTTTTGTACTTGTCCTTCTGTGTTGTTCTTCAGAGTTAATTGTAGTTCAGCTTTCCTGGCTACTCATTCTCAGGGACAATCCGTAGGAACTATCCCGATGCATCCACTTATTCAGAGCTTTTATGTGGACGACCTGCTGTTTGTTTATCTACGATTGCATATTGGATATAGGTTGTTGGAGCTGGGAGACCATGCCAATGTCCCTCCCATGCGTCCAATATCACTAAGAGATATATAATCTGTCTAGTTTGATTTATACCATGAATTTCAATAGCTAAAACTTTGCGCCCCTAGTTTTGCAAGAAAAAGGATTTTTTTAGCAGTCTTGTGCAACTGTCTGAAAGAGTGTATCACCTGAAAAGGATATTTAGCTCTCTATGCATTTATTTATTGCAGATTTGCTCACAGTGCATTTCTTCTATCATAAATGTATAACTGAGAAATGTTTTTGCACTGGAGGAGGTGAAAGCACAACCATATACAGTACTTGCTAAGATGGCAAGGCTGGAGCAACTCTGTATACATCCTCGTAGTTGTATACAGTACTTGCACTGGAGGAGGTGAAAGCACAACCATATACAGTACTTGCACTGGAAAAGATTTTTTGCCACTTATATCCTAGTTGTTTCCCAAAGATTTGTACTGTACTACATCCTCCTAGTTGTCTCCGACCATCGCGTGTCGTGATGATTTTGCAGGTACCCCGAGAGGCCCTTGAGTTTGCTGGAATGTCGATTAACTTCCGTTTCGGCAAATTCGGGTACTCCATATGTCCTATTTTCAGCAAAGGTCATGCTGAAATTTTCCGTGAATTTTAGCATGACTTTGCTAAAAAATAGGACATATGGGGTACTTGTGACTAATGCATGGGCCGGGGTATCTTAGTAGTTAATTAAGTAGGATCAAGTGCCCCTTTATTCTAGCTGCATTAAACCATAGGCGGCAATAGAGCCAAGTGATTAGGCCCAACTTAGAATTCTCCTTCCTAGCTTAGCTTTTAGGATGCCTCGGTGTCGACAAACCATAAATTATGAAACCTTGGCTTTTAGGGTGCCTCGGTGTCGATAAAAACCGAAATGATGAAAGCTTAGGATTTTAGGGTGCCTCGATGTCGAAAAACCCTCAATTATAAAAGCTTAGCTTTTAGGATGCCTCGGTGTCGACAAAGCCTAAATGATGAGACCATGGTCTTGTTCCTTGACAATAACCAACTTTTTGACCAAACTTTGTTCCTATTTAGAGAGAAACATGGCCAACAATGATGAGGCCGGCGGTTCGGGCGGCAAGGCATTCTGGGAGCTGTCCTAGGAGATGGAGGAACAACCTCACTTGTATGAGGACGCCGCCTTCCCCACCGATCCTGAGACCACTGATGGTACCGCCGAGGATGACCCCACTGATGCCACCACTGATGGTGCCGCCGAGAATGCCACCACTGATGATGGCGGCGCAAGCACAGATGGCAGCCAACCGAAGAGGCAACGGAAGGACCGGCGCCCGACCGTGCTCCGCACCCTCAAGGAGGAAGTTACTAAAGTGGACTCCGACGGGAATCCAACGGCGCCCGAACGAATAGTCAAGGGGTACTCGCTTCAGCTCGGGTGCATTCTCTGGAACACCGTCTCGATCAACACCAAAAACCTGAGGCATCCTGACCACGGGAATTTGCGCAACCTCCTCTTCACGAAGCTGCACGAACGATACAAGTTCCCCGCTCAATTTGATAACACAAGCCTCAAAGGGAATAAAGTGAACAGTGCTGCCCTCACGAAGATGAGCAAGGCCCTGTCTACTTGGAAAACCAATGTGAAGAGAATGATCGAGAAAGGTGAGAGTTATGAGAAGATCAAGGAGAAACATCCTTCGATCACCGAAAATGACTACAACGACTTCAAGATCAATTGATCGAGCACCGCACACTCCGAATCAAGTCGGTGGGGGAAAGAAATGCGGGAGCTCAACTTAGGGGAACACACACTCGGTCCCGGCGGTTACAGAGTGGCGGAACCTATATGGGACAAGGAGGAGGCGGACCGTGCCGAGCAAGGCCTACCGCCCCTCTTCGATAAATACGGTGACAAGCAGACCAGGAACTTTGTCAGGGCCCGGTACAAGAAGGACCCAAAAACAAAGGAGCTGACCACGGATCCGAAGACTATGGCGCTTGAGCTTGTTCTGGTAAGGAATACACCCCCGCGTAATTAGCTCCATATGGTTGCATTATAATTAATGAAGCCAAATTTCTAAATGATTCACATTCCTTCCGCAGGCGACTGAAAGCAGTAGCGTGGGGTCGACTAAGAGCAACCCTTGGGACACGACTCTAAATAGGGCGTTGAATGTAATGAAGAACAAGGATAAGCTCGAGAAGCCGACGTCAGTTGGTCGTGTGGCCGGCAAAGGCTTGTCGACAAAATGGTCATCATACTATAACGCTGGTGGGCTCGGAAAGCCAGGCGCGCGAGGTTCAAGAACTCAAGGCACAGGTGGCGCGGATTCCAGAGATTGTCCAAGAGCAAGTGCAACAACAGCTCGGAGCGACGATCACCGCCATTGTGCCTAGCTTGATCGAGGGGTTGCAGGCGTGGATTGCGGGCGGCCAACAGGGGCCGCCACCGATTCCCAGCTTCATGGCCAGCAACTTGCAGAACGCGATGGCGGGGCCATTGGTGTCTCCGGCGGAGGTAGCATTGGTGTCTCCGACGCCGGCACGGGAGCTTAATGCACCCGGGTGTACGTCGGCCGGCACCTCTGCAGCAAGCGGCCCATCCGTCAACTGCACGCCCGCCGTTGGCGGTGCCTCGACATTAGCCGAGCTCGACGCCATCATCACGGTAACTAATTAAGCCTCTCTCGGCCAAGGACTTCATCTCCTTGCCTTTGACTGGGCATCCCTGACGCCCTACATGTTTTCGCAGGGCGCCGCCGACGTTCCGTGCACTCTCCTGCACTTCGTGAACAACGAGTTGGTCGATGTCGCCAAGGGCACAATCGTTCAACCGGGCAACCCCTTGTTCCACGGTACCCAGATGCCACCCAACTTGTTTAGGGTTCAACTGGTTCGGGTGCTGCTAGGCTGCGACGAGGTGTTACCTCCGATTCGACCCGTCGGGGCCGACGATGATGACGTCATGACCCTCAGCGCCTGCCTGAGCTGGCCCCTGCTTTGGCCGAAGAGCCAGATTCGTTTGGGGGTGGGGGAAACCACCCCAAAGACAACACCGCCAGTCGTGCCGGCGCCAAGTCGTCCCCATGGCAAGACCGCCGCAACGGTGCCGGAAATCCATATGCCACTGGATCCAAACATGCATATGGCACAGGATCAGAACGATGACGACGACGATACATTTGCCAACGTCGATCAGTACTTTTCCGATCATGGGTACGGTGACGACTTCATGGGGCTCCTTCTCAAGAACCCAACCCAACAAAAGACGTGCGCGATCAAGCTGGTACCGCGGAGAAGCCAAGTTGCAACAGGCATCGTCTGCCGTTCAGCACTCAGGAGACGCCTCCAGCTGCCGACTTCACCGAGCCTCAAATAGGCGAGGTGCAAAATATTATCAGCCCCAACACACTCAAGAAGGCGGTCTTTAAGCAGAACTCGGTCCCAGTTCAGGAGATCAAGAAGAAGGCACGCAAAAGAAAAACTAACAAGGGTGCGAGCCAGCCGGCACCGAGTACGATCCGTGCTCAGGACGGGCCACCTTCACCTGAGGATGTAATGAGGAAGGTGCATGTGGCGGGTAGGCCGATGCTACCGAGAAATATGCTCGATGCTGCAACCGGTGCTATGCAGAGTCTGCATGACAGTGTTCTTTCTTTGGAGAAGCGGCGTCTCAGAGAGAAGGATGTGGCATACACGGTGTTCGCGGCCAAGGTGCTGGAGGGCAAGGGCTTTGTGGATAACTCCATCGGGGGTACGATCGTCCTGCGGTTTGATGACATCCACGCTATGTTGAACCTTCATCCGCTGCACTACACCTTCGCTCGGCTATTTTCGCTGAGTATGGAGATGCAGATCAATCGCGACAAGACCCCGGACATCGTGATAGTCGACCCCTTCTACATGCGTGCCAAGATCTTGGGCAGCGCTGGGGACCGACAAGTCGCGAGTTCTTACCTCGAAGGCGTCATTCTGGCAAACCGAGATAAGGATAACTTCCTCGTGCCTTACTTTCCTGAGTAAGTCCTCCGCCTCAACCGCCCCTTAACATAGGAATTCTTAGATTTCGATCGTTTTTCTTTTAACATTCCGTGTTTTCTGCAGTGACACACATTGCACGCTCATCCTCCTAAGCCCCAAATATTCCATGGCCACGTATTTCGACCCGGACCGTCAGTCGACTGTAGACTACACAAATGTCAAGAAGGTTCTTGATGATGTTCTCCCCGACTACGCCAAATCTGGAGGCACCTTCACCAGGACAGCTCGTAAGTACGGCAAGCACGTGTTCTCCCACAATACGACGTTCTGCTGCGTCAAGCAGCCGCCTGGCGGTCAGAAGGGTGCCTACTACGCAATCCATCACATGCGGGCGATCGTACGGGACCATCATCAACTTCTGCTACCGAGTAAACTCAAAGATTGGGCCGCGAGCGTGTCGGCAATCCAGGACGCGGACATCAGACAAGATTTCTTTCGCATCCAGTCGGAGTTTGCGGAAATCATCCATCAAGATGTCCTTCGTACCTCGGGGCAGTTCTACCTCAGAAATCAACCGTCGAACAGTGACATCGACACAATGCTACAAATGCAGGCTGACAACGCCCGTGATTTCATGACTCCCACGATAGACGGCGGCTTCATCCACGCTCCGGTGCATTGAGTCGAGTCGAAAGCAGTGATGCTGTGTCTAGTTCTGTAACATCGATTGGCTCATGTTGTAATTAAACTTTAATGAACTTGTAGTATGTCTCTTTGGTTTCGAGAGTCGTTCAACTTAGATGTAATCGATGCTATTAATGTCTTGCTTTTCTCTTTCGATCGTTCTGTTGCATACTTATATATTGCTTATGAATTGTCTGTGAATTGGTACTAACGTTTCGTTTGGCTAGTGCATATATAGCGATGCCATCGTATGTCGTGTACAAGGGTAAGGTTCCCGGAGTCTACGACGACTGGGAGGAGTGTCGGAGACAGGTTCACCGATTCAGCGGTAACAGTTACAAAGGGTACACCACTAGGGCCGAGGCCGAATCTAGATACGCCCGCTATCTAGCGGGAGAGGGTAGGGAGCGTTGGAGGAACCGGATGAAGACGAGTTTCATCGTGATGACCGCAGCTCTCTTCTATGTGATGGTAGTTTAGATGATAGATATCGACTTGTAATGTGAAGACAAACTCGCTACTCGCGGTCTCGAGACTTGTAATATATTGTTCTATCTTTGTTCGGTCTTTTCAATTCGGAGACTAATATGATGAATTGTATTCGGAGACTAATATGATGAATTGTATTCAGAGACTAATATGATGAATTGTATTCGGAGACTAATATGATGAATTGTATTCAGAGACTAATCTTCTATTGTATTCGATGAATTTGTTGTTGATGTGTGCTGTCTATATTCTGTGCAATTATACATTTTGTAATCTGTGCAAAAAAACAGAAAAATAATATTAAAAAAAACCTAATATTCATACTAATGGCGCATCACAACACAGTGCGCCATTAGTATGCCAAAGGATACTAATGGCGCATCACCAGCCAGTGCGCCATTACTATGCGGACATTACTAATGGTGCATCCTGCTGGAGTGTGCCATTAGTATGCCAAAGCACCTGGGTACACATGGCCCCTGGGAGGCATACTAATGGCGCACTACTGTGCATACTAATGGCGCATCTGCGGTCTGCCATTAGTATACCAGATACTAATGGCGCACCAGAGGTGCGCCATTAGTAAAATATACTAATGGCGTGCTAGTAATGGCGCACCACTAATGCGCCATTAATGGCCAAATTAGGTGCGCCATTAGTAGGCCTTTTCCTAGTAGTGGCTGCAAGATGGAGGCTGCCAGAAGCGTAGTCTTCGATAAGATTAGCTATCCCCCTCTTATTCTGGCTTTCTGCAGTTCAGTCCACAGATACTACTCATATCATTGTTACCATTGCATAGGTAGTATAGATCCTTGCTTGCGAGTACTTTGGATGAGTACTCATGGTTGCTTTGCTCCCCCTTTCCCCCCTTCTGTTCTTTCTTCTCGGATGATGCAACCACATGGTGGAGCCCAGGAGCCAGACGCCACCTACGACGACTCCTACTACACCGGAGGCGCCTACTACTACGTGCAGTCTGCCGACGATGACCAGGAGTAGTTTAGGAGGATCCCAGGCAGGAGGCCTGCTCCTCTTTCGATATGTATCCCAGTTTGTGCTAGCCATCTTATGGCACCTTGTTTAACTTTATGTCTGTACTCAGATATTTGTTGCTTCCGCTGACTCGTCTATGATCAAGCACTTGTATTCGAGCCCTCGAGGCCCCTGGCTTGTAATATGAAGCTTGTATGACTTATTTTACTTTTAGAGTTGTGTTGTGATATCTACCAGTGAGTCCTTGATCTTGGCCATACATTTTTGCGTGCATGATTAGTGTACGGACAAATCGGGAGCGTCACAAGTTGGTATCAGAGCCGACTGCCTGTAGGAATCCCCCTTTCCAACTCCTTGGCCGAAGTTGAGTCTAGTCTTTGAAAAACAAATTTACTAACTTGTTGTGTGTCTTACGGGTCCACAATTCCAATGGGTGGTGTTAGGATCTTTTATTCCTCTTCTATACTCTGGGACTCTGATCTCTCTTCTATTCGGGTTAAAAGGTTTTACTAATTCAGACTCTAGGTTCTCGTAACTATTTCTCTCGGAGAGCCCTCATTTCGGAAGATCACCTGCTTCGTCAGAAGATTCTGAGGATATCCCTCGATATTTTCCCGAGACCCTTGTGCTCATCACCTTTGCAATTCACTGCCACCGATATATCCCTATGGATATCTGCATGCACTTGTCATTCTCGTGATCATTCCTCGCCGCTCTTGTTGTTACAAGATGCCTCGAAATATTCTCCGTTGTCCCGAGAATCCTTTGAGTTATGTCTTACAATTTTATTTCGCATGAAAACCCTTATGGTTATTTCCTCACATTTATCGAGGACCCGTTCTTCTCAATTGTTCATGTGTCTCATAAAATTCTTTGAAATACTTTTCGATCTTTCAAAAATCCTCTGCAGCCTGTTACTCTTGGAAATCTTGCCTGCTTGCATTGTGGTTAATTCCATATGACTAGTAGTCTTCGTTAATATCGCTTGTCTTAGCCATTTTGAGCCTATTGATTCAATGTGTGCGTATGCACACAGTCATGAGTTTATCCTTTTTAAAATTATCTTTCTGGCTCAGACGTCATTCCGGACACGAGTTGGTTCTCGATAATTCAAACCTTTATTGATTGACCAACTCAGTGTTTTCAACTTATCCATCCTTGATCAGTGCGTCTGCTTCTGATCCTTCATTTTGGAAACCATAAGTTCTTTCTATTTAAGCATCAGACTAGTCAGGTGATTCTTGAATCTGATGCATCTGCATTCTTTCTTCCTCTGAGTGAGTACCGATACTCACATCAGCTCCATTGTGGATCGCCCGATCCATTGTTGGATTGTTTCCTGACAGTGTCCTTCATATTCAATCACCTTGTGAGTTCTTCCCCTGACGCATAATGCCTTTGGTAAATTGTATCCTCTGCTGGGCCAACCATACTCTGCTTTTGAGCTTGTGTATTTACTTTTGAAACTTGTGGCATATGTTTCTAAGATGCCCGATGGGTTGAAACTATGCCTTCCCCTAATTCGTGAGAACCCAAAAGTTTTCACAAGTCACACTCTTCCGGTGTCGCACCAAATGAAATTCCAACACTACAGTTTTATCAAAGCGAGAGGTGAATGAAATGATACGCATTAAAGAAGTGGGAGTCGACCTTGAACTTTGTGTTCATGCCCATGAAAATGATGTAGACCATCTCGGAAGCTTCCTGCAAAATGATTATCCAGCTGTATGATTCCTTCGGTATTCTTGAATTGATTCCTTATAGTTTTGGTTTCGACCATGTTGTCCTGATCTGACATATCTGAAGGGAATTCATTTCAGTGCCTCGCCTATTTTTGGCAAGGTTGAAGTATCTACTGTCATAGGTCAATGACCCGGTTCTACTTCTATCATGTTCTACCTTCGAGTATTACCCCCTGGTATCTCGAAGATGTCTTGCCATTGCACCACATCTTACTAACTTTGTTGAAGTAATGTCTTCCCTTGTCGTAATCACTCTATGGGTTCTGGGTTGTTGTCAACTGAGGACACCGACTAGAGAAATTATTCCGCACTACAAATCAAATACCCCTAGTATTTTACTGGGAAATTCTGAACTCGGTCTGGTCATTCCTAGACAATCGGTTGCATCCTGGTCTTGCTATCTTTGACTATGCTACCTCATCCTTCTCTGGTGCACAAATTCTTCATTGTGTGAGCACGACTTACGTCAAGCTTTCAACATGATGTTGCTTGTCTTGAAAGGCAACCATGGTTCCGAGCTTGCATCTTATATATTGATCCTATAACTTGCCACTTCGTCATTCCCTTGCTTGTCACCGTTGTTGTTGATTGCATCCTCTTGAAACTCGCCAGCAAATGTGTCAGATCACCTTCAACACTTTGACTTCTTCCGAGATGTCAACTGTGTTCATGATGAGAAATACCCTCCTTGCCCTTGATGCTTTTATTATCACCGACAACACCATTGACTTCCTTTCATCACGAACTTGTCCACATTAAGAATACAATTTTCTCTCCAGCTAGTGTTGTGTTCTACCTTGAAGTATCACTGCCTTTTATGTCGAGAATGTTGTGGGGATTGCTCCACCTCTTAGAAATTCTTGGTATGATGATACTTCTCACCATCACCATTCTTCCTTGGTCCCCGTGTTGTTTTTAACCAGGATACCAATAGGCTAACGATGCTACTTGACTTCTGTACTTCTAGCAACCCTATTGCTTTGAAGTAAATGATCTACAATTCATTCTTAGACTGTTGGTTATTGAATCGTCACTCTAACATTGATCTTGCTGCCTAAGGTCATATTTCGGGCACACCTTTCACCTAATGATTAATGGTGTATGTTTTTCCTCGAGCATACAACACTATATCATTTGAATTGACAAAGTGTCATCCTCTTGTGCACATTATTGTGGAAATCCCTCCGTTTGGAATTCTCGATGAATTGTCGATGAACCCATCAGCCATCTCCTCATCCTTTCCTTGGTTTAATGATGAACTATTGTTTCGGGAACCCGCTCCCATAGTTCATTTCTCGAGAATCTTGCAATGTCATTTCGTCGATTAATGTTGCATCGTTTCTACTCGAACATCCCGAGTCTGAGGTATCATGACACCAATAGGATCTGAATCTTGGTCAGATATAATGGTTGGGACAACTTTCCAGGAGTTATAATATTGGTCCTTTGATGAATCAGTAATATGATGTCATGCCTAGCACCCCTGGCTGGATGACCTATTATTATAATCTCTTTTGCAAGGATAACCGTTCTTCCAGGAGGAAATCAAGACTTATTCTATAAGTTGTTCCTGATGAATCCTTTGTGTATCCAAATCCGACCTTTGCTTCAAGACCATGCCAATGCTATCTCGAAGCATATCTGTGGTACTCCGATTTTCGACAAGAGAATTTGAAGCCCAATGCGAAATGTTTCTTGGTCAGTTATCCAAACACCGTTGTATGGGTAACATCTTGATTAATCCTTGCCTCTTTATCTGAATGGTTGGATACTTGCTCTCCAACCATGTATGCCATGTTCTATTTGTCCATGGAAAGGATATACTCCTATTAATTGTGTGTAATCACAATTTTCCTTTCCATTTGTTTGTTTAACCTTTCTTCGTTCTACATATACTCTAAGTAGTAATAATTTTCTGCTTATGTAAACACCTTGGTGTATAACTCTGTCAGTAAGACCCTGTTACTATTGTTGATAACATTTCGGTAGCCACTAATGGGCGAGAACTTTGCCTATTGGTCCGCCTCGTTACAACGAGCGGGAAAATGGTTCTCTTCGTTCCTCGTCCTTGGTACCGACATGTAGCCGACATAGCTGACAAGCTATCCACTGACACGCCTCCCTGTCGCGGCTGTGCAAGATGTAACCACCATTCCTATTTTCAACCCACATGGTGGGCCCATAACCCACAGGTCCACTGGATCGAAACCTGACTCTTCTTTACAACCCGGATTCTAATGTATCGTTTGCGCCTGGCTTCGTATGTGATTCACGAGCTAAATTCTATACTGCTATTCATCCTGGAATCAAACACCATGTTATTCTCATTGTTCAAGCCCCCCATTCCAGCTTCTGTCTAGGCATCAATTGATTGCCTACCCTTTTGAAACTTTGGTACCATCGTATATTGCACACAGCGTATTCACTGAAATACAACTCGTGGGGTACCTTGTGTATTTCCCATTGAGTTCACCGTCAGATGCCCAGCTTTGTGGAGACGCGTTCTTCCGGAGTTTTTCCCCCTGTTCGCGTTCGTAGGACGATGGAGATCCCAAAGAAAGGATGACGACTTGATCACGATGACTTGAAACAGAGAAATGAAGACATCAACGAAAGGGATCAACCTCTTCGAAAGGACAGGGAAGACCGAGAAGACTCGTTAGGTTGCGCTACCAGCACTCCCCCCCCCCTTACTTCACCGCTTAAATCTCGGGACGAGATTTCTTGTAGTGGAGGAGAATTGTAACGCCCGGATAATTAGGCTACAATAAAACTTTGCTAATGATGCCACATCACCTCCGTTACTGTTGCTAATCTCGCGTTAGCTCGAAACAATTCAAATTCAAAATTTAATATGTGGCAAACAGTAAAAGTTTTCAAAACATTAAAACAAAAATGTTCGCTGTGTGACAAATATTACGTAAGTAATGATGGTGGAGAAAACACATTTTTAGCAAAAGTCTAAATACTCTAAAATAAATAAAACAGAAAGGAAAATAAATAAAATAAAAGAAAACTACTAACACAAACAGAAATAAAAAGAACTCCGCAGGCCAACTGGGCCTCGGCCCAGCCAGAGGCCTGGCCCACTCCCCCCTGGCCTATAACCCCCCTGGGGGCCCCGAACCCCCACCGACACCACACTTCCCCCCGAATATCTTCCCCCCTCTCTCCCCCGATTGGATCGGGATCGGAGGAGGAGGCCGCCGCCCGGAGCCCCGTCGCCTCGCCGCTGCTCGGGCCTCGTCGCCGCTCGGACCCTGCCGGAGCTCCCCCGCCATCGTCATCGTCTCCTCCCCGCCGGCTCCACCGAGCCTCGCCGCCCGTGCATCTACAACGGGGGTGAGACTCCAACTTCTTCCTCCTCTCTGAACCTTCTCGCCGTCGCTCCCCACCAAACTACCTCGCCGGACCTCACCCCTCTGGCCATCCCGCTCACCACCGTCGCCCGCCGCATGCGCGCACCCGCGCCTCCTCACGCGCTCCCACAGCCGCCACGCTCGGCGCCCCACTGTCGCCGCTGCGCTCCCGCAGCAACTACCGCTGCGCGCACCTGCCGCCCCGCCCGCCTTGGCCCGCAGCCGCACTGACTACGCCCGTCGTCGCCGCGCTGACTGCCACTGCCGCCAAGGTGGCCCTGCCGCCGGCCCCCTCCTGCCGCTGCTGCCCTGGGGCTCGCCCCGTTCATCTGGCCGCCACGGCCCCGCCCCGCCCCACCATTCCACTGTTGGAAAGGGGTTCCTACAGGCAGTTGGCTCTGATACCAACTTGTGACGCCCCCGATTTGACCGTACACTAATCATGCACGCAAATGTCTACGACCAAGATCAAGGACTCACAGGAAGATATCACAACACAACTCTAGACACAAATTAAAATAATACAAGCTTTATATTACAAGAGAGGGCCTCGAGGGCTCGAATACATAAGCTCGAATTCACAAGAGTCAGCGGAAGCAATAATATCTGAGTACAGACATAAGTTAAACAAGATTGCCTTAAGAAGGCTAGCCAAAACATCAATGATCGAAAAGGCAAGGCCTCCTACCTGGAACCTCCTAACTACTCCTGGTCATCAGCTGTCTCCACATAGTAGTAGGCTCCGCCAGGGTAGTAGCAGTCGTCAAAGGTGGCTTCTGGCTCCTGGACTCCACCATCTGGTTGCATCAACCAGCAAGAAAAAAGAAGGGGAAAAGGGGGAGCAAAGCAACCGTGAGTACTCATCCAAAGTACTCGCAAGCAAGGATCTACACTACATATGCATCGGTATCAATGAAAAGGGAAGTATCTATGGACTAAGCTGCAGAATGCCAGAATAAGAGGGGGAGAAGCTAGTCCTATCGAAGACTAGCATCTTCTGGAAACCACCGTCTTGCAGCAAGAGGGGGAAGTAGAGTAGTATAACATAAGTCATATTTATGTTGTTGTTCCAACGCTCCGGGATCCTATCTCGACTCCCGAAGCAACATATCCAAACAATGCCTCAGCATCCAGTCCTAGTTGTAGCGATCGGGATACAACTCCAAGTGTCCGTTACCGTAGAACATGCTATCGATAGATGTTTTCTTCCCTGCAGGGGTGCACCAACTTACCCATCATGCTTGCTTAACTCCGGCCGGACACACCATCAGGTCATGCCCGCCCTCGGCCAAACAATACGACGCAACCCGACCTAGGCTTAATAGAAAGGTCATGCACGCCGGACTAAACCCTATGCCCCCAGGGGTCATGGGCCAATCAACCCGGGAACTCCTGCACATTACGTGGGCGGCCGGTGAGCAGACCTGGGCAACCTCCTTAAAAAGGTAGGTGCTTACGCAGTCCAACCCGGCGCGCCGCTCTGTCGCAATGACGTCAGTTAAGCTTCGGCTGATGAATACGACGCAGAACGCCCATACTATGCCCACGTGATGGTTAGCCCTATCAGGCCAGAGGCCCCTCGGATCAAATATCCGAACCGTTTAGTGTCTTGGGAACGCGCGGTAACAAGCAGAGACTCACGGACATGTGACTCCATCGCCCCGTCTCGAGAACTTGCGACAAGGGCGAGTTCCCGTCCACGCCTCGTATTTAACTTGCGAGCACCTTCCAGGTCAACCAGACTACACATCACTCGCAATTAAGCTCGCGCGGGTACCCCTCAGGGTCGACCCGTCTTTAGTAACTAGGTTCAGTGTAAAGTCATAGTAACCATAGTAACTGTGTCTCTGACACCAAAGGAAAAACCTGAGGAAATCACCCTCAATGGAATTCCACCTGATGTTTATCGTCAAGGTGAACAAAAGAGGAGTCACCCTCGAGGTCCACTCTTGAGGAGTTGCATGACAGTGTCGTTATCGGGAGTGGAGAAAGAGGAATCACCCTCGATGACCACTACCGATGAACTAACCTACAAGGTTAACATCAGAAGTGCTGATGAGGTCTCACCCTCGGCACTCGATAATAACCCAGTAGTGTCGAGCAACTAAGGGGAAAGTGATGTGCGGTGCCGAGTCTTGGTATTCGATCCCGTTGATCGGGTCTTCTGATAATCCAGCGGGGAAGTTGGGACAAGGTAGGGGGTCACTGGTGGATCTCTAACCAGCCTATACTAAGCAGTTTAGTATGAACATATAAGGTATGAAAGTAGTATCAACAACAGGCTATGCATCAGAATAGGATCATACAAAAAGGAATAGCAGTTCTAATGCAAGCATAAGAGAGAGTGGGCGATATCTGAATGATCAAGGGGGGTTGGCTTGCGTGGTTGCTCTGGCAAGAAGGAGGGGTCGTCAACACCGTAGTCGATCACCGGGGCATCTTTGGTCTCGGGGTCTACCGGAGAGAAGAGGGGGGGAACAATAAATACAAAGCATACAGATGCAACAAAGAAGCATGGCAAGTCAATACACAGTGCTAGGGTGCTCTAATGCGGTGCTACACGATACCGGTTAAGGGGGATAACATCCGGGAAAGTATCCCCGGTGTTAGGCATTTTCGGACAGACGAACCGGAGGGGGATTGTTCCATGTTCGGTATGATGGAGATGTGTGGCGAATGAACAGACCACGTATTCGAATTCCTCTCGTCATTCTGAGCAACTTTCATATATAAAACTTTTTCATTCGAGTTACTGATTATTTTCAATGAATTTCTAAAGTTTTTAAAACATTTTGGGATTAACAGATTTAATGAAATGGAAAACAGGGTTAAGACATCAGTGTGATGTCAGCAGTCAACCAGGATGTTGACTGGGTCAAACTTATAGGTGGGTCCCGCAGTCATTGGCACAATTTAATTAAATAGATCTAATTAATTAACCTAGTTAATTAGGGCTATTGAGCGGAGTTAATTAAGTTAAATAAATAATTAGGTATTAAATAATTAGTTAACTAATTAATTATTATATATAATTTTTTATTTCTTTTTTTTCTTTTTTTTTATGTTCGGTGGCGAGGCCCGTTAGTCAAAGTGCCAAAGGCCTTAACGGGCACGGGCGGCGGGCGCTGGGCGCAGGGGCATTGGCGCCCGAGGCCACCAGGGGACGGGGAGTTCCCGGGCGCGTACGAGGGCGCGCTCGCCCATGGCCACGGCGTAGTCGACCGGAGCCGTAGGGAGGCGGCGGCGCGGGGAAGCAGGACTGGGTGCTGCAGGCGAGGCGGTGCAGCCGGGGCCTACGGCGGGCCACGCGAGCAGCCGCAGTGGAGCAGATGGGGAGAGGAGGCGGCAACAGCACGCAACAACAGCAGCAGGGCAACGACGACGGCGGCAATAGAGCAGGAGCGATAGAAGCAGTAGCAGGCAGCCCGAGCAGCAAATGGCTACGGGCTCGCGGGCAGGGGAACGCTGGGAGCAGCGGGGGGCGCGTGGCTAGGGAGCAGCACGGGGCGGGCAGGCGTGGCCAAACGCAGCCCGTGGCGTGGCTAGGTAAAGAGGGGGAAAATGAAGAGGGTGGTTTAGGGTTTCCAGGGGACGTTCATATAGGCCGAAGGGAGTCGACGTGGTGGCCATCCGGCCATGGCGCCGTGGTATGGCCGCCACGCCATGGTTCCTCTCTGTACTCTATACAAAGGAAGGGGAAAAGGCCCAGGTGGGCTTGGGCCGTGCTGCTGTAGCCATTGGGCCAGTGTGTACAATGATGGTTCGGCCTTTTCTCTTACTCCTTTTTTTGGTTTCTATTTATTTATTTTCAGTTTTGCATTCTCATTTAGTACCAATTGAATTTTGAAAAATAAGAAAGTAGCCACATAATTTAGATTGCAAGAATTGGCACTACCACAAAAAGTTTAACCCCATTTGAAAACATTTGGTTTTTGGTTTAGATTTAAACGTGCTTGGAAGGGTGTTGTTGGGCCATTCGAAAATAGCTAGGGGCATTTTGGAGTGTGAGATAATGTTGGTTTTATTTTTATAATAGCTTTGGGATTTTTTGCAATATTATCGACACTTTAGTTTTTATGATTGGATAATAATTATTTTGACATATTTCAAATTTGAACTTGAGATAGAAATATTTCTGAAAAATGTTTTTCTTAGGTCATAATGATGATGACTTGGCATCATTAGCATGGAGTTACTCTAGCGTAATTATCGGGGTGTTACATGCTCGCTGGCCGCCGGCTCCCCGAGCCGCCCGCACCTCCCCACCGGTGCCTGGCCGCCGTTCCTCTCTCCTCCGGTGACCGCCGCACCATCGCGGCCTCACCTTGCCGCGGGCTGTGTCGGGCGCCCAGCGCCTGAACCGCCCGCTAAGCGCCCGACCCGCCAAGCCCCCCCACGGGCCAATGACAGGGGGCCCCACGGCCCCTGATCGTTAAAAAAAAAGAATAATTAAAATATACTTAATTAAATAAAGAATTAATTAAGCTAATTAACCATAATTAGTTTAACTAAATCACTAATTAACCTAGTTAAACTGTTAGTTAATTAGGCAGTCAATGACACGCGGGACCCACACGTCAGTTTGACCAATCAACACCCCAGTTGACTGCTTACAAAATACTGACATCATGATGATGTCAGCATACACTATTCTGGATAATATTGATTTATTTAATAATTAATAAATTAGAAAATGATTTAAAACTTAAAAAATTAATATAAAATAATCCGTAACTCGGATGAAAATACTTTATATATGAAAGTTGCTCAGAATTTCGAGACGAATCCAAATACGCACACCGTTCGTCAACTACACGTACCTAGCATACCGATCACACAACTTTCCCCCTCCGTTTCATCCACCCAAAAACGCGAAACACTGGGAATACTTTCCCGGATGTTCCCCCCTTCGCCAGTATCACCCGGTACTGCGTTAGGGCACACCTAGCACCGTTACATGTCATGTCATGCATCGTCATGCATATGTTTGCATTGTATTCAATGTTTCCTCCCCTTCTTCTCTCCGGTAGACTACGAGACCGACGCTGCTGCTGCCCCGATCGACTACAGTGTTGACGACCCCACCTTCGCTGCCGAGCTTCCAGGCAAGCCCCCCCCCCCTTGATCAACCTGATTTTTCCTATTCTTTTCTCTACTGCTTGCATTAGAGTAGTGTAGCATGTTACTGCTTTCGATAATCCTATTCTACTGCATAGCCTATCATTGTTGCTACAACTGTTGATACCTTACATGCAATCCTAAATGCTTAGTATAGGATGCTAGTATTCCATCAGTGGCCCTACACCCTTGTCCGTCTGCCCTGCTATTCTATCGGGTCGTGATCACTTGGGTGTGATCACGGGTATATACTACATACACTTATACATGATACATGTTGTGACTAAAGTCGGGTCGGCTTGTTGAGTACCCGCGATGGATTCACGGATTGGGGGCTGAAAGGACATACTTTCCCGACGGCCCTCTGTGTGGATCTTTGTGGCGGAGCGATAGGGCAGGTTGAGACACCTAGGAGACAGGTGGGCCTGGCCCTGGTCGTTGTCCGCGGTTATTTCATAATAACACGCTTAACGAGTTTGGATATTTGATCTGAGTCTAGCCGTTGGCCTATACGTACTAACCAGCCGCGTGGGAACAGTTATGGGCACTCGACGTCATGGTATCAACCGAAGCCTTCTTAACGTCAGCGACTTAGCGGCGCGCGCCGGATTGGACTGGAACGCCTACTCTGGTATTAGGAGAGGCTAGGTCCGCTTACCGGCCGCCCTCGCAACGTGCAGGTGTGCATTGGGCGATGGGCCCAGACCCCCGTGCGCTTAGGGTTTAGACCGGCGTGCAGACCTCTCTGTTGTGGTTAGGTAGGGCTGCGACGTGTTGATCTTCTGAGGCCGGGCATGACCCAGGAGAGTGTGTCCGGCCAAATGGGATCAAGCGTGTTGGGTTATGTGGTGCACCCTTGCAGGGAAGTTAATCTATTCGAATAGCCGTGTCCCTCAGTAAAAGGACGACCCGAAGTTGTATTCCGACCTCATGACAACTATAACCGGATACTTGATAAAACACACCCAGATGAGTTCCAGATATAACTCGGTGGTTGCTCTCTCATAGGGTGATGTGTGGGAGGATCGCCGGGTAGGATTACTCTACTCGTTGTTACTTGGTGAACTTACCATCTATTCTCTTCTACTGCTGCAAGATGGAGGCTGCCAGAAGCGTAGTCTTCGATAAGATTAGCTATCCCCCTCTTATTCTGGCTTTCTGTAGTTCAGTCCACAGATACTACCCATATCATTGTTACCATTGCATATGTAGTGTAGATCCTTTCTTGCGAGTACTTTGGATGAGTACTCACGGTTGCTTTGCTCCCCCTTTCCCCCTTCTGGTCTTTCTTCTCGAATGATGCAACCAGATGGTGGAGCCCAGGAGCCAGACGCCACCTACGATGACTCCTACTACGCCGGAGGCGCCTACTACTACGTGCAGTCTGCCGACGACGACCAGGAGTAGTTTAGGAGGATGGCAGTCAGGAGGACTGCTCCTCTTTCGATCTGTATCGCAGTTTGTGCTAGCCATCTAATGGCACCTTGTTTAACTTTATGTCTGTACTCAGATATTTGTTGCTTCCGCTGACTCGTCTATGATCGAGCAGTTGTATTCGAGCCCTCGAGGCCCCTGGCTTGTAATATGAAGCTTGTATGACTTATTTTACTTTTAGAGTTGTGTTGTGATATCTACCAGTGAGTCCATGATCTTGGCCGTACACATTTGCGTGCATGATTAGTGTACGGACAAATCGGGGGCGTCACATTATGGGCCAATAGGGGAAACGCACCAGCCACATGGGTCTGGTGCACCCCCCATATGTGCCGTCCAAGGTGGAGAAGGGAAGGGGAAGAAGGATAGGAAAGAAATGGAATAGGAATCCCGCTTCCTTTCCCCCTCCGAAAAATATGGTACGGGCACGGCAAAGCGCAGGAGCCCAAGTAGGATTCGGACCTACTTGGGGTGCCTCTTGGACTCTCCCCCTCCCTCCCACCTATATATATGAGGGAGGGGGCACCTAGAAGACACAACATCAATTGTTAGCCGTATGCAGCGCCCCCCTCCACAGTTTACAACCCCAGTTATATTTTTGTAGTGCTTAGGCGAAGCCCTGCGGAGATCACTTCACCATCATCGTCACCATGCAGTCGTGCTGACGGAACTCATCTACTACCTTGACGTCTTGCTGGATCAAGAAGGCGAGGGATGCCACCACGCTGAACATGTGTAGAATACGGAGGTGATGTGCGTTTGATACTTGATCGGTTGAAGAGCGAAGAAGTTCACCTATATCAATTGCATTGTGAAATGCTTCCGCTTACAGTCTACGAGGGTACGTAGACACACTCTCCCCCTCATTGCTATGCATCTCCATGGATAGATCATCGCGTGTGCGTATAAATTTTTTGTTTTCCATGCATCGTTTCTGAATAAGATCATTTGTACATCCGAATAGCTCTCAGCAAAAAAGATAAATTGTGTCAAAACAGTGCGTAAACAATATACTTTTTACAGACGCCGAACTTATCATTTTTGCCAAGAGCTGCTCAGATGTCGAAATGTGTTGAAAGTTGGAGCGAACCTCACGCATCAATTTATCTACCACAAAAAAAATTGAATTATTTGATTTTTTTTCTTGTATTTATTTTGAATTTTCTTTGGCGGTGCGGGTGCAGCTGAGCCTTGGCTCAAAAGTGGATTATCGACTACATAGGAGACTCTCTATATGGAAAACATGGTGCTACTTTGAAGCACAAATGTGGAAAATGAAAGTAACATTGTCCCTTCTCTCTTTTTCTCTCATTTGTTGTGGGGATCTTTTTGGCCTCTATTTTTTCTTTTGTTTTATTTCTCATCCAATTCCTCCTGCTAGTGTAAGTCAGAACCATCGTCTCCATCATTCTTTCCTCACTAGGGAAATGCTCTAATAATGATTATCATCACCCTTTTATTTACTTACACCTCGATAGTAGAACAATATGACTATATGTATGCCTCTCGCAGTGTACCTAGATGTGTAATGATCTAGCGTAATATGTATAAAATGATGAACGGTGGCGGAGCCACAAATACTATGTCATCTATATGATCATGCAAAGCAATATGACAATGAAGGTGTATGTCATATAAATGGACCGGTGGAAGTCGCATGGAAATATATCTTGGAATGACTATGGAAATGCCATGATGGGTAGGTACGGTGGCTGCTTAGAGGAAGGTAAATGAGGTTCTGTGTGATAGAGCGTATTATACTATGGGGTTTGGATGCACTGGCTAAGTTTGCACCAACTCTTGAGATGAGAAAGGGCATTGCATGGTACCAGAGAGGCTAGCAAATTGCGGAAAGATAGGAGTGCGTATAATCCATGGGCTCACATTAGTCATTAAGAACTCATATACTTATTGCAAAGCCTATTATCCATCCAAGCAAATTACTCCCCACATGCCCCTAGGGAGGAGGTTGGAAGGAAATAACCAACGGGCACCCTGATTATAACATCACATAGGATTTCAATCAGACCTAAGAATGCTCAGACTTCCCCACCATGCCATGACCAACACTTAGATGGACGGTAATGACAAACTTTAATACTAATATTTCTGCTAACCAATGACCATTAACCTATATCCTTTCATATTATGACATCAATATCATTAAACCATACATTTCATATTTAGTGATCTACATGGAAGTTTTTATTATACTCCCTTGGATACCTATCATATCAGGACCAAATTCATAACATGTGCAAATTGCCATTACTATTTATTAGACTCTCAAAAAGATATAAGTGAGTCATGATAGTGCAACTATTTCCTTAAAATATGACCACCGCCATGCTCTAAAAGATATAAGTGAAGCACTCGCAACTGTCTAGCTCAAAAGATATAAGTGAAGCATACAGAGTATTTTGACAAATCACGAACAAATTTGTGTCCCTCTCAAAAGGTGTGTCCAGAAAATGATGATTGTGTCAAACAAAAAATCAAACAAAGAAAATGCTACTATAAGACAAGACGCTCCAAGCAAAACTCATATCTTGTGATGAATATAAATATAGGTCCAAGTATTATGCCGATGGATTGTAGACGAAAGAGGGGATGCCATCCAAGGCATCCCTAAGCTTAGACGCTTGGGTCTCCTTGAATATTACCTTGGGGTGCTTCGGGAATCCCCAAGCTTAGGGTCTTACCGCTCCTTATTCCTACATGCATCATGATCTCACGCAAAACTTGAAAACTTTGGCACATAAAACTCAATAGAAACCACAGGAGATCTGTTAGTATAATAAACAAATAATAAACTTTAGGTACTATTGTGAACCCATTAATATTTTATTTTTTCATAATACCTACTATATTTTAACTTCTCACTTATGCCCCCTAATATATAATCCATAGCATCATTAAAAAAAGAAAACTATGCAACGAAAACATAATTTGTCTAAAACAGAACAATGTGTAATGATTTGAACAATTGACATACTTCTGCAAATCCAAAAATTCTAAAAAATAGGAAAATGTGGGCAATTTATATATCGCCCATGTGTAAAAATTCCATCAAATTATCACGTTTCAGTAAATATGTAATTTTCTGCACTGGATGCATTTTTTTCACATAATCAAGTCAACTATCAACCACATCATCCGAAAGGCTTTACTGGGCACAAACACCAACTAAAATATAAACAAACACAATAATTACAGTAGCATAATTGTGTGAACACTCACAAATAGAAAGAAAAACAAAAAATTAAGATAACTATTGGGTTGCATCCATACAAGCGATATTGTTTTATGCCCCTAGCTGGGCGTAATGCATTGTTTCAAGTATTGTCATCTTTAGTTTTCATAAAGAATTCCTCAACAGCACATCCACGCTCTCTAGGAGAGTTAGCATACATGTTTTTAATGATCACGCTCCTAGGAACACAGTTGAGGATTTTGTTTTCATTAATAGGTTTCTTTATCAAATCAATCAAGTTGGGTTGCATACTAATCATTTTAAGATCCTCGTTTCCTCAACTAGACGCGGCACCCTTATTTTTAGGAACATACATAAAATTGGATTTTTTATTAAAAGGAGTCTTTTCAATAGTTTTAGCGAAGGAAAAAGCAAAACCCAAATTATTAATAATTTCTTCCAACTTTTCAATTTTATACAGACTTTGTTATATCCTCTCATTAATTATTGGTTCCTTCTCTTGTAGCATCTTTAAAGTAGTTCATACCTTTGAACCAAATTGAGTAACTTGATTATGGATCTTTTTGTCTAAATTCGCAATGTGCTTTATGGTAGACATTTTATTTTCAATCACTTCTAACCTTTGCATAACATGTTCTAAAGTCAATGCCATTTCATTAATAGTAATAGGTGGTGATCCTACTAAATTTCCCATGGCATTGGAAGTATCAATAAGGTGACTACTCAAGGAATTCCCTCTGGCAATAGTGTCAAGTACAAATCTATACCAAGTAGTAAAATTCACATAAAAACGTCGAAGAAGAACGGTAGTGGATTGGGTATGAGTTGATCTATTTTGAGCATTGAAAATCCTATGCCAAGCATCTTTTAAACTTTATACTCCTTTTTTTAAAATTCAGTACTTCATGTTCAGGGGTACAAGCAACTCGTGAAGAACTAGCCATAACTCCAAAGCTAGAAAGTAAACAGGTAAAGTAACAAACCATTTTTTGTATTTTGATTTTATGGCAAGTGGGGGAGATGAAAACGATAGACAAAGGCAAATAAAAAGTAGATAACGTATAAGGTAGTTTGTGCGAAGGTACTTGATATCTTTTGATGATGTCTCCCCGGCATCGGCGCCAGAAATTCTTCCTGCTACTTGTGAGCTGCGTTGGGATTTGCCCCGAAGAGGAGAGGAGATGTATCACTATAGAGATAAGTATTTCCCTGAGTAAGTACCAAGGTACCAATCAAGTAGGAGAATCGCACATTGCCTCGTTAACAACACCTTCACACACAAGCAAATACTTGCACCCAACACGGGCAAGAGGGTTGTCAATCCCCTTGAACTCGTTACTTGCAAGGACTAAATCTTATATAGGTAGATGGATAAATTGCAAAATAAAATAAAAGCAATAAAATTTCAGCAAGCTAATTTAGGTTTTTGTAATATAATTAAAGTAGACCCGGGGGGCATAATTTTTAGTAGAGGCTTCTCTCTCGAACACATACCATACGATGGGTGAAAAAATTACTGTTGGGCAATTGATAGAAAATCGCATAGTTATGACGATATCCAAGGCTATGATCAAGTATATAGGCATTAGGTCCGAGAAAAGTAGGCCGACTCCTGCCTGCATCTACTACTATTACTCTACCAATCGACCGCTACCCAGGATGCATATATAGTATTAAGTTCATGACTAATAGAGTAACGGCTTAAGCAAGATGACATGATGTAGAAAAAGTAAACCCAATCAATATGAATAAACACCGTCGTTTTACCCTTAATGGCAACAATACAAATACGTGTCTTGTCCCCTACTATGTCACTGGGTTATAGAGGACCACAAGATTGAACCCATTACAAAGCACATGTCCCACTTAAGATAAATCAATCTAGTTGACGAAACCAAACGGATATATAGAAGAGAAATACAAAACTACAAAAATCATGCATAATAAAGTTCAGAAAAGACTCAATTACTTGTCATGAATATTCAGATCATAAACCCACAATTCATCATATCCCAACAAACACATCACTAAAGAAGATTGCATCGGATAGAACTCCAAGAACATCAGGGAGAACATTATATTGAATATCAAAGAGAGAGAAGAAGCCATCTAGTTACTAGCTATGGACACGTATGTCTGTGGTAAACTACTCATGCATCATCAGAAGGCAGCAAGAATGATGTAGAACCCCTCCATGATCGATTCCCCCATTGGCAGAGTACCAGAAAAGGCCTCCAGACGGGATCGCAGAAGAACAGAAACGCGTGGCGGTGGAAAAAGTGCTTCAGGTGGCACTCGATTGGTTTCTTAAAGTTTGAGAATTTACAGAGTGGGAATTAGGTCAGATAATGCCTCGTGGAGCCCAAAAGGTAACATGTCGCCCCCTGGGTGCGCCCTATTGCCTTGTCGTATCCTCGGTTGCCGCCTAGTCTCCTCTCGAAGCTTCTTGGGTCTCTAGTACAGAAAAAATTGTAGAAAAGTTTCATAGCATTGGAATCCAGTTGGTACTAATTTTCTGGAAAACAAAAAACAAGTAAAGAAAACACAACTGGCACTATGTTAATAGGTTAGTCCTAAAAAATGACATAAAATAGAATATAAAAGATCCAAGATTGATAATATAATAGAAGGGAACAAGCAAAAATTATATATAAGTTGGAGACGTATCTACCACCCACATGCGCTCTAGAGCATCACTCGGGCCATGCTGTGTACAAATTGTCAATTCGGTAGTTTCCAGCGAGGCAGAACCAGAGGTGCTTTAAGAATTGTGCTATTTAAAGTGCAACTAATCCCTGAGTGGTTTGGGTAACTCATAACAACATATATCTCATTGAAGTAATTTCAAGGTATATATTTTAGGATGTTCAATGATTGGCATGGCATGGACTAGAGAAGTGGACCCCTCAAAATGATAAGGGTTAAGATTGGCAAAAGCTCACGATTCTACATTTTCATTTTAGTGATCCAAGATCACATTGTGTCCATAGGAAAGCCGATACTATTAAAAGGCGATGAGGTGTTGCTTAATGATCTGGTTGCTCAAGTCCTTAGTGATATTGCTCTAAAACCCTCGGCCACTTTAAACATCCAAATATGTCCAAAACCCAATTCCAAACTCGGCCCCATCGAAATTTCCATTCCAGAGCCACTGACTTCATCTTGTCATAGCCATTGCCCAATCCCCAACAAATCAGTCACACTAATACGGATCTCGGTCTCACCAAGATGGCCTTACCAGTTCTCTGTGACTTGTTGCAATTTTTTCGGTTCCACCAAGATGTTGCAATCAATACCACCAAGTTGGATTGACTGATTCTCCATTGCTCATTGCATTCACTTCGGTCCCACTAGGATGATGCAATTGGTGCCATCGAGATGAAGTTTGCCCTAATCCCTAGCACATCGGTCCCACTGAGTCGTTCCAGTCGGTCCCACTGAGAATCCTAATGATCATATTTTTGCACAGATCGGTGTCACCGAGTTCACAAATCGGTGCCATCGAGATTGGTCAAAAGTGTGTAACGGTTGGATTTTGTGTGGAGGCTATATATACCCCTCGACCCATTCTTCCTCAAAGAGGAGATCCATCAGGATGTGTCTACACTTCCATCATTCATTTTCTGAGAGAGAACCACTTACTCATGTGTTGAGATCAGGAGATTCCAATCCCATCATTTGAACCATGATTTCTAGCCTTCCCAAAGTGGCTTTCCACTCAAATCCTTATTCCACCATTGCCAAATCTATGAGAGATAGTTGAGTGTTGGGGAGACTATCATTTGAAGCAGAAGAGCAAGGAGTTCACCATCAACACACCGTTTATTACCTTTTGGAGAGTGGTGTCTCTAAGATTGGTTAGGTGTCGCTTGGGAGCCTCCGACATGATGTGGAGTTGAACCAAAAAGTATGTAAGGGCAAGGAGATCGCCTACTTCGTGAAGATCTACCCGAGTGAGGCAATTCCTTCATGGGTGATGCCATGGTGGGATAGACAAGCTTGCTTCTTCATGGACCATTCATTGGTGGAGCCCTTCGTTGACTCACGCAACTGTTACCCTTCCTGGGTTGAAGTCTCCATCAACGTGGATGTCCGATAGCACACCTATCAGAACCATGCCAAAAATCTTTGTGTCTCCATTAAGTTTGCCTTCTCCAAACCCTTGTCTTTACCTTCATATGAAATTTCCTACATTCCACTGCTATACTCTTAGGATTACCTATGTAGGTTGACTGCTTGACTTGTGCAAATTGCTAAAATCTGCTAGTAACTAAAATTAGGAAAAGAAAAGATTTGAATTTTGTCAAGTAGTCTAATCACCCCCTCTAGACATACTTCTAATCCTACAAGTGGTATCAGCGCGTTGGTATCCATTAGCCTTGATATCCACTGCTTCGCTGATCATAGCCTTGGTTTCACAACCTAGGAGAGTATGGCGTCTAGTGAGGGTAACTATCACTGTAGAGGTCCCTATTTTGATGGTACAAATTTTGCTAGTTGGAAGCATAAGATGAAAATGCGTATACTTGGTCATAACCACACCATTTGGATTGTTATTCAGATTGGCTTGCAATGTGAATACTTTGAAAATGGTCGAGAACCGGATTGTGAAGTATCCGCGGAAGAATTGAAGATGTTGCAATACAATGCTCAAGCTTGCGATATTCTCTTCAATGGATTGTTTCCCAAAGAATTCAACAAACTCAGCTGTCTTAAGAATGCAAAGGAAATTTGGGATACTTTTGTTGATATGCACGAAGGTACCCAGTATATCAAGGAATCCAATTTGAATGTGCTTCAAAGTCAACTTAACAAGTTCAAGACGAAGGATGGTGAAGGAGTTGCGGAAATGTACTCTAGGCTTGCTCTCATCACAAATGAGATTTCCGGCTTAGGAAGTGAAGAGATGACCGACAAATTCATCATCAAGAAGATCTTTAGAACCTTGGATGGAAAGTATGATATCGTGTGCACTTTGATCCAAATGATGCCTAACTACAAAGATCTCAAACCCATGGAAGTCTTTGGTAGAATTGGTGTTCATGGGATGTCACTGAAGGATAAGGAAAAGCTCCACAACAAGTCAAGTGATGCATACAAATCTTCATGTGATGCTCCCACTACATCAAGTGACAAGGAAGTTTCCAATGAGGAAATAAGTCTTATGGTGAAAAACTTCAACAAATTCTACAAGAGTCGAAGCAAAGATAGAAGCTCCAAGTCAAGGTCCTACAATGACAAAAGATATTCTAATCGTGATCGCAACTACTACAATTGTGGAAGACCTGGATACTATTCTAGTGAGTGTACGACTCTCTACAAGAAAAGAGAAGATTCACCCAAAACAAGGAGTAGAAGAGATGAATCACCTGATAGAGAGAGAAGGAGTAGAGATGATCGTTACGAACGAGGACCCTCTCGAAGAAGCAAGGATTCGGAAAGGAAAGACAAGTCATCAAAGAGATACATAAGACAAAGACATCAAGATCATGTTGGTGAATGAGCTTCCGGCTCTGATTTCGACACTCACTCCGAGAGAAGTTATCACTCCAATTTCGACTATAGTCAAGATGAAGGTGTTGTCGGAATTACTCTAGTATCGTCCAACTCCTACGACATATTTGGTTGAACAAATGAAGGAATTGGAAGATGCTTCATGGCTAAAGGCCCCAAGTTACCACACCCAGAGTATCTTGATTTCATTAGTGATGAATATGATTTATTAGGTGATGATGAGTTACTTGTTGACGAAGCTAGTGATGTGAGCTATAATTAACTTGCGAGTAACCATGATAATCAAGATGAAACGAATGACAATGATAAGAAGGAGATTGAGCATCTAACTAAAGAACTAACACTCTTAAGTTAGCTCATGAAACAACCCTAGAGGATCATGAGAAGCTACACTTCGAGAAGCTAAATTTAGTGCAAGAGCATGGGTTTCTAAAAGATATCAATGTTGATCTTAGAAAGAAGAGTTCTTCTTACGTTGCCAAGCATCTCCTCTTGTCTACTTACATGCTACAAGTTAAATGTAGTAACAAGAGAAAGGAAGATTCTTCTTCTAGTAGTAACATTAACCATGCTAAATCCAATGTTGTTGCTTCTAGTAATTCTCTTGATTCCACTAATGATTATCTTAGCCAAGTTACACTTGAGCAAGAAAATAGCTTATTGAAGGGAATTATATAGAAAGGTGTTTAAAAAAGTCTTGCCGAAAGTAAGGAATTTGAGGCATTTGTACACAAGCAAGGAAGACACCGGAAGAATCAAGGTGTTGGTTTTGAGCGGAAGTTCAATGACAATGGAATTGAATGGGAAGAAGATCAATACCCCAAGAAGAAGTTTGTTCCTCAACAAAAGAAGTATGACCCCACCTATTTTGAGGGAACACAAGAACAAGATGATCTTCTACCACACGACCACAAGCTAAAGGGCAAGGACAAGCTTCAAGAAGAGATTGACTCATTTGAAGAAGCTCCTAAGGCCATGGTCAAGTGGGTTCCCAAGACTACGTCAAGCTCTACTTCATCAAGTTCAACTACAACTCCAAGGATTCCCATCAAGTTGATGTGGATCCCAAAGAAGAAGAACTAGAGTGATCTTGAGGGTGACTCCGCCAACATACTTCACTCATATTAACTTTGGCAAGGACTTGTGCAATCAACTTCCATATCTTGCACTAAGTTCATGGAGTCACAAATCCTCTTGTTGGTAAGACAAGGGACAATGTAACCTAATGCTTTCATGGACATCACCATGTAGGTACTGAAAGTGCAAAACTCCAAGGGATTGCTCCAAACTCTTGAAGGGCTACATCAACATTGACCATCCACATCTTCACTATCCACATGAAGTCATCATCGACAAAACTAATGTTTAGTTCATCTGTCTTTGGGGGGATATCACATCTAGGGGGGAGATTTTCTCTAAAAATTGAGTTAAACCAGCTCTAATGGTGTGAACACATTAATGCTTTATGTAAACATGGCAACCCCACTTGTGCTTAAATGATGAGTATGACCTATCATCAAATGTTCTCATTTGACTCCTAAGTCAATATACTCATATACGGATGACCTAGTCATCACGAATTGCTTGATAGATGCTAGAATTGGTTGTGCATGTTTGACACATATTTCATTGCTATTTTATTGTGTGAGCATGTTGGTTGCATATTTTCTCCATTCGAGGACATTCATTTGTTGTTTCATTATCTTGGCTTTTATTGGCCAAGTGGATGTACAAGAATGCCTAAGAACCTCGTCTAGCTATCTACGCTTTTCTTGTTTCAAATTATTTTCATGCTATATCACAAAAAATTAACTTGTCTCTTTCGGATCCTCAGAGCCACCGATCCAAAAGGGCTGATCTCCAAAACCTTCTTCCTGTGTTTCGGTCAGACCAACTCACTCAACTCGGTTGAACCGAAAGCATTTAGACTGATCTAGCTTTTCATCTCGGTGCTACTGATTAGACCAACTCGGCATCACCGATACGTTGTAACTGCACACAGTTGCACATGTGCCATCGATTTGTTCCACTCGGTGCCACCGACAACATACGGCTATATATACTCAGTGCGACCGTACGTTGAATATTTCTTCAAATTCTATGTCTCTGCACCCCTTTGCCGCCGTCTACCTTGTCTCCAGATCATCGTCGTGGTCTCCAGCGCGCCCTCGCCGCAAGAATTCGTCGCTGTCAATGGCAATCAGCCCCGCCATTGCCGCCGTAGAGGATCTTCACTGAGTTAGGGTGAGATTCGTTCTCGTCGTGCTTCTTTTTCTCCAATTTAATGCACAAGGATTTTGCCATGTATCTTTCCACGATTGAGACTCATCTATCCAGATTAGTTCACTAGAATAGATTCGAGCAAAAAAATTAGGTTTCGGTTTCCACCAAACGTATCTCAGATCGACTGAATAGGAATTTTCGGTCCCACCGATTTGGCCTTGGCCATTGCACTAGTACATCTCGGTTCTACAAAAATGTACTAATCGGTGAGACTAGAATTGAAGTTTTAGTGAAACCCTAGCAACTCGGTGAGACCAAACCACATCACGGTCAGATCGAAAAGCTATGTTTTGTCGCTATTGAGTGCTGTGGCATCACCGAAATGACCAACTCGGTAGCTCCGAAATGCATTCTATGAAAACCTAGACTAAGATTGGAACTCAAATATTTGAAAAATCATTTGTTTTGATACTCATCTAATCGACCCATACATATCTATTCACAGGGTCCGTTTGCAAGATGACTAGTGCAAGTGACAGTTAGAATGAGTCAGAGTAGAATGTTGATCTTAGTGCAGGATCAAGCCCTGTCGTGAGCTATGATGAAGGCAGAAGGATCACCCCTAGCAACCTGCCTAAGAGTACCTAGAGGACTAGGAAGAATAAGAACTCAGAATCTGAGGATGGGGACTTCCAGCCAGATGAAGTGAGATCCAATAAGAAGAAAAGTGCTTGCTAAGGAGTATGGCACTGCGGCGAGCTCCAGACCTTCTGTCAAGGAGAGGCTAACTGTGAGGAAGGTCCCAATCTCCAATAGTGCTCATGCCTGATACGTCTCAAACATCTCTATAATTTTTGATTGTTCCTTGTTGTTTTACTGTCAATCTTGGATGTTGTATATACATTTTCTAGCAACTTTATATCATTTTTTGTGACTAACCTATTGACATAGTGCCCATTGCCAGTTGCTATTTTCGGCTTGTTTTTTACTTTTTAGAATATCAATACCAAAACAAAATCCAAATGTAACGGCACTTTTTGGAGATTTTTTCTGGACAGAAGACACCCAGGGAGCCAAGAGACCACACGCGAGGATGCCCGTGGGGCCCATTAGGCACCAGGGCGCGCCAGGGGGCCCAGGCGTGCCCTGGTGTGTAGTGGAGCCCACGAGACACTTTTCCACCGAACTCCAGCTCTGTAAATACCACAATATTCCAGAAAACCTAGAGGAGTCGTCGAAATATTTTTCCAGCCGCCGCAAGTTCTAGAACCACAAGATCCAATCTAGAGGCCTGTTCCGAAACTCTGCCGGAGGGGAACACGATCATAGAGGGGTTCAATATCCTCATTGGTGCTCCTCCGATGATGCGTCGGTTGTTTATCACAGGCATGTGGGTTCGTAGTTAGTAGCTAGATGGCTTCGTCTCTCTTTTTTATCTTCAATACAATGTTCTCCTTGATGTTCTTGGAGATCTATTTGCAGTAACTCTTTTTTGCGGTGTGTTTGTTGGGATCAGATGAATTGTGAGTATATGATCAGATCTATTCATACATGACTATTACAGCC
Organism: Secale cereale; assembly: GCA_902687465.1. Classification (NCBI taxonomy): domain Eukaryota; kingdom Viridiplantae; phylum Streptophyta; class Magnoliopsida; order Poales; family Poaceae; genus Secale; species Secale cereale. Next base: position 247,967,827 of record LR738711.1, read on the forward strand.
TCATATTTCTTATTTGATATTTTGATATGGTTTGGCCAACTAGATTGATTTATCTTGCCCTAGGAAGAGGTGCTTTGTAACGGTTCGATCTTGCGGTGCTCAATATTAGTGACTGAAAGAGACATGACACATGTATCGCTGCTATTAAGGATAACAAGATGGGGTCTATTCCTTCATGAATAGATCTCGTCTACATCATGTCACCGTTCTTATTGCATTACTCCGTTTCCCCATGAACTTAATATACTAGATGCATGCTGGATAGCGGTCGATGTATGGATTAATAGTAGTAGATGCAGAATCGTTTTGGTCTACTAATATTGGATGTGATGCCTATATACATGATCACTGTCTTGGATATTGTCATCATTATTTACTTTTCTATAAATTACCCAACAGTAATTTCTTTACCCACCGTATGCTATTTTCTCGAGAGAAGCCACTAGTGAAATCTACCGCCCCGGGGTCTATTTCCTATAATATATTTTTATATCTATTCGACCAAAGAAAACATCAGACTTTGCTGTGTTTTATTTGCTTTTATCTTATTTGCATCTATCAATCTATCTATTTATCATAAATCAATACCATTGTGGGATTGACAACCCCTTTATGCGATGGGTTGCAAGAGTTTTTGTTTGTGTGCAGGTGCTGTTTATATAGTCTTGCTTGGTTCTCCTACTGGATTGATAACATTGGTTTCATAACTGAGGGAAATACTTACCTATGCCATGCTGCATCATCCCCTCCTCTTCGGGGAAATACCAACGCGGATCACAAATAGCAGGAAGAATTTCTGGCACCGTTGTTGGGGAGACACCATCAACATCTATCAAGTACCTACGCATAAAATCTCATCTCCTTGCAATCACATTATTTGCAATTCTCCTCTCATTTTCATCTCCCCCACTTCTAAAACGTTTTTACAAAAGCACAAAAATATTTGTCTTCTTTCCATTTGCCTTTTTCTTGTTGGATCTCTTGTTTGCTTTTGATCTTGCTTGCGTAGTCATGATGTCTCATGATAACACCATGTTGTGTGATTTTTTCAATACTAATAATAATGTTTTTATTAGTACGTCGATTGCTCCTATTGGCGCTAGTGCGGAGTCTTATGATATTAATGTCGTTTTGTTGAATCTTGTTATGCAAGAGCAATTTTATGGTATGCCTAATGAGGATGACACGTCCCATCGAAACACTTTCGTAGAATTGTGTGATATGTAAAAGAAAAAAGATGTGGACAATGATGTTGTGAAACTAAAATTATTTCCGTTTTCTTTTCGTGATCGTGCTAAAATTTGGTCTTCATCTTTGCCACGAAATAGTATTGATTCTTGGGACAAGTGCAAAGATGCTTTTATCACTAAGTACTTTCCTCCCGCAAAAATTATTTCACTTAGAAATCAAATCATGAATTTAAGGAACTTGAGCATGAACATGTTGACCAATATTGGGAAAGGATGAAGTTGATGATAAGAAATTACCCAACTCATGGTTTAAATTTCTGGATGATCATCCAATTTTTTTATGCGGGATTGAATTTTGTTTGTAGAAACCTTTTGGGTTCTGCCATGGGTGGTACTTTTATGGAGATCACTTTGGGTGAAGCTACTAAATTGCTTGATAATATTATGGCTAATTATTCGCAATGGCGTACTGAAAGAGCTCCTCATAGTAAAATGGTTAATTTTGTTGAAGAAATTAGCACTTTGAGCGATAAAGTTGATGCTCTTATGAAATTGGTTGCTAGTAAAAATGCTCCTATTGATACTAATGATCTGCCTTTATCCACTTTGATTGAGCAAAGTAATGATCACGTAGATGTGAATTTTGTCTCGCGAAACAATTTTAATAATAATGCTTATAGAGGTATTTTAATCCTAGGCAGTTTCATGGAAGTTCCTCTAATAATTATGGAAATTCCTATGGTAATTATTATAATATTAGGATGCCCTCTGATCTTGAGAATAATATTAAAGAATGTATCAATGTGCAAAAAGTTTTCAACACTACGATAGAAGAAAAGTTGAATAAGATTGATGATAGGTCTAGAAGCATTGATTGAATTACTAATGATATAGAAAATCTCAAGATTACAAATTTTCCACCTAAGGTTGAAATCAATGAATCAATTAAAGCTTTATATGTCTCTATAGATGAAAGTGACAGAAGAACCACTGTGCTTAGAGCTAAGGGAGAATTTTCAGAGAAGGCATTTCCCAATTGCTTTCATAATAATGATGAAGACATTAAAATGACTGGTGTTTCTCCTATTGACTCCATGTTTAGTAATGTTAAAATTGATGATAAGAGAACTGAAGAAGAGTAAACTTTAGCTATAAGGTGTTCCGATGATTCGGACGGTCAAAATCTTGTTGCAAAAAGTGATAAAAGTGGGTTTGGAGAGGTAAAACCTTTAGCTATTGATGTGCCCACTCTTTTGGATTACAAAGACTTAAATTATGATATATTTTCTTTGATTGATTGTATTTTTTTGTTGCAATCCATGTTAAATTAACCCAATGCCTATGAACAAAATAAAGCTTTTACTAGACATATCGTAGAAGAGTTGATGAAAGCTTTAGAAAAAACACTAGAATTAGAGATTTCAATTCCTAGAAAATTATATGATGAATGGGAACCTACCATTAAAGTCAAAATAAAAAATTATGAGTGCAATGCTTTCTGTGATTTGGATGCTAGTGTTTCCACAATTTCAAAATCTCTATGTGATGTGCTTGGTCTTACCAATATGGTGGAGTGTTCTCTTAATTTGCACTTGGCGGATTCTACTATTAAAAAACCTTTGGAAAGAATTAATGATGTAATTATTCTTGCAAATAGGAATTATGTGCCCATAGATTTTATTGTTCTTGATATTGTTTGCAATCCTTCTTGTCCCATTATACTTAGTAGACCGTTTGTACGAACTATAGGTGCCGTGATTGATATGAAAGAAGGGAATAAATTTCAGTTTCTGAAGGGCATGGAACACTTACCTACACTACAAAAAAACACTTTCGTGATAATACATGTTTGTCATAGTAGGTCATGTTTTCTGTCATGCATGTACATCCATGACGATTTTATGACAGAATCAAGATAGTCATACCCGTGTTGTCATAGAAGTGTTCCATGACAATACCGAAATTATATCACGGAAGTGTCTGCTTCCATGATGATAAATAGCTCTTAATGGAAGTGCTTTCGTCAAGGGTAACCGACACATGTCATCCACCGTAGCGGGTCGCCATTAACCTATCGGGTTCCGGTTTGGATCCGATAACCCGTTAACCGCCGGTACCAATGGGGATTTTCCACGTGTAAAATTCTGATTTGCCCTAGTATCCATGTGTCGGCTCCGGGTTAGGACAGATGTCATCAAGCGAGTGGACGGGACGAGCCTATTGTACCTCGACACCTGGCTCGTCCCAACAGTGGCCCTTTTAGGTTAAAAGGCAGGCCTGTCAAAATAAGCAGGTCGACCCCCATTAGCGGCCTACTTCAGTCAGGCCCATACACAAGCACGACCCATACAAGTTACACACAATCGGCCCATCCTAGGCCCAATCTAGATTTGACAATTTCCAGCACATCGTCAGTTCTAGCCCGTTTACGGCCCGCTATGTCTTTGGTCCCAATTACGGCCCGACCGTCTTTCGGCCTGTTAGCAGCCCATCGTCAGTTCCAGCCCGTGGAAGGTCTGGTATGTCTTTCGCCTTTTCTCGTCCCATTCTGCAGTTGGGCCAACTTCTAGCCCGTTGTGACTTTCAGCCTTTCCTCAGCCCATAAGGTAAACGGTCCAATTTCTAGCCCATTTTGTCTTTCGGCATGTTAACGGCCCGCACAATAGTTGGTCCTATGAGGTGCAACCTGATTTTGGGTCCATTAGCGGCCCACGTTCAGCAAGTCACTATTTCACCCCCAATGCGACTTTCGGCTTGTTAGAAGCCTTGTTTGCAAATTGGGCCTCTTCTGGCCCAAAACACTTTCGGCCTCTTAAAAGCCCGACAAGTAAAAGGGCCGAGACAAAATTGACATTTATTTTGGCCAGCTAGGTCCCGCGGGCCATTTTCAATTTATAAGGTGTTGTCGATCATTCGGACTATTTAAGGCCTGCTAGGGCCCGCGTGCCATTTCCATTTATAAGGCCCTTTCGAGCTTTCGGCCTGTTAACGGCCTGCTAGGGCCCGTGGTCCATTTCCATTTATACAGCCCTATCGAGATTTATGTCTGTTATAGGCCTGCTAAGAGCCGTTTTTATGATGGGCGCCATCGTTCGGGATCCACTAAATATGATGTTGACCAGCCCAATTAAAGGCCTGATTTGACTTCCATGTATGTTCGTCCGGATGGAGTCCAGGTAACATTTCGGCGTGTTCGCCAATGTACAACGATATACCATATACAAATAATTATCCTACTCTATACTATCGCCTCTAAAAAACCCTGCTCTTATACAATAAAGAGATTAAGGCATAGAAAGAAAGAATAATCCCACACTATACAATTAAGAAATTACAGCAGATTATACCCACTCGACATTATATTTCTGCGTTCGGCACCAATGATAATAAAACGTACATAAACATCAAATTACATACACTGGGCAAATAAATATCATACATCATGGACACGCATCAACAGAACTTACCATTTGAACTATAATCTCTTCAGAAAATAGGATTGGCCGGATTCAGATAGCACAAATTTGAGTCTACAAAATCTCCAATTCCTTTGTGGTTACTGATAATCCACAATTATAGGGGATCAATTGTAGCCTCTTTCGATAAGTAAGAGTGTCGAACCCAACGAGGAGCTAAAGGTAGAACAAATATTTCCTCAAGTTCTATCGACCACTGATACAACTCTACGCACGCCTGTCGTTCGCTTTACCTAGAACAAGTATGAAACTAGAAGTACTTTGTAGGTGTAACAGGATAGGTTTGCAAGAGTATAAAGAGCACACAAATATAAACAAGGGGCTGTTTAGGTAAAGAAGCAATAGAGTTAGTATAGCGAGTGTGGAAAAGTGGTGGTAGGAGTTGCGAAATTGTCCCCATGCAATTGACTACGTTACTAGACTGATAGCAAGTTTTATGTGGGACAGGCCACTGCTAGCATGTCATCCCTGACATGGAATTCTATGCACTTATGATTGGAACTATTAGCAAGCATCCGCAACTACTAACATTCATTAAGGTAAAACCCAACCATTGCATTAAGTTATATTGGCCCCCCTTCAATCCTGTATGCTTCAATTTTTATGCTAGGTTGAAGCTTCTGTCACTCTTGCCCTTCAATACATAGTCCTATCAACATACAACTAGCCCTATGGTGTGATCCACGCGTGCGCTCATATGATGGGACCAAAGGACAAAAACATAACCACAAGCAAATTATGGCAATAAAGCATTTGTCATTTTGATCCTTGTCCTTATCCTCGGGGGTTCTTGTCATTCAAGCTTTATTTTTGTTTTGCATTGTCATTTTATTTTCTTATGCATCCATGCATTGCTTCATCATCATCATGGCATCATATTCATCTTAGCTTCTTTTACTTGTCTTTGTTTGTGATGTGAGGTCCCTTGATGATGTTGTGTGTTGTTGGTGTCAAGCCATGCCTTGCTTAAACCCTAAACCACGTCCTTCCTCTTCACCTCTTCTCCTTCCTCTTTTCTTCCTTTCTTTAATTATTTTTGCAAGTGACCTAGCCTATTCCATTAAGTTTCAACTCCTCCCCATTTCTTTGTTGCTTGGACATGAGTCACCATGCAAAGCTATGCCCCATTTTAAAGTGATTTGGTTAGGTTCAAAAATGACAGAAGTTTGAACCATATTCAAACTCATTTTATTTTTCTAACTCTAAAAATGCCCGAACCAATTTTATAAAATTGGGCATAAATCCAGGAGCATGGGGATATTTTATTTATCTCCTAACTCTATTTCCTTGAGCCTGCACTTTTCCTTTTATTTTCTGTCTGAGGGAAATAGAAAAAGAAAAGAAATGGAAGCAGCAGCAGTCGCAGCAGTGCAGCCCAGCCAGCAGGCCCAACTTTTTCCCCTCAGCCCAGCTCCAGCCGGCCCGCGCCAGCAGCCCGCGCGTCCCTCGCACCTCTTTTCACCCACGCGCCCACTTAACCCTGCTAGCTCTCGCACATGTGGACTCCCTGGCCCCACACGTTAGCGACTGCGCCCGCGAGTCTACCCACCTTTTCTTCCACCTCCAGCGACGCCATGGGGACCGCGAGCCCGACACCGTCGTCGCACCGTCGCGCCTCTGGCCCTCCTTTTAAGCTCTCAGCATGTCCAACCCTCTCCCTAGGGTTCCTCCTCCCGCCGCCTAGTGAGCTAAGGGCCACCAGATCCGCCACATCAAAGCCGTCCCGAACGCATCTGGGAGCGCGAGCACGTCGCCGGCGTGCCTCCCGTTGACCTCGGCCTCGCCAACCTTGCGGAACTACTTCCTCGTCGTCGACTACATCGACTACGTCCTCTACGCGGAGCCGATCGCCTAGCTATTGTCAACTGGGAACCCCCGCAGATTGTCAAGCAACTCCGAAGCTTCCTTGGTCTCGCTAGCTATTGCAGAAGGTTCGTTGAAAACTTCTACAAGATTGCCAAGCCTCTTTCCAACCTGTTGCAGAAGAATGTCAAGTACTACTGGACTCCTGATTGTGATGAGGCATTCAAAACACTCAAAGAGAAGCTCATTTCTGCTCCGGTTCTTACTCCTCCGGATGAGTCCAAGCCTTATGAATTCTTTTGTGATGCTTTGTTGCAAGGTCTTGGTGGTGTTCTCATGCAAGACAAGAATATTGTGGCATACACTTCTCGTCAGTTGAAACCAAATGAGAAGAATTATCCCACACATGATATTTTGCTAGCAGCAGTTGTACATGCCTTGATCACATGGAGACACCTTCTGTTGGGCAGAAAAGTGGACATCTTCACGGATCACAAGAGCTTGAAGTACATCTTCACCCAGCCAAACCTTAACCTTCGCCAGACTCATTGGGTTGAGATGATTCAAGAGTAAGATCCAAGCATTGAGTACACTCCTGGCAAGGCCAATGTCATTGCAGATGCCTTGAGTAGAAAGGCGTATTGCAACAGTCTCCTTATCAAACCGTTCCAGCCTGAACTTTGTGAATCATTTAGGAATCTCAACCTCCAAGTCGTTCCGCAAGGCTTTCTTGCAAACCTTCAAGTTTCTCCTACCTTGGAAGATCAAATCCGTGAGGCCAAACTCAGTGATGCTATGGTGCAGAAAGTGAAACATGGTATTGCTAAGGGTACTCCCAAGTACAAGTGCTACCGCGTTGATGAGAAAGACACCTTGTTCTTTGAGGACAGGATTGTGGTTCCCAAAGGTGATCTCAGGAAGCTCATAATGAATGAAGCACATGACTCCCTCCTCTCGATACATCCCGGAAGTTCTAACATGTACCAAGACCTCAAGCAATCATATTGGTGGACTCGCATGAAGAGGGAGATTGCCCAATTCGTGAATGAATGTGACGTCTGCAGAAGAGTGACGGCAGAGCATCAACGTCCAGCGGGTCTTCTTCAACCTCTACCTATTCCCGAGTGGAAATTTGATCACATTGAGATGGATTTCGTCACTGGGTTTCCCAAGTCCAAGAAGGTAAATGATGCTATCTTTGTGGTGATTGACAAGCTAACTAAAGTCGCTCATTTTCTTCCTGTCAAAGAATCCATCAACGCAGCCCAGCTGGCAGAGCTGTACACCTCCAGAATTGTTTCTCTTCATGGCATTCCTCAAGTGATCTCCTCAGACCGTGGAAGCTTGTTCACTTCCAAGTTCTGGGATTTTTTTCAGTCAGCCATGGGCACAAAGATTCGCTTCAGCACTACGTTTCACCCTCAGACTAGTGGTCAAGTCTAAAGAGTGAACCAGATCCTCGAAGATATGCTAAGAGCTTGTGTCATCTCCTTCGGTATGAAATGGGAAGATTTCCTTCCGTTTGCCAAATTCTCCTACAACAACAGCTTCCAAGCAAGTGCTGGCAAAGCTCCTTTTGAAATCATCTATGGCAGAAAGTGTCGTACCCCTCTCAACTGCTCCGAGACTGGTAAACGTCAACTTCTTGGAAATGATTTGATCTCAGAAGCAAAGAAATGTGCACAGTCATACGTGAGAATCTCAAAGCCGCACAATCGTGTCAAAAGAGCTACTATGATGGCAAGCATCCTGACTTGGCTTTCGACATTGGAGATCATGTCTATCTCCGTGGTTCTCCCATGAAGGGCACTCAGAAGTTCGGTATCAAGGGAAAGCTTGCTCCAAGATACATGGGCCCTTTCAAGATTCTGGGCAAGAGATGCGATCTAGCCTACCAACTCGAGCTTCCCTCCAACTTTGCAAATGTTCATGATGTGTTTCACGTGTCACAACTTTGCATGTGCTTCAAGACGCCTGAACGCACCATTCCGTTTGAAGAGATTGATCTTCAACATGACTTGACTTATCGTGAGCACTCCGTTGCTATTTTTGAATAAACTGAGCGCAAGACCCGCAACAAGTCCATCAAATTATTGAAAGTGAAGTGTTCACACCATACCGACCGAGGAGCTACATGGGAACGAGAAGATCACCTTCGTTCCGAGTATCCCTCCTTCTTTCAGTCCTAGATCTCGGGACGAGATCTTTTTGTAGTCGAGGAGAGTTTGTAACAACCCATTTGTTATACTTTCCAATTATGGCAATAAAGCATTATCATTTTGATCCGTGTCCTTATCCTTGGGGGTTCTTGTCATTTAAGCTTTATTTTTGTTTTGCATTGTCATTTAATTTTCTTATGCATCCATGCATTTCTTCATCATCATCATGGCATCATATTCATCTTAGCTTCTTTTACTTGTCTTTGTTTGTGATGTGAGGTCCCTTGATGATGTTGTGTGTTGTTGGTGTCAATCCATGCCTTTCTTAAACACTAAACCCCCTCCTTCCTCTTCACCTCTTCTCCTTCCTCTTTTCTTCCTTTCTTTAATTATTTTTGCCAGTGACCTAGCCTATTCCATTAATGTTCAACTCCTCCCCATTTCTTTGTTGCTTTGAGATGAGTCACCATGCAAAGCTATGCCCCATTTTAAAGTGATTTGGTTAGGTTCAAAAATGGCAGAAGTTTGAACCATATTCAAAATAATTTTATTTTTCCACCACTAAAAATGTCCAAACCACTTTTATATAATAGGGCATAAATCCAGGAGCATGGGGATATTTCATTTATCTCCTAACTCTATTTCCTTGAGCCTGCACTTTTCCTTTTATTTTCTGTCTGAGGGAACTAAAAAAAGAAAGAAATGGAAGCAGCAGCAGCCGCAGCAGTGCAGCCCAGCTAGCAGGCCCAACTTTTTCCCCTTGGCCCAGCTCCAGCCGGCCCGCGCCAGCAGCCCGCGCGTCCCTCACACCTCTTTTCACCCACGCGCCCACTTACCCCCGCTAGCTCTCGCACAGGTGGACTCCCTGGTCCCACACGTCAGCTACTGCGCCCGCGAGTTTACCCACCTTTTCTTCCACGTCCAGCGACGCCATGGGGACCGTGAGCCCGACGCTGTCGTCGCACCGTCGCGCCTCTGGCCCCCCTTTTAAGCTCTCAGCGTGTCCAACCCTCTCCCTAAGGTTCCTCCTTCCTCCTCCCGCCACCTGGTGAGCTAAGGGCCACCAGATACGCCACACCAAAGCCGTCTCGAACGCATCTGGGAGCGCGAGCACGTCGCCGGTGTGCCTCCCATCGACCTCGGCCTCGCCAACCTTCCTGAACTACATCCTCGTCGTCGACTACGTCGACTACGTCCTCTACGCGGAGCCGATCAACTCTCATGCGTTGTCTTCTTCCTCTTCTTCCACTCCGGCGGCCGTAGTTATTCGAGCGTCGTCGTCGCCGACTCCGACCACCTCCGGGCCAACTGAACACCTGGCCGTGTTTGTGGTGAGCGTCTCCACCTTCGCGTGTAGTTTTCCCCTTCCTTTGCGCCGTCTAGACCATAGTTCGTCATGCACCCGAGCGTGTCGCCGTCGGGAATCGTCGCCGGCGAGTATCCCGACCATCGTAGGCCGTCTTCTGTTGCCCGGCTACTTCGCCTTGTCGTGTAGATGCTGCCAGAGCAGTCGCCGCTCCGCCTAGGCCGCTGCTTCATCTCGTCGAGGTCCGTCGCTGCTGTTCTGCTAGGAGCTGCAAGTGTGTGGCGTGGATGCGGTGTTCCCCTAGGAACAGCCTGCACCCCCCCCCCCGCCGTCAGTTTAGGTCGCCGGAGCAGCTTCGACGAGCCCCTGTTTTTTCCCTGCTGTTGCATCTTCAGTTTACTCTTCACGCGCTACACTTGTATTCTGTCAAGAACACTTGTCTAGCCCAGTGGCTCAGCTCTTCGTCAGTAATCAGAGAGGTCATGGGTTCGAAACCCTTCGGGGCTGTGGTTTCCCCCAATTTTTGCTTATCCTGAGAGGCTGTCAGGCAGGCCCCACCTGTCATCCTCACTGTGCACTTTCCACCCGCGCGCGCACACACTCATGCCAGCTCAGCGCCCCTGACCCCACAGCTCAGTGGCTGCGGCTAGCTCAGCCTGGGTCAGTTGGCCTTTTTCCTTTTGTTTTTGTTTTCTGTTTTTGTTTTTGTTTTTCTTTTTCTGCATTTAATTTGCATAATTAATATCTTCTAAATTATGCATCTGATGAAAATGAGTTATATAGGAAAACTGCTTCGTTTTTCATGTAGAATATTTATATGCTGTTTGCTTCCATGTTCAAAACATTTAAAATGATGTTTGAATTATTTTGTGTTCTAAATGTGCTTAAACTTGTAAAATTTATAACTAGATATCTACAACTCCAAATTTAACATACTTTATATGCATTTGGGGTAGAAAATGTGTAGAATAATGTGGTGCTGTTGTATTGCATGTTAACTACTTTAATATGTGAGTTTCTCAGTTCTGTCCCAAATGCATTAAATGAATATGGGAGTTTCTGGAAATTGTTGTTTGTTCTTTCCAGCCCATTTTAAAATGCTAGCATGTTGCTGTAGTCCTAGATGCACCCTTGACATGTTAATCAACTATTTTAAACTAGTTGGGTGCTTGTTTAAATAATCTACATAACCTTCTGAACATGTTAGTTTTGATCTTTTGCTTGTGTTCATACTTGTGTTGTGATCTTGTTTTGCTATGATGTTTGTGCACTTTTGTGTCCCTAGGAGATGCATCATATCTATTCATGTCCATATGCATAATACTCATGTATCATGTGTTTGAGCATTGCATGATGATTGACTGTGTTCCGGTGTTGCATTATTGTGTTGGTTAGAGCCCGGTGACGATTCGAAGTTCAAGGTTCCTACCAAGGCTGAGTTTGAGGAGCAAGGTTACGATCCCTCCGTGGAATCAACAGGCATGATGACCATTCCCAGCAATCACTACTATCTTTGCCTATGCTAGATGTCTCACTCTTTAGATATTGCCTCGATGCCTATTCCTGGTTGTCAGCCCTCCTATTGTTGCCATGAAACTCTCTAACCACCTTCCTAGCAAACCGTTGTTTGGCTAAGTACGCATTGCTCAGCCCCTCTTATAGCGTTGTTAGTTGCAGGTGAAGATTTGAAGATTCTTGCCCCGTGATGAAGTTATTGTTGGGATATCAGAATATATAATCTGGTAAACTAATTCACATATATATTGGTAATGGGTGGAAGGCTAAGCCTCTTTCTTGGTGTTTTGTTCCACTCATACCACCCTAGGAACCGATAAACCAGTGTTATGTTCCTTGATTTTGCGTTCCTAACACGGTTGGGGTTTATGGGCCCCCCTTGATAATTCCCTCTGTGTTAAAGCTTTTCCAGCAAGGCCCAACGTTGGTTTTACATTTTCCTAATAACTAAAACTTGCATAGGGCGTAGAAAACCCGAGTTCTTTATTAACAACCCGGGACAGTGCTCCTCATGAGTGTTGGTCCAAACCGGGGGTTCTGCAGGGCCACCACGGGGGAACCCGAGGTTTGGTATATACCTGTAGAATCACCCATCCGGATGTGGCTTGAGATGAGATACACACGGCTACTATTAGGGTGTCGACACATCGAGAGGTCTTGCTGGATTAGTTTTACCTTTGTCGAAATATCTTGAGCACGGGATTCCGAGAATACTCGGGTCTTACCACTTTGGAGTTGCGACTCCGTTGATTGTGAGCTTGTGATGGGCTAAGTTGGGGCACCCCTGCGGGGTTTGATCTTTTGAAAGCCGTGCCCGTAGTTATGTGGCAGATGGGAATTTGTTAATATCCGGTTGTAGATAACTTGACACCATATTCATGAATACACTACCTGCACGAGTAACCGTGATGGTCTCTTTCCGAAGGGCTTCGGGAAGTGAACACGATGGGGTTATGTTTGATCGTGAGTAGTTATGATCACTTCTTGATCAACTTGGCGATCGTTGGCACTTGTTCTCTTCTCGCTCTATAACTCGTAAGCTAGTGCTTAGTGCTTGCTGCAACCATGTTTATCGCCTTTTCCACACCTAAGGCTTTGGTAGTTTTGGTACCCGGGAACAGGATTGCGGAGTCCTCTGTGGCTCACAGATTCAACACACACTAGATGCAGGTACCGTTGAGAACTATACAGGAGATGGTTCAGAGCTGTACTAGGAGTTCGATGAAGAGCGTGGATGTTACTATGTGTCTTATCCCGACGATCAGTAGTGGTTCTTACTAGGAGGATCCGGGCTTGTGTTATTTATGGTATCTTTTCGTTTGGATTTCGTCCGTAGTCGGACTCTGATGTTATTTGGATGGTGTATGTTATTGTATTTCATTGTGTGACGTGGCGAGTGTAATCCAACTATCATTTTACACTTTCATCCCTGAATTTTGCATGAGTTGTGCAAAGATACCATACTTTAGATCATTCTAGTATGCGTTTACATCCTTAAGTCGTGCCTCAACACGTGGGGGAGCATAGCCGCATACTGGGCATTACAAGTTGGTATTCAGAGCCTTCTCCGACCTAGGAGCACGCTGATTGATCGAATCGTTGACGGTTGAGTCTAGGCACACACACAAAAAATGTTTTGAGTCCTATATATATATATCGGAGAGTAGGATTTCTTTTTACTCCTCATCCCTTCATAGCTCTGGTGAGGACTCCTGACGTTGTTATGTCTCCTCTACTCTCAAAAATTCACAAAAACAAATTAGGATCACGCGAGTATTGTTTGGATTGTTCCGATATCTTTGTGATGAGAACATTGTTCTCGATGCCTCCTGTCATTTAGGGGTTGTGGTAGTGTCCCGGGGAGTTGAGTTCCGAGGTGTTGTCGTCACAAAAGTATCGTAGCGGTTCTAGAATACTTAATACGACCGACATCGAAAACTCTTCTATGCGGTTAGTGGTGAGATAACCCGGACGTCACCCAGTACTGGTGGGATAGTTCGGGAGTATTGCCACAGCTAGTATAGCGGATGCGTTTCGAAGGTCCGAGGTAAACAGTTTCTGAGGATGACTGGTTATGTGTTGACGGATGGATACAGCTGGATTTAGGTTTAGAGTTGAGTGCGCGGTGCTTCCCCTGTATCCCCAACACCAGATTGCATAACCGGACACCTTCGGGAATTAATAGGTGGGTTCTTCAAGTAGCTCGTAGGCATTCTTCCAACTAGTGCATGGTATGAGGTTTGGGGTTCAACATTGAGTGAAGATGTTTCATGGGCGTTGTTCCAATTGGGAGTTGCATCTTAAAGGGTCCTTGGCTATGTTGATCCGGGGATTGCGACACCCTTTGTTACACATTCAATGGGGCATTCAGCACGAACATGTGGGACGAAGCTTCTATCATGTATTTGTTCCATCTGCACCTTGTTGTTTTATTCTAGCTTTTGTTCTCCCAAGTGGCTTCTCGAGAAGATTGTTGTACCATTAAACTGTGGAATTCATTCGTTCATTTTGTTCGAATGTTCATTCTGAAGACTTATGTTGCAAATTTCTAGGCGTTGATTCAGCTTATGTATTTTGCATCAATGGCTAACGGTTGTCATCATATTCAGAATGACTCCTAAGAAGGTTCCCAACCCTAACCAAGAGGGAGAAGAAGAGCGTCCTCCTGAACGTCCTCCTTCCCCTCCTCCTCCGTTTGAGGCATGGAGAGCAATTATGCAAGCGACCAACCAGAACACTCAGATGCTCATGCAGATGAGGCAGAACTTTCAAGCCAACCAAGCAAATCAAGGCAATCATGGGAACCAAGGCCAAGGCAATCTGTTCAATCAACCTCACTTTGCGACACTGAACCAAATCTTGGCAAACCAACCGAATTCTTTCAGTTACTGTGTGGACCCACTGGATGCTGAAGATTGGATACAGACATCAAAAAGCCCTTTGAATGCAGTAACGTAAGGCCTGAGGATTTTGTCAAGTTTGCCACTTTCCAACTCAAAGATCAAGCTGCAGATTGGTGGCAACAGTACAAAGATTTTAGAGCTGAACGTGAGATCTCGTGGACGGACTTCTGCAAAGATTTCCACTCTCACCACATTCCTACCAGTGTCATTGAAGGCATGCATGAGCAATTCCGCAACCTGAAGCAAGGCACCATGTCCGTCTATCAATACAATGTCAAGTTCCAGAATCTTGCCCGTTATGCGAAGCAAGACATCCCCGATGCCAAGAGCTAGATTTATCAGTTCTGAGGTGGTCTGAAAGATTAACTCCAACTTGCTCTCACCTTGTTCAAGCCGGATGAATTTGACCAATTCTACAATATGGCTCTCAAGCAAGAGGCAGCTCAGCTCAAGTGTGAAGCTTCCAAAAAGAGGATTAGAGATGTTGTTCACTCCTCCTCTTCCTCTCAAGTGGTTAACAAGCAGCAGAAGTTCTGGCTACCGCCTCCTCCCGTGCGCCGTCCTCCAAAAAACAACAAGCACTCAGGTGGTCGTGGATTCTCCCACCCACCCAACCCAAGCAATCAGTCCAAGCCTCAGTTCCAAGCTTCAAGATCAAGTGGTCCTTATCATCGGCCTCTTTCAGAAGTTACTTGCAACAAGTGTTCTCAGAAGGGTCACTATGCCAACAAGTGTCCCAACCCAAGGCGCCTTCCGCCTCCTCCACGTGTCAGCACTGCTATTGTCAAGCACAATCCCAAGCATGCAAGAGTGAACCTGATGAGTGTAGCCCAAGCAGAGAATTCTTCTGATGTGATAATTGGTAATCTTCTAGTTAAGTCCATACCTGCTAAAGTCTTGTTTGATTTGGGTGCATCATGCTCTTTCATATCTCAACCTTTTGCATCAAAGCACAATGTTGACATTTTAAAAGTTTGCCAAGGGAATTATCAGTTGTTTCTCCCAGAAAGATAATGCATTCTAGTGCGTTTGCTCCAGATATATCTATTCATATGGGTGATTACAGTTTTCTGGTTTCTCCGGTTATTCTCGGCAATTACGACATTGATCTTATTCTTGGGATGGATTGGCTCTCCAAGCATGATGCAAACATTGATTGTGAAAATAAGGAAGTCAAGCTTACTCATCCTGACGAAGACGTGATTATCTTCGCCTCTCGAGATAACACAATCAGGCTATTCTCTCTCAATGACAAGGGCGAGATTAATGCCATTTCTCAGATTCCGGTGGTTCGTGAATATGAGGATGTTTTCCCTGAAGAGCTTCCAGGCATGCCTCCCCATCGCCAAGTTGAATTCGTCATCGAATTTGAGCCCGGTACCGAGCCAGCATGTCGGCGTCCGTACAAGCTTTCTCCTGATGAGTTGAAGGAACAAGAACGTATGGGTCTAATCAGGCCTAGTACTTCTCCTTGGGGCTGTGGTGTTCTATTTGTCAAGAAGAAGGATGGCACGGAGCGCCTTCGCATTGATTACCGGCCATTGAACAAGAAGACAATAAAGAATAAGTATCCACTCCCCAATATCAATGAAATGTTTGAGCAGCTCAAAGGAGCAAAGGTGTTCTCGAAGCTCGATCTCTGGATGGCTTACCATCAGATTCGTATCCGTGAAGAGGATATTCCTAAGATAGCATCCAGAACGACTTTTGGCACTTATGAATACACGGTCATGTCTTTCGGCCTTGCAAATGCTCCACCCACCTTCTCTCGGATGATGCACTTCATATTCAACCCCTACAACAATGAATTTGTTCTCGTCTATCTGGATGATACCTTGGTATTCTCCAAGAATGAAGAAGACCATGCCAAGCACCTCTGTTTGGTCCTTGCCAGGCTCCGTGAACAGAAGTTCCATGCGAAGTTTTCCACATGTGAATTCTGGCTGGATAAAGTCCTCTATCTTAGCCATATTATCTCTGCCGAGGGCATTTCTGTGAACCACGAGAAGGTTGAAGCTATTGTCAACTGGGAACCCTCGCAGAATGTCAAGCAACTCCGAAGCTTCCTTGGTCTCGCTAGCTATTGCAGAAGGTTCGTTGAGAACTTCTCCAAGATTGCCAAGACTCTTTCTGACCTGTTGCAGAAGAATGTCAAGTACTCCTGGACTCCTGATTGTGATGTGGCATTCAAAACACTCAAAGAGAAGCTCATTTCTGCTCCGGTTCTTACTCCTCCGGATGAGTCCAAGCCTTATGAAGTATTTTGTGATGCTTCATTGCAAGGTCTTGGTGGTGTTCTCATGCAAGACAAGAAGATTGTGGCATACACTTCTCGTCAGTTGAAACCAAATGAGAAGAATTACCCCACACATGATCTTGAGCTAGCAGTAGTTGTACATGCCTTGATCACGTGGAGACACCTTCTGTTGGGCAGAAAAGTGGACATCTTCACCGATCACAAGAGCTTGAAGTACATCTTCACACAGCCAAACCTTAACCTTCGCCAGACTCGTTGGGTTGAGATGATTCAAGAGTACGATCCAAGCATTGAGTACACTCCTGGCAAGGCCAATGTCATTGCAGATGCCTTGAGCAGAAAGGCGTATTGCAATAGTCTCCTTCTCAAACCGTTCCAGCCTGGACTTTGTGAATCATTCAGGAAGCTCAACCTCCAAGTCGTTCCGCAAGGCTTTCTTGCAAACCTTCAAGTTGCTCCTACCTTGGAAGATCAAATCCGTGAGGCCCAACTCAGTGATGCTATGGTGCAGAAAGTGAAACATGGTATTGCTAAGGGTACTCCCAAGTACAAGTGCTATCGCGTTGATGAGAAAGACACCTTGTTCATTGAGGACAGGATTGTGGTTCCCAAAGGTGATCTCAGGAAGCTCATAATGAACGAAGCACATGACTCCCTCCCCTCGATACATCCTGGAAGTTCTAGGATGTACCAAGACCTCAAGCAATCATATTGGTGGATTCACATGAAAAGGGAGATTGCCCAATTCGTGAATGAATGTGACGTCTGCAGAAGAGTGAAGGCGGAACATCAACGTCCAGTAGGTCTTCTTCAACCTCTACCTATTCCCGAGTGGAAATTCGATCACATTGAGATGTATTTCGTCATTGGGTTTCCCAAGTCCAAGAAGGGAAATGATGGTATCTTTGTGGTGATTGACAAGCTAACTAAAGTAGCTCAATTTCTTCCCGTCAAAG
This sequence comes from Secale cereale, assembly GCA_902687465.1. NCBI lineage: Eukaryota > Viridiplantae > Streptophyta > Magnoliopsida > Poales > Poaceae > Secale > Secale cereale. The sequence goes on from LR738711.1 coordinate 247,985,392, forward strand.
AATCCATCAACGCAGCCTAGCTGGCAGAGTTGTACACCTCCAGAACTGTTTCTCTGCATGGCATTCCTCAAGTGATCTCCTCAGACCGTGGAAGCTTGTTCACTTCCAAGTTCTGGGATTCTTTTCAGTCAGCCATGGGCACAAAGATTCGCTTCAGCACTGCGTTTCACCCTCAGACTAGTGGTCAAGTCGAAAGAGTGAACCAGATCCTCGAAGATATGCTAAGAGCTTGTGTCATCTCCATCGGTATGAAATGGGAAGATTGCCTTCCGTTTGCCGAATTCTCCTACAACAACAGCTTCCAAGCAAGTGCCGGCAAAGCTCCTTTTGAAATCCTCTATGGCAGAAAGTGTCGTACCCCTCTCAACTGGTCCGAGACTGGTGAACGTCAACTTCTTGGAAATGATTTGATCTCAGAAACCGAAGAGATGTGCAAAGTCATACGTGAGAATCTCAAAGCCGCGCAATCGCGTCAAAAGAGCTACTATGACGGCAAGCGTCCTGACTTGGCTTTCGACATTGGATACCATGTCTATCTCCGTGTTTCTCCCATGAAGGGCACTCAGAGGTTCGCTATCAAGGGCAAGCTTGCTCCAAGATACATGGGCCCTTTCACGATTCTTGGCAAGAGAGGCGATCTAGCCTACCAACTCGAGCTTCCCTCAACTTTGCAAATGTTCATGATGTGTTTCACGTGTCTCAACTCCGCAAGTGCTTCAAGACGCCTCAACGCACCGTTACGTTTCAAGAGATTGATCTTCAACAAGACTTGTCTTATCGTGAGCACCCCGTTGCTATTCTTGAAGAAACTGAACGCAAGACCCTCAACAAGTCCATCAAATTCTTGAAAGTGAAGTGGTCACACCATACCGACCGAGAAGCTACGTGGGAACGAGAAGATCACTTTCGTGCTGAGTATCCCTCCTTCTTTCAATCCTAGATCTCGTGACGAGATCTTTTTATAGTGGAGGAGAGTTTGTAACACCCCATTTGTGATACCTTCCAATTATGGCAATAAAGAATTTATCATTTTGATCCTTGTCCTTATCCTTGGGGGTTCTTGTCATTTAAGCTTTATTTTTGTTTTGCATTCTCATTTTATTTTCTTATGCATTCATGCATTGCTTCATCATCATCATGGCATCATATTCATCTTAGCTTCTTTTACTTGTCTTTGTTTGTGATGTGAGGTCCCTTGATGATGTTGTGTGTTGTTGGTGTCAAGCCATGCCTTGCTTAAACCCTAAACCCCCTCCTTTCTCTTCACCTCTTCTCCTTCCTCTTTTCTTTCTTTCTTTAATTATTTTTGCAAGTGACCTAGCCTATTCCATTAATGTTCAACTCCTCCCCATTTCTTTGTTGCTTTGACATGAGTCACCATGCAAAGCTATGACCCATTTTAAAGTGATTTGGTTAGGTTCAAAAATGACAGAAGTTTGAACCATATTCAAACACATTTTATTTTTCTACCTCTAAAAATGTCCAAACCAATTTTATAAAATAGAGCATAAATCCAGGAGCATGGGGATATTTTATTTATCTCATAACTCTATTTCCCTGAGCTTGCACTTTTCCATTTATTTTCTGTCTGAGGGAAATAGAAAAAGAAAAGAAATGGAAGCATCAGCAGCCGCAGCAGTGCAGCCCAGCCAGCAGGCCCAGCTTTTCCCCCTCGGCCCAGCTCCAGCCGGCCCACGCTAGCAGCCCGCGCGTCCCTTGCACCTCTTTTCACCCACGCACCCACTTACCCCCGCTAGCTCTCGCACACGTGGACTCCCTGGCCCCACACGTCAGCGACTGCGCCCACGAGTCTACCCACCTTTTCTTCCACCTCCAGCGGCGCCATGGGGACCGCGAGCTCGACGCCGTCGTCGCATCGTCGTGCCTCTGGCCCCCCTTTTAGGCTCTCAGCGTGTCCAACCCTCTCCCTATGACTCCTCCTTCCTCCTACCGCCGCCTCGTGAGCTAAGGGTCACCAGATCCGCCACACCAAAGCCGTCCCGAACGCATCTGGGAGCGTGAGCACATCACCGACGTGCCTCCCGTTGACCTCGGCCTCACCAACCTTGCCGAACTACTTCCTCGTCATCGACTACGTTGACTATATCCTCCACGCGGAGTCGATCGCCTGGCCTACGTCGTCTTCTTCCTCTTCTTCCACTCCGGCGGCCGTAGTTGTTCGAGCATCGTCGTCGCTGACTCCGACCACCTCCGAGCCAGCCGAACACCTCGCCGTGTTCGTGGTGAGCGTCTCCACCTCCCCGTGTAGTTTTCCCCTTCCTTTGCGTTGTCTAGACCATAGTCCATCATGCACCCGAGCGTGTCGCCGTCGGGACTCGTCGCCGGCGAGTATCCCGACCACCTTAGGCCGTCTTTCGTTGCCCGTCTGCTTCGCCTTGTCGTTTAGATGCTGCCAGAGCAGTCGCCGCTCCGCCTAGGCCGCTGCTTCGTCTCGTCGACGACCGCCGCCGCCCTTCTGTTTTGAGCTCGCCGCCGGCGTTGTAGTGGTTTCTAGGAGCTGCAAGTGCGTGGCGTGGATGCGGTGTTCCCCCAGGAACAGCCCGAACCCCTCCCCGTCAGTTTAGGTCGCCGGAGCAGTTTCGACGAGCCCCTGTTTTTCCCCTGATGCTGCATCTTAAGTTTACACTTCACGCGCTACACCTACATTCTGTCAAGAACACCTGCCTAGCCCAGTGGCTCGGCTCTTCGTCAGTAATCAGAGAGGTTGTGGGTTCGAAACCCGTCGGGGCTGTGGTTTCCCCCAATTTTTGATTATCCTGAGAGGCTGACAGGCAGGCCCCACATGTCATCCTCACTGTGCACTTTCCACCCGCGCATGCACACACTCATGCCACCTAAGCGCCCTGACCCCACAACTCAGTGGCAGTGGCTAGCTCAGCCTGGGTCAGTTGGGCTTTTTCCTTTTGTTTTTGTTTTTGTTTTTCTTTTTCTGCATTTACTTTGCATAATTAATATCTTCTGAATTATGCATCTGATGAAAATGAGTTATATAGGAAAACTGCTTAGTTTTTCATGTAGAATATTTATATGCTGTTTGTTGCCATGTTCAAAACACTTAAAATGATGTTTGAATTATTATGTGTGCTAAATGTGCTTAAACTTGTAAAATTCATAACTAAATATCTACAACTCCAAATTTAACAAACTTTATATGCATTTGGGGTGGAAAAATGTGTAGAATAATGTGGTGCTGTTGTTTTGCATGTTTAACAACTTTAAAATGTGAGTTGCTCAGTTCTGTCCCAAATGCATTAAATGACTATGGGAGTTTCTGGAAATTGTTGTTTGTTCTTTCCAGCCCATTTTAAAATCCTAGCATGTTGTTGTAGTCCTAGATGCACCCTTGCCATGTTAATCAACTCTTTTAAACTTGTTGGGTGCTTGTTTAAATAATCTACATAACCTTGTGAACATGTTAGTTTTGTTCTTTTGCTTGTGTTCATACTTGTGTTGTGATCTTGTTTTGCTATGATGTTTGTGCACTCTTGTGTCCCTAGGAGATGCATCATATCTATTCATGTACATATGCATCATACCCATGCATCATGTGTTTGATCATTGCATGATGATTGATTGTGTTCCGGTGTTGCATTGTTGTGTTGGTTAGAGCCCGGTGACGATTCGGAGTTCGAGGTTCCTACCAAGGCTGAGTTTGAGGAGCAAGGTTACGATGCCTCCATGGAATCAACAGGCAAGATGACCAATCCCAGATATCACTACTATCTTTGCCTATGCTAGATGCCTCGCTCTTTAGATATTGCCTCGATGAGGGTTCCTGGTTGTCAGCCCTCCTATTGTTGCCATGAAACTCTCTAACCATCGTTGTCTGGCTAAGTACGCATCGCTCGGCCCCTCTTATAGCGTTGTTAGTTGCAGGTGAAGATTTGAAGATTTTTGCCCCGTGATGAAGTTATTGTTGGGATATCACAATATATAATCTGTTAAACTAATTAACATATATATTTGTAATGGGTGGAAGGCTAAGCCTCTTGCTTGGTGTTTTGTTCCACTCATGCCACCCTAGGAACCGATAAACCAGTGTTATGTTCCTTGATTTTGCGTTCCTAACACGGTTGGCATTTATGGGCCCCCCTTGATAATCCGCTGTGTGTTAAAGCTTTTCCAGCAAGGCCCAACGTTGGTTTTACATTTGCCTAATAACTAAAACTTGCATAGGGCGTTGCAAACCCGAGTTCTTAATTAACAACCTGGGCCAGTGCTCCTCATGAGTGTTGGTCCAAACCGGGGGTTTTGCGGGGCCACCACAGGGAAACCCGAGATTTGTTATATACCTGTAGAATCACCCATCCAGACATGGCCTGAGATGAGATACGCGCGACTACTATCAGGGTGTCGGCACGCCGGGAGGTCTTGCTGGATTAGTCTTACCTTTGTCGAAATATCTTGAGCACGGGATTCCGAGAATACTCGGGTCTTCCCACTTTGGAGTTGCGACTCCGGAGATCATGAGCTTGTGATGGGCTAAGTTGGGACACCCCTGCAGGGGTTTTATCTTTCGAAAGTCGTGCCCGCGGTTATGTGGCAGATGGCAATTTGTTAATATCCGGTTGTAGATAACTTGACACCATATTCATGAATACACTACATGCATGAGTAACCGTGATGGTCTCTTTCCGAAGGGCTTCGGGAAGTAAACACGGTGGGGTTATGTTTGATCGTGAGTAGTTAGGATCACTTCTTGATCAACTTGGTGATCGTTGGCACTTGTTCTCTTCTCGCTCTATAAATCGTAAGCTAGTGCTTAGTGCTTGCTGCAACCATGTTTATCGCATTTTCCACACCTAAGGCTTTGGTAGTTTTCGTACCTGGGAACGGGATTGCTGAGTCCTCTGTGGCTCACAGGTTCACCACACACTAGATGCAGGTACCGTTGAGAACTATACAGGAGATGGTTCAGAGTTGTACTGGGAGTTCGATGAAGAGCGTGGACGTTACTATGTGTCTTATCTCGACGATCAGTAGTGGTTCTTACTAGGAGGATCCGGGCTTGTGTTATTTATGGTATCTTTTTGTTTGGATTTCGTCCGTAGTCGGACTCTGATGTTATTTGGATGATGTATGTTATTGTATTTCATTGTGTGATGTGGCGAGTGTAAGCCAACTATCATTTTACACTTTCATCCCTGAATTTTACATGAGTTGTGCAAAGATACCATACTTGAGATCGTTCTAGTATGCGTTTATGTCCTTAAGTCGTGCCTCGACACGTGGGGGAACATAGCCGCATACTGGGCATTACATTGCGGGAGAGTGGACCGCTGTAGATAGATGGGGGAAGGTGATGAAGATGTTGGTGAAGATGACGGAGTTGTTGGTGTAGATCACCGTCGCATGATGATGGCCCCGGCGGCGTTTCGGCGCCACCGGGAGAGAGGCGGTGTCGGTCTCAAAACCAGCAAATCTCAGGTTGGCGTGCCCAAGCTGTGCATCTAAGGATCGATGGTAACAAGGGACTGGTGACATGATGGTTTACCCAGGTTCAGGCCCTCTCTATCGAGGTAATACCCTACTTCTTGCTTGATTGATCTTCATGAATATAGGGTTACAAGAGTTGATCTACCTCGAGATCGTAATGGCTAAACGCTAGCAGTCTAGCTTATGATTGTTGTGATTCTGGTAGCCTCTACGGACTAAACCCTCTAGCTTATATACTCGCCAGAGGGGGCCTAGGGACAAAGATGACTTGGGGAGGAAGAAATCATTACATCCGGACATCTATCTTGCCTTTCTACGTACATATGAGTCCTATCTGGACATGGGGGATGACCTTCTGCTTTTATCTTCATGGCCCCTCAGACCGGCCGAACTTCAGTAGCCGGGACACTCGAGGACCCCTAAATCCAGGACTTCCTCTAGGGGAGAGAGACCCCCTCATTCTAATTCTTACTTGACCCCCCCCCCTATATGGGAGGAGGGTTTCCCCTCTGGTCCATGGCCTCCATGGCAGCAAAGGGGCGGGAGCTCCTTTGAGATTGGATCTGTCTCTCTGTCTCCTTCTATTTCTGTGCTCCCAGATTCTGGCCTTTCACAATTTCTTAAATTACCAGAGATCCGTAACTCCAATTGGGCTGAAATTTTAACACAATTTTTATCCGGATATTGGCTTTCTTGCGGAGAAAGAAGGGCACCAACCTCCTTACGGGGTAGCCACAAGGGTCTAGGGCGCGCCTTACCCCCTAGGGCGTGCCCCTACCTTCTGGCCCACTCGGGCATCGTCTCGCGTTGATTCTTCTTCCAAAAAATCACATATATTCCAAAAAAAACTCTGTAAGTTTTTATCCCGTTTGGACTCCGTTTGATATGGATTTTCTGCGAAACAAAAAACATGCAACAAACATGAACTGGCACTAGGCACTGGATTTATATGCTAGTCCCAAATATACTATAAAAAACTGCCAAAAGTATGTAAAAGTTGTAGAATATTTGCATGGAACAATCAAAAATTATAGATATGACGGCAACGTATCAGCATCCCCAAGCTTAATTCCTGCTCGACCTCGAGTAGGTAAATGATAAAAAGGATAATTTTTGATGTGGAATGCTACCTAGCATAATCTTGATCATGTAATCTAATCGTGGCATGAATATTAAGACACGATGGTTTAAAGCAATAGTTTATCATTTGACATAAAAGGATTTAATACTCGGGCATCCCAACAAACAATCAAGTCTTTCAAAATATCAATGCTAAAGAACTTTATCCCTTCAAAATCGTATAGTCTTTTATGCTCCCTTTTCTTAACACAAGGTACCCCTCATGCCCATCCTGATGTCAGTCAAGCAATTGTTTCCATACTTTACTTTTTCTAACTTTTTCCAACTCTTCACGCAATACATGAGCGTGAGCCATGGACATAGCACTATGGGTGGAATAGAAGGTGGTGATAGAAAAAAGGAGGGAGAAAGTCTCACATAGTCTAGGCAAATCAATGGACAATGGAGATGTCCGTCAATCGATATCGATGTGAGTGAGTAGGGATTGCCATGTAACGGATGCACCAGAGCTATAAGTGTATGAAATCTCAAAAAGACAACTAGTGGGTGTGCATCTAATTTGCTTGCTCATGAAGACCTAGCGCATTTGAGGAAGCCCATCGTTGGAATATACAAGCCAAGTTCTATAATGAAAATGTCCCACTAGTATATCAAAGTGACAATATAGGAGACTCTCTCTATGAAGAACATGGCGCTATTCTGAAGCACAAGTGTGGAAAATGGATATTAACATTGCCCCTTCTCTCTTTTTCTCTCATTTTTTATATTCTCATTTTTTGGTGGGCTTCTTTGGCCCCCTTTTTTTATTTAGGCTTCATTGGCCTCTTTTTTTATTTCCTCACATGGGGGAATGCTTTAAAAATGATGATCATCACACTTTTATTTACTTACAACTCGATATTACAACTCGATACTACAACAAAGTATGACTCTATATGAATGCCTCCGGCGGTGTATGGGGATGTGCAATGATCTAGCATAGCAATGACATACAAAAACGAACAAGCCATGAAAATATCATGCTAGCTATCTTAAGATCATGCAAAGCAATATGACAATGATGGTGTGTGTCATAATAAACGGAATTGTGGAGTTACATGGCAATATATTTCGGAATGGCTATGTAAATGCCATAATAGGTAGGTATGGTGGATGTTTTGAGGAAGGGTATAAGGTGGTTTGATGCACCGGCGAAAATTGCGCGGTACTAGAGTGGCTAGCAAGGTGGAAGGGTGAGAGTGCATATAATCCATGGACTCAACATTAGTCATAAAGAACTCATATAATTATTGCGAAAATCTATTAGACCCCGAAGCAAAATACTACGACGCATGCTCTTAGGGGGAGGTTATTAGGAGTTAACCATCGCGCCCCCCAACCTTCACGCAAAGATAAACAATCAAAATACAATGTGCGCCAATTTGATTACATAGTTAGGAGACCGTACGTGGATGCTACAGGAATCACAAACCATAACACCAATATTCTTACTAAACCGCAATCATTCACTAGTACCTCCCACATATTAGCTCTCTATATCCCAAAACTATTGCTAGGAATCAAACATATCATATTCAATATTCTACAAGTTTTATGTAGGATTTTATGACTAACCATGTGAATGACCAATTCCTGTTAACTCTCTAAATAGATATAAGTGAAACAAGAGAGTTTAATTATTTCTACAAAAGATATGCCCACGCTCTAACAAATATGAGTGAAGCAAAAGAGCATTCTACAAATGGTTGTTTTCTATGTGTAGAGAAACAGGCAATCCAAACTTTAAAAGATATAAGTGAAGCACATGAAACATTCTATAAAGCCATACTCAAAAAGATATAAGTGAAGTGAATAGAGCATTCTATAAATCAATCAAGGACTATCTCATACCAGCATGGTGCATTATTAAAAAAAGCACACGACGCTCTAAGATTTATGCATATCGTGTGAACAAAATAAAAACCAAAACATACCGATAATTGTCGAATAAATATGGGATGCCTTCCGAGGCATCCCCAAGCTTAGACTCTTGAGTCTCCTTGAATATATACTTGGGATGCCTCGGGCATCCCCAAGCTTTAACTCTTGCGTCTCCTCATTCTGCTCATATCAATACCTCCTCGATATTCGAACACTTCATCCACACAAAACTTAACAAATATTTTTTATTAGTGGGGTTAGTACATGTAACATAGAATCCCATTATGTACTACTCTAACATTATTGTATAATTATAATCAAACATTACCCACCGTATGCTATCACAATTCTATGGGCCCATGTCAAAGGAGGCTCAACAAGATTTCAAACATAAGCAAGAAATGAAACTGTAACAACAATCTGTGAAAACAGGATAGTCTGTAGTAATATGAACATTAACCATACTTCTGTACCTCTAAAAAATCTAAAACATTTGGACAAAATAAAAGATTTGTATAGAAGTACTGTCCAAAAAGTTTCAGAAGCATTGGGCTTTCCAGCAAAAAATGTAAAATCACGCACTATAGCCAAAGTTTCTGTTTTTGCACCGCACAAACCAAACAAGCAATCTAATCATTGTAAAGGCAAATCTTGGCACATTATTTTTATAATAAAATGGATTTACACAAGGGGATAATTATTTTTGTTGAAAATTTTCTATAATCGAGATTCACAAAGTTTCCATGGGCATGAACAAATTTCAAGGCTAGCCCCCACTTTAACAATGCTCGTCTTTCTCACTTCCGCTTTTCTTTTCAAAAAAATTAGGTTCCCCTCTTTTTTTATACTAAAAGCACTCAACAGAAATAAATGAATCTCTAAAACTTCCGGGTTGTCTCCCTGGCAGCGCTTTCTTTAAAGCGATTAAGATAGGCATATAGTGCTCAAGTAATGGATCCACCCAGATCCCAAGGTATATCAAAGCCAATTTTAATTAACGATGATTTGTGATTTAGTAGTGAGCACAAAGTAACATATATCATGCAAAGACGAACTCTAACTCTCTTCCTATACATCGGCATGTCATAAAAGAACAATTCATGCACATCAAGTAAAGGCCAATACATAGTATAAGCAGTTTCTTGAAATTTTATTGTATTGGAAACATAGAGAGGCAGAGATTTAGTTCCTCTCTCATAATAATTTCAAGTAGGAGCAGCAAGCACATGCATATTATATTCATAAAAATCATCATGTGCAATAGTAGAACGCAACCCATCAATATAATCCTTAATAACCATAAACTTCTCCGATATAGTGTAGTTGGGAGAATTCAAATAATTTCATGTTTAACATAAGGAACTATAGCAAGGTCATCTTCATAAGCATAATTCATATTGTCATCATGGCCTCAAGCAAAGCAAGCATCAAGTTTATCAAAAATGGATATTTCTAACAAATCAAAAGGATAATAACAATTATCATAGCGATCATCCTTTGGTAAGTATGAAGGGAAATTAAACAATGTATGAGTTGAAGAGTTACTCTCATTAGAAGGTGGGCACAGGTAGCTAATCTGTTCTTCGTCCTTTTGTTCTTCACTCTCCTCGTCATCTTTTTCATCTAATGAGCTCACAGTGTCATCAATTTCTTCTTCCATAGTTTCCTGCAAAATATTAGTCTCTTCTTGGACAGCGGAGACTTTCTCAATAAACGCATGAATATTGGAATTATATTCATAATTATCATAGCAATATTTCAATATAGCAAAAATTTCAGGCCTATAAACATCATCATCAAAAGCTTCATACTTTTCAAACAAATATTCAATTTCATAAGCACCCTTAAAAGCAACAAATTCTTCTATTCATTCCACATCATAGTAATCATATCTACCATTATCATTATCATTATCATTTGCATGAAAAGGGAAGGTGTGGAGCCTTCATCCTAGAGCAAAAAGTATAATCATATCTCATGCATACTTGCCGAGCATACCAACAGAACATATAAATTTGATCCCATAATAGTTTGCCTTTTGTGTCAAGCGATAATCCCTAAAGTATTCACGTTGATCCAACGTGTCTCCCATCATATAATTGAATTGGGTTTTCTCAGGATTATTAAAGTAGTACATAATATCTTTCACATAATGAGCATCAAGGGTTTTAGGAGGTTCCCCATCTCCATGAGTAGCAAGTACACCTAATTTTTTTGGTATTTCGTGTTCCATATCCATAACTAAGATAGTGAACAACTTAGAAAAACAAATTAAATCTACTAAGTGATAAAGCAAACAAGCACACACGAGAATATTCACCCCACGCTATTGCTCCCAGGCAACGGCGCCAGAAAAAGGTCTTGATAACCCACAAGTATAGGGGATCAATTGTTGCCTCTTTCGATAAGTAAGAATGTCGAACCCAATGAGGAGCTAAAGGTAGAACAAATATTCCCTCAAGTTCTATCGACCACCGATACAACTCTACGCACGCCCGACATTCGCTTTACCTAGAACAGGTATGAAACTAGAAGTACTTTGTAGGTGCAACGGGATGAGTTTGCAAGAGTATAAAGAGCACACAAGTATAAACTAGGGGCTGTTTAGGTAAAGAAGCAATAAAGTTAGTATAGAGAGTGTGGAAAAGTGGTGGTAGGAGTTGCGAAATTGTCCCTAAGCAATTGATTACGTTACTAGACCGATAACAAGTTTTATGTGGGAGAGGCCACTGCTAGCTTGTCATCCCTGACTTGGAATTCTATGGACTTATGATTGGAACTATTAGCAAGCATCTGCAATGACTAACATTCCTTAAAGTAAAACCAAACCATAGCATTAAGATATATTAGTCCCCCTTCAATCCGGTATGCATCAATTTCTATGCTAGGTTGTGTCGGGTCGTGGGTTCCGGCAAACCCTTGAGGTTCGAACACTGGGGTGCGCACGAAGATCTCTCCTTCCCGCTCTAGTTTGCTCTCGCACCGATTCCTAGGCTAGCTCATCAAACCCAAAGAACAAGAGACACGAGGATTTATACTAGTTCGGGCCATCATTGTGGTGTAATACCGTACTCTAGTGTGGTGTGGTGGATTGCCTTGTAGACTGAGGATGAACAAGTACATGTGAAGAACATCATCCTGAGGAGAGGTGTTCTTGGGCTCGGTGAGCTGGTGGAGGTAAGGGTGGTCTGAATCATCCCCCGCCCCTCTATGGTGGTGGCTAGTCCAATTTATAGGGGGCCCGGGTCCTCTTCCCAAATATTGAGCGCCAAGGGATCCCACAACGGCCAAGTTTGAAGGGGGACAACTAGTACAAGCTATTCTGACAAAAGGTGGTCTTCGCCTACCAAAGGCTCTGATGGTGACGTCGTCGTGAGCTCCGTGGTGACCTTTGCACTGCCATCCTGCTGGTCTTGGTCTCGTTGCACCGATATGGAAACCTTTGCCTGACGCCTCGGGACTCGTCACATGCGCTTTCCCCTTTAGCACCAAAGAGAAAACTGGCTTCCTACACCCGCTGGCACCCGCCTGGCCTTGGTCGTCATGGCTCACGTCACGCGAACCTCGGGAGGTGTCCCTAGCCTTGATATCTCCGCTCCTCGGGAGCCAGCCTGGTGAGGCCGCCCCAGGGGAGGTCTTGCGTCGTCCTCCTCACGAGGCTTGGCCCCTCGCGAGGGTCTTGAGTGGTTTGCTGAGGAAGATGGGCCATACTAGGCCGCTGGATGAGCCAAGGTCTGAGCCGCAGGAAGGCAAGTCTGGGTACGCCTGTTCCCAGAACACCGACAGTAGCTCCCGGGCCCAAGGTGCGCTCGGACTTTGCTTCGCGGCGAAGCCAAGGGTCAAGTGCGGAGCGCCGCGGGCCCCAAAAGCATGCAGCCTTGATTGAGGCGTGGCGATTGCCAGGTCGTGGGCGTCTCTACTTCCCCACGCCGCCTCGGCAACAGCAAAATTTGACGAGTCCCTGCATGCACAAAGACCATCATTGCCTGCGATTATGGAGGTCGGCTATTGGCCTTCCCCTGGCTATAAATGAGGTGACGGGCGGAGCCCCCGTTGCCCATATTCTTCCTCCATTGCGCCCGCTTCTTCCTCTTCCTCCTTGCTCCTTGCTTTGCAGAGCCACCCATGGCACCAATACGGTGATTTTCTGTCGCCGAGAAGGGAAAAACCTCTCGTGTAGAGCTGGGGTCGCTCCCGCCAAAGAAAAGGCCTTTCTGCTCTTGCGATGCCGTCATGAGGCCGGAAGTGACGAGACCTTGGCACGAGAGGCCTCCCCCCGGCTACCCGCTGCCCTTGTATGCCTGGGTGCAAGCCTCCGGAGGGGAAGGCAGCGCCCAGCGCCGCTCGCGCCTTGGCCGCGTCGAGCATGCCGGTGCGGTGCGCGCCGCCGCCCCGCGCACGCACGTTGGAGGCTCCTCGCACGAATTCGTAGTGTGGGCGGCGATGCCTCTGAAATCCTGGATCCGCTTCCCGCAACTCTTCTTTGAAGAGATGCCGCCGAGAGGGCTGCTCGAGCTGTTGTTACGGCATGCCGAGTGCCAGGCCCCGGCTATGGGGGATGTGGTTGAGGTCATCTCCTCGAGCAAGATCTTCATGACCCGCGGATGGGGCGAGGTCGCACGCGTCTGCACGCGGAGGGCGCCCTCGCCATTCACTTCGAGTACGACGGTGCCTCCGTGCTACTCTTCAAGGTGTTTGATGAGGAGGGACGCCGCCTGGAGTGCTGTCCTGGAGGGGGCCGTCAGGGTGGCACAGCGACTGGTGCCATGCCTACCATTGGTCCCGCCGTCGGCTCTCCTAGCAGCAGCTATCGCCCTTGGGAATCCAGCGGCTCTCCCAAGGCTGACGAGTCTCCGTAGACGAGCGACGATAGCTACACGCCTCCAAGCTCGCGCCATGCCCGTAGCGCATCAGCTGCATGAGCTCATCGCCGATGGTGACCTGAGTGGCGTCGGAGATGGCCTCTCATGGCCCACTATTGATTATGGCGTCGACGATGGTAGCCGTAGTTAGGGTCTCTCGAAATCCCTCTCTTTTTCTCCCTGCGAGGAATCAAAGACAACCCCATGGGGGCGTGTAAATAACCTATAACGCTTTTGCTCTGATGCTTATTATCCTCGCTAAGAGACCCTGTTTGCAAGCCTTGTTCCGGCTATGTTGCTTCATTTTACCCTTTCAGTAGCTTGGTGCTCTACGCCGGCCGGTTCGAGTCCGAAGGCGAGCTATAGCCATCGTTGGTATGCCACGAAGCGATGCCGTGGTCAAGGCTAGGAGGTGAGTGGCCCGGGGTCCGGTAAGAGCTCCTGAGGCGCGATGCTCAAGAGGTCCCTCTTGGTGTGCAAGCAGCTTCCGGAGACTAAAAAGGGAGGTGACATTGCTGATGCGTGACTGCAGAAACCAACTCGTCAAGTGATGGCGGCACGCCAATGGGAAGCATGACTTATCTTGACAGGTCTGAGGTGATTCCTCAAGCGGTGCGCCTGGCTTGCTTCCGATGCCGCATGGCTGAGATTTTGCGATTTCCTTCCCGCTTGCCATAGAGTTCTGCGTCGGCAGAGCCCGACCCCACGCATACCTCAGCCACCACTAGCTTGTCTGGATCACCAGGATGATACCAGGGAGTGAGGGGCTACGTGGCCAGTTAGGCCCCTGAGACGCGATGCTCAGGGGTCCCCCTTGAGGTACGAACGACCCTTGGGAAGGAAATGCTGGACAAGGCCTTGGTGTTCTGCGTCGGCAGGGCCCGACCCCGCGCATACCTTAGCCTCCGCCATCTTGTCCTGATTGCCAGGACAAGACCAGGGAGTGAGGGGCTACGTGGCAAGTTACGCCCCTATACGCAATGCTTAGAGGCCCCCCTTGACGTACGAACAGACCTCAGCTCTCTAAGACGGCCTCCCCTTCTCCCGTCCTTCTTGGTGCTCTGCGTCCTCGGGTCCCGACCCTCGAGCAAAGATCAGCCGCCGCTGGTATGCCAGGTCGCGATGCCGTGGTCAAGGCCAGCGGGTGAGGGCTGGAGAGTCGGTAGGAGCCCCTGAGACGCGATGCTCGGAGGGCCCCCTTTAACGCGCAAGCGAATTACGTGAGAAGGGGAGAACGGCAGCACAACTTAGAACCACGCCTACCACTGGGCCAATGATCACTCCGCAGGAAGTCTAAGGCATCGAGGACCTGGTGAGGTGACGTATGTGGGGCAGGCCACGAGTCAGAGCTCAATCTCTCGGATTTGTCAGCGTTGCAGGGATGGACCCGAGCACAAGCGCCGCGCCAACATGTGCAGCCCCCATTGCGGGATGAACAAAAATCCATTAGGCAGCGGGGGAGGCCAAAAGAGGTGGTCAGTGAGAAGGTGATGTCCATAAGATAAATCATAAGAGGAAATGAGCTAACTTAGGCAACGTAAAATGCGATACATGCCACAGGGATGGACCCGTGCGGCCTGGGGATGATGCGGCCCAAGGGGCGCCCCCAACAGAGTAAGCTAAAGATGCAAAAAGGATACATCCCGCAGGGGCAGGCCCATGCGACCTGGGAATAATGCAGCCCGAGGGGCGCTCCCAGTTGAACAAAACTGGAAAATGTCACCTGGCATAGTTTCTGAAGTGGCGCTGATGTAGCTGAAGACGCTCGATGCAGATGTCGCTCCTCACGAGCCGCCTGACTCCGGGGCCTCGCAAGGCTCCGGAGGTTCCGAGAGCTCGTGAAGAACCAAGGCCACCTCCACCAAGATCTCCTGATGTCTAGCCTCGTGAGCTGCCAGGACTTCTCGCATGTGGCGCTGGTGCAGGCTGCCTAGTTCGGCAAGCCGAAGGGCATGCGAACGTAGCTGTGAGGGGGACCCTCACACCGACCAGCGCGTGATGCCTAGTAACGCTCCTGAGATGCGGCCCTGTTGAGCTCGAGGTAGTCGATGTAGACGCGCAGCTCACCATCACCGCCTGGATAGGAAGCCGCACCGGGTAGTGGGCGGCTGTCGCTACACATGGCTCTTGGCATCTAAATCTCCTGGGTTTTCATGGTGATGAACTCCTAAGCACTAGGTGCCTTGCGCCTCGTGCCCGCTTGAGGGAAGCGTGCGGCAAAGCACACCTCCACATGGTGCCCGAGCGCCTCCCTCAAGACATTGGCTAGGTCGGAGGCCCTCCAGGGGAGAGCCCCCGAGCCCAGCATGAGGAGAGCGTCAGGCGCGCCTTCCTATGCGAGGGAGGGAGGCGCCCCATCCATGGCCGCGTGTCCTGAGGTGGTAGCGATGCTCTCCTGAGGCCCCTGGTGCAGCAGCTGCTTCTTCTCCTTGGGGCGGCCTCGGGAGGGTAGATGGGCGCCATCATTGTCTGGATCCTCGGCCACCACAGCCTGGTAAGTGTGCTCGAGTGAGCACACCGCATCCTTTTCTTTGCAGGCAACTGTGACGACGCTGCCGCTTCCTCGCATCTTGAGGTTGTTGTAGCCGTGGTGAGTCACTGCCATGAACTTGGCCAGGGCTGGTTACCCGAGGATGGCGTTGTAGGGAAGATGAATGTGGGCGACATCGAAGTTGATGAGCTCGGTGCGGTAGTTGTCGCGCTTACCAAAGGTGATAGGTAGGCGATTCTGCCCTATCGGGGTGGTGGAGCCGCCAGTTACTCCTGAGAAGGGCTTGGTAGGCTGTAGCTGATCGTATGGCACTTGGAGTCTATCGAACGTCTTGATGGACAGGACATTGAGCCCTGCGCCGCCATCTATGAGGGTCTTGATGACTTGAACATTGCCGATGACGGGTGAGCAGAGCATTGGGAGGGCGCCGGCAGTCGCCGCACACTTGAGCTGGTCTGTTGAGCTGAAGGTGATGGCGCACTTGGACCACCTAAGTGGGCGCGTGGCTTCGAGCTAGGGGAGAGCCGCATTTACTTCTCGGGCAAACTGCTGGAAGAGGCGCTGAGAGGCTGGGGCCTGAGCACCACCCAAGATGCAGGCGATGGCGCGAGGCTCCTGGAAGACCACAGCCCGCTCGTCCTGGTCATCGATTCTCCTGGGTGGTTGCAGCGGAGGGAGGACGGCCTTGCCCCCAGGGCGGTCCTTGCGAGGCTGGTCCCTCCAAGCACCCTCGCGAGGTTGGTTCATCCAGGCACCCTCGCGAGGCTGGTCCCTCCAGGCACCCTCTCGAGGCTGAACGTGCCAACGGTCCTCACGAGGCTGATCACGCCACTCCTGACGGGGGCCGCGGTCGTCCCAACGTCCCCCGGTCCGGCTTCCTCCATGACCATAGTCCCGGTCGCTGCGCTCGAGGCGTCGGCCGATGCGCCCTTCGCGGATGGCCCTGAGCTCTTGGCAGTCATTGGTGTTGTGGCTATGCACGTTGTGCAAGGTGCAGAATGGCTGGCTGCTCTTGGATGACTCCGGATGGGTGTGTCCATGCTTCATCTCTGGTTTGGCCGCGAGCACGGCCACCCCTTTGGGCTTCACGTCCTTGCCCTTGGCCTTCTTGTCTTCAGGGTCAACGGTGGGGAGCTCGTCGAGGGAGAGGCGCCCCTCCTCAACTCTGGCGCACTTGGTCGCGAGGTTGAACAGCTCCAGAATTGTGCACAGATCTTCGTGGATGGCGAGCTCCTCCTTGATCTTGACATCGCGGACGCCATCGGAGAATGCTGAGATGATGGCCTCGTCAGCGACCTTGGGGATCTTCACGCGGACGCTATTGAAGCGCTCGACGAACTTCTGCAGAGCTTATCCTGGTTGTTGCTTGATGCGCCGTAGGTCACCTGCGGCCCGGGGGTCGTCTCGGGTGCCCTGGAAATTGGCGATGAACCGCTCGCGCATCTGTCCCCAGGAGGAGATCTATCCCGCGGGCAGGTTCAGGAGCCACGAGCGTGCGTCGTCCTTGAGAGCCATGGGGAACCAGTTCCCTATGATCTTCTCGTCGCCGTTGGATGCCTCGATGCTCAGCTCATAGAGCTGCAGGAACTTAGCAGGGTCGGGGGTGTCATCATAGCGTGGAGGCAGGTCGAGCTTGAACTTCCCAGGCCACTTGACGTTGCGCAGCTTGGGGCGAGGGCCTTGCAGCTTGCTGTTGATATCAGAGCTAGTCGCGGAGGTGGTGCTTGGTCTTGGTTCCTGCGCGCCACCATAGCAGGGGACGCACGGTCTCGACGTGGCGGTGGAGGGAGTGCTGGCGCTCCTCCTCGAGGCCGCTAGATCTCTTGGCAGCTTCCTTCTTCATGCACAGGGGCAGGGGGTCGCGCCACGGGGCCGCGTGCCTTGGATCATTGACGACACCTTGATGCTGACGGTGTTCTAGGAATGGGGGTACCCAGACTTGCCTGCCTGCGGCCCAGGGCGTGGCTCATCAGGCGGCCTAGTACGGCCCAACCTCGTCAGCAACCACTCAAGACCCTCGCAAGGGGCCGAGCCTCGCGAGGCGGACGACGCAAGACCTCCCCTAGGGCGGCCACACTAGGCTGGCTCCTAATGAGTGAAGATATCAAGGCAAGGGGTACCTCGTGAGGCCCTTGTGACGTGAGCAGTGACGACCAAGGCCAGGCGGGCGCCAGCGGGCGCAGGGTGCAAGTTTCCTCTTCGGTGCTAAAGGAGCAGGCGCAGGCGAGGAGTCCTGAGGCATCAGGCAAAGGTTTCCATATCGGTGCAACAAGACCAAGACCAACATGATGGTAGAGCGGAGGACATCGCGGAGCCCATGGCGGCGTCACCACCAGAGCCTTTGGTAGGCGAAGACCACCTTTTGTCAGGATAGCTTGTACTAGCTGCCCCCCTTCAAATTTGGCCATTGTGGGATCCCGTTCCGCTCAATACATGGGAAGAGGACCACGACCTCTATAAATAGGACTAGCCACCACCATACAGGGACCATCTGATCTTGAGCGGACCCAACCTAGGGGATTGGATCTTTGAAACCGCCCAGACACCCACAAGCTCACTCGAGCACAAGACCACCTCTCCTCAGGTGGCTATTCTCCCATGTACTAGTTCTTCCTCAGCCTACAAGGCATTCCACCACACTACATTGGATTAGGGTATTACACCACAACGGTGGCCCAAACCAGTATAAACCTTGTGTCCCTTGTTCTTCGGGTCTGACTAGCTAGGCCTAGGGATCGGCGAGTAGACGAGCTAGGGCGGACGGAGAGATCTTCGTGCGCACCCCAGAGTTCGAACCACAAGGGTTTTGCCAGAACCCAAGATTCGACATTTGGCGCGCCAGGTAGGGGTGTGCTGAAACTTCCCTTCCGTCGAGCTGCGCTCTGTCGTCCCACCGGTTCCATGGCTGACACTCGCACAACCCATGCTGAGCGGCGGGCTGCCCTCGCCGCCCGCGTCGCTCAGATAGCTCCTCCCGGCGCGGCATGAACAGCAGGCCTCGTCCCTGCATCCCTCCGTGCAGCGAGACGGACGCACCACGACCCCGTCACTGAACCTAGCAGTCTCGTCGTCCCATGCTCGTTGCGGACCTGTGGACGCGCAGGCTGCGTTGCTCATGGCGCGTGAGCTCCAGCGCTACCGCCCCGTCGATGACTTCTACCAAGAATGGCACGACCACATCACCGAGCTCGCCAGCGCTGTTGGGGGCTCTCCAGCGCTGTCCCTCTTGCTACCTCGTCCGCCTCCCCGTGCGGACGACATGGCCCATGAAGCTCCTCTGCTACCTCCGTGTCAAGGCATCGTCCAAGACCCAAGGCACGTGGCCCCGCGGCATGACCACCCACGTGCGGTGCCAGTGTACGAAGAAGGAAGCTGCCAAGAGATCTAGCGGCCCCACGGAGGAGCGCCAGCGCTCCCTCCACCGCCACGTAGAAACTGTGCCCCC
>LR738711.1:248004750-248114426 GCA_902687465.1 Secale cereale
CCCCCCCCCCCCCCCGCCGCGGTGGCACGCGAGGACCAAGGCCAAGTTCTGCCTCCCCAACAAGCTCCGGTGTGGACAGCAGGCTGCAAGGCCCTCACCCTCGAGCTGCGCAACGTCAACTGGCCCGGGAAGTTCAACCCCGACTTGCCTCCACGCTATAAAGGCACCCCCGAACCTGTGGAGTCCCTGCACCTCTACGAGCTGAGCATCGAAGCGCCCGGCGGTAACGAGAAGATCATGGCGAACTGGTTCCCCATGGCCCTCAAAGATGGCGCGTGCTCATGCCTCCCGAACCTACCCGCGGGATCGATCTCCACGTGGAGCGCGATGCGCGAGCGGTTCATCGCGAGCTTTCAGGGCACCCGAGACCGCCCCTCGCCCCCCCCCCCCCGGCCACGGGTGACCTGCGGCGTATCAAGCAACAACCAGGACAAACCCTACAGAAGTTCATCCAGCGCTTCAACAACGTCCGCGTCAAGATCCCCAAGGTCACGGACGAGGTCATCATTTCCGCATTCTCATATGGTGTCCGCGACGTCAAGATGAAGGAGGAGCTTGCCATCCGCGAAGATCTGTGCACATCCATGGAGCTGTTCAACCTCACGACCAAGTGCGCTAGAGCTGAGGAGGGGTGCCTCTCCCTCATTGAGCTCCCCGCTGCTGAACCTGAAGACAAGAAGGCCAAGAGCAAGGATGTAAAGTGCAAAGGAGCGGCAATGCTCATGGCTGAGTCGGAGATGAAGCGCGGCCACGACTACCGAGAGTCCTCCAAGAGCAGTCGGGCGTTTTGCACCTTCCACAACGTGCATAGCCACAACACCCATGACTGTCAAGAGCTTAGGGCCCTCCACGTAGGACGCGTCAGCCAACGCCCCGAGCACAGCAACCGTGGCTACGACCGTGGGGAAGTCGGACTGGGGGACGCTGGGACGACCGCGGCCCCCGTCAGCAGTGGCGTGACCAACCTCGGGAGGACCGCGTGATCAGCCTCATGAGGATGCATAGAGTGACCAGCCCCGTGAGAGCGCATGGAGGGACCAGCCTCGTGAGGACTGCCCCCAAGGCAAGGCTGGCCTTCCACCTCTGCCGCCAACAAGGAGGAACGACGACCAGGATGAGGGGGCTGGGGGCTTGATGGAGCTTCGCGCCATCGCCTGCATCTTGGGCGGAGCACAGAACCCAGCCTCTCAGGTCATCTCCAGCCGCGCCCCCAGGAAGGCCTCCCGAGGCGTTTTTTGTGCGCCGGCGCTGAAAAAACGGCCCAGTCGCGACCCTAGGAGCCCGATTTTCGCCGGCCTGGGCCGAAAACAGCGCCGGCGGACCCAGGCCGAACCCGGCGCGCTAGTGGGTGCCCGGGGGCACCGGGGCGAACCGTTTTGGCGCGAAAAAGCCGCGGGCCAGCCGTGTCAGCGACACGGCGTCTCGTCTTCCCCCAACTGCCTCGGTTCCCATGGGGAATCAATGGCAAGGCTGCCGCCGGTCAGCCTTGCCATTGATTCCTCACGGGCGGCGCGCCGACGCCTCCCGCCTCCCCTTCCTCGCACACGGGCGCGGAGCGGCTATAAAAGCCGGCGGTCTCGCAGTCGCCTGTGCCCACACCAGACTCGCCCCTTGCCGCCGCCCAGCCCCTCTCTCTCCTTTCCCGTCTACCTCTCCCGAGCGCCCCCGGCAGCCCCTCTCTCTCCCTCTCTCCACCGCCGCGTCGCCATGGCAGAGCGCTTCCCCGGAGACAAGGCGACGGCGAACGTCTTCGGCCGCCGTTCACTCCGCGAACAGGAGTCCTGGCTCCTGTTCCAGGCGAACATCCCGGCGCCGCCGGACACGCGCGCCGGGCCAATGGGGTGGCGGCTCAGCGACGGCGGAGTGCCCGTTCCCCCGTTACCTGACGCCGTCGCGAAGCCCCGGTACTTTGCCGAGGAGGTCGAGGTGGCGCGCGCCTCCTTAACCGACGACGAGCGTTCCCTCCCCCAGTACGCCGCCGGCAACCACGCGGCCTGGGCGGCGTACTTCTAGAGCCGCCAGCAGCAGCGTCTGGCCTCCACCAATGGCGCACCGGTGGTCGGCGGCGTGAAGAACAGCGAGGGGCGCCACCTATGGTGGGGCGTCCCCAGCCGCACGCTGGATGGCGTGTTGGCGCACCTCGACGGCGGGAACAACCCGTCGTTGACCTATCCTGCGACGCGGGCCGCCCCGTCGCAGCAACACCGGTGTGCATGGGCGCCAAGGAGGTTTGCCTCCGCCTTGTCTTCCTCCTCCCGCTCGTCTTCCCACTCCTCCGGTTCTCCGACGCTTCTCGGCGTCAAGGTCGAGCCCGCTGCGGAGACACCAATCGGTCAGCGCACACGCAGCGTCGGCATCGTCATCAACAAGGGCGGCCAGCACGCCTCCTCTTCGTCGGCTCCTCCGTGCTTCGTCAAGCCAAAGACGGAGCCGGGGCTGGCGCCGGTGAAGACGGAGCCGGGGCTGGCGCCGGTGAAGGCCAAGCTCGACGATGACGACGCGGCCCTGGAGTGGGCGCGCCAGGACTCCATTGCAATGGAGAAGGCGCGCCTGGAGAAGGAGAAGGAGCGCCAGCGCGCCGCCCTGCGCCGCTTCGAGGAACACCAACACGGCAGCGAGGAAGACGGCATCATCGTCTTATGCGACAGCGACAACGATGACGACGCGTCGCCGTCGGTCCACCATGGCGACGCCGGGCAGGGGTCCAGCAGGGGCGCCCGTGTCAAGGAGGAGAAGGCCGACGACGACGATGGCGGCGACGGCGGCGACGACTTCAGACCCTTCCTTTTTTAGATTAGGTTTATGTAATGAAAATGCGCGAAATTCACCGAAATGTGCCATGTTTGGGCGAAATTTAACTATTTTTTATAATATCTTCGCCGAATTTTTTTTTAATTTTAATGCACGCCTGGGGGCGGCCCTGGGGGGCCGACGGCATGGCACAGACTCGCCCCCTGGTCTATTCTTTGCGCCGGCTCACCCCCAGGCGGCGCTTTTAGACGCCCCCTGGGGGGCCAACGGCTGGAGATGCTCTCAGCGCCTCTTCAAGCAGTTCAGCTGGGAAGTAAACGCGACTGATACATTTCCAACGTATCTATAATTTTTTATTGTTCCATGCTATTATATATTCAGTTTTGGATGTTTAATGGGCTTTATTATACACTTTTATTTTATTTTTTGGACTAACCTACTAACCCAAGGCTCAGTGCAAATTGTTGTTTTTTGCCTATTTCAGTGTTTCGCAGAAAAGGAATATCAAACGGAGTCCAAACGGAATGAAACCATCGGCAGAGTTAGTTTTGGAACCATATCAACACAGAAGAATTGGAGTACATGCCAGGAAACGAGAGATGCAGCCATGAGGGCAGGGGGCACGCCCCCACCCTCGTGGGCCCCCTGTTGTTCCCCTGCGGCCCTCTTCAGCCTATATATACCTACATACCCTGAAACCATCGAGGAGCACCATGAAACCCTAATACCACCGCCGTAACCTTCTGTACCCATGAGATCCCATCTTGGCGTCTATTCCGGAGCTCCACCGTAGGGGGCATCGATCATGGAGGGCTTCTATATTAACACCATAGCATCTCCTATGAGTTGTGAGTAGTTTACCACAGACCTTCGGGTCCATAGTTATTAGCTAGATGGCTTCTTCTCTCCCTTTGGATCTTAATACAAAGTTCTCCTCGAATTTCTTGGAGATCTATTTGATGTAATTCTTTTTGTCGTGTGTTTGTCGAGATCCGATGAATTGTGAGTTTATGATCAAGATTATCTATGAACAATATTTGATTCTTCTCTGAAATCTTTTATGTATGATTCAAATATCTTTGCAAGTCTCTTCGAATTATCAGTTTGGTTTGGCCTACTAGATTGATCTTTCTTGCAATGGGAGAAGTGCTTAGCTTTGGGTTCAATCTTGCGGTGTCCTTTCCCAGTGACAGTAGGGGCAGCAAGGCACGTATTGTATTGTTGCCATCGAGGATAAAAAGATGGGGTTTATATCATATTGCGTGAGTTTATCCCTCTACATCATGTCATCTTGCTTAAAGCGTTACTCTGTTCTTACGAACTTAAAACTCTAGATGCATGCTGGATAGCGGTCGATGTGTGGAGTAATGTATTAGATGCAGAATCGTTTCGCTCTACTTGTCACGGACGTGATGCCTATATATAATGTTCATGCCTAGATATTCTCATAACTATGCGCTTCTCTCCCAATTGCTCGACAGTAATTTGTTCACCCACCGTAGAAATCCGCTATCATGAGAGAAGCCACTAGTAAAACCTATGGCCCCCGAGTCTATCTTCGTCATATTAATCTTCCATCAACTATTTGCTTTACTTTACATTATTTACTTTCAACCTTTATACCAAAAATATTGTCTCATCCTATCTATCAGATCTCACTTTTGTATGTGACCGAGAAGGGATTGACAACCCCTTTTATCGCGTTGGCTGCAAGGTTCTTATTTGTTTGTGCAGGTACGAGGGACTCGCGCATGGTCTCCTACTGGATTGATACCTTGTTTCTCAAAAACTGAGGGAAATACTTACGCTACTATGCTGCATCACCCTTTCCTATTCGAGGGAATACAACACAAGCTCGAGAAGTAGCAAGAAGAATTTCTAGTGCCGTTGCCGGGGAGATCTACGCAAAAGTCATATACCAAGTACCTATCACAAACCCTTATCCCTCGCATTACATTATTTGCCTCTCGTTTTCCTCTCCCCCACTTCACCTTTGCCATTTTATTCGCCCTTTTTCCGTTTGCCTCTTTTCGTTTGCTTCTTGTTTGCTTGTGTTGTCATGTTCCTTCTATTTGCTTGCATCTTTGCTTGTTAAAAATCTATTGATATGGATCCACTTAAAGTGTTCTACTTGGACCATCTTCGATCCTTATGCGCTCGTGCTGAAACCCCAACTAGCCTAGTTGATGGGAAATCTTTAGATGAGCATGCTCATTTTGTCTGTCACCGTTTGTCTGAAAAAGGGAGACTCTTATGGGATCAAATAAACAGATTGATGTGTTATGCTTGGAATCTTTGTGAAATTTGTTATTTTACTTGTTGCTCTAAGAACCCTAAAAAACACCTCCCCTACCTATGTGAGTTTAATGATAATGAATTCTTATCTTCTTATGCAAAGGGTGTTTATAGTTACTACGATATCGAACAAATTGAAGAATTTGTTGCTTTTAAGGGTGCTTATGAAGTTGCTTCTTTGATTGAAAAGTATGATATCACTCTCTAAGAATCTAAAAATTTTGACATACTTAAATATTGCTTTGAAACTATGCTCATAATGTCTATGTCAAAGAATTTATTGAAAGAATGACTGCTGCTTTGAAAGAAAATAATGATATGCATGAATCTACAGATAATTATGATTCCAATGATTTGATTTAAATATCCCTTGATGAACATGACGCTTGCTATTCTTGTGGCCATGATGCCAATATTTATAAAGATGAATTTGATATAGTTCCTTATGTTAAACATGAGATTGTTGCTATTGCACCCATAGTTGATAGTTCCTTATATGAAAATCATGATTGCAATGATGTTATTATTTATTCTCTTAATGTCAATTATGTTAACGATATGCAAAACCTCAAGCTTGGGGATGCTAGTTTTTCTATGACTACTATTTGTTGCAAAGATCATGATTGGGGGTGATTCTTCTTATGATCTTGAAAAATTATTTAAGCCCCACGATGAATATGAGATTGATAATACTGTTTGCAATAATATTGAAAGTGGGTTTGGAAGATTGTCAACTTTAGATCCCACATATTGGGAGAATGATCAATCTTATGATAATTTTGATAAAAGTGGGTTTGGAGAGGTCATGACTTTAGTTAATGTTGATCCCACTATTTTGGAAGAGTGTCAACTTCGTATGCATGTGGATCTTGTTGAGAATATGTTTTGTGATAGCTATATTGTAGAATTTTCTTATGATCCTACATGCAATTATTATGAGAGAGGAAAATATGGTTGTAGAAATTTTCGTGTTACTAAATTACCTCTCGTTATGGTGAGATTGCTATTGTTTCTTTCCTATTCCTTGCATATGCTAGATATTGCTTGTCTTGATTTGTTTTACTATAAAATTCCTATGCATAGGAAGCATGTTATACTTTGATGTGTTTGTCACATGTTTTATGATGCTCTCTTTGTGCTTCAATCCTTGTCTTTCATGTAAGCATCATTGAATTCACAAGCCTATCTTAATGGCTATAAAGAAAGAGATTGTTGGGAGGCAACCCAATTTTATTTTATTTGTTTTTGCTTCTATTTAGTAATAAATAATGCATCTATCTTCTGTTTAGATGTGGTTTTGTGTTTCAATTAGTGTTTGTGCCAAGTAGAACCTTTGGGAAGACTTGGGTGAAGTTTATGCGATCATGCTGTAAAAAACAGAAACTTTAGCGCTCACAAGATTAGCTACCTTTTTTTTACTTGAGAGTGATTTTAAGTTGATTATTTTTGCAGATGATTAATAGACAAATTCCTCACGACCAACAATTTATTTCAATTGTTTTAGTTACAGAAGTATTCGAAAGTTACAGATTGCTACAGACTGTTCTGTTTTTGACAGATTCTGTTTTGTGTGTGTTGTTTGCTTATTTTGATTAATCTATGAGTAGTATCGGGGGTATGAATCATAGAGAAGTTGGAATACAGTAAGTTTAACACGAATATAAACAAAGAATGAGTTAATTACATTACCTTTGAGTAGTGGTTTGTTTTCTTATACTAGCGAAGCTCACGAGATTTTTTTGCTAAGTTTTGTGTTGTGAACTTTTCAAGTTTTGGGTAAGGATTTGATGGACTATGCAACAAAGAGTGGAAATAGCCTAATCTTGGGGATGCCCAAGGCACCCCAAGGTAAAATTCAAGGACACCCAAAAGCCTAATCTTGGGGATGCCCTGGGAAGGCATCCCCTCTTTCGTCTTCGTCTATCGGTAACTTTACTTGAGACTATATTTTTATTCACCACATGAGATGTGTTTTGCTTGGAGAGTCAAGTATGATTTGAATCTTTGCTTTTTAGTCTACCACAATCATCCTTGTTGGACACACCTTTTGATAGAGATACACATGAATTGGAATTTATTAGAATACTCTATGTGCCTCACTTATATCTGTTGAGCTAGATAGTTGTGCTCTAGTGCTTCACTTATATCTTTTTAGAGCACGGTCGTGGTTTTATTTTGTAGAAATTATTGATCTACCATGCTTCACTTATATTATTTTGGGAGTCTCATAGAACAGCATGGTAATGTGCTTTGGTTATAAAACTAGTCCTAATATGATAGGCATCCAAGATGGGTATAGTAAAAACTTTCATAAAAGTGCATTGAATACTATGAGAAGTTTGATACCTGATGATTGTTTTGAGATATGAGGATGGTGATATTAGAGACATGCTAGTGGAGTAATTCTGAATTTGAGAAACACTTGTGTTAAAGTTTGTGATTCCCGTAGCATGCACGTATGGTGAACCGTTATGTGATGAAGTTGGAGCATGATTTATTTATTGATTGTCATCCTGTGTGTGGAGGTCGGGATCGCGCGATGGTTAACTCCTACCAACCCTTCCCCTAGGAGCATGCGTGTAGTACTTTGTTTTGATGACTTGTAAATTTTTGCAATAAGTATGTGAGTTCTTTGTGACTAATGTTGAGTCCATGGATTATACACACTCTCACCCTTCCACCATTGCTAGCCTCTCTTGTATCGCGCAACTTTCGCCGGTACCATACACCCACCATATACCTTCCTCAAAACAGCCACCATACCTACCTATTATGCCATTTCCATAGCCATTCCGAGATATATTGTCATGCAACTTTCGACAGTCCTATTTATTATGACACACTTCATCATTGTCATATTGCCATGCATGATCATGTAGTTGACATCGTATTTGTGGCTAGGCCACCATGCATAGTCTCTCATACATGTCACTCTTGATTCATTGCACATCCCGGTACACCGCCGGAGGTATTCACATAGAGTCATACTTTTTTCTAGTATCGAGTTGTAATCAATGAGTTGTAAGTAACTAAAAGTGTGATGATCTTCATTACTAGAGCATTGTCCCAGTGAGGAAAGTATGATGGAGACTATGATACCCCCACAAGTCGGGATGAGACTCCGGAAAAAAAAAAAGAAAAAAAAGAGGCCAAAAAAGGAAAAAAAGAAAAGGCCTAAAGAAAAAATAAAAAAATAAAAAAATGAGTGAAAAAGAGAGAAGGGACTATGTTACTATCCTTTTTCCACACTTGTGCTTCAAAGTAGCACCATGATCTTCATGATAGAGAGTCTCTTGTTTTGTCACTTTCATATACTAGTGGGATTTTTCATTATAGAACTTGGCTTGTATATTTCAATGATGGGCTTCCTCAAAATGCCCTAGGTCTTCGTGAGCAAGTGAGTTGGATGCACACCCACTTAGTTTCTTTTGTTGAGCTTTCATACACTTATAGCTCTAGTTCATCCGTTGCATGGCAATCCCTACTCACTCACATTGATATCTATTGATGGGCATCTCTATAGCCCATTGATACACCTAGTTGATGTGAGACTATCTTCCTCTTTTATCTTCTCCACAACCGCCACTCTATTCCACCTATAGTGCTATATGCATGGCTCACGCTCATGTATTGCGTGAAAGTTGAAAAGTTTGAAAAAATTGAAGTGTGAAACAATTGCTTGGCTGAAACCAGGGTTGTGCATGATTTGAATATTTTGTGTGATGAAGATAGAGCATAGCCAAACTATATGATTTTGTAGGGATAACTTTCTTTGGCCATGTTATTCTATAGAAGACATGATTGCTTTGTTAGTATGCTTGAAGTATTATTATTCTTAAGTCAACACAAACTTTTGTCTTGAATCTTTCGGATCTCAACATTCATGCCACTATAAAGAAAAATACATTAAGAATTATGTTGGTTAGAATTCCACATCAAAAAAATTGTTTTTATCATCTACCTACTGGAGGACAAGCAGGAATTATGCTTGGGGATGCTTGATACGTCTCCAACGTATCTATAATTTTGTATTGTTCCATGCTATTATATATTCTGTTTTGGATGTTTAATGGGCTTTATTATACACTTTTATATAATTTTTGGGACTAACCTACTAACCAAGGCCTAGTGCAAATTTTTGTTTTTTTTTTGCCTATTTCAGTGTTTCGTAGAAAAGGAATATCAAACGGAGTCCAAACGGAATCAAACCTTCAGGAGAGTTATTCTTGGAACGATATCAACACAGAAGACTTGGAGTATACGCCAGGAAGCGAGAGAGGAAACCACAAGGGCAGGGGCGCGCCCAGGGGGGTAGGCGCACCCCCACCCTCGTGGGCCCCTTGCTTCTCCCCTGACGTCCCTCTTCAGCCTGTATATACCTATGTACCCTGAAACCATCGAGGAGCACCACGACACCCTAATTCCACCGCAGTAATCTTGTGTACCTGTGAGATCCCATCTTGGGGCTTGTTCTGAAGCTCCATCGGAGGGGCCATCAATCACGGAGGACTTCTACAACAACACCATAGCCTCTCCGATGAGTTGTGAGTAGTTGACCACAGACCTTCGGGTCCATAGTTATTAGCTAGATGGCTTCTTCTCTCTCTTTGGATCTCAATACAAAGTTCTCCTCGGTCTTCTTGGAGATCTATTAGATGTAATTCTTTTTGCGGTGTGTTTGTCGAGATCCGATGAATTGTGGGTTTATGATCAAGATTATATATGAAAAATATTTGATTCTTCTCTGAAATCTTTTATGCATGATTTAAATATCTTTGCAAGTCTCTTCGAATTATCAATTATGTTTGGCCTACTAGATTGATCTATCTTGCAATGGGAGAAGTGCTTAGCTTTGGGTCAATCTTGCGGTGTCCTTTCCCAGTGGCAATAGGGGCAGCAAGGCACGTATTGTATTGTTGCCATCAAGGATAAAAAGATGGGGTTGATATCATATTGCATGAGTTTATCCCTCTACATCATGTCATCTTGCTTAAAGTGTTACTCTGTTCTTTTGAACTTAATACTTTAGATGCATGATGGATAGCGGTCGATGTGTGGAGTAATAGCACTAGATGTAGAATCGTTTCGGTCTACTTGTCATGGACGTGATGCCTATATATAATGATCATGCCTAGATATTCTCATAACTATGCACTTTTCTCTCAATTGCTCGACAGTAATTTGTTCACCCACCGTAGAAATCTGTTATCATGAGAGAAGCC
The DNA here is from genome assembly GCA_902687465.1 of Secale cereale. NCBI lineage: Eukaryota > Viridiplantae > Streptophyta > Magnoliopsida > Poales > Poaceae > Secale > Secale cereale. The sequence goes on from LR738711.1 coordinate 248,015,019, forward strand.
ACTAGTGAAACCTATGGCCCCCGGGTTTATCTTCATCATATTAATCTTCCATCAACTATTTGCTTTACTTTGGATTATTCACTTTCAACCTTTATACCAAAAATACCAAAATCATTATCTTATCGTATCTACCAGATCTCACTTTTGTAAGTGACCGAGAAGGGATTGACAACCAATTTTATCGTGCTGGGTGCAAGGATCTTATTTGTTTGTGCAGGCATGAGGGACTCACGCGTGGTCTCCTACTAGATTGATACCTTGGTTCTCAAAAACTGAGGGAAATACTTACGCTACTGTGTTGCATCACCCTTTGCTCTTCGAGGGAATACAACGCAAGCTCGAGAAGTAGCAGCGGCTCTCCCCAAGCTCGAGGCTACGCGCCCACTCAGGTGGTCCAAGTGCCCCATCACCTTCAGTTCAGCAGTCCAGCTCAAGTGCGCGGCTACGGTCGGCGCCCTCCCAATGCTTTGTTCTCCCGTCATCAGCAACTTCCAAGTTACCAAGACTCTCATCAACGGTGGCGCATGGGCTCAATGTCCTGTATGTCGACACGTTCGACAGCCTCCAAGTACCATATGATCAGTTACTGCCTACCAAGCCCATCTTCAGAGTGACTGACGGCTCTAGCACCCCCATAGGGCAGGTCCGCCTGCCCGTCACCTTCGGCAAGCGCGACAACTACCACACTGAGCTCATCGACTTCGACGTCGCCCACATCCATCTCCCTTACAACGCCATCCTCGGGTACCCAACCCTGGCCAAGTTCATGGCAGTGACTCACCACGGCTACAACGTCCTCAAGATGCCAGGGAGCAGCGGCATCATCACCATCACTTGTGAAGAGAAGGACGCAGTGTGCTCACTCGAGCGCACTTACCAGGCAGCAGCAGTCGAGGATCCAGACAACGACAGCATCATCTACCCTCCTGAGGTCGTCCCCAAGAAGAAGAAGCAGCTGCTTGCCCTGGAGCCTCATGCGGTTGCAGCACCTGGTGGCAGCACCTCGGGACCTGCACCTAGGGAGGGGCCGCCTCCCTCCCTCGCGTAGGAAGGCGCGCCCGACGCCCCCCTCAGGCTGGGCTTGGGGGATCTCCTCTGGAAGGCCTCTAACTTAGCCAATGTCACGAGAGAGGCGCTCCGGCACCATGTGAAGGAGTGTTTCACCGCACGTTTCCCTCCAGAGGCCTCAAGGCATGAGGCACCAAGCGCTCAGGAGTTCATCAGCCAGACCATTGAAAACCTATAGGTGCGAAGGGCAATGTTGGGCGAGCGCCGCCTGGCGCCTCGGAGTGCAGTTGTCGCCCCAGGCTCAGGCGACGGGCTGCATGTCTGCATCAATGTCCCCGCACTCAACAGGATCGCATCTGAGGAGCTCTACGGGCCTTCCCAGGTGGGCCGGTGCGAGGGTCCCCCTAATAGCTACATTCGCATGCCTTTTGGCCTGCCAAACCAAGCGACCCTGTACCAGCGCCATATGTGGGAGGTCCTGGTGACTCGCGAGGCCAGACATCAGGAGATCCTAGCGGAAGTGGCCTCGGCTTTTCGCGAGCTTTTGGAGCCTCCAGAGCCTCACGAGACCTCGAAGTCAGGCGGTTCGTGAGGAACGGCATCTGCATCAAACGTCTTCAGCTACACCAATTCTACTTCAGCAACTGTGCCAGGTGACATTTTCCAGTTTTTGTTCAGCTGGGAGCGCCCTTCGGGCTACATCATTCCTAGGTCGCACGGGTCTGTCCCTGCGGCGTGTATCCTTCTGCATCTTCAGCTTACTTGTCGGGGGCGCCCTCTCGGGCCGCGTTATCCCCAGGCCGCGCGGGTCCGTCCCAGCGGCATGTATCGCCTTTGCATCTTACGTACGCTAGTGTTACCTATTCCGTCGGCTGCATTAAAACCGCTCGCCTGCCTGACCATCGCCCTGGTGCCACAAATATTGTACGCCCACACTAGCTTGCTTGCACCCGCCTTATGATCAAGGGAAGGCACAACGTCTGTGCTCAGGTCCGTCCCTGCAGCATCGCCAAATCCAAGCGGCTGAGCTTCGACAAACGGGCCAGCCCCGTGTACGTCACCTACAATGGCCCTTGGTGCCTCGCCCTCGCATGAGCTGGATGCTAGCAGGCGAGTTGGGGCACACAATATGGTGCCCCGTCGCTACGGGGTCCACCCGTCGGTTGTCTTTTCTTAGGGCATCCACATGAGAAAACTAGGCACGACGTCTATGTCACGCCCAAGATGCCATTCTATCCCGATCACGTGATACACTCGTGATTGGGGCACAACCGCATTTCAGGCACTTATCAAGATGGATATCATTACATCGTACCATTACATACATACATGGGGGATACAACAATTCATACAAGTCACATGAATACAACAACATCAATACAAGACATTCGACTACGGATGCAAACATGAAAAGCACAACGACATCCATCTGCTATCGCAAGCTGCCGACCAGGAACCTAACCCAAGACTGACGAGGAAGAAGAACTCCAACACAACATAACATCGCTCTCGCGTCAAGTCATCGGAAACCTGCACCTGCAACTGTTGTTGTAGTATTTGTGAGCCACGAGGACTCAGTAATCCTACAACCATGGGTATCAAGACTAGCAAAGCTTTAATGGGCATGGAAAGGATAGTGGTGAGGTTGCAGCAGCGGCTAAGCAAAAGTATGGTGGCTAACTTACGAGTACAAGAATAAGATGAGCATCTACGCAAATGGTCACAAACTAGTAATGATGGCTAAAGATCCTGAACTACCTACGAGTTAAACATAACCCCACCATCTTCTCTTCTCAAAATGAAAAGAGACGGTCCCGGTTACTCACGCGGTTGTGTATTTTATTTCGGATCCTCAATCAAGTTTTCTACAACCGGATATTAACAAATTCCCATCTGCCACATAACCACGGGCACGGCTTTCGAAAGTTCATAATCCTGCAGGGGTGTCCCAACTTAGCCCATCACAAGCTCACGATCTATGGAGTCACAACTCCATGTTGGGAAGACCCGAGTATTCTCGGAATCTCGTGCTCAAGATATTTCGACAAAGGTAAAACTAATCCAGCAAGACCTCCTGGTGTGTCGACACCCTGATAGTAGCCGCGCGTAAGTCGTCTCAGGCCACGACCGGATGGGACATCCTACAGGTATATACCGATCCTCGAGTTTCCCCGTGGTGGCCCCGCAGTCTGCCCAGTTTGGACCAATACTCATGAGGAGCACTGGCCCGGGGGTTGATTAAGAGTCCTCGGGTGCTAGCCGGTCCCTATGCAAGTTTTTAGTTATTAGGCAAATGTAGTACTAAAGTTGGGTCTTGCTGGAAAGCTTTAAGCAATGCGAATTATCAAGGGGGGGCCATAAACCCCAACCGTGTTAGGAACGCAAAATCAAGGAACGTAACGCCGGTTTATCGGTTCTTAAGACGGTATGAGTGGAACAAAACACCGAGCAAAAGGCCAAGCCTTCCACCCATTGCCAAGTATATAGGTGCATTAATTTAATTAATAGATATTGTGATATTCCAACAATGTCCAGCTCCAATATGGAGCAATCATCATCTTCACCTGCAACTAACAACGCTATAAGAGGGGCTGAGCAAGCAGGTAACATAGGCAAACAATGGTTTGCTGGGAAGGTGTCAAAGGTTAGAGGTTTCATGGCAACAAGGAGAGGCTAACAACAAAAGATAGGTAGCACGACATATAGCGATAGCATCGAGACAACTAGCATAGCAAGGATAGTAAGGAGATCCAAGGTGACGGTCATCTTGCCTGAGATCCCACAAGGAAGAAGAACGAGTGCATGAAGAAGAGGAAGAAGAAGCCACGAAGACGAAACAAGTGTAGTCGAACGAATTCTCACGATCGCAACGAAACAAGCACTAACGAGAAGAAGCAAGCAACACAGTAAACACACCACACAAGAACATGACATAATTCTCAACCAAGTATGATGCAAGACAAGTCTATACGATGCAAAACATGGCAAGGGATGATGCATACAAGACCAACACAACCAAACAAGTTTAAATGAGGCCGAAAACAACATATAACAATTCCGGTAAGTCCTCATATGCAAATTTCGAAATTGGTCCAGATCTGAACAAACCTTAAGTTAAAGTTGTTAAACAGCAAGTTAACATGCACCATGATGATCTACATGAAATTCTAGTCAAGTTACATATAAAGTTCATTTAATTCGGAGTTACGTCCTAGAAGATATGAGCAAAAAAAGTCAAGCATGGCATTGATGCAAAACGCATCCAAACATCAAGCAAACACACTCCAAAAATGTAACCAACATGATAATATATATCTACATGCAAAAACACACAAGTTTCATATAGGACACGCTCAAAACAGAGGAACGGTTCATCACATACACATAGAACAAGTTTGGAACACAATCAGCCCAAAACAACAAGTAGGCATATAGTTGACATCAAAACAGCATGATACAATAACATTTCATGGCAACAAAGGGCATGGAAAGCATGTACATGTCAAGAACTACAAGCATGCTCACTGAGCTACTACCAAACACCACTAGAACATGCTCAAAACATCATGGCAAGATTGCAAAAGATAACAGATTCATAGACTTAGTGAAGTAAACTAAACATGGCAGCAACAACGACAAGTAGGCATGTTTGCAAGCTTGTGCAACTCATCTCATAGCATATCATAGCAAGTGAATATAACCAACAGCAATAAGACATGTTTATGAAGCTACTCATGGCAAGAACATGCTAGCAACAACGACAAGTAAGCATGTTTGCAAGCTTGTGCAACTCATCTCATAGCATATCATAGCAAGTGAAAATAACCAACAGCAATAAGACATGTTTATGAAGCTACTCATGGCAGGAACATGGTCATAGGATTCATAGAACACTAGCTATTCACATGGCAAAACTGAACTTGCTGATAATAGGCTGACAGAAACATTTTATAGCAACTTGAGAGCATGAAAAAAACAAGCTACAGCAGGCCATATATGCAAACAAGGGCATGGATGGATAGAGCATAACATGGACAACCAGACATGATCATTGGACAACCCAAAACATTCATGGATTTGAGTGGGGCATCAAGCAAACATGGCATCGGGTTATAACAGTTTCAGCACTTAACAACCATATGCACTCTTGCAACAGAGATAAACACGGCAATATGGCACCTATCATGAATGCAACAGCCACCATCATGTAGAGCACTTCACAGTGAACATTTTGACATATCACACACTTCATTTCGACCAACATGCACAAAGTTACAACCTCACAAACATGCTAACATATTGTTGGCAGACAACATGGACTTGACACTAACATCACATATCAGTTTTGCAACAAAGATTAAGGCATCAAGATGGACAGCTACATGCAAGCAAATGCAACTAACATGTAGAGCATCACGAGACGAACATTTTGACATATTATATGCTTCATTTGGACACACATGCATAGAGATATCATCATTCAAACATGCTCACATATTAACATGTTTTTGGAACAACAATTTTTTTCAACTCGGGAAAAAAAAGGAACAAGCGATGTTTAACTAACTGACGCACGGGCGAGGGACTGGCACAGCCTCACCATGCGAGCCACGGCCCACGAAGGAGAGGAGGCAAGCCGGGCTGGGCCTAGGAGGCCGAAGGAGGGGCCCACCAGGCCGAGGCGCAGCTGGGCATGCGCTCTCGGGCTCTCCTCAAGCAGGGCCAGACGGCCATGATAGCGAGCGGCGGCGGTGCTTGGCACTCCGGCGAGGGCGGCAACACGATGGGACTCATCGGAGGTGGCCCGACCTGATGGGGATCGACCGGATCCAGGCGACGACGACATCCAATGAGGCGGCAACGAACGGAGGCACGACGACGGTTCAGAGCTACGACAGCGGACAACGCGAGTCGGCGTGATGCGGGCGTTACGGAGACGACTGGCGCGGGGAGGTTTGGTCCGGCGAGGTGGCGCTGGGACGGGGAGCGAGCGGGCGAAGGGCGGCGGCACTCTGGCGAGGGTTTGGAGGCCGGCGGGAGGCACGGGGTCGCGGGACGGGTCGGCGGCGGCGAGCACTCCCGATCCTGACGGGATCCAGCAGGAGGAGCGGGGCGGCGGGCCTCGGGCCCAGCGCGGGTGGCGGCGACGATGGACGGGCTCGAGCGGGCCCGAGCCGGGCTGTGGAAGGGCCGCGGTGGTGGGAGGTGGCGGTTGGCGACGTGGCCCCGTGGGATTGGATGGAGGGTGGCGGCGCGGTGAGGTGGCGGGCGGTGATTGGTCGGACGACGTGGCTGGGGGCGGTGGACGCGTCCGGAAGCGGCGCGGACACGTCCGGCTGCGCGAAGGAGTTGTGAAGGGCGCAGAAATCGAGGAAAAAATGGACTAGGGTTTCCAGATTTGTACATGAGGGACGTTTTTATAGCTAGAGGGAGATAAGAGAGTCCAGATGAGGTGCGGTTTTCGCCGACACGTTCACGATCCAATGTCCGAGAGCATGGTGGTGGTTGGGATGGGCTAGTGGCTGCTGTGGAGGGGTGCTGGGCCAAAAGAGAAAAGGGGCTTCTGGCGATTAACGCGGTTATCCGTTGGGCTATCAAACGGACTCCGAATGCGATGAAATTTCACAGGCGGACCGCACGCCAAGTTTCAACCCATTTCGAGAACATTTTTCGGACAATCATAAAATAAATATTCGGAGGTGCCATGGGCGCGTGCGAGTGTGTCTGGGCTCCGAACGGACAACGGAAAGGACTAGAGACCTGAACGGATGCAAGTTTTGAAAATAATGCAGATGCAATGCACATGATGACATGGCAAAATGCAACACGCTAGAAGATGACATGGGAAAGCCAGCGAATAACTGGCTAACACCTGGCGCATCGGTCTCTGGGTGTCACAACACTCCCCTACTAACAAGAGATCTCGTTCCGAGATCTTAGGAACGAGACGTGGGAGAAAAAAAGGAAGAAGGTGAAACCAAAGAACCTTGAGAGGATGAACAACTTGAAGAAAGAACACAACAGAGATGAACGAGACTAAGAAGATCCATTACAAAGGGGGTACAAGGAAGAGTACGAGAGTCTTGACGGTAGAAAGACAGGAATTAAGAGCTGAAGGAACAAGAATAAATTTGAAAACCCACTCCAGTCAAGCGAGATGGACAAGGGATAAGAACAAGAAAATTTTAGGCAGCACTCCGGTTGCGCGAGAATGGAATAGAACATGAATTTGACAATATGGAATCAAGATGGCAATGGGGCCCCGAAACCCGCTTCCCCACGGGTTTTTACCCTATTAGGGGACGGGGATGGGCGTCTTTTTAACCCCGCAGGGCTGCTGCTGGGTAATATATAAAATCCAACACGTTTCGTGTGTTGAAACCCGTTTGAGCAATACCCGAACCCGAAACCCGTCATCCCTGCCAAAATACCACACTAAGCCTAATTAGACATCATGTTGAACCATGTATGGCTGAATAATGCTCCTGTTTGTTGCGGAAATATGCTTATGCAGATGTTGTTGCTGCTCTTTCTAGGTGTTGTTATTACTCTTTTTGATCAAGTTATGCCACTGAAATATGCTCCTTGCAGCTGCTGTTATTGTTCTTTTTGCTCGAGTTGTGCTGGTGAAAATATGCTCCTTGTAGCTGTTTGACCATGTACAATTGTATTGTACTGAAATTTTCGCAAGTTATGTTGCTGAAATATGCCCTTTTTGCTGCCGAAATGCTATTCTTTGCTGCTATTATGTTTGCTTAAATATGCTGATTTCCCCATGGGTTTAGAAAACCCGATGGGTTTAGGGGACGGGCAAAAAACTAGCCCCACGCACGCTGATGGGGACGGGGACGGGTTTGTGATTTTCTCGTGGGGATGGGTTTGAGCAGGAAAAACCCGATGGGTTTTGTCCCCATTGCCATCTTGAATATTGAACGATTCATGACAAGATGAACAAGAAAATGCCTCCGGGAAGAATTAAAGAATGTAATGAGAAGAAAAAGGGGAAATAACACATCTTCTAGCACAATGAATTTGAAGGCATCCTTAGAAGGAAGGATTAAATGGAGTTGTTGAGAAAATCAACAACAAAAGAATAAGCTTGTTGTGGACTTATGGAATTCATCCCGAAACTTGAGGTGATATTATACCGCAACTAAATGCTCAAATAGCTGAGGATGAAAAAAATGCAAAACTCCACTTCAAAAGAATACAGAGGATTAATTGCACTTCGAGACAGAAGAGGAAGAATACTTGAGCTGGTCCACAAGAATTTGATGAACACTTGAAGAATTAATTAACTCATGACGAACCACCATGAGGAACTCTAGTAACAAAAGGATAATGAGATAGAAGTGAAGGACGCACGAATAAGATTAAAGCCTTGAAGTGCTTTAGTCAGGGGTTCCGACGAGATAGCCAAGAAAACTTTGAACTCCGGAAATAAAAGATGAAAACACTTGGGATTAGAATTTATTCATCAAGAACAAATTCCGAAGGAAGGGGTTAATCAACTTGACGAAAGAAGAATAAGATTTGTGTTGTGCTTATCCTCCACCAATTAAATTGATGAGAAGCAATTGCTTTGCATATCACTTATTCCGGTTGAAAAAGATTAAAGAGGGATATAGCTCAAACTTGAGAAAGTCTTCATGAACCATCGGTAGGATTGGAAAGAACAAAAGAATTGATATGATAACACAGTAAAAGAAGTCTTGAGCGAACCACCGTAAGAATTGAAGACGATTGATGAAATAACAAACCACCATAAAGAATTGAAATTGATTGAATACAAGAGAATGAATCGTTGTGAAGAATAAGCACTTGAGGAAATTTGAATGACGAGAACGAAGAGATTGTGAACTGATTAAAGAATACTTCAACGAAGCACCGGACGAATGTGAGACGAACGAAGAGGCATCAATGGAGAATATTTGGAGGATGAAGTTGAAAACTGAGAACTAATAAATCTTCTGAAATGATGGCCTTCGGAGAATCACAATGGAAGAATTCACGAAATACTCCGGATGAATGAAAAGAGGAAATGGTTGAACCACACATGAAAAGAATTTTCAAACGATCTTGGAGAAGGAACATGACGGATGGAATCCATACTTACGTCACACTTGAAAAGAATTTCGGAACACTCCGGGAAATTAGACGAGTCAGGTAAGATCCTGGGAAAAGACCTGTGGGTTATGAGCCCACCGAAGAGAAAACACCGTTGGAAAAGATTGAAAGGAGATGATGCATCGGAATGATTAAAATACTTGAATGAGGTGACAACCTTGAGTTAATAGACACTCAGATGAATCTTCTGAGATGTCTTCAGAACTCCGGAATGATTAAATGGCGAGAGGGAAACGAGCAAGGGGAAACATTCGAGTCGAGGGACAAGAATATGATGAACACTGAATACATTTTGAATTGGAACCACCGGAAAGAAAAGAAATAAAGAATGTCGAACGAGAGGAGAATTCACCAGTTGAAATAATCGAGGAAAGAATGGAATGACTCGCACGAGTAGGATGGATACTCGATTAAGGACTCTGGCTTCGCGAAGAAAAAGGGTGGGAGGGTGGAAAAAATAAAGACAACTTCGGATGGGGGAAACGACGTCTGTTGGAAAGAACTGAGGGTTGAACTTGCAAAAGATGAAGAGGATCGAATCAACTTGACGAGAATTGCACCGGATGAAAAGAACTGACATCGCAACGAACGAAAACTAACTGCATGATCCTAAAAAAAATTGAAGGGCTAGAGAAGTAATTCAAAACACCTACATCAAGATTCCTCACCAGAGCGACGAAGGGACTGAGGAGTAAAAAGAATTCCTACTCTCCGATATAACTAGACTCCAAAATAGTTTTTCTATACTCGACAACGGTCAAACTACGATCAATCAAGGGGGCTCCTATGGTCGGTCGAGGCTCTGATACCAACTTGTCACGCCCAAGATGCGATTCTTTCCCGGTCATGTGGTACACTTGTGATTGGGGCACAACCGCATTTCAGGTGCTTAGCAAGATGGATATCATTACATCGTACCATTACATACATACATGGGGGATACAACAATTCATACAAGTCACATGAATACAACAACATCAATACAAGACATCCGACTACGTATGCAAACAGGAAAAGCACAACGACATCCATCTGCTATCCCTGGCTGCCGACCAGGAACCTAACCCAAGACTGACGACGAAGAAGAACTCCAACACAACATAACATCGCTCTCGCATCAAGTCATCGGAAACCTGCACCTGCAACTATTTTTGTAGTATCTATGAGCCACGAGGACTGGGCAATCCCACAACCATGGGTATCAAGACAAGCAAAGCTTTAATGGGCATAGAAAGGATAGTGGTGAGGTTGCAGCAGCGGCTAAGCAAAAGTACGGTGGCTAACTTACGACTACAAGAATAAGATGAGCATATACGCAAACGGTCGAAACTAGTAATGATCGCTAAAAATCCTGAACTACCTATGAGTCAAACATAACCCCATCGTGTTCTCTTCTCAAAATGAAAAGAGACGGTCACGGTTACTCACGTGGTTGTGTATTTTATTTTGGATCCACTGTCATGTTTTCTACAACCGGACATCAACAAATTCCCATCTGCCACATAACCGCGGGCACGGCTTTCGAAAGTTCATAACCCTGCAGGGGTGTTCCAACTTAGCCCATCACAAGCTCACGATCTGCGGAGTCGCAACTCCATGTTGGGAAGACCCGAGTATTCTCGGAATCCCGTGCTTAAGATATTTCGACAAAGGTAAAACTAATCCAGCAAGACCTCCCGGCGTGTCGACACCCTGATAGTAGCCGCGCGTAACTCGTCTCAGGCCACGACCAGATGGGACATCCTACAGGTATATACCAATCCTCGAGTTTCCCCGTGGTGGCCCCGCAGTCTGCCCAGTTTGGACCAACACTCATGAGGAGCACTGGCCCGAGGGTTGATTAAGAGTCCTCGGGTGCTAGCCGGTCCCTATGCAAGTTTTTAGTTATTAGGCAAATGTAGTACCAAAGTTGGGTCTTGCTAGAAAAGCTTTGGTAGTGCGAACTATCAAGGAGGCCCATAAACCCCAACCATGTTAGGAACGCAAAATCAAGGAACATAACTCCGGTTTATCGGTTCTTAAGGCGGCAAGAGTGGAACAAAACACCAAGCAAAAGGCCAAGCCTTCCACCCATTGCCAAGTATATAGGTGGATTAATGTAATTAATAGATATCGTGATATTCGAACAATGTCCAGCTCCAACATGGAGCAATCTTCATCTTCACCTGCAACTCCCAACACTATAAGAGGGGCTGAGAAAGCGGGTAACATAGCCAAACAACGGTTTGCTGGGAAGGTGTCAAAGGTTAGAGGTTTCATGGAAACAAGGAGAAGCTAACAACAAAACATAGGTAGCGTGACATATAGCGATAGCATCGAGACAACTAGCATAGCAAGGATAGTAATGAGATCCAAGGTGACGGTCATCTTGCCTGAGATCCCACAAGGAAGAAGAACGAGTCCATGAAGAAGATGAAGAAGAAGCCACGAAGATGAATCAAGTGTAGTCGAACAAATCCTCACGATCGCAACGAAACAAGCACTAACGAGAAGAAGCAAGAAACATGGTAAACACACCACACAAGAACATGACATAATGCTCAACCAAGTATGATGCAAGTCAAGTCTATATGATGCAAAACATGGCAAGGGATGATGCATACATGACCAACACAACCAAACAAGTTTAAATGAGGCCGAAAACAACATATAACAATTCCGGTAAGTCCTCATATGCAAATTTCGAAATTGGTCCAGATCTGAACAAACCTTAAGTTAAAGTTGTTAAACAGCAAGTTAACATGCACCATGAGGATCTACATGAAATTCTAGTCAAGTTAGATATAAAGTTCATTTAATTCGGAGCTACGGCCTAGAAGATATGAGCAAAACAAGTCAAGCATGGCATTGATGCAAAACGCATCCAAACATCAAGCAAACATACTCCAAACATGTAACCAACATGATAATATGCATCAACATGCAAAAACACACAAGTTTCATATAGGACACACTCAAAACAGAGCAACGGTTCATCACATACACATAGAACAAGTTTGGAACACAATCAGCCCAAAACAACAAGTAGGCATATAGTTGACATCAAAACAACATGATACAATAACATTTCATGGCAACGAATGGCATGGCAAGCATGTACATGTCAAGCACTACAAGCATGATCACTGGGCTACTACCAAACACCACTAGAACATGCTCAAAACATCATGGAAAGATTGCAAAAGATAACAGATTTACAGACTTAGTGAAATAAACTAAACATGGCAGCAACAACGACAAGTTGGCATGTTTGCAAGCTTGTGCAACTTATCTCATAGAATATCATAGCAAGTGAATATAACCAACAGCAAGAAGACATGTTTATGAAGCTACTCATGGAAAGAACATGGTCATAGGATGCATAGAACACTAGTTATTCACATGGCAAAACTGAACTTGCTGATAACAGGCTGACAGAAACATTTTATAGCAACTTGAGAGCATGAAAAAAACAAGCTACAGCATGCCATATATGCAAACAAGGGCATGGATGGATAGAGCATAACATGGACAACGAGACATGACCATTGGACAACCCAAAACATTCATGGATTTGAGTGGGGCATCAAGAAAACATGGCATCGGGTTATAACAGTTTCAGACTAAGCATTTTTCAACAAGTTTCATAAAATAACAACAACGAGTAGGCCACTTTACAAGCTTGTTGCAAACACCACAAGGCATATCATAAAAAGTGGATTACACCACAGCAAAGATGACATGATTGTGTTTCTAAAACATATTGACATGTAGCTCAAACAAAAATCACACATAAAGATAAGAAAAAGACAAATCAGCATCTTATAACAAGTTTGAGCACTTAACAGCCATATGCACTCTTGCAACAGAGATAAACACGGCAATATGGCACCTATCATGAATGCAACAGCCACCATCATGTAGAGCAGTTCACAATGAACATTTTGACATATCATACACTCCATTTCGACCAACATGAACAAAGTTACAACCTCACAAACAAGCTAACATATTGTTGGCAGACAACAAGGACTTGACACTAACATCACATAGCAGTTTTGCAACGAAGATTAAGGCATCAAGATGAACAGTAACATGCATGCAAATGCAACTAACATGTAGATCCTCACGAGACGAACATTTTGACATATTATATGCTTCATTTGGACACACATGCATAGAGATATCATCATTCAAACATGCTCACATATTAACATGTTTTTGGCACTTAGCAGCTTTTTTCAACTCGGGAAAAAAAGGGACAAGAGACGTTTAACTAACTGACGCACGGGCGAGGGACTGGCAGAGGCTCACCAGGCGGGCCATGGCCCAGGAAGGAGAGGAGGCAAGCCGGGCTGGGCCTAGGAGGCCCAAGGCGGGGCCCACCAGGCCGAGGCGCAGCTGGGCGTGCTCGCTCGGGCTCCCCTCGAGCAGGGCCGAGACGGCCATGGTTGCGAGCGGCGGTGGCACCTGGCACTCCAGCGAGGGCGGCAGCGCGACGGGACTCACCGGAGGTGGCCCGACCTGACGGGGATCGACCGGATCCGAGCGACGGCGACATCCAACGAGGTGGCAATGAGTGGAGGCACGTCGGTAGTTCAGAGCTGCCACAGCGGACAACGCGAGGCGGCGCGATGCGGGCGTTGCGAACATGACTGGCGGCGGGGAGGTTTGGTCCAGCGAGGTGGCGCTGGGATGGGGAGCGAGCGAGCGAAGGGCGGCGGCGCTCCGGCGAGGCCTTGGAGGCCGGCGAGAGGCGCGGGGTCACGGGACGGGCCGCCGACGGCGAGCACTCCCGATCCCAACGGGATCTAGCGGGAGGAGCGGGGCGGCGGGCCTCGGGCCCAGCACGGGTGGCGGCGGCGATGGACGGGCTTGGGCGGGCCCGAGCCGGGCTGCAGAAGGGCCGCGGTGGTGGGAGGTGGCGGTTGGCGACGTGGCGCCGCAGGATTGGATGGACGGTGGCGGCGCGGTGAGGTGGCGGGTGGTGATTGGTTGGACGACGTGGCTAGGGGCGGTGGACGCGTTCGGCAGTGGCGCAGACACGTCCGGCTGCGCGATGGAGCTGTGGAGGGCGCGTAAATCGAGGAAAAAATGGACTAGGGTTTCACGATTTGGACGGGAGGGACGTTTTTATAGCTAGAGGGAGATAGGAGAGTCCAAATGAGGTGTGGTTTTCGCCCACACGATCACGATCCAACGACCGAGAGCATGGTGGTGGTTGGGATGGGCTAGTGGGCTGTTGTGGAGGGGTGCTGGGCCAAAAGAGAAAAGGGGCCTCTGGCGATTAACGCGGTTATCCGTTGGGCTATCAAACGGACTCTGAATGCGACAAAATTTGATGGTCGGTCTTCATATGCTATAATAAGACCACACGCCAAGTTTCAACCCATTCCGAGAACATTTTCCGGCCACTCATCAAATAAATATTCGGAGGTGCCGTGGGCGCGTGCGAGTGTGTCTGGGCTCGGAACGGAGAACGGAAAGGACTAGGAGACCCGAATGGATGCAAGTTTTGAAAACAATGTAGATGCAATGCACATGATGGCATGGAAAAATGCTACACACAAGCAGATGACATGGCAATGCCAGCGAATAACTGGCTCACAACTGGCGCACCGGTCTCGGGGTGTCATAGTCTATGCTCGGGTCCATCCCTGCAGCGTCGATAAACCCAACGACTGAGCTCTGTTTGGCGGGCCGGCCCCGTTCACGTCACCTCCTGGGGTCGTTGGTGCCCGACCTTCTGATGAGGCAGCCTCGTGGGATTCACTTAGTGCATGTTGCCTAACCATCTTGCAGGACTACCTCAAGCGCTCTCACTCAAGACCAGGCGCAACCCGCCTTGAGGTAGGGCCTCGTGAATCCTGCGCTGGCTCACAGGTGCCCAGATAAACCTCGTCTAGCCCTACCGTGCAAGCCACGTGTCAGGGCGTGACTGTACACGCCCCGGGTGCTCTCCGCAGTAGGGAGTCCCCTCCAATGTTCAAGTGGAAGCAACATGCTCCGCGCTGGCCGTCGACACGGTCGAGGAGCGGCTATGCCCGTGCAAGAACGATAGCGCCATGCTGCGCGCTGGTGATAAATAACTGGGGGTGGCCTCACGACCGCATTAACCTCAGGGAGCCACCCGGCTCGGTGACCAGCCCCGCCGCACTGCGCTCCCCTCGGGAGGGTAGCGCGAGGGGCTGGGCACGGGGGCTGCGCTCAGGTCACGCCTGGCGTACGCCCCACCAGGTCCCCCGGGCCTGGTCGACACGCAACCCTCCCGAGCGCAAGCCCGACGAGGACATGTAGGAGGTCTGTTCGTACGTCAAGGGGGAACCTTGGGCATCGCGACCCACGGGCCTAACTGGTCCCGTAGCCCCTCACTCACTGGTCTTGTCCTGATGATCCGGCCAAGCCAGCGGCGGCTGATGTACGCCGAGGCCGGCCCCTGCCGAAGCAGAACGCAAAAGCCCTACCTAGCGCTTCCTTCCTAGGGACCGTTTGCACGTCAAGGGGACTCCTGAGCATCGCGACTTAGGAGCCTAACTGGCCACGTAGCCCCTCACTCCCTGGTCTTGTCCCGGTGATCCGGACAAGCCAGCGGCGGCTGAGGTACGCGCGGGGCGGGCTGTGCCGGCGTAGGACGACAAGGCGAATTGGAAGCTAACCGCGAATATCTAGCAATTATTACAAGCCAAATTGTCATTCAAGCATCAAACAGAACTTTTAACGCCACCACGAGGCCCGTAACATGTTGCAGGAAAACGAAGATGGGGAGGAGCACCGTCACTCACTAGCAGACCCCTCCTTCAGCCTTAGGTGCCGCTGTCAGGAAGCACTTCTATGCCGACAACATCGCCACGCCCTGCGGAGTCGGCCTTGGCCGCGGGATCGGAGGCGCCGTCGGCAGGGGGTGAAGGGTCGATGGCAAGGAACTTCCTCAACAAGGCCTCCACGTGGCCCTTCACGGCTTCAGTAGCGTCCTTGCAGCTCTCCGCATCCACGGGCTCGAGTAGTGCGCCAAGGTCGACGTTGGGATCGCGTAGGTGCAGGTGGCTAAGAACGTGCGTCAAGGCACAGGAAGAAAGCATGCGAGCTTCCTCCTCCGCCAGGGGGCCGATCTCACGGACGACACCCTCGAGCGCCCAAACAAGATAAGGAAGCAGCTGGGCGGGGCCTTCATCATCCGTCGCCAGCGGTTTCTCCAAGCCCTTCTCGTAGAGTGCCCTCAATGCCTGATGGGAGCTCTCCTCAGGGACCTTGAAGGCTGCGCGGTCCTCGGCCAGAACCTTCGCCTTGGTTGTCAGCTGGGCCTCCTTTGCTTCCGTCGCCTGCGCTCTGTAGACAGCTCCTTCACCAACTACTCCAACTGGGCGTCGCGGCTGGCTACGGCTTCTTATCGGGACTTCGTCCTCTCCTCGTTTGCCGTGCACTTGCTATGCATGGCCTGCATCTCGGTCTCCATCGACTAGCAGCGCTCCTTGACGGCCTGCGTATCCTTCAGCACCGTCTCGCGGGCGACTGCGGCTTGGTCCGCGGCCTGCTTGTCCTCTTCGAAAGCCGCCACGACTCGGCTCAGTACATCCTGGATAGACGCGTTTGTAGGATCGAAAGTATGTCTAGAGGGGGTGATTAGACTACTTGACCAAATAAAAATCTGGCCTTTTCCCAATTTTAGTTCTTGGCAGATTTTAGCAACTTAGCACAAGTCAAGCGATCAACCTACACATGGAATCTAAGAGTATAGCAGCGGAATGTAAAACAATTGCATATGAAGGTAAAGGGAGGAGTTTGGGGGGAGCAAACGCAAGTGAAGACATGGATGTTTTTTGTCTTGGTTCCGATAGGTGGTGCTATCGTACATCCAAGTTGACGGAGACATCAAACCACGAAGAGTAACGGATGCACGAGTCCACGGAGGCCTCCACCCATGAAGGGTCCACGAAGAAGCAACCTTGTCTATCCCACCATGGCCATTTCCCACGAAGGACTTGCCTCACTAGGGGTAGATCTTCACGAAGTAGGTGATCTCCTTGCCCTTACAAACTCCTTGGTTCAACTCCGCAATCTCGTTGGAGTCTCCCAAGTGACACCTAACCAATCTAGGAGACACCACTCTCCAAAAGGTCATAGACGGTGTGTTGATGATCAACTCCTCGCTCAAATGCTTCAAATGATAGTCTCCCCAACACTCAAACAGCTCCTCATAGATTTGGATATGGTGGAAGAAAGATTTGAGTGGAAAGCAACTTGGGGAAGGCTAGAGAACAAGATTCATATGGTAGGAATGGAATATCTTGATCTCAACACTTGTGTAGGTGGTTCTCTCTCAGAACATGAATGATGTAGGTGTAGGTATGTTCTGATGGCTCTCTCCACGAGTGTAGAGTGGGTCGAGGGGTATATATAGCCTCCACACAAAATCTAACCATTACACACAATTTGCCAAACTCGGTGGGACCGATTCAGAGAACTCGGTCGGACCGATTTAGTTCATAATGTGATCGTTAGGCATTTCGGTGGGACCAATATGATCAACTCGGTGGGACCGATTACACAAACTCGGTGGAACCGATTTTTGTAATGATCACACAAAGAGTTGGTTAGGAAAACTCGGTGGGACCGACTCACTCGTTTTGGTGCGACCAAAATGTTACGAAGAGGAAACATAGAGTTTGCATTGTGAACTCGGTGGGACCGATCGCTCATCTCAATGAGACCGAAATGTCACGAAGGAAAACAGAGAGTTTGCAATCCTATCTCTGTGAGACCGAGATCCCTTTCGGTGAGACCGAAGTGATTAGGGTTTAGTGGCAGTGGCTATGTCGAATGAACTTGGTGGCGCCGGATAGAATATTTTAGTGGGGCCGAGTTTGACTTTTGGTTTGGGACATATGTGGATGTGAGAAAGTGGTTGAAGGTTTTGGAGAATATCACTAAGCATTTTGAGCAAGAAACCCATTAGGCAACACCTCATGCCCTTTTAATAGTATTGGCTTTCCTATGGACTTAATGTGATCTTGGATCACTAAAATGGAAAATGCAGAGTCTTGAGCTTGAGCCAATCCTTTGTCCTTAGCATTTTGAGGGGTCCACATTCCTAGTCCATGCGATGCCAATCATTGAACTTTCCTAAAATATCATCTTGAGATAACATTAGTTCAATGAGCTATATGTTGTTAGTAATTACCAAAACCACCCGGGGATAGTTGCACTTTCAATCTCCCCCTTTTTTGTAATTGATGACAACATATAGATCAAAGCTTCGACAAATGAATAAGATTGAAATACATCGTCGCTTTGAGAAGTATGTTATAAACAAGAGCTCCCCCTAAATTGGTGCATTATTTATAATTTGTGTTTGAATGCAAATGCACAATCTATTAGGATCATGTGTTACTCTTCCATGTCACATACATCTTGGTGGAGCGCTCACAATGATATAACTGGAAACATGCACTCATCACCAAGCAGAGTGAATTATCATATAAGGAATATAAAATATAGTATCATCCAAGCAAGCACTAAGGTAGCATATGACCAATCACATGATCAAACAAGTATCTCACACACGGACAAAGAGTATTAAGCAAACACACAATAAAGTTCAACCAAAAGCAAGAGAGACCAAAGAGGCAAAACACACTCTCTCAAAGCCTATGATCTATACATATTTCTCCCCCTTTGGCAACTAGTTACCAAAAAGTTTGAAAATGCATAGTGCTATGCGTCTCTCAGGCTCGATCTTCGGGAGGTAGTGTAGGTAGAACTCCAAGCACGAAGGCTTCTGATGAAGTAGCTGGAGCTGGTGGAGTGGCTGCTGGAGGTGGCACTGAACCTGTGGCTGCTGGTGTTGATGTTGTAGCTCTAGTGTATGAAACTAGCACTGCAGCAGATCTCTGACCTCGAGACACTCGCTGAAATGCATCTGTGGTAGCCTATCCTCCTCTCTCCTTTGCTTCCTCCTGAAGCTTCTCAACTGCAGACTGGATCTCTATAACTTTCAGATCCAAATCATAGAACTTAGTCTCAATGATCCTCTCCAAGCTCTCTTGATTCTGAGTCAGGGTGGCCAAGCCCTTCTCAATCCTCATAGTTGCTTGAATAAGATATGCCATTTGATCTTGTTTGGACTTGAGGGTCATTTGAGATGCTTCTACAGCACTTGGCATCTTGGCAGCTTTCTCTGCTTTGGCTTTCTCTCTCCTTTCATGTGCTTGCACTCAAGATGGTTCATTCTCATCCATGACAACTGTGTTGTCCTCAAAGTCAGGCACTAAGGATAGATATTCTCTATCCAATAAGTATGTGCATGTGCCCATCTTGGAGTTGATGAGCATATGGATGTGTGGAGCATACCCACATGATCTCTTATGATCCGTGGCAGTCCTCTTGATTGTTTCAACAATGAGACTCGTGCCTTTGAATTTTTGGGGCACATCAAAAATATGCAGAAAATTGATTTAATGTCCTCTTATCATCTTTGCATCTCCAGATTTAGGCAACAATGTATGCCTCAATATTGTGTTGATAATAGCTAGACCAGACAACAAGTGATGCACAGATCCAAACTTATGTGTCTCCAAATCATCATCAGGGATCACCTTGTACATGTTGGCCATAGAGTTGTGGTCTTGCTTCTTCTTGGCATACACATCCAAATCATCCTCGTGCTCTTCAGGGGCTTTGATCAGCTTGGCCCACTCATCAACAGTTGACTGGTACCTCGTACCTTCAGACATCCATACAATCCTACCATCAGGATAAAAGTGAGCTGTGGAGTAGAATTGCATGATGAGTTCATCGTTCCAGTTTGTCAACTTTTGAGCCACAAACTTGTTAACTCCACATGCTTTGAAGCTTTCATGCACATTGGGGAAATAGTCTGCATTGTCATCAATGAATTTCCAGTCCACCCATCTCATATCACACACAATGGGCTTCTTGTCGAGCAGAACTATCTCATAGAAGTCTTGTTGTTCTCTGGTATGGAATTTGTAGTCCACAGCAGTCCTTCTCCTCACAGCATATGGATCATTCTTTCTCCATAATCTGAGACCTGCATCCTTCCTCAGCTTCATATCTTCTGCTACTAGATGAGCATCATTGTGATTAGGGATCTTGGGCTTCAACTTTCTAAGCACTTGGGCCTCAGCTTCTTCGGCAACCCCAGGCATTGGGGCCTTGTTCTTTTCTGAAGCTGGAATGTTCCTAGTGCTTCTCTTAGGTGCTGACTTGGTGGCTTGAGCAGCTTTGGGAGCAGTCTTGGGCTTAGAAGGGGCAGCCCCAGACTTGATAGCATCTCACAAAAGGTTTTGATCTTTAGGGGCTGGTGCCGCAACCTCTTCTTCTTCTTCTGCAGCTTCCTCATCATCCCTCATGGATGGCTTGTCAATCACTCTAGCTGTGGTTTTTCTTGCTCTCTTCTTAGTTCCTTCTGGCTCATCATCTCTGGTTTAAAGTGTGAAAACCATAGTCTCTTGAGTTGATGCTCTAGCCTTTGACATAGGAACTCTTCTTGCTGGAGCCTTCTTGTCCAATCCTGGCTTAGTTGCCTCAGTTGTGCCATACTCCTTCCTAAGCACTTTCTTCTTGGAAGTGGCCTCATCAGCCACAAAGTCCTCATCCTCAGAATCTGAAGTTTTCTTCTTTCTGGTTTTGGTGGCTGCCTTAGGAATATCACTATGTGTCCTTCTGCTGCTGTCATAGTAGCTGGAGTAACTGGGACTAGAGCCCTCACTCAACTTGACTTGCTCCTCTGACACATTCTGACTATCACTGCCCTCAGACATCTCTAACACTGCAAACTGAAAGCTGACCCTGTGAATAGATGTAGATGAGATAGAGTGGATGAGCATCACAAAGCACAGAATTTTTGCAAAATAGATGACAAGAAAAACTTAGTTTTAGTTCTCTACAGAAAGCATTTCGGAGCTACCGATTTGTTAAACTTGGTGATACCGAAGCAATTCTGGAGCCTAAACTGGTGAACTCGGTCAGACCAAGTCACAGTTCGATGGCACCGATATTGCTAGGGTTTCACAAAGAGTTGAACTCGGTCACACCGATTTGCAATTTTTGGTCGGACCGAAAAGAGCAAGTGCAATGGCCTAATCCAAATCGGTGGGACCGATTTCGACAGCTCGGTCGGCCCGAGATGAGTTCGGCGGAGACCTAACCCTAAATTTTTCGAATCAAAACTACTTTCTATGGAGTTTCTGTTGGATAGGAAGATCTCATACGTGGCAAGAAACATGGCAATGCAATGTGCTACGGATCGGAGTTAAGGAATAGCACAAAGGATCAAGTTCATACCCTAACTCGGCGGTGAACTTGCTACGGTGGCAACGGCGGCGAAGATTTTCATTGACAGCGGTGGAGACCAGCGGCGGGAGGTCGCTGGCGGTGAGGAGACGATCCGGACACCCGAGGAGGCATAGAAGGTCACGTGCGGGCGAAAGAGCTTCGGAAAGTTTTCCAAAATTCAACCCGTCGGTATATATAACCCGACCCTGCCGGTGTGACCGAGTGGAACAACTCGGTGGCACCGAGATGCAAAACTGCTAGAAGTTACTGCAACTCGATGTGACCGAAAAGTTCAAATCGGTTGCACCAAGATTGAAAGCCTAGATCAACTTAGTGAAGTCGGTGTGACCTAAGTGGATGACTCGGTCATACCGAAATGCACAAAGAGGTTTTGGAAGTTTAAGTCTATGACGAATTGGGGACTCCGAGTGCTCCTCACACAGAGTGGTTTGAATCTGACTTGATCAAGCTTTGTGATGTAGCATGAATAGAGTTTGAGACAAGAAAAGCATAGATAGCTAGAGGGGATTCTTAGGTATTCTTGTCCATCCATTTGGCAAAAGAAAAGAGCCAAACAATCAAAGCAACAAATGGATGTCCTCGAATGAGAAAAAAATATGCATTCAACATGCTCACACAATAAGATAGCAAAGGAAACATGTGGCAAAGCATGCACAACCATTCTAGCATCTATCAAGCAATTGGCGATGACTAGGTCATCTATGTATGAGTATATTGACTTAGGAGTCAAATGAGAACATTTTATCATAGGTCATACTCATCGTCTAAGCACAAGTGGGGTTACCACTTTTACATAAAGCATTGTTGTGTTCACATCATTAGAGTTGCTTTAGCTAAATTTTTAGGGTAAAGCTCCCCCTAGATGTGATATCCTCCTAAGAAGGATGAACTAACCTTGGGTTTTGTCAATGATGACTTCATGTAGGTGTTGAAGATGTAGATGATCAATGTTGATCTAGATCATTTGGAGCAATCCATTGGAGTGAGTTGTAATTTCAATACCTACACGGGTTAGTCCCACAAGGAACAAACAAGGATATCCATAGACATAGATTGAATTGCACACATGATGATGTCCATGAAAGCATTAGGTTACCTTGTCCCTTGTCTTACCAACGAGAGGGTTTGTGACTCCTTGAACTAGTGCAAGATATGGAAGTTGTTTGCACTTGTCCTCGCCAAAATGATATGAGTGATGATGTTGGCGGAGTCACCCTCAAGAACTCTCTAGTTCTTCTTTTTCGGGATCCACACCATCTTGATGGGAATCCTTGGAGTTGTAGTCGTACTTGATGAAGTAGAACTTGATGTAGTCTTGGGAACCCACTTGACCAAGCCTTAGGAGCTTCTTCAAATGCATCAATCTCTTATTGAAGCTTGTCCTTGCCCTTCTGCTTGTGGTCTTGTGGTGCAAGATCATCTTGTGCTTGTGTCCCTTGAAAAGAAGTAGGATCATACTTCTCTGTAGAGGAACAAACTTCATCTTTGAGTATTGATCTTCCTCCCACTCAACTCCATTGGCATTGAACTTTCGTTCAAAACCAACACCTTGATTCTTCCGGTGTCTTCCGTGCTTGCGTACAATCTCCTCAAATTGCTTACTCCCGGCAAGGCTCTTGTAAACACCTTTCTCTATAATTCCCTTCAATAGGCTATTTTCTTTCTCAAGTGTAACTTGGCTAATAGAATCATTAGTGGAATCAAGAGAACTACTAGAAGCAACATCATTGGATTTAGCATGATTGTTGTTACTACTAGAGGAAGAATCTTTCTTGTTCTTGTTGCTAGTTTTTACTTGTGGCGTGTAGGTAGATAAGAGTAAACGCTTGGCAATGTCAGAAGAACTTTTCTCGCGAAGATCATCATTGATTGCTTTTAAGAACTCATGCTCTTGATTAAGGTTGAGCTTTTCAAAGCGTAACTTCTCATGAGTCTTTAAAAGTTCTCGATGATCTTCCAAGGTAGTTTCATGAACTAACTTAAGAGTGTTTAGTTCTTTAGTTAGATGCTCAATCTTCTCCTTATAATTATCATTCGTTTTATCTTTATTAGCATGATTAATATCAATTTCATCATAGTTTTCATCAAAGGTTTCATCACTATAGCTACCAACAAGTAAATCATCATCTCCTAGCAAGTCATCTTCATCTCTATTGAAATCAAGATACTTGGGGTGTGATACCTTAGGGCCTTTAGCCATGAAGCATCTTCCAATTCCTTCATTTGGTGATTCAAATATGTCATAGGAGTTGGTTGACACAAGAGCAATTCCGGCAGCACCTTCATCTTGAGTATCTTCAGAGTCGGAGTAGTAGCTTCTATCGGAGTGGTTATTGAGGTCGGAACCGGATGCCCATTCACCAACACGAGCTTGATGTCTTCGTCTTGTATAGTTCCTTGATGACTTATCCTTCCTTTTCGAATCATTGCTTCTCTGAGAAGGTCTTCGTTCATAACGATCATCTCTACTCCTGCTCTCTCTTGGTGGTGAATCTTCTCTTCTACTTCTCCTTTTTGGTGAGTCTTCTCTTCTCTTATGGATAGCCGTAAACTCATTGGAGTAGTGTCCGGGTCTTCCACAATTGTTGCAATTGCGATCATGACTTGAAGATCTCTTGTCATTGTAGGACCTTGACTTGGAACTTCTCTCTTTGCTTATATTCTTGTAGAACTTGGTAAAGTTCTTAACTATTAAGATCAATTCTTCATTGAAGACTTGTTTCTCACTTTATGATGTAGGAGCGTCACATGAGGCTTTGTAAGCACCACTAGACTTGTTGTGAAGCTCTTGTTTATCTTTGAGTGACATCTCATGAGCAACAATTCTTCCAATGACTTCCATTGGCTTGAGATCTTTGTAATTGGGCATCATTTGGATCAATGTGCACACGGTAACATATTTTCCATCCAAGGTTCTTAGGATCTTCTTGATGATGAATCTGTCGGTCATCTCTTCACTTCCTAAGCCGGCAATCTCATTTGTGATGAGAGCAAGCCTAGAGTACATTTCAATGACACCTTCACCATCCTTCATCTTGAACTTGTCAAGTTGACTTTGAAGCACATCCAACTTGGATTCCTTGACGGAGTTAGTACCTTCGTGCATATCAATCAAAGTATCCCAAATTTCCTTTGCATTCTCAAGACGGCTGATTTTGTTGAATTCTTCGGGGCACAATCCGTTGAAGAGGATATCGCAAGCTTGAGCATTGTATTGCAGCATCTTCAACTCTTCCGCGGTAGCTTCACGATTCAGTTCCTTCCTATCCAAGAATTCACCTTGCGAACCAATACACACTATAGCCCAAACGGCCGGGTTATGTCCAAGAATATGCATTTTCATCTTATGCTTCCAACTAGCAAAATTAGTACCATCAAAATAAGGACCTCTACGATGGCAACTTCCCTCGCTAGACGCCATACTCTCCTAGGTTGTGAAACCAAGGCTATGATCACCAAAGCTATGGAAATCACGGCAAATGGAGACCAAAGCTCTGATACCAATTGTAGGATCGAAATTATGTCTAGAGGGGGGAGGTGATTAGACTACTTGACCAAATAAAAATCTAGCCTTTCCCCAATTTTAGTTCTTGGTTGATTTTAGCAACTTAGCACAGGTCAAGCGATCAACCTACACGTGCAATTCTAAGAGTATATCAGCAGAATATAAAACAATTGCATATGAAGGTAAAGGGAGGAGTTTGGAGGGAGCAAACACAAGTGAAGACACGGATGTTTTTTGTCTTGGTTCCGATAGGTGGTGCTATCGTACATCAAAGTTGATGGAGACTTCAATCCACAAACGGTAACGGCTGCGCGAGTCCACGGAGGGCTCCACCCACGAAGGGTCCACGAAGAAGTAACCTTGTCTATCCCACCTTAGCCATCGCCCACGAAGGACTTGCCTCACTAGGGGTAGATCTTCACGAAGTAGGCGATCTCCTTGCCCTTACAAACTCCTTGGCTCAACTCCACAATCTCGTCGGAGGCTCCCAAATGACACCTAACCAATCTAGGAGACACCACTCTCCAAAAGGTAATAGATGGTGTGTTGATGATGAACTCCTTGCTCAAATGCTTCAAATGATAGTCCCCCCAACACTCAAACAGCTCCTCACAGATTTGGATATGGTGGAAGAAAGATTTGACTGGAAAGCAACTCGGGGAAGGCTAGAGAACAAGATTCATATGGTAGGAATGGAATATCTTGATCTCAACACTTGAGTAGGTGGTTCTCTCTCTAAACATGAATGATGGAAGTGTAGGTATGTTCTGATGGCTCTCTCCACGAGTGAAGAGTGGGTGGAGGGGTATATATAGCCTCCACACAAAATCTAACCATTACACACAATTTACCAAACTCGGTGGGACCGATTCCGAGAACTCGCTCAGACCGATTTAGTTCATAATGTGAGCGTTAGGCATTTCGGTGGGACCGATATGATCAACTCGGTGGGACCGATTTCATTAACCTCAGTGAGACCAATTACACAAACTCGGTGGGACCGATTATGGTAATGAGCACACAGAGAGTTGGTCAGGCAAACTCGGTAGGACCGATTCGCTCATTTCGGTGGGACCGAAACGTTATGAACAGGAAATAGAGAGTTTGCATTGCGAACTCAGTGGGACCGATCGCTCATCTCGGTGAGACTGAAATGTTACGAAGGGAAATAGAGAGTTTTGCAATCCCATCTTGGTTAGATCGAGATCCCTTTCGATGAGACCGAAGTGATTAGGGTTTAGTGGCAGTGGCTATGTCAAATGAACTCGGTGACGCCGGATAGAATATTTCAGTGGGGCTGAGTTTGACTTTTGGTTTGGGACATATGTGGATGTGAGAAAGTGGTTGAGGGTTTTGGAGCATATCACTGAGCATTTTGAGTAGAAACCCATTAGGCAACACCTCATCCCCTTTTAATAATATTGGCTGTCCTACGGACCCAATGTGATCTTGGATCACTAAAATGGAAAATGTTGAGTCTTGAGCTTGAGCCAGTCCTTTGTCCTTTGCATTCCAAGGGGTCCACATTCCTAGTCCATGCCATGCCAATCATTGAACTTTCCTGATATATCATCTTCAGATAGCATTAGTTCAATGAGCTATATGTTGTTACTAATTACCAAAACCACCCGGGGATAGTTGCACTTTCAGTGTTGGAGTTCAGCCAGCCGGAAAGCAGCTCCAAGCGCCCTGCCGCCAGACGACGGTCGGCGCTGATAACCCACAAGTGTAGGGGATCGCAACAGTTTTCGAGGGTAAAGTATTCAACCCAAATTTGTTGATTCGACACAAGGCGAGCCAAAGAATACTCTTAAGTATTAGTAGCTAAGTTGTCAATTCAACCACACCTGGAAACTTAGTATCTGCAGCAAGATAGTTTAGTAGCAAAGTAATATGATAGTGGCGGTAGCAGCAATAAAAGTAACGATAGTGTTTTTGTAGTTTTTGTGATAGTAGCAATGGAAAAGTAAATAAGCAGCTAGCAATATAGGTAAAGCTCGTAGGCATTGGATCGGTGATGGGAAATTACGTCAGATGCAATTCATCATATAGAATTTATAACCTAGGGTGACACAGAACTAGCTCCAGTTCATCAATGCAATGTAGGCATGTATCCCGAATATAGTCATTCGTGCTTATGGAAAAGAACTTGCATGACATCTTTTGTCCTACCCTCCTGTGGCAGTGGGGTCCTATTGGAAACTAAGGGATATTAAGGCCTCCTTTTAATAGAGTATCTGACCAAAGCATTAACACATAATGAATACATGAACTCCTCAAACTATGGTCATCACCGGGAGTGGTCCCGATTATTGTCACTTCAGGGTTGCCGGATCATAACACATAGTAGGTGACTATAGACTTGCAAGATAGGATCAAGAACACACATATATATTCATGAAAACATAATTGGTTCAGATCTGAAATCATGGTACTCGGGCTCTAGTGATAGGCATTAAGCATAGCAAAGTCATAGCAACATTAATCTCAGAACATAGTGGATACTAGGGATCAAACCCTAACAAAACTAACTCGATTACATGATAGATCCCATCCAACCCATAACCGTCCAGCAAGCCTATGATGGAATTACTCACACACGGCGGTGAGCATCATGGAATTGGTGATGGAGGAAGGTTGATGATGACGATGGCGACGATCTCCACTCTCCGGAGCCCCGAACGGACTCCAGATCAGCCCTCCCGAGAGAGATTAGGGCTTGGCGGCGGCTCCGTATCGTGAAACACGATAATTCCTTCTCTCCTATTTTTTTCTCCCCGAAACGGAAGATATAGGATCTGGGGGTACGTCGGTGGAGCACCAGGGGGGCCACGAGGCAGGGGGCGCGCCCTGGGCAGGGGGCGTGCCCCCACCCTCGTGGACAGGCCCTGGGGCCCCTAGTGTGGATCTTCTTGCGGGTATTTTTTATATTTTCCAAAATAATTCTCCGTTGATTTTCTGGCGATTCCGAGAACTTTTTATTATGCACAAAAACAACACCATGGCAGTTCTGCTGAAAACAGCGTCAGTCCGGGTTAGTTCCATTCAAATCATGCCAGTTAGAGTCCAAAACAAGGGCAAAAGGGTTTGGAAAAGTAGATACGTTGGAGACGTATCAACTCCCCCAAGCTTAAACCTTTGCTTCTCCTCAAGCAATACAGTTGATAATCTGAAAGTGATAAAGAAAAACTTTGACAATCTATGTTTGCTCTTGTTGTTGTAAATATGTAAGCTAGCATTCAGGTTTTCAACAAGATCATGAACTAACCATATTCACAATAACTTTCAAGTCTCAAGACTACTCACATCAATGGCATAATCAACTAGCGAGCAATAATAATAAACGTTGGATGACAACACTTTCTCAAAACATAAATGCAGAGCACCTTTATGGATCAAGGACTGACTAGACATTGTAATTCAAGGTAAAAAAGATCCAGTCATGATCATACTCAATGAAAATTAATAGTAATACATGCAACGACAGAGGTGCTCTCCTACCGGTGCTCTTTGATCAGAGGATGATAACTCTGCATAAAAGTAAATAGATAGGCCCTTCACAGAGGGAAGCGAGGATTTGTAGAGGTGCTAGAGCTCGATTTTTTAAATAGAGATTGAATAACATTTTGAGCGGTATACTTTCATTGTCAACATAGCAACCAAGAATCTCGATATCTCCCATGCTACGCACATTATAGGCGGTTCCCAAACAGAATGGTAAAATTTATACTCCCCCAACCACTAACAAGCACAATCCACGGCTAGCCCGAAACAACGGGCACCATCCAAACCAGCAACAGCCTTGGGGGAGTTTTGTTTAGTTATTATGATTTTGAGCATGGGACTGGGCATCCTAATTACCAGCCATTTTCTCATGAATGATGAGCGAAGTCCACTCATCGTGAGAATAACCCACCTAGCATGGAAGATATATACAACCCTAGTTGATACATGAGCTGTTCGAGCATACAAAACAAAATTTCATTTGAAGGTTTAGAGTTTGGCACATACAAATTTACTTGGAACGGCAGGTAAATATCGCATATAGGAAGGTATGGTGGACTCATGTGGAATAACTTTGGGGTTTATGGAAGTGGATGCACAAGCAGTATTCCCGCTTAGTACAGGTGAAGGCTAGAAAGAGACTAGGAAGCGACCAGCTAGAGAGGAACAATGGTCATGAACATGCATTAAAATTAATCAACAATGAATGCAAGCATGGGTAGGATATAAATCAACATGAACATAAATATCGTGAAGGCTATGTTGATTTGTTTCAACTACATGCGTGAACATGTGCCAAGTCAGATCACTTAAATCATTCAAAGGAGGATACCACCCATCATACCACATCACAACCATATTAATATCATGTTGGCACGCAAGATAGACCATTATAAATCTCAGCTAATTAAGCATGGCATAAGCAGCTATGATCTCTAATTGTCATTGCAAACATGTTTCATTCATAAAAAGCCGAATCAGGAACGACGAGCAATCATATTTACAAAAACAAAAGAGGTCAAGTTCATACCAGCTTTTCTCATCTCAATTAGTTCATCATATATCATCCTTATTGCCTTTCACTCGCACGACCAAACGGTGTGGATAATAATAATAGTGCACGTGCATTGGACTAAGCTGGAATCTGCAGACATTTAGTACAAGAGAGAAGACAAGGTAATATGGCTCAAGGTTAAATCAACAACAAAGCATATGAGAGCCACTAAGCATTTTCAATCATGGTCTTCTACTCTTAACCCCTCAAGAAAAGAAAACGAACTATTTACACGGGAAAGCTCCCAACAAGCAAAAGAAGAACGGGAAATCTTTTTGGGTTTTCATTTTAACTACTACTACAAGCAAAGAAAGTAAACTAGCTAGAAGCTACAACTATTTTTTTTTCTGGGTTTTTCTAGCACACAAGAAAAAGACTTAAAAAATTGAAACTAAGCATGGATGGTACAGTGAAAGAGTGTGAGCACTGACAACTAGAATAAATGTGAACATGAATGTAAGTCGGTGAGAAACAAGTACTCCCCCAAGCTTAGGCTTTTGGCCTAAGTTGGTCTATGGCCACGGCTTGAAGCCACTCCCTCTAGTGTACTGAGATGTGTCCTTTGGGTGCCACTGATTGGCGAGCTCATCCAGCTCCCACGCATAAACAGATTGACGGGAAGGATCAAGTGGTGGTTCTGGCTCAAGCTCTGAAGCTTGTGCCCAGCCTTGGTACTTGTAGAAGGCATCTGATGTGATGAGGAATACGCCTGTAGACAAATCAAACAAACATGGTGCAGGCAGGGTAACAATTTCACAGTATATTTCATCAAACCTTAATTTATAATTTAGCTGCATATTCTTATCTTTAACAATAAAGTCATGAGCTACCATGCTCTTGTAGTCTAGATAAACAGGGGCAAGCAATTTTTCTTCCTTCTCATGATGCCTAATAGGTATTCTAAAATGTTCCACAAGGCGAGAAGCAAAGATGCCTCCAAAGACGGGCCCCTTTGAGCGGTTCAGACTCAGTCGTTTAGCAACGACAACACCCAAGCTAAAAGTTGTGTCTTGAAACAAAGCATGGCGTAAAATGACAATATCAGGGGCACTAGGATTCCCACTGTTCCCGTGACCAATTAAACAAAGTAGCACAGAACAGGGAAGTGTATACTAGTGATTCTTGCCCCTGAAACTTCTCTAGTTTCCCCTACAGCTATCATATCAATAAACTCTTCAACATCTTCATGACGTGGTTCATCAAGTCTACCTCCGAAGGGTATTTTGCATATTTCACAAAAATCTAAGAGTGATATCTCCTTAACCACATCATATAAATGAAACTCCGTCGTAGGTGGTGTTTTCCTAGAATTAAAATGAAAGCTTTGCGTGAAAATAATGGTGAGTAAGAGATATTGTTCTTTCTGGTCGTTTAGGAAGTCGATGAGGCCTGCATTATTCGCCAACCAATAAAAGTCTTCGTAAATACCGGCGGACATCATTAAATTATTACAAGGCCATTCGCACGGTCGAACTTCCGCCATGCGAGGAAGATTATACTTGGGCTTCTCATTTTCTTCTTTCTTCTTCTCCTTTGAGCTCTTGCTGGAGGAGCCCCTCAATAATATTTTTAACATTTTCCTTTTTTGAAAATTTCTGCAATTTTTAGTAACATCAAAATAAAAGTTAACCAAGCTCAACAAGGTTGATAGCAACAACTCCTACTAGTGCCTAGAGGCTATATCATGCATTAGAACTATATGGGACCAAGAAAATTTAACATGCAAGCTCAAGAACAAGGTCACCACAGCAGCATAAATTTGCAACAAATAAAGCACTAGAACAAAAACTAATTGGACCAATGGAGGAGTCACATACCAAGGAACAATCTCCCCAAACAGTTTGGTGAATGGTGCTTTGAGCAAGCAGATCGAAAATGGTAGCAAGATGAGCTAGAACTCGGGTTT
This sequence comes from Secale cereale, assembly GCA_902687465.1. Lineage (NCBI taxonomy): Eukaryota > Viridiplantae > Streptophyta > Magnoliopsida > Poales > Poaceae > Secale > Secale cereale. The sequence continues at coordinate 248,046,417 of LR738711.1, forward strand.
GAGCTGGTTTGGGATTTTTTTGGGAGGAAGAAGAAGAGCATGGGTGCATGAATAAGTGGAGGGGGCCACATGGGGCCCATGAGGCAGGGGGCGTGCCTTGGACCCTCGTGGCCACGTGCTGGCTCCCCTCGCTGTGTGTTCGGTGCCATATTTTCTTAAATATTCTAGAAAAATCATATTCCATTTTCATGGCATTTGGATAACTTCTATTTTCGGGATATTTTTTTATTGCATGGATAAGTCTGGAAACAGACAAACAATGCTATTTTTGTTTTACTTAACCTAATTAACAGAAAGTAAAAAGAGGGTACAGAAGGTTGTGCTATCTAGATTCACCTATCCCATGTTCATCAAAAGGAATCCATTAACAAGGTTGATCAGGTCTTGTTAATAAACTCTTTCCGAGTAACATGAAACCGGAGAATTTTCGAATAACACTAGGTTACCTCAATGGGGATATGTATGTCCCCAACAATAAGTATGTCATATGTCTTCTTGATAGTAGGGAGAGGAAACTCAAAACCTCCAATAGTGATAGTTGAAGTTTTTCCAATATAATTGATACTGTAGACCTGAGGTTGTTTCCTCGGAAAGTGTACCGTATGCTCATTACCATTGACATGAAAAGTTACATTGCCTTTATTGCAATCAATAACAGCCCCTGCAGTGTTCAAAAAGGGTCTTTCGAGAATAATAGACATACTATCGTCCTCGGGAATATCAAGTATAACAAAGTCCGTTAGAATAGTAACATTTGCAACTACAACAGGCACATCCTCACAAATACTGACAGGTATAGCAGTTGATTTATCGGCCATTTGCAAAGATATTTCAGTAGGTGTCAACTTACTCAAGTCAAGTCTACGATATAAAGAGAGAGGCATAACACTAACACCAGCTCCAAGATCACACAAAGCAGTTTTAACATAGTTTCTCTTAATGGAGCAAGGTATGGTAGGCACTCCTGGATCTCCTAATTTTTTAGGCATTCCAACCTCAAAAGTTTAATTGGCAAGCATGGTGGAAATTTCTACTGCAGGTATCTTTCTTTTGTTGGTAATAATGTCTTTCATATACTTGGCATAAGGATTTTTTTTAAGCACAACACTCATACGCATACGCAAAAAGATAGGTCTAATCATTTCAGCAAAACGCTCAAAATCCTCATCATCTTTTTTCTTGGATGGTTTTGGAGGAAAAGGCATGGGTTTCTGAACCCATGGTTCTCTTTCCCTACCGTGCTTCCTAGCAACAATGTCTCTCTTATCATAACATTGATTCTTTGATTGTGGGTTATCAAGATCAACAGCAGGTTCAATCTCTACATCATTATCATTGCTAGGTTGAGCATCAACATGAACATCATCATTAACATTATCACTAGGTTCATGTTCATTACCAGATTGTGCCTCGGCATCAGAAACAGATATATCATTGCGATTCTCAGGTGTGTCAGCAACAGGTTCACTAGGAGCATGCAAAGTCTTATCATTTTTCTTTTTCTTCTTCTTAGAAGAACTAGGTGCATCTAAATTAGCTCTTTGAGAATCTTGCTCAATTCTCTTAGGGTGGCCTTCAGGATACAGAGGTTCCTGAGTCATTCTACCACCTCTAGTCACAACTGTAATGGCATTATCATTATTCTTACTATTTAATTCATTGAGCAAATCATTCTGAGCCTTAAGTACTTGTTCTACTTGAGTGGTGACCATAGAAGCATGTATACTAATGAGTTTCAGTTCACCTTTAGCTCTAGACAAATAATCACTCAAGCGTTCAATCATATAAGCATTGTGTTGTAATTGTCTACCAACATAAGCGTTGAAGTTTTCTTCTTTCACAATAAAATTGTCAAACTCATCTAAGCATTGGCTAGCAGACTTATAACGAGGAATATCACCTTCATCAAATTTATAAAGAGAATTTACCTTTACTACCTGTGTCGGGTTATCAAGACCATGTATTTCTTCAATAGGAGGTAAATTCTTAACATCTTCAGCTTTAATACCTTTTTCTTTCATAGATTTCTTTGCCTCTTGCATATCTTCAGGACTGAGAAATAGAACACCTCTTTTCTTCGGAGTTGGCTTAGGGGCTGGTTCAGGAAGTGTCCAATTATTTTCATTGGCCAGCATATTATTCAATAGTAATTCAGCTTGTTCAACTGTTCTTTCCCTGAAAACACAACCAGCACAACTATCCAGGTGGTCTCTAGAAGCACCGGTTAGTCCATTATAAAAGACATCAAGTATATCATGCATCTCAAGAGGATGATCAGGCAAAGCATTAAGTAATTGGAGAAGCCTCCCCCAAGCTTGTGGGAGACTCTCTTGTTCAATTTGCACAAAGTTATATATTTCCCGTAAGACAGCTTGTTTCATATGAGCGGGAAAATATTTAGCAGAGAAGTAATACATCATATCCTGGGGACTACGCACACAACCAGGATCAAGAGAATTAAACCAAGTCTTAGCATCACCCTTTAACGAGAACGGAAATAACTTAAGGATATAGTAGTAACGAATCTTTTCATCGTTTGTAAACAGGGTGGCTATATCATTCAACTTAGTAAGATGTGCCACAACAGTTTCAGACTCATAGCCACGGAAAGGATCAGATTCAACCAAAGTAATTAACTCAGGATCAATAGGGAATTCATAATCCTTATCAGTAACACAGATAGGTGAAGTAGCAAAAGCAGGATCATGTTTCATTCTAGCATTCAAGGACTTTTCTTTCAGCTTAGCTAATAACTTCTTAAGATCATATCTATCATTGCAAGCAAGAAAGCCTCTAGCTGTTTCTTCATCCATAACATAACCTTCAGGAACAACAGGTAATTCATATCTATTGGGAGTAGTTTCATCATCACTTTAATAAATATCATCAGTTTCAACATTTGCACTCTCCCTAACCTTAGCAATGTGTTCATCTAGAAATTCACCTAGTGGCACAGTATCAGGCATAGAGGTAGTTTCATCATACATAGAAGAAGTAGCATCATCAAGAACATACGACATATCAGATTCAGTAGCAGGAGTAAGTGTGGCAAGTTTACTCATAACAGAAGGAGAATCAAGTGCAGAGCTAGATGGCAGTTCCTTACCTCCCCTCGTAGTTGAGGGTAAGATCTTGGTTTTTGAGTCCTTCAAATTCTTCATAGTGATCAACAAATATATATCCCAAGTGACTTAAAGAATAGAGCGATGCTCCCCGGCAATGGCACCAGAAAATAGTCTTGATAACCCACAAGTGTAGGGCATCGCAACAGTTTTTGAGGTTAAAGTATTCAACCCAAATTTGTTGATTCGACACAAGGGGAGCCAAAGAATACTATTAATTATTAGGAGCTGGGTTGTCAATTCAACCACACCTGGAAACTTAGTATTTGCAGCAAGATAGTTTAGTAGCAAAGTAATATGATAGTGGCGGTAGCAGCAATAAAAGTAACGATAGTGTTTTTGTAGTTTTTATGATAGTAGCAACGGAAAAGTAAATAAGCAGCTAGCAATATAAGTAAAGCTCGTAGGCATTGGATCAGTGATGGGAAATTACGTCGGATGCAATTCATCATGTAGAAGTTATAACCTAGGGTGACACAGAACTAGCTCCAGTTCATCAATGCAATGTAGGCATGTATCCCGAATATAGTCATACGTGCTTATGGAAAAGAACTTGCATGGCATCTTTTGTCCTACCCTCCCGTGGCAGCGGGGTCCTATTGGAAACTAAGGGATATTAAGGCCTCCTTTTAATAGAGTACCAGACCAAAGCATTAACACATAATGAATACATGAACTCCTCAAACTATGGTCATCACCAGGAGTGGTCCCGATTATTGTCACTTCGGGGTTGCCGGATCATAACACATAGTAGGTGACTATAGACTTGCAAGATAGGATCAAGAACACACATATATTCATGAAAACATAATTGGTTCAGATCTGAAATCATGGCACTCGAGCCCTAGTGACAGGCATTAAGCATAGCAAAGTCATAGCAACATCAATCTCAGAACATAGTGGATACTAGGGATCAAACCCTAACAAAACTAACTCGATTACATGATAGATCCCATCCAACCCATCACCGTCCAGCAAGCCTACGATGGAGTTACTCACACACGACGGTGAGCATCATGGAATTGGTGATGGAGGAAGGTTGATGATGACGATGGCGATGATCTCCACTCTCCAGAGCCCCGAACGGACTCCAGATCAGCCCTCCCGAGAGAGATTAGGGCTTGGCGGCGGCTCCATCTCGTGAAACGCGATAATTCCTTCTCTCCTATTTTTTTATCCCCGAAACGGAAGATATAGGATCTGGGGGTACGTCGGTGGAGCACCAGGGGGCCCCACGAGACAGGGGGCGCGCCCTGTGCAGGGGGGCGCGCCCTGGGCAGGGGGGCGCATCCCCACCCTCGTGGACAGGCCCTAGCCTCCTTGGTGTGGATCTTCTTGCACGTATTTTTTATATTTTCCAAAATAATTCTCCATTGATTTTCAGGCGATTCCGAGAACTTTTTATTATGCACAAAAACAACACCATGGCAGTTCTGCTGAAAACAGCGTCAGTCCGGGTTAGTTCCATTCAAATCATGCAAGTTAGAGTCCAAAACAAGGGCAAAAAGGTTTGGAGAAGTAGATATGTTGGGGACGTATCAAGCGCCTTGAAGGTCATCCCAGAGCTGCCTCAACGCGGAAAGCCTCCTTCGGGGCGCCGGGCGAAGACGGAGGGCCGCGAGCTAGCGGCACGATCGGAGTAGGGGGTGTGGCGTTGTCAAGACCTCCTGAGCCCTGGCGACGCCAGCAGAGGAGCTGAAGATGGGTGCCTTCGGAGCCTGCTCGACCAAGGATGTGACCCCACCTGAGGTTTGTCCACTAGGCCTTGTGATGGCGATTGAGCAGCAGAAACAGGGGCTCCTCCGCCACCCGTCTGCGTCTGAGGGGGCAAAGTCAAGCCAGGCCAGTTGGCCTATGATGCGGGCGCCTCCTCCCTCTTCTTCTTCACCAACAGCGTCAGCCTAACAACACAGGGGAAGACATCAGGAATCAAAAACAGAATCAAGAACGAAGACAAAACCAAGCCAAAGTACTCACGGGTCCACGGCGGCATAACCTCACGACCTCTTCAGAACCACGGAGCCCAGGGGCCCCGCAGCCTACGCTGCGGGAGCGCGAGCCCCCAGAGCAGACGAGGCCATGGCAGCTGGCCCGCCGGCAGCGCCAGGCAGCATCAGACCGAGAGCATCGCCTTGAGAGACCAACGCCGACCTGCTCATTGTCGGGACCTCAGCTGGCGGCCTCCTCGGGGGGGTGACCTTGGACCTCATGGTGACCCCGGCAGGGGGTGTGGCCTCCCTCACCAGGTAGTCGTCGGTGTCATCGGGCAAGGCGTGGAGGAGATCTGCCTTGCATGGGGAGGAGGTCTCCGTGGCCCCCTCCACGGTCGCCCCAGAATCGTCTCCACCAGCACCACCTGAGGACACCTCCACCAGAGCCGTTGCCATTGGGGCCTCGGAGGGCGCCGACTGCACGAGCTCGCATCCATCGATGGTGGGCATGGAAACTGCCACCTTCGCCGCATCCTCGCGATGGTACAGGGGGACGTGGGTGTCCGGTGGGAACCCCTGGTCACAGCCAACTAGGAGGCGGAGAGCGGCGCCCAGCTCCTCGTCGGATAGTGAGGCGGGGCGCAGTCGGAGGTTGTTTCACTTGTCCCCGAGCCTCCACAGGGGGCGCGAGTGCGCTTGAAGTGGAGCTACACGACACACCAGGAATCCCTTGACGATCATGGCTCCCATCAGCTTCGCCGCCTTTGGGTCGTCAGGCTTCAAGTCCGCGGTCATCCTCTTTAGCACCTGCTCCATCCGAGGGTCGGTGAGCTTCGCGCTGAGCTACCTATCGCTGGATTCGGGCATCTCCGTCGGTAGCACCAACCGAGGGTGAGTGCACTTGGCATCCATAAGGACCCATTTGTGCCTGAAATTCTCAGCCTTCCTCCCGGCTTTCAAGATCGCGTTGGTCCCGTGGGCCGCGACGAAGTTGGCACATCTCGTGCAAAGGTTGCCCTTGTTCTAGAGGTAGAAGAAGTGGAGAAATAGTGCCACAGACAGCATCACCCCTACAAATGCCTCGCAATATATAGAAGGCGAAGATCGATAGGAGGAGGACAGAATTGGGATGAAGATGAAGGGCACGCAGCCTGTAGTGGCTAAGGACAGCGTAGAAGAAATTGGAGATAGGGGGAACTAACCCCGCGACAATGCTACTCATGAATAAGGGGTAGAAGGTACTCTTTGAATCCTCCGGCTCAGCATAGGCGGCGGGGAGCGTGGTCTTCCCCTTCTCGTTCGAGCTCTCCATCGACATTAGGAGCACGGTGGCAAGGTTCTTCTCGGAGACACTGGGCGCGCTCAGGGCTAGCTCGTACCAAGCGGGCGGTGCGACGGCCTTCGCTTTGCCGGATGCCATCGGTCGCGCACTCAGAGGCAAGACGGTGCGGATCTGGAGTCTTGCGGGAGAGAGGCGAGAAAGGGGATCTAGAGCAAGGCAAGGGCTAGCAATCAAGGCACATCAACATGCACTTGCCTTTTTGTCAGCCGTGCGGTTGCCGAGGCGGCATGGGGAGTACACACTCCCATGTCCAATCAATCGCCACGTCTCAGTCAAGGCCGCGGGCTTTTGAAGTCTGCGGCGCTCCGCACTTGACCCTTGGCTTCGCGCGAAGCCAAGCCCGAGCGCACCTTGGGCCCGGAGGCTACAGACGGCGTTCTGGGAACGGGGGTACCCAGACTTGCCTGCCTGGGCGTGGCTCATCAAGCGACCTGGTACGGCCCAACCTCGTTAGCAACCACTCAAGACACTCGCGAGGGGCCGAGCCTTGCAAGGCGGATGACGCAAGACCTCCCCTGGGGCGGCCTCACTAGGCTGGCTCCTGAGGACCGGAGATATCAAGGCAATGGGCACCTTGTGAGGCCCTCATGACGTGAACAGTGACAACCAAGGCCAGGCGGGCGCCAACATGCGCAGGGTGCCAGTTTCCTCTTTGGTGCTAAAGTACCAAGCATAGGCGAGGAGTCCCGAGACGTCAGACAAAGGTGTCCATATTGCTGCTACAAGACCAAGACCAGTAGGACGGCATAGTGGAGGTCATCGCGGAGCCCACGGCAACGTTACCACCAGAGCCTTTGGCAGGCGAAGACCACATTTTGTCAGGATAGCTTGTACTAGATGTCCCCCTTCAAATTTGGCCGTTGTGGGATCCCTTCCCGCTCAATATTTGGGAAGATGACCCGGGCCTCTATAAATAGGACTAGCCACCACCATACATGGATCATCTGATCTTGAGCGGACCCAACCTAGGGGATCAGATCATTGAGACCGCCCAGACACCCACAAGCTCACACGAGCACAAGAACACCTCTCCTTAGGAGGTTGGTCTCCCATGTACTAGTTTTTCCTCAGCCTACAAGGCAATCCAGCACACCGCACTAGATTAGGGTATTACACCACAATGCTGGCCCGAACCAGTATAAACCTTGTGTCCCTTCTTCTTCTGGTCTGACGAGCTAGGCCTAGTAATTGGTTAGTCGACGAGCAAGGCCGGAAGGACAGATCTTCGTGCGCACCCCAAAGTTTGAACCATAAGGGTTTTGCCGAAACCCAAGATCCGACAGATGCGGGGGTGGTGGAGGCGCTTCATGGGCTACTTCGCATGCAGAGGGAGGCGGGCGAGGTAGCGAGAGGGATGGTGCAGGAGAGCCCCCAACGGCGTTGATGAGCTCGGCGATGCGGTCATGCCAGTCTTCGTAGTGGTTATCGATGGGGCCGTAACACAGGAGCTCGCGTGCCATGAGCAACACAGCATGCGCGTCGCGGGTTCGCGACGAGCGTGGGACGATGAGCCTGCCGGAGTCAGCGACGGGGTGGTGGTGCGCCCGTCCCGTCGCATGGAGGGGTGCAAGGACGAGGCCTCTTGGTCGTGCCTCGTCGGGCCAGTGGCGGCGTTGGCAGCAGGCGATGGCGAGCGGCGGGGAGGTCCGCCGGCGGGAGCCGTCTGGGCGACGTGGGCAGCAAGGACGGCCCAGCGCTCAGCCCAGGCTCGGTGAGCGTTGGCCATGGAACCAGCGAGACGATGGAGCGTGGATCGACGGAAGGGAAGCTTCGTCGCACCCCTACCTGGCGCGCCAAATGTCGGATCGTGGGTTCCGGCAAACCCTTGAGGTTCGAACACTGGGGTGCGCACGAAAATCTCTCCTTCCCGCTCTAGTTCGCTCTCCCACCGGTTCCTAGGCCTAGCTCGTCAAACCCGAAGAACAAGAGTCATGAGGATTTATACAGGCCCGGGCCACCATTGTGGTGTAATACCCTACTCTAGTGCGCTGTGGTGGATTGCCTTGTAGGTTGAGGATGAACAAGTACACGGTAAGAACAGCCTCCTGAGGAGAGGTGTTCTTGGGCTCGGTGAGCTGGTGGAGGTTAGGGTGGTCTGAATCACCCCCCCCCCCTTCTATGTTGGTGGCTAGTCCTATTTATAGGGGTCTGGGTCCTCTTCCCAAATATTGAGCGGGAAGGGATCCCACAACGGCCAAGTTTGAAGGGGGACAACTAGGACAAGCTATCCTGACAAAAGGTGGTCTTCGCCTGCCAAAGGCTCTGGTGGTGACGTTGTCGTGGGCTCCATGGTGACCATCGCCCTCCCGTCCTTCTTATCTTGGTCTCGTTGGACAGATATGGAAACCGTTGCCTGACGCCTCAGGACTCCTCGCTTGCGCTTGCCCCTTTAGCACCAAAGAGGAAACTGGCTTCCTGCGCTCGCTGGTGCCCGCCTGGCCTTGGTCCTCATAGCTTACGTCACGCGAACCTCGTGAGGTGTCCCTTGCCTTGATATCTCCGCTCCTCGGGAGCCATCTTAGTGAGGCCGCCCTAGGGCAGGTCTTGCGTCGTCCGCCTCGCGAGGCTTGGCCCCTCGCGAGGGTCTTGAGTGGTTTGCTAATGAAGATGGGCCATACCAGGCCGCTGGATGAGCTATGCTCTTGGCCGCAGGCAGGCAAGTCTGGGTACCCCCGTTCCCAGAACACCGACAAGATGAAGCTTCTGTCACTCTTGCCCTCCAATACGTAGTCCTATCAACATAAAACTAACCCTATAGTGTGATCCACGCGCGCGCTTGTTTGATGTGTACCAAAGGACATCAACATAACCAGAAGCAAATTAAACCCATCATAGTGATTCCCCAATTACTGATAGGACAACAAAAATCTACTCAAACATCATAGGATGGCAACATATCATTGGATAATAATGTGAAGCATAAAGCACCATGTTCAAGTGGAGGGTACAACGTGTTGCGGGAGAGTGGACCATTGTAGATAGATGGGGGAAGGTGATGAAGATGTTGGTGAAGATGACGGAGCTATTGGTGTAGATCGCCGTCACGTGATGATGGTCCCGGCGACGTTCACTAGAAAAAAAAAACCACTTCCGTGATAATACGTGTTTGTCATAGTAGGTTTCTGTCATGCATGTACATCCATGACAATTTTATGACAGAATCAAGATAGTCATACATGTGTTGTCATAGAAGTGTTCCATGACAATACCAAAATTATGATCACGAAAGTGTCCACTTCCATGATGATAAATAGTGCGTCATGGAAGTGCTTTCATCAAGGGTAACCGACACGTGGCATCCACCGTAACGGTACGCCATTAACCCTATCGGGTCTAGTTTTGGATCCGTCAACCCGTTAATAGCCAGGACCAATGGGGATTTTCCACGTGTAAAATTCTCATTGGCCGAAGGGAGCACGTGTTTGCTCCACGTGCGGATAGATGTCAACCAACCACTGGACAGGAGGTGCCTATAATACGTCGACATGTGGCGCGCCCCAATAATGTCCTATTCTGGTCAAAATGTCGTACTGGTTGACTTGGTCAAGGGACAACGGGCCGGCCCATAGAAAGCCTGCTAACAGCCAGCTCGCATATAGCCCATTTAGGCCCGATAACTCACGGCCCATCATGGCCTTTATGATTTCGGCCCACTTTCTTCATCTGGGCCGTCCAATATGATTCCAACCCGCTGTAACTTTCGGCCCATGTACGGCCCATGATGTCTTTCGGCCCATATGAGGCCCTTTATAACTCTTGTCCCATTAACAGCCTGTAGTGAAACTGGCCCATAATGAACAGTATATCGCTTCATACCCATTAACGACCCATTACTCCATTAGGCCGCTCCCAGCCCGTGTTATCTTTCGGCCTTTTAAGGGCCCATTTATTCTTGGGCTGATTTGAAGCATTCGGTAGCTTAAGGTCCATTACTGGCCTTTTCCGCTTGTGGATCAAATTCAGCTTGTGGTTAAAGTCGGCCTATTTGTGGCCCGTTGGGCCATTTTCATAGCGTCATAAAATACGGCCCATTAACGACCTGTTATGTCTGTCGATGGAACTAAGCCTATTATACTCGTCGGCCTCTTAAAGGCCCATTATGGTCGGCCCATGAATTAACGGCTGCCAGTCTAGCCCGTTTACGGCCCATAATGCGGTCCGTTATTGGCCCATGTTTGGCCAATCGACCATATGACCCGTAAAAGGCGAATTGATTCTAGGGCCCGTAGAAGGCCATGGTGACAACGGTCTGCATGTTGCCCATGGTTATTGTGGCCTAGTTTTAAAAAATGGGTTATTGCGACCACTAGCAAACTGTGGAAAAAGAACTGCACTGTCTACAAGCAAACAAATAAACAAGACAACAAGGAAATAAATAAGCAAGCAACATATGCTAGGCTATTACCGCTATAACACATATTACAACCACTAGGCATCAAAGTTCGCCACTTGTGTAAATAAGGGGAATAGGGCAGCATATTCCATACACTGGTTGTCAAAGTTGGTGACCAGTGCAAATAAATGCCGCAGCAAAACAAGTCCAGAACAGAAACCACTTCACAAGAGCTCAAGAAACAATATCCTGGGTATCGACCATGCTGGTCAGACGCTTAGCAAGCTTATTAGCTTTTGTTTGGCGCTTAAATGCTCCAGCACTTGTTGTTGCACCAAAAAGTATGCATCTGAATTCTGCAGGGACTTCCTCAGTCCTTCGACTTCCTTTCGCAGCACATCTGATCGATGACTTTCAACTTGAAGTTGAGACTCAAGAAGCCGAACTGATTCAGGCAGTGAGTTCGAAGAACTTGTGCCAGCAATAGTGACCGGTAACTCAAACACTACATCATGGCACGACTTTGGGATTGTCTCACTTTCTACAAGATAGTTTTTATCAGCTTTCTTGGAGACCAACAGGGTTCTCTCACTATCTTGATCTGCATTACTTTCTCTACCATTGCATAATGGGGTGCTTTTCTCCAATATTCCGTCGGCATTCTACAAGAGAAACAAGCTGACACGTCACAGGTTTACCATGTTGGATATGAAACTCATTTTGGTAAACCAGTTCAGTTATAAGGTGGACATGATAACAGCATAAAACAAACATATATCTATGTAGTATGGTCACTGTATGGTCTATATCATTCTAGTTTATGTTGCCAAATCAAGATAGAGACAGTTCAAATCATATCTATTTAAGACAAAGCATCATAGATAGAATATAAGGTTGGGAAACTACACAGCACTAACAACACGTGTAATGTGCATGACATGAGAACATAAATGTTTATACAATTGAAAATGAAATGAACATAGAGCAAGAAGTTAGAAAAGCAATCCAGTTAAAGAAATATCTCTATCTACTCTTATAAAAAACAGAGTTGGTGATGATGGTGTGCCTGCCATTCCGCAGTATAGGTCGTCTGATCTATATCTGACGGATTGGAAGGAAACTATGACAATTGTGCAAAAAGATACCCGCACTCCTCTTCGCATTTGCAGGTAAGGCCTTCCAATGTTCATCCTTATCTCCCACGGGATATATAAACTACTCACATAAATGCATCTTGATGTTTCGTGCAACGCACGAGCATCTTGCTAGTAGGATTAAAACATACCTGTTGCGCCATTGGAGTTTTAACTGGATCCTTCAAATGCTAAATTAGTTTGTATGAGTAAATATAGTGATGCAAGAGCAAAGGAGTATGCACCACAACTACGGAATCTGACCTGACAACAGTTGCTCTTCTGCTTTAAACGTGTAGTTTAGGTTCGATGTAGTGGTGTTTGTGCTTTGGGCACTGCAGTTGCCTTGCTAACTGCTCGTGTGGGGGTACTCTATGGTGTACATGGTGCTGTGTCAGCTAGAACTGGGTTACTATCTGTTGGGGTTGGGGTTAGATGGGGTGTAGCTAGTTCTCTATCCAATGGTGTAGGGGTAAAATCTGCAAGAGTCTCAGTTATCTGTGGTGGAGCTAGTTCATGGACCAGTACAACCATGGTTCTATCTAAATCGATGGGTAGAACTGTCTCTTGTGAAGAACGTGTTTTTACACCCTTAGATACTGCCAACACCCCCTCCAATTCAAATGGGTGATAAACAATAAGAAAATGAATGGATATAGAGATGTGGTTATTCACATATATGTTTTCTAACCAAACAGGACAGCATGACACAATTTCACATATATGATGGCTAACTTAACAGGATAGCATGACACAGTTTCAGATATATGAGGGATAACTAAACTAGATAGAATTACATTATTCAACATATGATGATTATCTAAACAGGATGACATGACATAACTATATGATGTCTTTCAAAAATAGGTTGGGATGAACTAATTCACATACATGTTGTCTGAGTATACAGGATGGCATGATATATTTCACATAATTGATTGATATACTAAGAAACTGGCACTCGCATATATGATATGTAAACTAAGCAGATGGCATTTGAACATTGTGTACATGATGTCTAAACTAATCAATGCAGGACACCGTATGCATGATATGAAAAATATAAACATTGAAAGTTAAGAGCATACACCTCAGGTGGGACATACGACTGGTCATCTTTCTCTAAATCATCCTTTGAGGATCGACCTGTAACAATTGAGATATATGCTTCAACAGGTACCATTGCCTGCTCTGAAGACCTTGTTTTCACTCCTGATGTTTCCATAACCGACTCAAGTGGCTGATGCACATGAAGAGTAGTTCAATATACAAAGATTGTTTACAAACGGAATACGTAATGAAAAAAGGATAGCATGAGGTAATTCACATATATGATGTGTGGCTACATAGGATGACGTTGCATAATTCACATATAAGATAACTGGCTAAAAAGATTGCATTAGATAATTCACATATCTATACCAATATAGAAAGACCCAGTGGGGTAGATCCAACAGATCTCAGCCATCCATTAGCATTCATCCGACGGTACTTATTGTCCTAATGGTGAGCAACTAAATACGTTTAACGCTAAACGTGTTTACGGCTAATCAATCCTTTCTCTCCCTGATTCCCTTCCTTACGTACACTTTTCACAAGAAAGGAAACTGCCACAACGAACTGCCCCATGATGTACGCAAGGAAGAGAATTAAGGGGTGATTCTCTGTTGGATTAGTGCAACTTTCAACCCATTTGTAGGAAGAGATGGACCTGACGCTGATGATGTTTACACAAAAAATTTCTTTTAATGTTACTTTTGTAAAGAACATTCAGCTATGTCTTCAAGCCGAATTAAAATTACATGTGCGTTGCACGTGCACATTTACAAGTCTTATATAGAAACTAAATAGGAGGCATTCACACAAAGCATGTCTAATCTAAGCAGATGTCATAGCAATGCAAGACACCATATGCATGATATGAGCAATATAACCCTGCCAAGTTAGAGCATACACCTTGGGGGGAATACGACTGGTCATCTGTCTCTGAATCCTCCTCTGAGGAGCTATCTGTAACCAGCAAGAATTCTGCATCAAGAGCTAGCACTGACTGCTCAAAGGACCTTGTTTTCACTCCAGATTTACCCATCACTGACTCAAATGGATGATGCACAGGAAGAGTAGATGAATGTACAAACATTGTCAACAAATAGTATGGCACGATACAATTCGCATATACAATGACTGGCTAAAAAGGATGGCATTGCATGATTCACATATATGATGCCTGGCAAAATAAGACGACATTGCATAATTCACATATATGATATAGAAACTAAATAGGTGGCATTCATACAAAGCAAATCTAAACTAAGCTGATGACATATAAGATGTACTCCCTCCGTCCCAAAATAAGTGACTCGACTTAGTATTAGCTTTAGTACAAAGTTAATACAAAGTTGATTCACTTATTTTGGGACGGAGGGAGTATAAAATAAGCAATGCAAGGCGTGATATGGCTGATATGACCAACATCAACATGTCAGGTTAGAGTAAACACCTGAGGGGGTAAATAGGAGTGGTCGGCTCCCTCTGAATCCCCCTTTGAATAGTTATCATCCTCTGGAATACAATCTGGAATGGGGGGAGGGGGGCACTGCATCCACCATGGAGCCATGTCTGCATGACATTATATTCCCATGTAACGGTCTTATCTTTTTCTCCACATGTTCAGAATGATTGGGTACATTAACTGACATGCATAATAAAGAAACATAGTTAGATTATGTAAGGCCTAAGGGGTGCATGGAGAAATCAAGACTGATTGTAGCAACGAGTGGATAGATCCAAAACTAATGATAGCAGGCAGATCATAGCTTCAGTTTAAAAACACAGACGATGGCTCCTCTACTGTTTGTTGCCCACCCAACATGAACCATATGGAAGACCCGTGATGAACCGGGTAGTAGACAGAGATACTATTTGTTGCTATCTCAATATGTGCCCCACAGACATATTAAAAAATCAATTTTGAACATTATTTTGAACCTGACTCGGAGTCTAAGAGGTGCAAAGGCTGATAAAGTAGCATGTAATAATAATCGATGTATAACGTAAGAAGACAGGAAAGAGTGCGACCTCTCTTCCACAACTGTGTAGTCCTCGGGTTCATCTGCTCAGTCAATGATGGTAATGCTGTTGGCGTGGCTGCCGGCAATGGGGAAGATGATCTAAGGTGGTGAAAGGAGGTCTGTAGGGGGGATCTCTGCTGCGGTGGATGCTTCCATCAATGGTGCACATCAGGTGGGGTGGACGATGGCACAACAGAAGTGGGGAAAACACATAGTTGTCTTTGACACGTATCCTTATAATTGGAGGTTTCTAAAAACGCAGGGATATAAAAAACAAAGGAATAGGATAGGAATGCACATGCAAAATAGAGCATGTGCCAACACAGGATATTCGTCAACCAGGGTGTTTGGTTCACATGAATTGGAAGAACACATGAATGGAGAGAAACATGGTCAAATTATAGTCAAACCACATGAAAATGTGAAGCTAGAATCTTATTATGTGCCACAAATGCACTTAGGGGTTGTATGGATTATGACTACCTTTGCCATATATTCGCACATGATTTTTGCCACACTTGCCTACCTTGAGTTGCTCAAATTGTTAGCCAGAATTTGGCTTGCCTGAGGGAATCTTGCCACACTTTTTGTGTCTATGACATGTGGGGTTCACTGCTGATAAAAACATTCTTGCCTTAAGTATGGCTAGAACCAAACACCTACCTAACTTGGTGAAACGTGCCTATGGTCAGGTGTGGCAAAGTATAGCAAGGTGTGCATATAAACCAAACAACCCCTTAGTCATGTTCTTCATGCATAGGAATTTCTTTCTAGATTTGCAACTGCTAAACCGATTCAAATTGTGGTTCAAAAGGGCATTTAGATTTCTCCCTGTTAACTTTGTGAACACCCTTCATTTCTTTCTAGATTTGCAACTGCCTTGAACCAAAGGAACCCTAAGGAATCAACATGAATGTAGAGTAAAAAAGGGATGCGACGAGTGTACAACCTCTTTGGCATAGCCTTGTCGACCTCAGCATCATTGTGTTGTACGTGGAGGGTGGTGCAGCTGGTGCGACTGTCATAGACAGGGAAGAAGATATGAGGCCTCTGGAGACGGCGCCGATGGTACTGCTCCACTGTGATGGGCAGTTTCATCGCTGGAGCAGTCCTAGTGAGGTGTACGACAGCGCTGCTAAAGCAGGACAAGACATGCAACATTAATCTGAAGTGGGATTCTAATAGCATCTGTAATAGATGATGTAAAATAAATCAACAAAAAGTGCTAGATGTAGAATGCATCAGCCGCGCCGCGCTCGCTCCCACAAATGCTATAAATAGTGTTGACTCTGAACTTAATTGAAGAAACTGAATTTTACTATCAAAACTGAATTACACTGACGAAACTGATTGCACAAGTAGCAGAGCACTTCAATAGAAGTTTAGGCCGCTCGAGCACTAGTAGCGGAGAAGCAGTGATCTAAATCAGCAGCCGCTCAAGCAGGGAACACAATAGCAGAGAGCTACTCGCGCAACGGCAGCTGCGTCCAGATTAGCAGCACGACCGAGAGCTGAACTGGCAACTCCTGCAGCTGCAGCAGATCATGTAGCATCAGCAGTAGTGCGAGCAAGAGAAGAGTAGAGCAGAGGAGCAGCACGAACGAGTGCAAAAGCAGAGCAAAAGCGCGACCAACAACAAGGCTAGATCCATGGTGGAGCAAGAGATAGAGCTGCAGTAACAGCGCGAGCGAGATCTGGAGCAGCAGCAGCAGCAGTAGCTACTGCTGGTGTAGATGTCGCTACCGAGGGAGAAACGACATGGGGGATGGATGCCGTGGAGGAAGTGGCCGGCGATGGCACCGTCGATGGAAACCCGCCAGTGCTACTCGGTATCGAGCAACGGCAGCCCCGTGAGATCGAATAAAGGATAAAATGCAGCGCTGAGTGCATAACCTCCTTGGTGGCACCGACTAGGCCTCGGCTTCGTCGAAGGAATTGGTGAGGGTGATGCGGTTCCGGTTGGGCAGGTGAAGACGATGCTGTGGGGATGGAGGTGGCGCAAGACGAGGCGGCTGAACCGGCGGGATGAAGTGGTGTACGACGAAGCCTCATCCGGTGCGGTAGATAAGGGACGGCGAGGTGTTGCTGTGGACGACTACGTCGGGGAAGAGGCTCCGGCTGGGCGGCGGTCGGGAGGCCAACGAAGGAGCGGGGGTTTCGTGGGTTTTGGCGGCCTCGGTGTGCGAAATGGGGGAACCAAGGGTCAGGTAGGGGGAGCCATGGCTTAGGGACGCGCTTGTCCAAAATGTGGGGCAAGTTCCGAACGTACCCCCACCTATTTTGACCACGCAAGATCGAGGCGACATTTTTGGCTGAGGGTTAGAAGGGGGATTTCGCATGTGTGGGCTGCACGACCAATTTCGGATGAGGAGGGAGTTTTCACGCATGTTGAAATTTCGGGCCAACAAGGCGCGGCGAGGGTTGAAGTGGCAGGCGTTTCGCAGCAGAAGAGACAAAGATACTCTAGCTTCAAAAATTTCGGGATAACAAGGCGCGGATTCCATGTTCGGCAGAACAAACTTAACGTGTAGAAAAAAAAGACAGCTCATACAAGACACAAGAGAGTCATGTCCCCTTTTACTTTTTCTTATCTTTTTTTGCGAGGATATCCCCTTTTACTATATTGCTACAAATGCGAAAGAAAAACTACAAGAAAAACCTAAAAAAATATTGGGAGAACAAGATTAACATGTACAATACCAAATCAATCCGCACTTCCTTCACCAACAACAAAAAAATAAATCAATTCCCACCACCAGAAAGAGTCATGTCCCATTTTATACGATTACGAATGCCAGGATCTTGAATTTCATTTTTTTAATCTATGTTATGTTGAGTTTGGATATATCGTTAGGTGACCTTGCGGTTTATAATGGATGTAGTCCTACATTTTGATCTTCCATCTTATATGAGCATATGAACTACATGTACCATACGGTCTCCAATTCAAATATTAGTATCCATTTTATGTTAAATTCAAATCACAGTACATTGGTCTAGGTAGCAAGATGTTCGAAATAATGTAAACCATGTCTTCATATGTCTAATGTGTTTAACACACACAAAAATGCATCCCCCCTGCCCCCACACACAACATTTAGATGTTAGCTTTGAAAGCCACACGTTATCTGAAATTAGAATAGTTATGGCCATGCACGGATGCAATGGTGTGAGAAGTGGTGGTGAGATGATGTCTGCCATCGGTATTGCAAATTAAAATCGATTTTGCCTTGTTCGATGTGAGTATAGTATGTAGCTTGTTTGATTCAAAACCATGCCAAGCATGTCTGCATTATATTCATGCATACATGACTTACAAACATCATGAGCTCTTTTTAAAATATTTGGATCCACTCTTGTACTGATTATCATCTTTGCGAGTCTTTTACACACGTGCGCACACACACACACGCTCCTCCTCCCTTTGTGGATATCCAATAACTTTTCTATATTGTGCATGCATATATGCACACGCACTCCCCACCACTTTTCATCTTCTACATCGTCTACACACATTCTTGTTCCTTAGGTCGGTCTCCCACGATCTCCCTACGTCTCCATCTTTCCCACACACACTGATCGATATACCCTCTAGCTAAACATGCCTGCCTACGACACACAAACATGTACACACATAGTCCCTCCCCTCCTCTCACCATCCATGCCTCCCGTCCTAACTCGCACGCAGGCACTGTCACCCCTCCATTGTTATCCATCTTGCACTCGTACAGTGTCAAAAGCTAGCTGTACCACCTCTGTTGTTATCCATCTTGCACTCTTACGATGTCACAAGCTAGTTGTTGTAACCCCTCCCCCCACCACACACACATCTCCCTCTCTTTGTAACTCGGGATGTTCTTTATCTCTGACACAACATGTCCGATATATATCTCTAGTCAAGTCTCCCCCTCTTCACCCATGCACACATCGACCAAACCACGACCACTCTAGCTACATAGGACCGCCTGCCACACACACATTAATTCCCCTCCCCGTCTCATCATCCATGCCTTCCGCTCGGTCTATCGACCAGACAAGTGCGCCCACGCACGTTATCGTCCCCTCCCTTTAATTATCGATCTTTCTCTTGTACTCCTTCCTTGTCTTCGCTTGGTTGGCCTCTCGCATAATCTCCCAACATGCACCCCCACTCTTTCCTAGTGCTCGTACGTTCGTAAAGTTATTCCTTCTGTCCGTGTCTATCGATACGTGTGTGAACGATCCCTTCACCGCTCTTCTCCTATATCGTCCACTCCACATACATATACTATGTATTTAGGACTCTCTTTTACAGAAACATATGTATAGAGGCATGTGGGACAAACCATCTCCCTCTCTCTCTCTCTCTCTCTAACACACCCACTAGGTGCAGCCGTCGAGGACATGAATCTATATCTATATCTATATCTATACAATCTTACCAATATAAAAAAGACCAAAATAGGCAGATCCAATTAATCTCGGCCATCGAATCATGTCAATCCAACGATCTAGATTGCTTTAATGTCAAGCGCTCAACACGTTTAGCGTGCAGCCAAATATAGTGCTAGTCAGGTAATAACACGCAAATAATATCCTACTTAATATCTGCATGCACTTAATATGCTTCCAAATTCACGTGCATTGCACATACACGTTGACTAGTGAAGAGAGAAGGTGCACGCACGCATGCACTGCCTCCAGTCACACCTACGCGCGTGTACACGGTGGATCACATTTCTCGAAGGAGAGTTAGACCTATTGATAATTTGACGCATGTTGAAAGACTTGTTAGAGGACATGGCACTAGTACTTTGAGCATGGTTAATAGTATAGCCAACAACGTGTTGCCATGTCATGCATAGTCAACCATATAGAAAATGTGTATAGTACTAGTAGTTGGTAAGCAGTACTCATTTTTTGATCCGAGAGGTTGCGGGCATCACCCTTTAGATATAAATTGAGTTAGGCGGTAAACTTACAGCCCATCGCGCTGGCGTCGCCCCAACACACGGTCGGTCCAGCCGCCGCTCACGGAAGGGATGCTCATTGGCTTGGTGCGTCACTGACACGTGCGACCACATGCAAGCAGTAGCACCAACACACGGTTGGTCCGGCCCGCCACTTAGCATGAACAGACGGTATGTCCGGCCCGCTGCACACCGAAGCGACGCGCATCGGCTTGGTACATCGCTTATGTTCGACCGCACGTGAGTAGTAGCAAACCGACAAGGCCAAGCTCCTCCGCCTACCACACGCCAAAAGGCTGACCTTTTACTGTAGATCGCTTTAAAAAATTAAGATCGCACATAGGAGCAGACCATGGCAGTTGCGAATGCTCGTGTGGCAGTTTCATGGGTAGGGTAGGGGCGTTTTCTTACAATCATGTTATTCCAGCTAAACCACCCTGTAAACACAGTAAAAAATATGCCCGTGCGTGTAACAAAGCTCGTGGCGTGGCAGTTTTGTTAAATGCCATGGCACTTCTTTTTTACTGATGTTTTCGTCTGATAGCTGGCACCGTCGGATACAGATCTTACGGTTATTGGTCCGTTCTCCAGGAATAGCCTCATGGCGAGCCATTGACTAGTCTTTTTTCACACGCATTACATCGACACTCTCCCTCTTTCCCACACACACACCTACGTCGGGGTGTTACGAGGCGCAGATGGCCACACCAGCGGGTACTACCTGTATTACATAAGTAGTAGAAGGCAAAGATTGGCCTTTAAGATAGAAGAGTGGAGAAAGAGAAGGTTTACATTTTTTGAGGGGTTAAGGGAGAAGGTTCTTGCCGAGATCTTCATCCCTAAAGATACTTGAGAATAGTATTATTGGAGTGGATACACAACTCACAAAAAATACAAGAGTTCCACTAGGCGGACTGGTCCGAGCGAAGAGAAAAAAGGCCA
The DNA here is from genome assembly GCA_902687465.1 of Secale cereale. Lineage (NCBI taxonomy): Eukaryota > Viridiplantae > Streptophyta > Magnoliopsida > Poales > Poaceae > Secale > Secale cereale. Next base: position 248,067,240 of record LR738711.1, read on the forward strand.
CGTGGTGATTGTTGTTGAGTCACTCAAATACATGCATTGTATCCCGTAGCAACGCACGGGCGTTCTACTAGTTTAGGTTTACTTCTTACGTGAAGGATCTTATATCCAACGGTCACAAAATATCCCTTCGACCGTTGGAAATTATTTCAACTACAGATCTGATGTTGATGTAATTGCTGCATCGCCATCAAAATCCTCCATCTCTTAAGCTAAAGTAGACCATACTAAACCCTACTTTGATTGCTGATTTGATGTTGGACTATATTATCATATTAGTACTAAGATAAATAGAAGGCACCATGGAATCATTTAGGAGGTGAGCTTGTCAATCTGAATGTGGAGGGACACCATCCTCGAATCCCCAGCTCCGGCCAGCAGCTTGGGCGGCACAGTGAAGGAGGTGAGCTCCTCCACGGTGATGGCGCTCGGCTCGTTACTGCTTGTCACCTCTATTTCCACCTTGACGGCGTCGGTCGTGCCTTTGGGCGACCCTGGCGGCCCGTTCGCCCACATCTTGGCCGCGTAATGCGGCGGTGCGGACACCCCCGCTCTGAAGTAGACGGCCGACACGGCGATAGGTGCGTCGATGTCGAGCGCCTCGCCGACTGCTACTTCTCTAGCTTGCGTTCTATTCCCTCGAAGAGGAAAGGGTAATGCAGCATAGTAGCATAAGTATTTCCCTCAGTTTTTTAGAACCAAGGTATCAATCCAGTGGGAGACCACGTGCGAGTCCCTCGGACCTGTCGCGAGCGATCCTCCAGTAAAATAATTACCGAAAGGCCGACCCTTTTACTAAACCAACGGGGAATATAATTCCTTGCTGGTCGACAAATCCTTGATACAGAATTCCAGTACACTGAATATTATACAGGGTTGACCTGGAAGTTGGTCAACAATTTATTACAAGCGCGCCAATATATTACCTAAAGGTGGATATGACACAAGACAGGGTGGCATACTAATGACTCGTAATAAAAGGTGGTGGAATATGTCACAGTGAAGTGGGTGAAGTGACTCCAATATAATACAGTCCATCGGGTGTCGGAGTGAGACCCAATGAATTTATTTGGTGGTAGGCGAAAGCGGTTATAAAACAGTGATCAACTCCAGGATCGCAAGGGACTGACTGGGACTCCTCTAAGCGTCGGACTCGCTATCGAACTCTTCATCCATGAGATCGCCTTCGTCCACATCTGGCCAAATCAACAAGCCATGTGAGTACTTTGAATGTACTCGCAAGACAGTTTGGACTTAAGATATAACAAATGCCAACATGAATGCATATGAGTATTCAGGCAAAAATGTGCCCGGAATAAAATATGAATGCGCTGAAGGTAAAGATGGAAGTCGGGCGGTAATCCTCCCGAAGTCCAAAGATAATAATAAAGAGACCAAACGAGGGTCTGGGTGACTCCTCGTGGGAACAATAATAAATGTTAACAGGCCACAGTCGGGCGTCTAAGCGACACCACATAAAGGGCTTATAGCAAAATAAATAACAAGAATGTCTCAGTCGGACGTCTGAGTGACATCACATAAAGGGCCTATAAAAGAAAAGAATGCCACAGTCGGACGTCTGAGCGACATCACATAAAGGGCTTATAAAAGAAAAGAATGCCACAGTCGGACGTCTGAGCGACATCACGTAAAGGGCTTATAAAAGAAAAGAATGCCACAGTCGGACGTCTGAGCGACATCGCATAAAGGGCTTATAAAAGAAAAGAATGCCACAGTCGAACGTCTGAGCGACATCACATAAAGGGCTTATAAAAGAAAAGAATGCCACAGTCGGACATCTGAGCCACATCACATAAAGGGCTTATAAATAGCATTAGTGTAATGATGAAATATTTCTGGAAATAAATAAATACAGAGATAGTAGGGGAGTTCATCTACCAAATGAACTTGACGAAAATACTACTCTGGTTACCAACGAGAATATACTCGAAAACGGTCACCGGGTTGACATGAAGATTGACCCTAGGCCATAAACATGGCTACTGAAGGTATTTAACTCTGCAGAGCTTGTACCATTAACTCATAGCCAACGGGTTCTACTAGCCACGTGGGCTAGTCCCGTCTACGGTGTTTTAGCAGAAACTCAACTAACCAGTACACACCCATTTAACATCCTGTCGTCCGGAATCACCCGCGACGACATTCACGAAAAACTTTAAGACGGGGAGGCTACAACCTCGAATAGCATGGGATCAAATTTATATATGCGCGCTCTAAGGGGTGCCCCCCACTCGGTCCCAACCGGAAACACCCATGCCCCCTGACCGGATAACGGGCTTTAATCCAAGGCCATGGAACCCTCATCCCGGCCCCTCTACTTGGTGTGTACTCGAGAAGTGGTTTACAACTGACTAGACCGTAATCCCAACGGACGGCCTATGATAGTACCGGAAAAGGAGACAGACGGGGTCATGATATGATCTCCGTTCATATTGAGTTAACCAACTACTGGCATGCTTCAACAATACCAGCATTCCACCCATCGTATCACCATATGATCGAGGTGGTGCAACATTCTCCTTCGGGACTCACCCGAAGCTAACTTGCATGAAATATGCCATACACATATGCCCATATGATCATGCTTATGAAACGAGCTACTCGAGCAAACATGCAACACACTCATCATATCAAGAGTTCAAACATGCTTGCCTGGTTCTGAAAAGTCGGAGCCTAACTTGGTGTGGTTCACGTCTCCGTCACGGCCTCCGGTATCTATGTATTCAAACAAAAATATATACTAACATAAATACCGCGCGTGCAAAAAAATTGCTCAAAATATTTCCACATAAATATGACAAAAAAAACTAGACAGAAAACCAAAGTGGACAGAAAAAGAATCAACTCAAAATCACTTTTAGTTTAAAAGATATTAAGGTTTCTGTCTAGGGACCCATCTGTAATGAAACAGAAAAGATCTAGGGGCTAGAACAGAAAAGGACAAAGCGAACCGGTACGCAGTGCGTCACCCGTAGAGGGAAAACGCACTTTGCTAAAATACGCCAGCAGAAAACGGTTCGAGGGGGAGAGGTGAGAGACTGACAGAGGGACCCCACCTGTCAGGTTTGAAAAAAGGAAACAGAGCCGCGCCGGCGCCGGTGCTGCGGTGATCGCCGGCGTCGGTCCACGGCGAGATAGGGGGGTGGTACCTATGGCTTCACGGTGGTCTTCCGCGTCGAACGGTGGTGGAGTTGGCTGCCGGCGAGTCCCAAGTCGACGGCGAGCTTATCTCTGGCGGACGGCGGCTCGGGTGTTCGTGGACCTCGTCGGAAAAGGTTTCTGGAGAGAAATTTGGTTGGGGGTTAGGACTAGGTGGATGCCAGGGTACTACGTTCAAGTTCACGGCGGCGGAGGATCCCTCACCGGAGTGAACGGAGCTGGAGCCCAAGGCGGAGGTACTTGGCCGGAGCCGGGGAAGAAAAGCCTCTCGGGGCTCTTCCAGAGGTTGGGCGCGGTCTAGGGAAGTAGTGGAGGCGTGTGTGCTCGAGCACGAGCTCGGGGGTGCCTTTTATAGGCGGCTCGAGGTGGCTGCCGCAAACGGATAAGTCCGGCGAGCCAATTACGGCGCTGTAGTGGTCGGACGGTGGGGCTAGGGGCTTGAGCATCATCTATGATCTGTAGGAGCTCCATTCCCGCGCTTAACTTAGCAGTAGAGGTGGAGTTATGGCCTGCCCTCGACGGAACGGCCGTGCGGCTTGTCGGCGGCAGAAACGGCGCTCTGCGCGTGCCAGGCCACGGCGACGGTATGCCAGGCGTGCGTTGGCTATGGGGAGGGACACGCGGAGCACTGGGATGGTCTGGGCGGCGCGAAACGGCGTGGAGCTGCGGTGTTGCTTCTGTCAGCCGCCACGGGCGGCGTTGTGGCCGTGGCAGCCGCCGGCTCGGTCGGGCCAGGGCGCCACCGACGCCCAGAAACGGCCAAGCGACCGTGCGGCGCAAGGATAAGGAGAAGCTGCAGTGCAGCATCGAGCCAGGGGAGCAGAGACGAGCTTTGTCGCTGCACTGAAGGATTCTGACGGAACTGGCGAAGTGTAGGCCGTTTCAGTTATAGTTCTGAATTTGACAGAACAGTGTAGGTGAGGTATTTGATGAATTGATTCTGGTATTTGTGCAATGTCTCTGGAGCTGATTTTTGGTGGAGTGGCCTCTTGATGTATCTAGAGGCTGAAGATTTTTCACAGAATTTTTGGAAGAAGATAAATATGAATTTCACCAAATTTTGCAAATCTGGTCCAAACTTGCAGCACGTGAAATTTGAAAATTTTGAACAATGGACCAGTGAAGCAAGATGGATCTAGGTTGAGGGTACTAAGGACTATTTAGGAGAGTTGGTTTGGAGTCAAATAACTAGATGAAAATGGTGGCTCCTTTGCAAATCATCAAGGTCCACTATAAAAGACAGAATTTGTTTTGGAGTGAAATAAATACTAGAAAAATCCCAATAAGGTTCAAACTTACTGGAATTAATGAAAGACTTGCCCTTAGGTGTGGAGAGGGTCTTGGAGAGAAATATTTCTGTTGGGATCATGGCAAGATGAAGGTTGGAGGGGAGATAAGTCCAAGGTTAAACTTGAGAGATTCAAAACAAGAAGGGGAGAATTCAAACAACCACCTTTAAAACTCAACTTGTGCTTGAGCCAAACACATGGGAAAAACTTCAAGGCCAAAAACCAAGCTTGAGAAGACTCGCCAACTTAGGCCAGAAAGGATTTTAGAAGGGTTTTAAGAGAAGCTCAAACAACTCTCTTCCAAAAAAGGGCAGAAGTTTGAAAGAAAAACCAACTCAAAAATTTGGGGTGTTACAACACCTACCCCCTTAGGAAAAATCTCGTCCCCGAGATTTCAGCTGATCCTCAAATAGGTGTGGATGTTCTGTCCGAAGGAAATCTTCTCTTTCCCATGTTGCCTCATCCTCTGTGTGATTACTCCACTGAACCTTGAGAAACTTAATAGTTTTCTGATGGGTCCTCCTTTCAGACTCCTCCAAAATCTTCACTGGGTGTTCTCGATATGTGAGATCTGGTTGCACATCAAGATTTTCATGTGACACATGTTTCTCTGGGTTGCTTACTGATACGTCCAAAACGTATCTATAATTTCTGCTTGCTCCATGCCACTTTTGGGTGATATTGCTATGATATTCATACACTTCCATACACTTTTGATCATATTTGGACTAACTTACTAATCCAGTGCACCCCAGTGCCAGTTTATGTTTTTGGCTGTTTTTGTATTTCAGGTTTTCACGTTTCGAGAACTGCCCAGAAAAATCCAGAAAAATTATATAAAAAATCAGCGATCCGAAAACAACACTGCGTCCGAAGGGCAGCCTGGGGGGCCACAGGGGCTCCAGGCGCCCTGTGGGCGCCCCCCCCCCTGGGCCGCGCCGGGGGGCGCCTGGGCCCCCCGAAACTCCCCCGGTGCTCTACTTTGGCATATATTTAAAGGACCCTCCGAAACCCTCACAAGAGGAACTCTTTTCGCGATCCCATCTCTGTTCCGCCGCCGCCGCCGCTTCCAAGATCGGGAGCACCAGGAGAACTCTTCCCGGCACCCTGCCGGAGGGGAGGATCATCACCGGGAGCTTCTCCACCACCATGGACGCCTCCCGGATGACTCGTGAGTAGTCTCCCTTGGACCATGAGTCCATGACCAGTAGCTATGTGATGTTCTCCTCCCGTTCTTGTGCTTCACTAATTAGTCCTCGTGAGATGCCCTACATGATCGAGGCACCTATGTAATCCTTATGCTGTTGCTATGTTGAGTTTGCTGGGATCCGATGGATTATGAGATTATGTTCAGATTGATCTTGAGTAATATATTTGATTCACCTCTTTTATATTTTAGTTCATAAGTAATTCTTGCATGTTCTCCGTTGTTACTTATTGCTTTGGCCTAGTAGTAGGTAGTGACTCCAAGAGGGAACGTTATGCTCGATTGTGGGTTCATGCCCCTCGATGACTAGCTTGAGTGACAGAAACATGACTCCAGGGGATGTGCTGTTGCCACAAGGGGGAAAACAACGGTGCTTGTGCCCGCGGGTGCAAGGATTGTTTACTTTACGCAAAGTTCTTTTAATGCAGTTGTCTATTGCATTGAGTTTACACTATGGGTGGGACTCGCAACTTAATACCAGCGAGATGTTCTGGATAGATATCTCAAGGTGGATGATTAGTAGTAGATATTGATGGATTTCGGTCTACTTACTTTGGCGTACCGCCCATGCTTTGAACATCAACCTTTCTTGCAATGTAGTCAGCATTGGTTTGCGTTCGTGGTCCTGTCAATTGCCCAGCTGTAATTTGTTTACCTCACATAGCTGTTTTATCGTCTTTTGGGAGAGAGACATCACTAGTGAACATCATGAGACTCCGGTCCATATTACCATCATTGATCACATCCACTATTTACTTTTCGCTATTTACTTACTATTGCAAAAACTATCTATCACTACTATCATTGCTTTTAACCCTTTGTGAACTACAAGGCCGGAGGGATTGACAACCTCTCTGTACTCGTTGGGAGCAAAGTTATTTGTATCTGTGTGCAGGTCCACGTTGATTGCTAATTGCGCCGTTAGCAGTTGACACCTACTTGTTGAACCTAGGAGTCTCTTGGGAATCGATCCTTGGCATCTTTGCTAGGGGAAAACACTTCTACTTACTGCATCTTACACCTTCCACTTGGGGTAACCAACGAGGGGTTCGAGGCCCATCAAGGAGTATTTTCTGGCGCCGTTGCCGGGGACTCCACTCTTCAGGATAGGGGAGTTGCATGCTATCTTTTACCTTTGCTTTTTATTCTTGTTAGTTTACCTTTCAGTTTTCTTTATGTCTTTTCACCAGTTGTGCTTATGGACAACCTTGCTATTGGATCGTTGCTTGCGGGAAGACGCCCCACACCTGTGGTGGTTGCTCCTCCCCCTACTGAAATTGTGCCCTATAAAATACCAGCTGGTATTATCAATTATATCTTGGCTAATCGTTATGCAGGAGACAGACATCCCGGTGAACACTTGCTATATTTTTCACAACTATGTTCATTATTTAAGCTTGCAGGTGTATCAAGGGAGTTTGTCATGAGGAAATTGTTCGCCGTATCACTTATAGATAAAGCTTCAGATTGGTATAAGCTTCTTGATAACTCGCACTTGCTTGATTGGCAAGAGCTTATGTCTCTCTTTTATAATAAGTTTTATCCTCTTCATGATGCTTATGTGGAGAGTAAGAGTACCTTTTTGCGTGTGGATCATGGTAACAATGCTTTATGTGATGCTTATATTGTTGAGTTCATCCATGATGCCACTGAAATTTATAATGAGAGAGGGAGACGTGGTTCTAAATATCTTAATAATATCAAGTTCCCTCTCTTTATGTTGATGGTTTTGAAGCTGCACTTGTTTTATCTTCCTATGCTTATTGCTTTATGCTTCAATAATTTATTTCTTTACAAGATTCCAATGCATAGGAAGAGGGGTAGACTTAAATATGATTTATATGTGCTTATTGATGCTCTCTTTTGTTCTTCAACTCTTATTCCTACGAGAGCATCATTTTTGCATTATGCCTAGCTTAAAGGCATAAAAGAAAGCGCTTTTGGGAGGCAGCCCATATGAATAAATTTTTTGCTTTTGTTGTGTCTTGATGTTGTTTACTGCTGTAGCATCATCATTGTATCTTTGCTTTTCATATTTGTGCCAAGTATAGCCTCTGATTGCTCGAAAGTTCAAAAGTTGTGAGGTGCTGTCCAGGAAACAGATTCTGTCCTTGGATAGAAAAATTCGTATAAAATCACCAGATCATCTTTTTGGTCTGAATTTTCTCGACAGCGTTCTCTATATAATTGTCTTTCGTGCGTCAGTTTTGATTTTTTTGATTTGAGTTTCAGAAGTATCCCGAACAGATCAATTACTGCCTACTGTTCTGTTTTTCACAGATTCTGTCCTATTTTGCCTTACCTTCACTTTGCAAATGAAGAACTTGCTTTTTCTTTGCAAAAACCTTTTGGCAATCTTGAGAAACAGTAGAACTTCAAGAATATCCTTATTTCCAGCAAGGTATAATTATTTTATTAAGGGTACTAACCTCGCTAATCAGATTATGATGAGTTGTGTATGAAGGGAGTTTTCAAGTGTGCGAGGGAAGATGATAAAAAGATTCAGGAGTGTCAAGCGCTCAAGCTTGGGGACGCCCCCGTGCACCCCCAAGAAATATTCAAGGAGACTCAAGTGTCTAAGCTTGGGGATGCCCCCATGCATCCCCTTCTCCATCAACACTATCAGTTCATCTTTCGTTTCGCTATATTTTTATCACTTAATGTGTTATGTGCTATGCTTGGAGCGTCTTGCTTTTAGTTTTCTTTTTAGCTTTTCATAACGAGTCGGAACCCAGCATTCCTTTATGTGCGAGAGAAACACGCTCCACCTCTACCTAGAACATTACATAGAATTTTCATGTCTATCTATGCTGTGTGTGTTCTTTGTCTTTTAAAAGCTACTATCGTGCTCTGCTCTTAGTATTCATGCTTATCTTTTCAAGAGCTTTTATTTAGTTGGTTGCTTGAACTCTCTTTAATTACCATGCTCACCTTATTAAGAGAGTTTGCTTCCGTTGCATGGGTTAATGTGTCTATGATAAAGATGCTACTTGCATGATGGTGCTTAGTAGTTCAGGTTTTCTTTTGGTTAATCTCAAATAGCTGGGGGGTTCCCAATGTGTTATTGGAGTACCAACTTGGTTTGTTTGCCTATGATGTGGTAAGGTTTAGTAATATCTTCCTTTGAGAATTTATTTTGATTGACTTGGCGTATGCTCACGCATATTCAAGACTGTAAAGAAAGTCTGTCAAGCCTTGATGATCTTTTATTTCTGAGTAGCGATATAACTACCATGCCTGATTCAATATTGCTTTGTCGCTCTGCATGATTATGACCGTCATTGCTCTCTTAGTTGGTCGCTCCCAGTCTTTTGCTAACCTCCACCTGTACTAAGCAAACTAACCATGCAATACATAGCTCATGGGAAAGTAGCCTAAAAACTATTGTGGTAAAGAATATGTTGCTTATGTATCTTATTTCTTATAAGTTGCTTGCTGAGCGGTAACCATGTTTCTGGGGACGCCATCAACTGTCACACTTTTGTTGAATATCATGTGAGTTGCAATGCATGTTCGTCTTGTCCGAAGTAAGGGTGATTTACCGTGGGTTGAATTAATATGCATATTGTTAGAGAAGAACATTGGGCCGCCAACCAAAGTCATGCATCATGGTGGAAGTTTTAGCTTGGACCTTAATCCTCAATCTCTTATGAGAATATGCTTATGCATTAAAGAGGAGTCCATCATCTATTTTCTATGTTGTCCCGGTATGGATGTCCTCAAGTTGAGATCTATCAAAAACGAGAAATCAAATGCGATCTATCTCCTTGGACCTTTGTACAGGTGGCATAGAGGTACCCCTTTGTGACACTTGGTTAAATCATATGTAATGCAATGATAACCCATGGGGATCCGAGCTAATTAGGACAAGGAGCGAGCACTATTGGTATTCGATGCATGAGGCTTGCAACTTATAGGATGTTTTATGCATGACACATATGAAGTACTACTACCGTTAACACAATTGCTTCCATGTTTTCAAAATAAAAAGCTTTAGCACTTAACCTTTCTTTTACCTTTATGTTGAAGCACCAACTACTGAGAGCATGATTGTCATTCTGAGTGTAATGTGCATTGTCCCAAAGTAGCATTGTCTTTTGCATGATTGTGATATCGTTTATTCTGAAATGATTGTATCTAGTCATCACTTAAACCTTGAAGGTGCCCCTGCATTTATGTTTTGCATCACTAAAGGGGGCAAGCTAGATATCACTTTATCATATTTGCACATCATGTTCATTGCAAATCTTTTTGATGTTTCAGTTTCATGTTGTAAAACTTTCAGTCATTTGTGATTTTCTCTTGAGACAACTTAATTACTATAGAATCATTGTCTCAGTAAGCTTTTGTCATATGACTATGAGAAAGTCCTATATGGTTAATAGCATGTCACCACAGAAATTATTCTTGTTATCATTTACCTACTCGAGGACGAGCAGGAATTAAGCTTGGGGATGTTGATACGTCCAAAACGTATCTATAATTTCAGCTTGCTCCATGCCACTTTTGGGTGATATTGCTATGATATTCATACACTTCCATACACTTTTTATCATATTTGGACTAACTTACTAATCCAGTGCACCCCAGTGCCAGTTTCTGTTTTCGTCTGTTTTTGTATTTCAGGTTTTCACGTTTCGAGAACTGCCCAGAAAAATCCAGAAAAAATATATAAAAAATCAGCGTTCCGGAAACAACACTGCATCCGAAGGGCAGCCTGGGGGGGCCACAGGGGCTCCAGGCGCCCTGTGGGCGTGCCCCCCCCCCTGGGCCGCGCCGGGGGGGCGCCTGGGCCCCCCGAAACTCCCCCGGTGCCCTACTTTGGCATATATTTAAAGGACCCTCCGAAACCCTCAGAACAGGAACTCTTTTCGCGATCCCATCTCTGTTCCGCCGCCGCCGCCGCTCCCAAGATCGGGAGCACCAGGAGAACTCTTCCCGGCACCCTGCCGGAGGGGAGGATCATCACCGGGAGCTTCTCCATCACCATGGACGCCTCCCGAATGACTCATGAGTAGTCTCCCTTGGACCATGAGTCCATGACCAGTAGCTATGTGATGTTCTCCTCCCGTTCTTGTGCTTCACTAATTAGTCCTCGTGAGCTGCTCTACATGATCGAGGCACCTATGTAATCCTTATGCTGTTGCTATGTTGAGTTTGCTGGGATCCGATGGATTATGAGATTATGTTCAGATTGATCTTGAGTAATATATTTGATTCACCTCTTTTATATTTTAGTTCATAAGTAATTCTTGCATGTTCTCCGTTGTTACTTATTGCTTTGGCCGAGTAGTAGGTAGTGACTCCAAGAGGGAACGTTATGCTCGATTGTGGGTTCATGCCCCTCGATGACTAGCTTGAGTGACAGAAACATGAGTCTAGGGGATGTGCTGTTGCCACAAGGGGGAAAACAACGGTGCTTGTGCCCGCGGGTGCAAGGATTGTTTACTTTACGCAAAGTTCTTTTAATGCAGTTGTCTGTTGCATTGAGTTTACACTATGGGTGGGACTCGCAACTTAATACCAGCGAGATGTTCTGGATAGATATCTCAAGGTGGATGACTATTAGTAGATATTGATGGATTTCGGTCTACTTACTTTGGCGTACCGCCCATGCTTTGAACCTCAACCTTTCTTGCAATGTAGTCAGCATTGGTTTGCGTTCGTGGTCCTGTCAATTGCCCAGCTGTAATTTGTTTACCTCACATAGCTGTTTTATCGTCTTTTGGGAGAGGGACATCACTAGTGAACATCATGAGACTCCGATCCATATTACCATCATTGATCACATCCACTATTTACTTTTCGCTATTTACTTACTATTGCAAAAACTATCTATCACTACTATCATTGCTTTTAACCCTTTGTGAACTACAAGGCCGGAGGGATTGACAACCTCTCTGTACTCGTTGGGAGCAAAGTTATTTGTATCTGTGTGCAGGTCCACGTTGATTGCTAATTGCGCCGTTAGCAGTTGACACCTACTTGTTGAACCTAGGAGTCTCTGGGGAATCGATCCTTGGCATCTTTGCTAGGGGAAAACACTTCTACTTACTGCATCTTACACCTTCCACTTGGGGTAACCAACGAGCGGTTCGAGGCCCATCACTTACACACTTCCGTAGATGCAAGACGTGGAACACGTCGTGGACGTCGGACAGTTCCTTGGGAAGGTCCAGTTGGTAAGCTACTGTGCCTCTTCGTGCAACTATACGGAAGGGTCCGATGAATCGTGGTGCTAGTTTCCCTTTGACTTTGAATCATTGTAGTCCTCTCATCGGTGACACACGCAGGTATACATCGTCACCGGGCTTAATACTTATTTCCCGATGCTTTTGGTCGTAATAGCTCTTTTGTCGGCTCTGGGCGCTCTTGAGTCGATCCCGTATCATTTTTACTTTCTCCTCGGCTTCCTTCAACATATCCAGGCCAAATATGAGACTGTCCCCTATTTCCGACCAATTCAATGGAGTACGGCATCTTCGTCCGTACAAGGCTTCGAAAGGTGCCATCTGTAGGCTAGCTTGGTAACTATTGTTATATGCGAACTCGGCATATGGTAAGCTTTCCTCCCAACTGGCCCCATAGGTGAGGACACATGCCCTTAGCATGTCTTCGAGTACTTGATTTACTCGTTCCGTTTGTCCTCCAGTCTGGGGGTGGTAAGCCGTGCTGAACGTTAGTTGTGTCCCGAGGGCTTGCTGCAACTGGTCCCAAAATTTTGAGACGAACTGAGTGCCCCTGTCGGATATTATAGTCTTTTGAACACCATGTAGGCATACTATCCGGGCGAGGTAAAGCTTGGCGAGCTTCTGAGTGGTGTGTGTTGTCTTGACGGGTATGAAATGTGCCACCTTGGTCAGTCTATCTGTGATGACCCATATTGCATCGTTACCGTGTTGTGATCGTGGTAGTCCAACAATAAAATCCATTCCGATTCCATCCCATTTCCATTCTGGTATCTTATTTGGCTGTAATAGCCCTGCGGGTTTTTGGTGCTCGGCTTTAATGCGTTGACATGAATCGCAGCATGCAATAAATGTGGCTATATCCCTCTTCATGCCGTGCCACCAAAAATTTTCCTGAATATCTTTGTACATTTTCGTACCTCCAGGGTGGATTGAGTATGGAGCGGTATGACTTTCCGCTAGAATTTGTTGTTTAAGGTCGTTGCTGTTGGGTACGCAAAGTCTGTCTCCGAACCACAATATTCCTTCACTGTCTATGGTGAATTCTGAAGCCTTGCCCTGACTTACTTTTCTTTTTATCCCTTCGATGCTGGGGTGTCCGAGTTGAGCCTTCTTTATTTGCTCTATCAGTGTAGGCTGTATTTCTAGCTTGGATACTTCGCCTCCGTGACCATCATTAGGTTGAGTCTGGCGATTTCTCGCTGAAATTCGGGTCTCAGGTTTTGTATGCTGCCGCTGTTCGGGCTGGGGTAATGGCTGAGAGCATCGGCTACTACGTTTGCTTTCCCGGGGTGATAGTGGATACCAACATCGTAATCCTTTACCAGTTCCAACCAGCGTCGTTGTCGTAAATTTAGATCTGGCTGTGTGAAAATATAGCTGAGGCTCTTGTGGTCCATATATATTTCACAGCGATTTCCAAGCAAGAAGTGCCTCCATTCCTTGAGTGCATGAATGACCGCTGCCAACTCCAAATCATGAGTAGGATAATTTTCTTCATGCTTTCGTAGTTGCCGGGATGCGTAGGCGACTACTTTGCCTTCTTGCATTAGTACGCATCCGAGGCCTTTCCGGGATGCGTCGCAATATACTTCAAAGCTCTTGTGTATGTCTGGCACAATTAATACTGGGGCTGTCATTAACCTCTTTTTGAGCTCTTGGAAGCTTTTCTCACATGCTTCGGTCCACTCGAATTTCTTATCCTTCTTGAGTAGCTGGGTCATTGGTTTGGCTATGGTGGAAAATCCTTCATTAAACCTTCTGTAATATCCGGCCATACCGAGGAAACTGCGTATATCCGTTACACTGGCTGGCGACTTCCAGCCAAGTACAACCTTGACTTTATCTGGGTCCACAGCAATTCCTTCTTGCGTTAATACGTGTCCTAGGAAACCCACTTGTCTCAACCAAAATTCACATTTTCTTAATTTGGCGTAAAGTTGGTGTTTCCTTAATTCTCCCAGTACAATGCGGAGGTGTTCAGCATGTTCTTCCGGTGTCTTGGAATATACCAAAATATCATCAATAAATACCACCACAAATTTGTCCATGAATTTCACAAATACTTTGTTCATGAGGTGGACGAAATATGCGGGGGCGTTCGTCAGTCCGAACGGCATCACTTTAAATTCATAAAGTATGTATCTTGAGGTGGATGCCGTTTTCGGGATATCTTCTATGCGTACTTTCAGCTGATGATAACCTGACCTTAAGTCAACTTTTGAGAAAAACTTGGCTTGTGCGAGCTGGTCAAATAAATCATTTATCTGTGGCATCGGATATTTATTTTTGATTGTGACCATGTTGAGCGCTCGGTAGTCTATACACAGCCTCATGGTCCCATCCTTCTTTTTGGCAAATAATACCGGCGAGCCCCAAGGCGAGGAGCTGGCCCGTATAAATCCCTTGTCCAGCAATTCCTTTATTTGCTTCTTTAATTCAACCAACTCGGATGGCGTCATTCTGTATGGTTTCTTATATATGGGTGTGGTTCCTGGTGCTAGCTCAATAATGAACTCTATTTCTCTGTCTGGCGGCATGCCTGGTAATTCTTCGGGAAATACGTCTGGAAATTCACATACAACTCGAACCTTGCTTAACTCAGATGCATCAACTTTGTTTAATTTTGGTTGCCGAGATACTGGTCTCTCCTGAGCTGCGACTCTTATTGTTTTTCCATGATGATGAGTAAGAATCACTGTCCTGTTGAAGCAGTCGATAAATCCTTTATTGGTGGTTAGCCAGTCCATACCCAGGATAACATCCAGTCCTTTGTTTTCCAACACAATGAGGTTTGCGTGAAATTTTAATCCCTTAATTTCAATGGTCAAACCCTGGCAGTAATTCTGAGTGATCTGCCTACTTCCGGGGGACTTGATGGTCATTGATTTTCCCAAGGGAAGCATTGAAAAACCATTTTGCAAAGCAAAACTCTTCGAAATGAACGAATGAGAAGCTCCAGAATCAAACAAAACCGTGGCAGGTTTTGTGTTGACAGGGAATGTACCGAGTACGATATCCGGTGAATCATGTGCCTGCTCCTTGGTCACATGGTTCAGGTGGCCTTTCCTGTGATTGTTATTGGGGTTGAAATTGTTACGCTTGGGCGCGGAATTGTTCACGTTGCTGTTCGGCTTTGGCGCTGAGTTTCTTGGCTTAGGGCACTGTTTGGCATAGTGTCCTTCTTCTCCACATGCATAACAGGTAACACCCGGGGCGATAGGTGAAATCCTTGTCTCTTGCATGAAAATTCTAATTTGGACGTGTGTCGTTGGTCGTGGGTCTGTTCACAACGTTCCTCTGGAAATTCATTTTATTCTTGTTGTTGCGGGGGTGGTTGGTCTGATCCCTTTTTCTCTTGCGGATGTCTTCCAGGCTGCGACGTTCATTTTCCAGTGTAATGGCTTTGTCCACCAATGTCTTGAAATCTGGAAATGTGTGTATGACTAACTGGCATTTTAGTGCTAGTGCCAGTCCATCCAGGAATTTCTCCATCTTTTTATTTTCCGGCATTCGCTCTTCGTTGGCATAACGCGATAACTGCGCAAACTGACTGTTGTACTCCTGTACTGTCATGCCTCTTTGCTTGAGGTCATCAAATTTTCTTTTCTTGATCTTCATAATACACTTAGGGGTGTGTGCTCCACGAAAGCCTTCCTTGAAATCTTCCCAGGTGATATTATTTATGTCGGGATGCATAAGCAGAAAATTTTCCCACCAAGGCGCGGCTGCTCCAGTAAGATAATGTGGTGCATACAGCACTTTTTCACGGTCTGAGCATTGTGCCACAATTAATTTCCTTTCAATATCTCGAAGCCAATCATCGGCCTCAAGAGGCTTTTCTGTGTGCGAAAATGTTGTTGGACGCGTCTTCTGAAATTCAGACAATTTTGAGTGCTGCTGGTATGGTTCACGGTGATTTCCCATGTTAATGACATGGTTCATCATTTCTTGGTGATGTTGCTGACTTTGCTCGTAAAGGCGGCATACTTGAGAAAATGTTGTCTCACTGCCTTGCTGACTTGACTGCCCCTGTGAGAAATTGTTGTTTGTCTGTGTGCCAAAATTTTCCTCCGGCGGACTTGGCATGGAACGTGTCCAGGGACGAGTCATTTCTTACTCTGGGATAACAAAGCAGAAAACCTGAGAAGAACCGAGCAGCAAAATAAACCAAGATTTTGCAAAAGCGACCAAACACGAGCTCAAAAAAGATTTTCGAAATAAACTGGTTGATTGCGCACGGAGAAGGCTGCTAGTACATATATTACACGCCGGTTCTAATTATCCATACGTCACTCAGGGTGTGCGTACACATCCTGACATGTTATTTAAAACTAGTGCACTCCTCCAAGGTCCTACATGATGCGCAAACAGACTACTCCCATCAACCTATTTTATATATCACACAAATATTACAAGCAAGCGCGGCGCGGCGCGAAATAATGCGCTAGTCGGAGATGTTGAAGATTTCCCTCGGCCTGCCGAGGGTAAGGCCCAGTGGTGCTGGATACTCAACTTCCTCCTCACTGATGGGCTCCAGGCGCGGAGTATGAATATGAGGTGTCGAAGCAGGTGCAGCAGGCGGTGCAGCTCTGACTGGAGTAGGAGCAATGACTTGGTCAAACTCCTTAGTGGTAGGCAGACGGCGAGCGGTGGCTACAACGGAAGGTGCATAGGATGCGGCAGACGAGACAAAAGCCATCGGTGGTGCGGTATGGAGCAGCTCCCTCCTGTTGGCGAAGCCACTCTGGACCATCTCCATACGGGCGGCCACCAGGTCGTCCACCAGGTTATCAAAGGCTGCCTCAAGTGCCTTGAGGTATTCAACCATTGATTCAATGGCTTCGTCACGCTCCCCATTTGCGCATGCAAATGCATAATGACACGTATAAGGCACGTGGCATGGGAGGTAACGGAAGCGACGAGTCTTCATCGAAGGAAGGATGTCCCAGAGACGAGCTATCGCCTCACGGGCAGCCATCTGCATGGCATGCCTCTCCGTAGGCATGGCTCTGCCCACAAATCGAAGGCGTCGCGCTTCAGAACGCCCACCTTTGAAGTGTACCACAACCTGATGCATAGACACGCTGTCGTTGAGCTTGTGACGGTAGAGTGTAAATTCGGGACGTGTGGATGGCCCGATGGCGACTTTGGTGATGGCGAAGAGGAGCTTGACAAACCCCTCAGGAATGTTGGCGAACACCTGTGCATCACACTCGTTGCTGGCCATCTACAAAAGTAGACAAAAATTCCGAATAGTCAGGCCATAAATTTATGCTGACCAACAGAAAATTGCTACAGATGTAAAAATGCTGAAAAGCAGATTTTTCGCTAATAACCGATTAGCGAGCGCACCTAGTGGCTTCCTACAGTCAGCCTGGCTCTGATACCAAGGTTGTCGCGACCGATCCTCCGATAAAATAATTAACGGAAGGCCGACCCTTTTATTAAACCAACAGGGAATATAATTCCTTGCTGGTCGACAAATCCTTGATACAGAATTCCAGTACACTGAATATTATACAGGGTTGAGCTGGAAGTTGCTCAACAATTTATTACAAGCGCGCCAATATATTACCTAAAGGCGGATATGACACAAGACAGGGTGGCATACTAATGACTCGTAATAAAAGGTGGTGGAATATGTCACAGTGAAGTGGGTGAAGTGACTCCAATATAATACAGTCCATCGGGTGTCGGAGTGAGACCCAATGAATTTATTTGGTGGTAGGCGGAAGCGGTTATAAAACAATGATCAACTCCAGGATCGCAAGGGACTGACTGGGACTCCTCTAAGCGTCGGACTCGCTATCGAACTCTTCATCCATAAGATCGCCTTCGTCCACATCTGGCCAAATCAACAAGCCAGGTGAGTACTTTGAATGTACTCGCAAGACAGTTCGGACTTAAGATATAACAAATGCCAACATGAATGCATATGAGTATTCCAGCAAAAATGTGACCGGAATAAAATATGAATGCGCTGAAGGTAAAGATGGAAGTCGGGCGGTAATCCTCCCGAAGTCCAAAGATAATAATAAAGAGACCAAATGAGGGTATGGGTGACTCCTCGTGGGAACAATAATAAATGTTAACAGGCCACAGTCGGGAGCGACACCACATAAAGGGCTTATAGCAATATAAATAACAAGAATGCCTCAGTCGGACGTCTGAGTGACATCACATAAAGGGCCTATAAAAGAAAAGAATGCCACAGTCGGACGTCTGAGCGACATCATATAAAGGGCTTATAAAAGAAAAGAATGCCACAGTCGGACGTCTGAGCGAGATCACATAAAGGGCTTATAAAAGAAAAAAATGCCACAGTCGGACGTCTGAGCGACATCACATAAAGGGCTTATAAAAGAAAAGAATGCCACAGTCGGACGTCTGAGCGACATCACATAAAGGGCTTATAAAAGAAAAGAATGCCACAGTCGGACGTCTGAGCGACATCACATAAAGGGCTTATAAATAGCATTAGTGTAATGATGAAATATTTCTGGAAATAAATAAATACAGAGATAGTAGGGGAGTTCATCTACCAAATGAACTTGACGAAAATACTACTCTGGTTACCAACGAGAATATACTCGAAAACGGTCACCGGGTTGACATGAAGATTGACCCTAGGCCATAAACATGGCTACTGAAGGAATTTAACTCTGCAGAGCTTGTACCATTAACTCATAGCCAACGGGTTCTACTAGCCACGTGAGCTAGTCCCGTCTACGGTGTTTTAGCAGAAACTCAACTAACCAGTGCACACCCATTTAACATCCTGTCGTCCGGAATCACCCGCGACGACATTCACGAAAAACTTTAAGACGGGGAGGGGAGGATACAACCTCGAATAGCATGGGATCAAATTTATATATGCGCGCTCTAAGGGGTGCCCCCCTCTCGGTCCCAACCGGAAACACCCATGCCCCCTGACCGGATGACGGGCTTTAATCTAGGGCCATGGAACCCTCATCCCGGCCCCTCTACTTGGTGTGTACTCGGGAAGTGGTTTACAACTGACTAGACCGTAATCCCAACGGACGGCCTATGGTAGTACCGGAAAAGGAGACGGACGGGGTCATGATATGATCTCTGTTGATATTGAGTTAACCAACTACTGGCATGCTTCAACAATACCAGCATTCCACCCATCGTATCACCATATGATCAAGGTGGTGCAACATTCTCCTTCGGGACTCACCCGAAGCTAACTTGCATTAAATATGCCATACACATATGCCCATATGATCATGCTTATGAAAAGAGCTACTCGAGCAAACATGCAACACACTCATCATATCAAGAGTTCAAACATGCTTGCCTGGTTCTGAAAATTCGGAGCCTAACTCGGTGTGGTTCGCGTCTCCGTCACGGCCTCCGGTATCTATGTATTCAAACAAAAATATATACTAACATAAATACCGCGCGTGCAAAAAAGTTGCTCAAAATATTTCCACATAAATATGACAAAAAAAAGACAGAAAACCAAAGTGGACAAAAAAGAAGCAACTCAAAATCACTTTTAGTTTAAAAGATATAAAGGGTTCTGTCTAGGGACCCATCTGTAATGAAACAGAAAAGATCAGGGGCTAGAATAGAAAAGGACAAAGCGAACCGGGACGCAGTGCGTCACCCGTAGAGGGAAAACGCACTTTGCTAAAATACGCCAGCAGAAAACGGTTCGAGGGGGAGAGGTGAGAGACTAACAGAGGGACCCCACCTGTCAGGTTTGAAAAAAGGAAACAGAGCCGCGCCGGCGCCGGTGCTGCGGTGATCGCCGGCGTCGGTCCACGGCGAGATAGGGGGGAGTGGTATCTATGGCTTCACGGTGGTCTTCCGCGTCGAACGGTGGTGGAGTTGGGTGCCGGCGAGTCCCACGTCGACGGGGAGCTTATCTTCGGCGGACGGCGGCTCGGGTGTTCGTGGACCTCGTCGGAGAAGGTTTCTGGAGAGAAATTGGGTTGGGGGTTAGGACTAGGTGGATGCCAGGGTACTACGTTCAAGTTCATGGCGGCGGAGGAGCCCTCACCGGAGTGAACGGACCTGGAGCCCGAGGCGGAGGTAGCTGGCCGGAGCCGGGGAAGAAAAGCCTCTCGGGGCTCTTCCAGAGGTTGGGCGCGGTCTAGGGAAGTAGTGGAGGCGTGTGTGCTCGAGCACGAGCTCGGGGTGCCTTTTATAGGCGGCTCGAGGTGGCTGCCGCGAACGGATAAGTCCGGTGAGCCAATTATGGCGTTGCAGTGGTCGGACGGCGGGGCTAAGGGCTTGAGCATCATCTATGATCTGTAGGAGCTCCATTCCCGCGCTTAACTTAGCAGTAGAGGTGGAGTTACGGCCTGCCCTCGAAGGAACGGCCGCGCGGCTTGTTGGCGGCAGAAACGGCGCTCTGCGCGTGCCAGGCCACGGCGACGGTATGCCTGGCGTGCGTTGGCTATGGGGAGGGACATGCGGAGCACTGGGATGGTCTGGGCGGCGCGAAACGGCGTGGAGCGGCGGCGTTGCTTCTGTCAGCCGCCACGGGCGGCGCTGTGGCCGTGGCAACCGCCGGCGCGGTCGGGCCAGGGCGCCACCGACGCCCAGAAACGGCCAAGCGACCGTGCGGCGCAAGGATAAGGAGAAGCTGCAGTGCAGCGTCGAGCCAAGGGTGCACAGACGAGCTTTGTTGCTGTGCTGAAGGATTCTGACGAAACTGACGAAACTGACGAAGTGTAGGCAGTTTCAGTTACAGTTCTGAATTTGACAGAACAGTGTAGGCTAGGTGTTTGATGAATTGATTCTGGTATTTGTGCAATGTCTCTGGAGCTGATTTTTGGTGGAGTGGCCTCTTGATGTATCTAGAGGCTGCATGATTTTTCACAGAATTTTTGGAAGAAGATCAATATGAATTTCACCAAATTTTGCAAATCTGGTCCAAACTTGCAGCAGGTGAAATTTGAAAATTTTGAACTATGGACCAGTGAAGCAAGATGGATCTAGGTTTTGGGTACTAAGGACTATTTAGGAGAGTTGGTTTGGAGTCAAATAACTAGATGAAAATGGTGGCTCCTTTGCAAATCATCAAGGTCCACTATAAAAGACAGAATTTGTTTGGGAGTAAAATAAATAGAAGAAAAATCCCAATAAGGTTCAAACTTACTGGAATTGATAAAAGACTTGCCCTTAGGTGTGGAGATGGTCTTGGAGAGAAATATTTCTGTTGGGATCATGGCAAGATGAAGGTTGGAGGGGAGATAAGTCCAAGGTTAAACTTGAGAGATTCAAAACAAGAAGGGGAGAATTCAAACAACCACCTTTGAAACTCAACTTGTGCTTGAGCCAAACACAAGGGAAAAACTTCAAGGCCAAAAACCAAGCTTGAGAAGACTCACCAACTTAGGCCAGAAAGGATTTTAGAAGGGTTTTAAGAGAAGCTCAAACAACTCTCTTCCAAAAAAGGGCAGAAGTTTGAAAGAAAAACCAACTCAAAAATTTGGGGTGTTACAGCACCTACACAAACAAATAAGAACTTCGCAGCCAACGCGATAAGGGGTTGTCAATCCCTTTACGGTCACTTACGAAAGTGAGATCTGATAGATAGGATAGTTTGATGTTTTTGGTATTTTTGGATATAAGAACAGAAAGTAAAAACAGTAAAGTAAAGTAGATTGTAGATTAATATGTTGAGAATAGACCCGGGGACCATAGGTTTCACTAGTGGCTTCTATCATGATAGCAGAATTCTATGGTGGGTGAACAAATTACTATCGAGCAATTGATAGAAAAGCAAATAATTATGAGAATATCTAGGCATGATCATTATATATAGGCATCACGTCCGTCACTAGTAGACCAAAACGATTCTGCATCCACTCCTATTACTCCACACATCGGCCGCTATCCAGCATGCATCTAGAGTATTAAATTCATAAGAACAGAGTAAGGCTTTAAGCAAGATGACATGATGTAGAGGGATAAACTCAAGCAATATGATATAAACCCCATCTTTTTGTCCTCGATGGCAACAATACAATACATGCCTTGCTGCCCCTGCTGTCACTGGGAAAGGACACCGCAAGATTGAACCCAAAGCCAACCACTCCTCCCATTGCAAGGACTATAGATCTAGTTGGCCAAACCAAACCGATAATTCAAAGAGACTTGCAAGGATATTATAATCATACATAAAAGAATCCATAAAAGAACCAAATATTTCTCATAGATAATCTTGATCATAAACCCACAATTCATCGAATCTCGACAAACACACCACAAAAAGATTACATCAAATAGATCTCCTTGAAGACCGAGGAGAACTTGGTATTGAGATCCAAATATAGAGAAGAAGCCATCTAGCTAATAACTTTGGACCTGAAGGTCTGTGGTAAACTACTCACAACTCATGGTGAGGCATTGGTGTTGATGTAGAAGCACTCCGTGGAAGATCCCCCCTCCGGCGGAGCTCCGGAACAGGCCCCAAGATGGGATCTCACGGGAACAGAAGGTTGCGGCGGTGGAATTAGGGTATTCTCTATTGCCTCGATGTTTTGAGGGTATATGGGTATATATAGGAGGAAGGAGGGCATCGGGGGAGCCAGAGGGGGCCCACGAGGGTGGGGGCGCGCCCTGTAGGAGGGGGCACGCCCTGGACCCTCGTGGCCGCCTCCTTCGTTCCCTCGCATGTACTCCAAGTCTTCTGTGTTGATATCATTCCAAAAATAACTCTCGTGAAGGTTTCATTCCGTCTGGACTCAGTTTGATATTCCTTTTCTACGAAACCCTGAAATAGGCAAAAAAAACAGCAATCTGCACTAGGCCTTTGGGTTAATAGGTTAGTCCCAAAAATAATATTAAAGTGTATGATAAAGCCCATTAAACATCCAAAACATCATATATAATAGCATGGAACAATAAAAAATTATAGATACTTTGGAGACGTATCACCGACCATGAAAAACACGCAACCGTCCTCCTCCGCAAACAGCAAGCACCTCGCCTCCGACACCGGCACCTGCAGCTGGAGCACCTTGCTGTACTGGATCATGTGCACGGGCATGGGGTGCACGGTGTTGATGTGGCTGGGGAGCACCGGCGGCGGGCTTTCGTAACCGCAGCCGGGCAAGCGGCACTTGCAGGGCGCGAGCAGACACATGCTCTAGTGATCGGCGAGCTTTGGGTAAGTGACGTAGAGCCCACAGCCATCGTGTGGGCACTCCACCCTCGTCGAGGAGAGGACGGCGTCCATCGGAATGTTGCGCACGTTGAAGCCACCTCCACGCTCGCACTTCTGGCACTGTCGCTGATTCCTGGGGCGCTCGCTGTCGGTGTCAAAATCGGCAGATCTCGGGTAGGGGGGCCCAAGCTATGCCTCTAGAGGATCGATGGTAATAGTAGGCTGGGGACACGATGTTTCTCAGGTTCAGGCCCTCTCGATCGAGGTAAAACCCTACTTCCTGCTATATTACTATGGATGAATATGTGTACAAGAGTTGATCTACCTTGAGATCGTAATGGCTAAACCCTAGGTCTAGCCTATGAGGATATTGTAAGATGATCCCCTCTATAGACTAAACCCCTCGACTTATATACACACCGGAGGGGACCTAGGGTTACAAGGGTGAGTTGGGGAGGAATAAATTGATACATCCGGACTCTACACCTGCCTTTCTACGTACATAGGAGTCCTGACCGAATACGGGGGAGGGCCTTCTGCTTCTTCTTCATGCGGCCCATCAATGCGGCCCAGCTTCAATGACCCGGATGACTGAGGGCCCATTAATACAGGACTCCCTCAGTAGCCCTAGGACTTGCCTTCAAGGACGAGATTGTATCTGGCTTCATGTCTTCGGTCTTGCAAGGTGAGTCCTCCTGGATGATAGTTCGGCTTCTTCAAATATTATAGTCTGCCGATTCCTCTCGGTCGTCGTCTCGTCTTTCACGTGTCCAATGAATGCGAATCGTCTAGGCATCTTTTGCAAATACCCCATTGACTGTTCAACGGAAGCGTCTATATAAGAGAATAGATCCGACTGCCTTTCCATCGCATTCCACGCGGAAGAAACCCTAGTGCCTTCAAACAATCTTCAAACATGGCTAGTGCCCCGAGCTCCTCCTCGCGCCCTCATGGCCCTCGTGCAGGAGAATGGAAAAGCTGCTCTGTGTCTCACGCGCATCTGCGGACACTTCAAGCGCAGGGGTATCTCCCTCCAGAGGATCTAGTCCCCATCCAGGCCGGACTAACGTCTGTCGACAACCAGGCCCTGGCAGAGAGCTTACCAACCCCTCCGAGGGAGAGCGGGTATGTCTTGTCCCTCACCTTTTAAGAGGCATGGGGTTCCCTGTCCATCCCTTTCTTAGGGGACTCCTGGAGTTCTATGGCCTCCAACTGCACAATCTTACTCCAGGTTTAATCATGCATATTGCGGGTTTTGTCGCTCTATGCGAACTTTTCTTGGGCTGCAAGCCCTACTTAGAG
This sequence comes from Secale cereale, assembly GCA_902687465.1. Classification (NCBI taxonomy): domain Eukaryota; kingdom Viridiplantae; phylum Streptophyta; class Magnoliopsida; order Poales; family Poaceae; genus Secale; species Secale cereale. Next base: position 248,091,552 of record LR738711.1, read on the forward strand.
ATGTGGAGAAGATGTTTCTGCCTGGTCCCTCGATCAGAACAGGGATCCATATTTGAAGTTGGGAGCACCGAAGTATGGCGCATAGCCGGGACAGGCTATCTTTCCGGTACTCCGAAGAAGGCATCCGAAGAGTGGCCCTCGGAGTAGTTTTACATTGAGGATGTCGCATTGCCGGATCCAGTTCGGCACGGACTCCCACCGCATTCCAATGCTCCTCCAAAGAAGCTTTTCAACTGGCGTCCCCGGGGTCCTTCAAAAGAAGAGAAAGCGGAGGTTAGCCGACTGGCCGGCAAGATTAAATTGCTTGCCAGTTCGGGATTAACTATAATCGAAGTGATGGCCATTTCACTGAAGTGGCGTGTGCAGCCGCTCTAAGCTAGGGGACTTCCAATGTATCATTATAATGGTCAGAATGATGCCTCGCGCCACCTACACCTGGATCTAGATGACCCTGCCATTCTAGGTGTTGTCCTGGAAGGCCTCTACAAAGGAGAGAGGCAGGACTTCATCCGCTTAACGTGTCGGGAAGGCCATTCTATGTACAATCTTCCTGATTGGGTGAGTCCTTCTCTTTGACCACTCTATTTTTCTCTGTTATGATGTATTGATCGGACTGTATTCGGTTTCTCCCACCAGGAGTGGAGGAAGGTGGTCAAGGGGATTAATAATCACGCCCCGCAGCCAGAGGACCCGTTCCAAAAGATGGGCCCCAGATATCAAGAGGATGCGGATATAGGCGTAGAGTTAGAAGAGGGAGTCTTTTATCAGGCCTGCTGTGAGGGAACCTTGGTAGCTATAGTAGCCGATTACCCAGGCCTCATTCCTTCTTATCATGTAAGTAATTTAGGGGATATCTCACTAATGAGAAGATTCCCAACGCGCATTTACCCACCGTATTCTATCATACTTAAACAGGGATGGCGCTCCTCACGCCGAACTGCGCGTAGATTGCCAACCCAAAGGGTGGCGCCCACGTCGGGCGAGGCTTTGAAGAGGAAAAGGACCACGAATACCAGCGGACCTTCGAAGAGGTATGTTTGTTTTACCATACGCTAGGTGGTGAAATTATTATTATAACTTTCCACATTGTTTCTTCCTTTTAGGAGGAATTTAAGCCGGACCGTCCCCGGAGGCGACGCAGGCCTAGCTCCAGCCAATCCGGCATCGGGCCCGTCAAGGGTGAATGCTAATTCGGTGCTGGATTGTCCTCTCCAGGAGGATTCAGATGAAGTATCAGCTACCAATTCCGAAGTGGAGGTCGCGATGATTCATCGGCAGCGGAAAGCGGCCATGCGTGACCCTGCTTTTTCTGAGGAGGCATTTAACACTCTCAATTCTGCAGATGCCTATATCCGAGCCGCTCAATACAGACTTGCCGGAGGAACTCATCAGGTTTCAAAAGATATGAGAGTAAGTTTTTAATTTTAATGTTCCCATGCCAGTAGTCCCCGAGACTTAAAGCAGTTGGTACAACTGATTTAAGGATTGTTATATTTTTATAGGTCAGTCGAGAGAAGAATAACTCTTTATCCAGGGAACTCGAAGAGTGCCGGACCCAGCTGGCCGAATTGAAAATTCGAAGGAATATGGAAAGGATGCTGCTGGTAGGAATAATTGTGTCTGGAAGCTATAACAGTTATGCTGATTACTATGACATATATACTAATGTGTAATACAGCACCAGGATCGACCGACCAACTAGAAAGGGAGTTAAGAGCTGCCCTAGCGGACAAGAAATTTGCCGAAGAGGAAAAAGCTGCTGGCGAGCGTGCACTGACGCAATCTATGGAAAAAAGGAACCAAGCGCAGGATGAAAATATTAGGCTTGAACAGGAGCTAAGGGGCGTAAAGGCCGAACTCTCCAGCGCCTTGGAAAAGAACCGGAGGCTAAAAAGAGGCATGTTCAGTATGTCTCTTATACCTAGCTCTCCTTATAGTCTCTTAGTTTGAAATTTTCTTAAAAAAATCCTGCAGGTTTATTGACTGGTCAGCCGGAAGGCTGAGTATCCAGTATTGAGGGTGATGTGCAGCAAGAGCTTTCTAGGGTCCATGAATGGGCTAAGAAGGCCATGAAGAGTATGGCCAGAGCTCTATGGCCTGGCGACTCCCCTCCATAATCTATGGAGGATTTGACAGACCTGTTCAAAGGGGCTCGACGCCGCTTCGAACTATGGAAAGCGTCAGCATGCCGTATGGGGGCTCGAGAAACATGGGCTATGGTGAAGACGCGCTACAGTCGTCTTGATACAAATCACATGGCCCGTGCGGGACCTCGAGGGTCCGATGGACAAGAAATTCCTCCGTGTTTGGTCTATAACCAAGTAGAAATAGCTGCCAAGCTTTCCCAACAGGACTGTAAGCTAGACAGCCTGAGAGAGGGAATAGAAAATGAATAGTCGTTTGATTCTATGTATTAATGTACTTTTACCATCAAACTTATCTTCGGCCGAATTTATATAAAGTTTGTCATGGCCGACCATCTGCTTCGACCTCCATAAACCCAATGGCTGGAGTGTTTCCGAATACTACATATGTGGTAAAGCATGTGATATGTTCGAAAACCAGGCATTCCGGTCATAATTACTTGAACAGACGAACTGAGTCCGAGGAGTTATATTATATTACTATTTAACATAAGAAACATCTTCTAGAGAGAATAGTTCCGTTAGGGGTTCCTTTCCCTGGGTCGGCGTGCATGGAGATGCGGGCCTATGCTTATTGATCCTATGAGAAGGATAGTAGGAAGACATCTCCTGTGATAGTTATGATATGCTTTAGAATGCGATATGTCGTGTATCCGCTGACCAATTATTCCCTTAAGAGCGCAAGCTTTCGACTTCACCAAGTCTGAGGTACATATTCGGATTAGCCAGTTGTAACAATCGTAGAGGTGCTCCCTTTACGCCCTAGTCGAACAATCCGAAAAGTAAAGGTAAGCATAGGAGCCAGGCAACCCAGCTTGGCCAGAACTTAAGTCATATCGGTGCATATAATGGCAAGGATGAACTGTAAAAACAGGCGACATTTTTAAGCAAGAAGCTTTATTGATGATGGGCTTCGTTAAAGAAACCCCCAGGTATATATGAGGACGTACTCATCATGTGGCAGTTTGGGTGAGCCGAATACTTGCCAGGTTAATGTAAAGAGAAAAAGGGAGAGAAACATGAAAGTAAAAGACAAGACCTAACTTATAAAGAGGAAGAAACTGCTACCGAACTATCCATAAAATCGTCGGAGCCTGGCAGCGTTCCAAGGGTTCAGCTCAAGGCGGTTGTCATGTGCATTGCGAAGGCGATAAGCTCCACCGGTGAGTACTTCTTCAATAATGAAGGGCCCCTCCCATTTTGGTTTGAGCTTGATCTTTTTCTTCTCCGGCAGGCGTAAAACGAGTTCGCCAACGTTGTATGTCTTGGCCCGCACTTCTCTGCTCTAGTATCGCCTAGCTTGTTGTTGGTAAAATGCGGAACGTGCTAGCGCTATATCGCGCTCCTCTTCAAGTCCATCTAGGTCGTCCTGCCGATCTAACTCAGCCTCCCTTTCCTCATACATGCGCACTCTAGGTGAGTCATGAATAATGTCGCAGGGTAGAACAGACTATGCGCCATACACCATGAAAATGGGTGTATATCCGGTCGTACGATTGGGAGTGGTCTGCAGCCCCTAGAGTACGGAGTCAAGCTCTTTGACCGAGTGTTTATCATACTCCCGTAGGGAGCGCACTAGTCGGGGTTTAATGCCGCTCATAATTAGACCATTGGCCCTTTTGACCTGACCATTTGTTTGAGGGTGGTATACGGAAGCGTAATTGACTTTTATACCCAACTTTGCACACCAATTTTTTACCTCGTCATCTATGAAATTGGAGCCATTATTTGTGATAATATAATGCGACACACCATAACGGTGTACTACGCTAGATATAAAATCTATCACAAGCCCTGCTTCAGCTGTTTTTACTGGCTTGGCATCGATCCACTTAGTGAACTTATCTACCATCACCAGTAAGTATTTTCTTTTATGACTTCCCCCTTTAAGGGGTCAGACCATATCAAGCCCCCAGACCACAAAAGGCCAAGTAATGGTGATTGTTCACAGTGCCGTGGGAGGCATGTGACTTTGATTTGCAAAGAGCTGGCAGCTAACGCAATATTGGACTAAGGTTTGGGCATCTGCTCGGGCAGTAGGCCAATAAAATCCCGAAAAGCTTTGTCTACGAGAGCCCTTGCTGCGGCATGGTAACCGCCCATTCTGGCGTGTATTTCAGTAAGAATTGGTCTTCCCTCCTCTTCGGAGATGCACCTTTGGAGAATACTAGTTGTGCTTTTCTTGTATAGTTCACCTTCACGAACTTTGTAGGCTTTAGGGCGCCGGACTATGCGGCGAGCCTCATTTTGATCATCGCGGAGTTCCTGCCTATTAAGGTAAGCTAGGAAAGGCTCTGTCTAGGGGGCTATGACAGCCATGATTTCGCGAGCCAAAGGAGTTATCTCCATGCTTGGATCTCCGATGTCATCGTGATTGAGTTCAGCTCGGGGTGTGTTTGGATCCGTATTAGTATCGCCGCTCGCATCCTGCCATGTTACTGATGGCTTATACAACCGTTCCACAAATGTGTTCGGTGGGACGGGGTCGCGTTTAGCTCCCATGCGTGCGAGTACGTCAGTTGCCTGGTTATTATCTCGGGCTACGTGATGGAATTCCAACCCCTCAAATCGAGCCGACATTTTTAATATGGCATTGCGATAAGCTGCCATTTTTGAATCCTTCGCATCAAAATCCCCGTTGATTTGGGAGATGGCGAGGTTTGAGTCTCCGCGTACCTCGAGGCGTTGTATGCCCATGGATACGGCTAGTCGGAGACCATGCAATAGGGCCTCATATTCGGCCGCATTGTTCGAGTCCGTGTACATAATCTCTAAAATGTACCGGACCGTATCCCCTCTTGGAGATGTCAATATTACACCAGCCCCTGTCCGGATAGCATTTTGGAACCGTCGAAGTACATTGTCCAGTGGGAGTATGAGTCGTACTCTTTAGGGAGTTCGGCTTCGGTCCATTCTGCGACGAAGTCGGCCAACACCTGGGATTTAATAGTCTGGCGTGGCTTGTAGGATATTTCGAACGGCAAGAGCTCAGTGGCCCATTTGGCTATGCGTCCCGTGGCGTCTTTATTATTGATAATATCATTGAGTGGTACCTCGGATGCCACTATGATCGAACACTCTTGAAAGTAGTATCGGAGTTTCCGAGATGACATGAAGATTGCATAGGCAATGTTTTGATAGTGGGGGTACCGTGATTTACACGGTGTGAGAACCTCGGATACATAGTATATGGGCTTTTGAACGAGGAATTTATGTCCCTCTTCGGCTCATTCGACAATGAACACGGCACTCACCACCTGGTGAGTAGCTGATATGTACAGCAGCATTGGTTCGCCAACACCGGGGGTGGCTAGGATTGGGTTGCTTGCTAGTAGAGCTCTTATTTCTTCCAATCCGGCTGTGGCCGCATTTGTCCATTCGAAATTGTCAGTGCGTCGTAGCAATCTGTAAAGTGGCAATGCTTTTTCTCCTAACCTGGAGATGAAGCGGCTTAAAGCCGCTACGTAGCCTGCTAGTTTTTACACTTGCTTTAGATCGGTTGGTATTTTGAGTTCTGACAGGGCCCGGTTTTTGGCTGGGTTAGCTTCGATTCCTCTATGGGATACGATGAACCCTAATAGCTTTCCGGCTGGAATGCCGAAGACACATATTTCCGGATTGAGCCTTATGTCCTATTCTGGGAGGTTGGCAAACATAAGGCGGAGATCATCCACCAAGGTCTCGATGTGTTTGGTCATTACGACTACGTCGTCAACAGATGCCTCCACTGTTTTGCCAATTTGTTTTTCTAAGCATGTTTGAATCATGCGTTGATATGTGGCGCCAGCATTTTTGAGTCCGAAGGGCATAGTGTTGAAACAAAACGGGTCGTACGGGGTGATAAATTCCGTTGCGTCCTGATCGGATTCCTTCATCTTTATCTGATGGTATCCGGAATAAGCATCGAGGAAGCACAGCGAGTCGTGTCCAACCGTTGCATCGATAATTTGGTCAATGTGGGGCAAAGGAAAGGGATCCTTTGGGCAAGCCTTATTCAGGTCTGTGAAATCGACACAGAGGCGCCATGATTTATCCTTCTTCGGTACCAGGACTCGGTTGGCTAGCCAATCCGAATGTTTAATTTCTCTGATGAATCCGGCTTCCAATAGCTTGGCTAACTCTTCTCCCATTGCTTGTCTTTTGGGTTCGGAAAATCGTCGCATTGACTGCTTGACTGGTTTGAACCCTTTTATAATATTGAGGCTGTGTTCGACCAGCCTACGTGGGATTCCTGGCATGTGTGAAGGGTGCCAGGCGAATATATCACAATTTTTCCGAAGGAAGGCGCGTAACCCGCTGTCTACCGCAGGATCCAGTTGTGCCCTGATGGATGCAGTTTTGTTAGGGTCCATTGGGCGCACTTGGAATTTGATGATTTCATCAGCGGGCTTGAAGGAGGTAGACTTCGATCTTTTGGCGAGGATGACATCGTCGGCATCCACCTTTGATCGTAGGGTGGTTAGTTCTTCAGCCACGAGAGCTTTGGATAATGCCTCTAAGGCTAAGGATGTGGTTTTTTTTGGCGCGGAGCGCTCTATCCAGATCACTTATTATTGTGATCACCCCATTTGGCCCTGGCATTTTAACCTTCATGTACCCATAATGGGGTATAGCTTGAAAGCGCGAGAAAGCGTCCCGTCCTAGAAGGGTGTGGTATCCGCTATGAAAGGGCCCAATGTGAAAGAGTAGTTCCTCCGATCTGTAGTTGTCGGGTGAGCCGAACACTACATCGAGCTTAATGCTTCCCGAACACTTGGCCTCGTGGCTTGGTATAATTCCTCTAAAGGTTGTGTTGGAGTGCTCAATGCGGGATTTCTCTACCTGCATTTTTGCAAGCGTTTCCTCATATATGAGGTTGAGTTCGCTTCCTTCGTCCATAAGTACCTTAGTGAGGCGGAAGCCATCCACTATTGGGTCTAGTACAAGAGCTGCTGATGCTCGGATCGGCTGGACTCGAGGTGCGTCTTCGGCGGAAAAACTAATTGATGTGTCGCTCCATGGGCTTGCAGAGCTAATTTGGTTAACCTCGGCAAGTTCGTGATTTGATCTCTTGCAGCAATTATTTAAGGGGAGTGTCTCGAAGACAGTGAAGACATCGATGTCTTTCTCCCTTGGTGCGGTGGTGGCAAGAATTTCCGTACCGCTCTTTGCTACCTGCCGGAGTACCCAACATGCTCTAAGGCGATGGTTTGGGACATTTTCCGGGGTTGCGTGTATTTGGCAAGGTGTATCGAGTAGTTCGTCCAGTACGGACATGTGCCTTAAAAGAGGCTTGTTCTTCTTGCCAATAGGAATGCTATCGGATGACCAACTAGGGTAAGTCCATTTAGCTTTGCTCACATACTGTCCGGATATGGATTGTTCTAGAGGTGTATTCTGGGCTTTCCAAGTATTTTCCATTGCGCAATACTTCCATACTAACTGCGATAATTCTGTGAAACTCAGAACACGACGTCGGTTGATGGTGTTCAAGACTCCCTCGTCCGTGCAATTGTGGTGAAATAGAGAAACCGCTTTGTTGTCGCAGTAGTACCTAACCTTGTTTTTAACAAGTAAGAATCTGGCCTAGAAGTGGTTGACCGTTTCCTGGGATTGCTGTTGTATGTTCGCGAGGTCATCTATGTCCGGATTTCGGATTTACTTGAAAAGTTTTTCCCAGGGTGGGTGGGTGTTGGAAATTTTGAATCCCGACCCAGAGTGGTATTCGGGGTTTTAACAGCCCCTGATGGTGAGAATCCAGTTTCGATGGGATCTAATTGCCCTTCGGGTCCGCGTCGGTCCCAGAGCTTAAAGAACATAGTGCGCCTCCAGACTAGGAGGTGTTCGGCTTCATGGGTTCGGAGATCCGGACTGTTGTAGTCTCCGTCTATAGTGGAGGGGTCTCTATGGATCCGTCCTCCACTGCTGCTACCAGATGAGTAATCGGAGAAGGGCCGATCTCGTCATGGTCGGATTTAAGTCCGATTTGATCTCCTGGCGATGAAAGTCCTAGGGCGGCGATCCGATCCAGCAACTCGTTTATGGGCGAGATTTCTGCCAAAGTCGTGTCATTGGAGTAGCCGGAATCGGCAATAAGGTGATTCTCGACTGCCGCAGGGAGTGTGGCCGGCCCAGAGGCCATGCGGGCGCATACAGTGAACCCGCCGAGCTGGAGGACCTGGCCGATAGCCGAGTTATTTTCGAGGGTGATCCCATCGTCAATGATGAGACTCGCCACCGATCGCTCATGGCGAGCGCATAGTGGAGCTCTCAATGAAAGCACCATTGTCAGTGTCAAAACCGGCATATCTCGGGTAGGGGGGCAAGCCATGCGTCTAGAGGATCGATGGTAACAGGAGGCTGGGGACACGGTGTTTACCCAGGTTCAGGCCCTCTTGATCGAGGTAAAACCCTACTTCCTGCTATATTAGTATGGATGAATATGTGTACAAGAGTTGATCTCCCTCGAGATCGTAATGGCTAAACCCTAGTTCTAGCCTATGAGGATATTGTAAGATGATCCCCTCTACAGACTAAACCCCTCGGCTTATATACACACCGGAGGGGACCTAGGGTTACAAGGGTGACTTGGGGAGGAATAAATTGATACATCCGGACTCTACACCTGCCTTTCTACGTACATAGGAGTCCTGACCGAATACGGGGGAGGGCCTTCTACTTGTTCTTCACGCGGCCCATCAATGCGGCCCAGCTTCAACGACCCGGATGACTGAGGACCCCTGAATACAGGACTCCCTCACTCGCCGCGGTAGTCCGCGCCGGCCAGGTGCCCTCCCTTGCACTTCACAAATCAATCGAAAATCACATCAATCAAGAAACACCTTGCTCGATCAGCCGAACAGACGAGATGTATTCGAACATCGTAAACTGGAGGCTTAAAGGGGCGGAGGCACAAGGGGCACTGGAGCAAGGTGAGGTCGTTATAGACCTCCGATGTCCGGTCATATTCCGTCGTCATGATCTCGCCCTCCTCGTGCACCACCATCTCTTGCTTTAGGGCCGGGGCATAGTAAGTTTTACCATCACATGTTCATACTATTTCTAGGTGCATTAAAACAACACATGCAAGGATCAAAAAGGACACACACGGCAAGCATGCATGCATTGTATTTAATGCATCGGTAAACACAATTTTTTGAAATATATCGAGTGCACTGCTTTGATGTGTCGCGTCAACTCGTACAACAAGGAGAAGCTTGATTACAATTCCCTTGCCCTCTCCCTCGCCCATGAGGGTGGGGGCTCGCAGTACGAGGAGAAACTTTTGCTGCACGCTCTCCCTCCCGCACGCGGTGGACATTCAACAGTTCAGTCGGTGTCAGATGGTTAGAAGCATACTGTAGTAGTATGATGTGCCTTAAAGCTATGTTGGTTTCTCCGCAAAGAGGAAGGGATGATGTAGCACAGCAGCGGTAGGTATTTCCCTCAGATGTGAAACCGAGGTTATCGAACCAGTAGGAGAACCAAGCAACACAACGAAAACATCACCTACACACAAATAATAACACCTCGCAACCCGACGTGTTAAAGGGGTAGCCAATCCCTTTCGGGTAACGAACATGAGAGAGAGATAAATAATGATAGATAAATTGCAGCAAGGTATTTTTGGGTTTTTGGATTGATACATCTGAAAATAAAAGCAAAGGAAAAAGCAATGTTCAAGAAATCGTTAACTGGTAGCTGCTCGGTCGGATTAGGAGTAGCGATTAATCGGTGAATTGGCCTATTAATTGGACTAATTGGTCGATCATTAATCGGTAGATTGAATAGGAACTTGCCAACATATCTCTAGATTTTTTTATGTATTATACCATACTCTTATGCTCCCAGCTCTGACTATACTAAAACATGCTGCCATACACACATGAAAAGCATAGAGAGGCGGTAAAATTATTAAACCTAGCTATTAAGGAGTGGCATGGGGCCGGAAGGGGTTATGGGCCAAAAAAATTCGCTTTGTTTACCCACCCATTAATGGGCCAGTAGGGATTAATCGGCATGACAATTGATTAATCGGTCTAAGTGACCAATTAATCGACCTGATAAGTTAACGCGGTGAATAGGTGTTATTCGATTCGGCCATGCCATGAGTAGCGATTAACTGGCCTGTTAACTGATTAATCGAGTGAATTCTTGAACAGTGGGAAAAAGTAGATCGCAAGGCAAATATATGAGAAAGAAGTCCCGGGGGCCATAGATTTCACAAGTGGCTTCTCTCGAGAAAAATAGCAAACGGTGGGTAAACAAATTACTGTTGGGCAATTGATAGAACTTCAAATAATCATGACGATATCCAGGCAATGATCATTACATAGGCATCACGTCCAAGATTAGTAGGCCGACTCCTGCCTGCATCTACTATTATTACTCCACACATCGACCGCTATCCAGCATGCATATTGTGTATTAAGTTCATGGAAAATGGAGTAATGCATTAAGAATGATGACATGATGTATAAAAGATCCGTATATCTATGTCATTAGATATGAATCTCGTTGTTTTATCCTTTGTGGCAACGATACATACGTGTCGGTTCCCCTTCTGTCACTAGGATCAAGCATTGTAAGATCGAACCCACTACCGGGCACCTCTTCCCATTGCAAGATAAATAGATCAAGTTGGCCAAACAAAACCCAATATCAGAGAAGAAATACGAGGCTATAAGCAATCATGCATATAAAAGATCAAAGAACTTAAATAACTTTCATGGATATAAATAGATAGATCTTATCGTAAACTCAAAGTTCATCGGATCCCAACAAAACACCGCAAAAAGAGTTACATCATATGGATCTCCAAGAGACCATTGTATTGAGGATTAAAATAGAGAGAGAAAGTCATCTAGCTACTAACTACGGACCTGTAGGTCTAAAAAGAACTACTCACGCATCATCGGAGAGGCACCAATGGAAGCGGTGAACCCCTTCGTGATGGTGTCTAGATTGGATCTGGTGTTTCTGGACTCTGCAGCGGCTGGATGAATATTTGGTCGACTCCCCTAGGGTTTCTGGAATATTGGGATATTTACAGCGCAAAGAGGCGGTCCGGGGGGCATCCGAGGTGGACACAACCCACCAGCGCGCGCTTGGGCCTCCTGGCACGCCTTGGTGGGTTGTCCCCTCCTCGGGACTACTCCTAGGTGCCACCAGGGCCCATAGTGTTCCTTCTGGCCCAGAAAAAATCTCCAAAAAGTTTCGCGGTGTTTTGGCTCCGTTTGATCTTGATTTCCTGCGATCTAAAAAACATGAAGAAAACAACAACTGACACTTGGCACTATGTCAATAGGTTAGTAACAAAAAATGATACAAAATGACTATAAAATGATTGTAAAACATCCAAGAATATAATATAACATCATGGAACAATAAAAAATTATAGATACGTTGGAGACGTATCAGCATCCCCAAGCTTAACTCCTACTCGTCCTCGAGTAGGTAACTCATAAAAACCGAATTTTTGATGTGGAGTGATGTTTATCAAGTCATATCATATTCTTTTCTTTATAGCATGGACATTTGGACTTTTATATGGTTCAAAGCAATAGTCTAGTTTTGACATAATAATTTAGATACTCAAGCATATCAACAAGCAAGCATGTCTTTAAAAATATCAATGCTAAAATAAGTTATCCCTAGCCCATTATGCTCTATCACTGATCCATTCATGAAACACACTCTCATATTAGTTACATCCAATGCTCAAGTACGATCATAGCGTTTCCTAGTTGGTGCTTGTAAGAGAAGATGGAGACTCAAATTCAAAAATAAAATTTGCATAAGTAAAAGAACGGCCCTTCGCAGAGGGAAGTAGGGACTTGTAGAGGTGCCAGCGCTCAAAGCTTAAATTGAGAGATACACAATTTTGGGGGGTATACTTTTTCCACCAACGAGAACAACTTGAGGTTCCCAACACTTTCCATGCTAGATATATCATAGGCGGTTCCCAAACAGAAAATAAAGTTTATTCCGTTGCCACCAAACTTTCACAACCCATGGCTAGCCGAATCCACGGTTGCCTTCCATACCAACACTTTCCAAGGAATTTATTATTTGACAACATAAAGTAAAAGAAAATTCATTTCGGTACTGGGCATCCCTAATACCTTTGTCGTACTCTCGTGCAATCACAAGTGAATAAACACTCATCGTGAGAATAACACTTCCAGCATGGAAAATATTGGCCACCCCTCACCGCCTCGCGAACGGTACGGGCACACAAAAGGCAAATTTATTTTGAAAGTCAGAGATGGCACATACAAATTTTCTTAGAATGGCAAGGAAATACCGCATATAGGTAGGTATGGTGGACTCATATGGCAAAACCGGGATAAAGGATTTTGGATGCACAAGTAGAGATCATACTCAGTGCAAAATGAAGGCTAGCAAAAGACTGGGAAGCGACCAACCATGAAACAAATAATCTCGTAAGTGAACATTGAGCATAAATAACACCGAATAATGCACCACAAGTGGGATATAATTTCATTGCATAGTTATTGACTTTCGGTGCTTGCATAGGGAATCACAAACTTTAACACTAGTATTCTTGCTAAAGCACAATTACTCATCAACATGGCTCACATATCATATCATCATGTCTCAAAACTATTACAAGGAATCAAGTTTATTTTGTCCAATGATCTTCATGACATTTTTTACTTTATCCTTCCTGGATATCTATCACTTTGAGACTAATTTTCATGTGTTTCTTTTGATAAACTCAAACAAATATAAGTGAAGATCATGAGCATACTTTTTTTCTTCATTCCCTCAAAATAATATAAGTGAAGCAAGAGATAATTTCTATAAAATTTTGCTAACTCTCAAATATATCAAAGTGAAGCAAGAGAGTATTTCTTCAAAAATACTAAGCACACCATGCTCAAAAAGATATAAGTGAAGCACTAGAGCAAGTCCTAGCTCATAAAGAATCTAAGTGAAGCATAGAGAGCTATTCTAACAAGTCATGGCGTAATTTTGGATATCTCAAATAGGTGTGTACGACAATGATTGATGACTTAAAAATAAAAGAAAACAAGCAAGGACTCATATCATATAAGACGCTCCAAGCAAAACACATATCATGTGACGAATAAAAATATAGTTTCGTGTGAAATATCGATAGTTGTTGGAAGAAAGCGGGGATGCCAATCGGCGGCATCCCCAAGCTTAGTTGGTTTCTCATATTTGGATTAATAGCTTGGGATGCCGGAGCATCCCCAACTTAGGCTCTTACATCCTTCCTTCATTCATCGCAAGAGAACCCAAAACTTGAAAACTTCAATCACACAAAACTTCAACAAAACCTTTGTGAGATCCGTTAGTGAAAGAAAGCAAACCACTACTATAAGTATTGTATCAAACCAATTCATATATTTTTGTATTATATCTATTGTATTGCAACTTTTCTATAGCAAAAACTCATCAAAGAAAACCACAGAGCCATCAAAATAAGAACATAACACAAAGAAAACAGAATCTGTCAAAACAGAATAGTCTGTAGTAATCTACAAGTTTCGAACATTCTGGACCTCTAAAAATCTTTTAAAAACTAGTTCCACGTGAGAAATTTGTATATTAATCTTTTGCAAAAAGAATAAACTAAAAAGCGCTTTTCTGTTAAAAATGGGAATTTTTGTCGTGAGCGCTAAGTTTTTTTTTCAGCAAGATCAAACAACTATCACCCAAGAACATCCTATCTGTTCTACTTGGCACAAACACTAATTAAAACACAAAAACCACAATCATACCAGTACCATAATTGTGTAAACACTCAAGAACAACAAGCAAAAGGCAAAAATAAATTTTATTCATTGGGTTGCCTCCCAACAAGCGCTATCGTCTTACGCCCTTAGCTAGGCATAATACCAAGATTTCAAGTATTGTCATCCTTGTTGGATGTTCCATAAGTTTCCCTCGTTATAGATTCATAAGGCAATTTTATCTTGGTTATAGGGAAGACTTGTAACGCCCTGGACACACCATCCGGTGGTAGTTACTCCTGGCGGGACCTAGACTGGCCCAACATATCAATACTAGTCTTTTCTGCGCACTTTGTCCTCACTCATGTGCATCCGGGAGCACATTCCCGGTTGGTCACCCATCCTGAAATTACTTCAAGCTGAGCACGCTTAACTTTGGAGTTCTGTCCGAATGGGCTCCTGGAAAAGAAGGAATTCTTTATTGATATGAGTAGTCTATCATCCCTAATAAGCCATGCCATCCCATACACCCCCACTCAAAGGAACCGACGTCCTCGTCGGGCCACAGGAACGTTCCCTCTTGGCACAAATGTCTGTGCATCCAGTCCGATACATGTGCCATGTCGTGTGCCACGACGGGTCACAAACGTCCAGAATAACATGACCGAGCACCTGTCCGTAAACATCCGTGTAACCGCGAGGGTCGGCTCTGACACCAACTTGTAACGCCCCGGACACACCCGCCGGTGGTCGTTACTCCTGGCGAGATCTAGACTGGCCTCACATATCAATACTAGTCTTTTCTGCGCACTTTGTCCTCACTCGTGCGCACCCGGGAGCAACTTCCCGGTTGGTCACCCATCCTGAAATTACTCCAAGCTGAGCACGCTTAACTTAGGAGTTATGTCCGAATGGGCTCCCAGAAAAGAAGGAATTCCTTATTGATATGAGTAGTCTATCATCCCTAATAAGTGAGACCATCACAAGTGTTCCATGCCCTTTCTCAAGGGAAATTGGAATTCAATATTCGCTTTTTTCATGTCAATCACCGCGCCAATAGTTCGCAAAAACGGTCTACCAAGTATAATTGGGCAAGACGGATTGCAATCGATATCAAGAACAATAAAGTCTATGGGTACATACTTCCTATTTGCAAGAATAACAACATCATTGATCCTTCCCAAAGGCTTTTTAATAGTGGAAACACTAGCACCCAATTCACACAAAGCAAAACACTCCTAGTTTTAATTTTGATTTTGATGGTAGGTTCCCATTCATCATGCAACTTTCTCAGAATTGAAATTTATAATTCCAACTTTTCTTCAAAAGCTTTTACCATAGCATCAACAATGTGTTTAGTAAAAGCTTTATTTTGTTCATAAGCATGGGGTGAATTAATCATGGATTGCAACAAACAAATAGAATCAATCAAGGAACAACTATCATAATTAAAGTCCTTGTAATCCAAAATAGTGGGTGCATCACTAGTTAAAGTCTTGACCTCTCCAAACCCACTTTTATCAATTTTCTCAATAAAATTTTCACCCTCCTAAATACTGGGACGCCTTCTACCTAAAGTTGACTCTTCTCCAGTCCCTTTACAATCAAGTTGAACTTTACTAAACAAAGAATCAATGGAAGAAACACCAATCATTTTAATGTCTTCATCATTTTTATGAAAGCAATCACTAGAAAATGCCTTTCCTAAAAATTCTCGTTTAACTCTAAGCATGGCGGTTCTTTTCTTACTTTCATCCATAGAAACATAAAGAGCTTTAATTTTTTTTTTTGCCCATAAAGATCTTTAATTGATCCTTCAACTTTAGGCACAAAAAATTTCAACTTGAGATTTTCCACATCATGAGAAATCCTATCAATACTCCTAGACATATCATCGGTCTTATTTAATTTTTCTTCTATGGAAGCATTGAAACCCTTTTGAGTATTGATAAATTCTTTAATATTAATCTCTAGATCAGAGGTATTCCTATTATTATTGTAAGATTGATTTCCTTAGGAATTACCATAATTATTAGAGGAATTACTCGGAAAAGTCCTAGGATTAAAATTACCTCTATAAGCATTGTTATTAAAATTATTTCTAGAGATAATCACATGTATAGCATCACTAGTTTGCTCAATCAAGGTAGACAAAGGCATATCATTAGGATCAATAGGAGCACTTTTACTAGCAACCATTTTCAAAAGAGCATCAACTTTTTCATTCAAATAATCAATCTCACCCGCATTAATCTTTTTGCTTGCTGGTGCCCTTTCGGTATGCCATTGCGAATAATTCACCATAATGTTATCAAGAAATTTGGTGGCTTCACCCAAAGTGATTTCCATAAAGGTGCCATCAGCGACGGAATCCAAAAGATTTCGAGAAACAAAATTCAATCCTGCATAAACAAATTGTATGATCATCCAAAGATTTAACCCATGAGTAGGGCAATTCCTTAGCATCATTTTCATCCTTTCCCAAGATTGTGCTACATGCTCATGTTCAAGTTGCTTGAAATTCATGATTTGGGTTCTAAGGGATATAATTTTTGTGGGCGGAAAATATTTAGTGATAATAGCATCTTTGCATTTGTTCCAAGAATCAATGATATTGCGAGGCATAGAAGAAAACCAAATTTTTGAGTGATCTCGCAAAGAAAACGGAAACAATTTCAACTTCACAATATCATTGTCCACATCACTTTTTCTTTTGCATATCGCATAATTCCACGAAGGTATTGAGATGGGACGCGGCATCCTCATTAGGAGTGCCGGAAAATTGATCTTTCATGATAAGATTCAACAAAGCGGTATTAATATCACAAGTCTCCGCACAAGCGGCGGGAGGAGCAATCGGCGTGCCAATAAAATCATTGTTGTTGGTATTGGAAAAATCACACAACTTAGTGTTCTCTTGCGTCATTTTGAGCAATTGTAAACAAGAACACAAGTGGCGATAGGTCCGACCGGAAAAATGGCAAATAGAAAAGATGGCGAATAAAAACAGCAAATGTTGGTGAACTGGGGGAGAGGAAAACGAGAGGCAAATGGAAAATAATGTAATTGCGAGGACATGACATTTGTGATTAGGAACCAGGTTATGTTGAAGATCCTCCCCGGCAACGGCGCCAGAAATTCCTTTTGATGTCTCTTAAAGCTATGTCGGTTTTTCCCCAAAGAGGAAGGGATGATGCAGCACAGCGACAGTAGGTATTTCCCTCAGATGCGAAACCAACCTTATGGAACCAGTAGGAGAATCAAGCAACACAACGTAAACAGCACCTGCACACAAATAACAACACCTCGCAACCCGACGTGTTAAAAGGGTTGTCAATCCCTTTCGGGAAACGAACGTGAGAGAGAGAGAGAGATAAATAATGATAGACAAATTGCATCAAGGTATTTTTGGGTTTTTGGATTGATATATCTGAAAATAAAAGCAAAGGAAAAAGTAGATCACAAGGTAAATATATGAGAGAGAAGCGGGGGCCGTAGGTTTCACGAGTGGCTTTTCTCGAGAAAAATAGCAAACGGTGGGTAAAAAAATTATTGTGGGGCAATTAATAGAACTGCAAATAATCATGACGATATCCAAGTAATGATCATTACATAGGCATCACGTCCAAGATTAGTAGACCGACTCCTGCCTGCATCTACTACTATTACTCCACACATCGACCGCTATCCAGCATGCATCTAGTGTATTAAATTCATGGGAAAACGGAGTAATGCATTAAGAACGATGACATGATGTAGACAAGATCCGTATATCTATGGCGTTAGATAGGAATCTCATCATTTTATCCTTAGTAGCAATGATACATTCGTGTTGGTTCCCCTTCTGTCACTGGGATCAAGCACCGTAAGATCGAACCCACTACCGGGCACCTCTTCCCATTGCAAGATAAATAGATCAAGTTGGCAAAACAAAACCTAATATCTGAGAAGAAATACGAGGCTATAAGCAATCTTGCATATAAGAGATCAAAGAACTCAAATAACTTTAACGGATATAAAAAGATAGATCTGATCATAAACTCAAATTTCATCAGATCCCAACAAACACACCGCAAAAAGAGTTACATCATATGGATCTCCAAGAGACCATTGTATTGAGGATCAAAAGAGAGAGATGAAGCCATCTAGCTACTAACTAATGACCCGTAGGTCTACAAAGAACTACTCACGGATCATCGGAGAGGCAACAATGGAAGTGGTGAACCCCTCCGTGATCGTGTCTAGATTGGATCTGGTGTTTCTGGACTCTACGGTAGCTGGATGAATATCTCCTCGACTCCCCTAGGGTTTCTGGAATATTGGGGTATTTATTGAGCAAAGAGGCGGTCCGGGGGCACCCGAGGTGGGCACAACCCACCAGGGTGCACCTGGGCCTCCGGGCACGCCCTAGTGGGTTGTCCCCTCCTCGGGACTCTCCCCAGGTGCTACCAGGTCCCATAGTGTTCCTTCTGGCCCAGAAAAAATCTCTAAAAAGTTTCGCGGTGTTTGGGCTCCATTTGATATTGATTTCCTATGATGTAAAAAACATGCAGAAAACAGCAACTGGCACTTGGCACTATGTCAATAGGTTAGTACAAAAAATGATATAAAATGACTATAAAATGATTGTAAAACATCCAATAATAATAATATAACAGCATGGAATAATAATAAAATGATTGTAAAGCATCCAACTCCCGTACAACGCCATCCTTGGGTATCCTGCCCTCGCCAAGTTCATGGCGGCGACCCATCACGGCTACAACATCCTCAAGATGCCAGGGAGCGACGGAGTCATCACGATCGCCTCCGACGAGAAGGAAGCGGTGTATTCCCTGGAGCGCGCCTACCAGACTGCCGCGGTCGAATGCTCCGATGAGGATGGAGCCATCCTCGCCCTGCAGACCGCCCCCAAGAAGAAGAAGAATCTGCCCGTCAACGGACCTCAGGACGCAGGGGCTCCTGATGGCCCGGCCTCAGGACTCGCGCCTGCTGACGAGGTGCCCTCCACCCTCGCATAGGGAGGCACGCCCGACGCCCCTCTCGTGACGGGCTCAGGGGCTCTCCTCTGGAGTGTCTCCGGACTGACCAGCATCTCGAGGGAGGTGTTTGGGCACCACCTGCGGGCGTGTCTTAACGCACGTTTTTTTGAGCCCAGCGTGAACCGCTCAGCACTGGGGGCTCAGGACTTCATCAACCAAGTTACCGAGGAACTTCAGTACGCAAGACTCGTCCGCGGTTGGCGTAACCGCACAACCCCAAGCTCACCTGCTCGCAGCCCGTGCGACCGTTTCCGCGTCTGCGTTGACATCGCGGGTCTCAACCGAGCCGCCTCTCAAGAGCCCTTCTGGCCGACCGTGGTCGGCCGGAGGAGTGCCCTCCCCTGCAGTTACGTCTGCACACTCTTCGGCTTCAGCAACGCAGCTGCCACGTTCCAACGCCTCGCGCAGCAGACCTTGGGGGCTCGGGAGGCTCAGTGGCAGGCGGTCCGGACGGAGCAAGAACCGGACCCGCGCGACCACTGAGAGCCTTCGGAGCCCCTGGACCTCAGGAGCCCGACGATCTTCGGAGCCCATGGCTCGCTTCTTCAGCTACCCCAACTCTTCTTCGACAAGTATCAGGTGACGCATCAGGTATCCAATCGAGGGGACCCCCGGGGCTGCATCATCCTCGGACTGCTGGGGGCTGTTCCCCCGCAGTTGTCTCCCATTTTTGCATGATCGAGGCTAGTTGTTTCTTTCCATTCGCATTATCTGCATGCTTGGCATTCTCACCACCAGTAAGGAAATGAGCCCTTGTGAGCCCAAGCGACCACCTCATGATTAAGGACTGGCACGGCGTCTGTGCTCGGGTCCGTCCCTGCAGGGTCGCTAAACCCAAAGGCTGAGCTCTGTCTCGCGAGCCATTCCCGTGACGTCACCTCCCGTGGTCCTTGGTGCCTTGTTCTCGCATGGGCTAATCGTGGATGGGTAAGTAGGGGCCCGTGGCAGGTGCCTTGCTCACGCAGGAACCGCGCGCCGGTTGTTTTTCTTTTGGATCGTTCCATGAGAAGACTGGGCATGACGTCTGTGCTCGGGTCCGTCCCTGTAGCGTCGACAAATCCAGCGGCTGAGCTCTGTCTCGCGAGCCATTCCCGTGACGTCACCTCCTGGGGTCGCTGGTGCTGCGGCCTTCTCATGCGATACCCTCTAGAGATGCACTCGGCACGGGTCGACACGACACCTCTCTTTTCACATTTTGCAGAAGAAGACTCAGGCACAACCCGCCTCAGGGTAGGGTCTCGTGAGTGATGCGTAAGCTCACAAGAACTTCCTCAGAGTCGTTCAGCTTGTCATGAGGAGGGCCCATATACACCTTGGATGTCCTACCGTGCAAGCCACGTGTCAGGACGGGGCTGTACACGCCCCGGAGTCTCTCCCGGTGGGAGGCTCCCTCCCACGGTCCAGTGGAAGTACCATGCTCCGCGCTGGCAGATCCAACCGAGGAATGGTTATGCCCACGAACCAGTGGAAGCACCAAGCTCCGCCCTGGCCGCTACGACCGAGGCGCGGTTATGCCCACACTTCGCGAAGTAAGGCAGTGCCGGATCGGTTTTACGATCGTCCTCTTTTTTGCACTACATATGAAATCCATCATGAAGAGAGGAGAAGTCTCGCAAAAATGTGTGGCGGATCCATACTACATGCACGAGTCCTTCTTGAGTCTTAGCAACTTTGAGCGTAAAACTCCTAGGGAGTACCTCAAAAATTTCATGGTACACAATAAGGACCAGGAAATTTTCCTCCTGCCTTATCATCCAAAGTAAGGCAGTGCCGGACAACCCTTTTGTACATTTCAATCATTCCTTCTTGCTCATATGGAGAATAATTTGAGGTGTTTTTCCCCCGCAGCAACGGGCGCGCCATCCTTATCGTTCTTTACCCGCAAGTCTCCCACGCCGTGTATTTTGACCCTACCAGAAACTACGAGAAGAAGGACTAAACCCACGTAATGAATATTCTAGATGATGCTCTCCAAGGCTTTAGCTTGAGGGGTGGCCACCTGCAGATCAGGAAACAAAGGAACAAGACGATTGGTTTCTCGCATTAAACTAACTTCTGCTGCATCCATGTCCCAAAACCAAGCAAGAACGATGGATTCTACCTCCTCCATCTCATGATGGAGTTCAGAAAGGATCACCAAAAGCTTCGCATGACAGGCAAAAATGATGATCATATCCGCAAGTGGGTAGAATCTCATGGAGAAGCGGATTATAAACTTAGAGATGAAATCTTTCGCATCCAGATTGCGACAATCATCATGAAAGAAGTTGTCGAAGAGAAAGGGATGTTTCATAATGGCCCTATATCACGCGCTGACATCCGAACTCGGATAGCCATGCAATGTCAGGACCTCACGCCATTCAAGAAGCTAGGGTGCATCCTCAATAATATTGAAGGATGGAACTTCTAGTGATTTAGGATGTCGATGATGATGATATGGGTCGGTTGAACTTGTATACTTTCTGTAGAGATGAAACTTTGTGATGTCCATGGTCCCTGCCGAAATTGCATGACACTACTTCGTTAGTTTGAGTACGATGACCTACTTACCTCTAGTTAATTAGTTTGCGTATGATGAAACTGCGTTGATTATTTATATGTTTACTATATGTTGCATCTAGTTGCTAACCCTTTCTTTTTCGTGTTGCTCAAGTATTTTGTTGCATATGATTGTACATTCTCTTGATGAAGATGCATCTCTAACAGGTACCTAGATTATTGATGCTGAAGAAGCAGTGCTATGACGTGTACAAAGGGAAGGTTCCGGGAGTGTACGACGAGTGGCCTGAGTGTTAGGCGCAAGTGGAGGGGGTCTCTGGCACCAGCCATAAAGGCTTCAAAAGCAGACTAGAAGCAGAAGGTAGTTACTTGAGGTTCACGCTAGCATGAGAGAGGACTCATAACCGCCGCCTCATGTGCTGCATAGTTCCGCTATCACTCATAGTGATAGCTCTTCTCGCGTATATCACGATGTAGTTGAAAGTATTCGAGACTTGTATCACTATTTCTGAGATGATGACGAGAGACCACTTTGTGTTGGATGATGATTATGATGATGACATGAGTTGATGAGACTATATGTATGTATATGCTATGATTACATTTGTATGTGTATGATATGCTAAAGATTATTGCATAAAGCCTGTTCAAATACAAAACAAATATGCAGAAAAAAAGATCAAAAACTAATAAAACTAGGAGTAGCGAGGGATATAAAGTTAGCAGCAGCGCGCTCTTACCAGGAGTGTGTCTTACTTTAAAGCATTGCATCTATTAGCAGTAGCGCGTTCTAGAAAAGCTCACTACTACTAACGATGTATAGCAGTAGCGCTGGTCAACACGCGCTAATACTATAGGTTAGTTGTAGCACCGTATCACTAGCATGGGCTCCTGCGCTATTGATACACCTAAAACCCGCGCTACTACTAGGCTTTTCCCTAGTAGTGGCGTCTGGAACATCAATGCATGACTTTGACCCAACAAACAAGAGAGATTATACTGGTGATTCTTATTTGTCAGTCTTACAATACGCCTTGGTGAGATGCCCCCTCCCACCAACTCAAAGTGTGTGTGGGTGGGGGCACAGTACTACTTCGTACTAGATGAACCTCCGTGGGGTCGGGGATGCCTAGTTAATTTGCGATGCACATGTGCCACATCAAATTTGTGATTTGGTTATTTAAATATCTTAGCACATCATTTTCACACACACACACACACACACAAACACAGACACACACACACACACACACACACACACATCGGGCCACCCACAGGTGTGGTTGGTAAGTGGTCTCACCCATCTAACGCCAGAATAACACGTCTGTGGGCCCGCACACGGTCCACGTTTGACCGGAAGCAAAGGGGGGAGGGGGGTTGATGTACTCCTTTTGGTTGGTGTTACGGTACAGTGAGATGTGAGACCTAGCTATTTCGGGGCATGCGTTCATAGCTAGGATTTCCCTCCCGGCAACACTAAGACTGTGT